>OX411544.1:41715779-42915779 GCA_948146395.1 Fragum whitleyi
TTAAAGTAAATAAGGAATTCATAAAACTTCTAAAATACTCCCAAAATGGCGAGGTGGTTTTTTCTATCGTAGGTAACTTATATCGGTTAATGTATCTTCTTCATAAATGCATGAATGTTTAACCGTGTTTTACTTCATTCCAAATAAACGGAGATTTCTTTTGTCAAAATTTAGGGAATATGCGACGGCTGATTGCTGAAATCTACAACTTGTCAACGTATTTATTGATCGATCCTCGTAAATTCCAATAACTGTCAATTTGAAAACTTGTCCACGTATTAATTCATCGATTCTCGAAATTGCAATTACCGTCAAATTTGAAAATAAATGTACATGAGTTAACAGCCATACTTAGAAAATATGTTTCAATCAATGTGCGATGTTGCACCATACCTAACATCCGTTTTAAAACAGACTAAACCGGTTTGACATGTATGTTGAAAAAAATGAAAAATGTAACCAAGTTCAAGGTCATCAGTCAAGGTCATTTTCAAGGTCAAAATTGTTTAAAAAAATAAATGTTTAACAGTGGCCATAACTTTTGAATGGTAAGTAATAGGGCCTTCATATTTTACATGATAATTGTCTGGGACAAGACCGTTCTGTTGGAACCAAGTACAAAGTTATCAGTAAAGGTCATTTTTCAAGGTCACTTTTTTAAAAAAAAAAAGAACACAAATAAAACTTTAACAGTGGCCACATCTTTTGAATTGTAAGTGATAGGGCATTCCCTTCATATTTCACATCATGATTGCTTGGGAAAAGACTTTTCATTTTCAATGGCAAAAGTCTAGGTCAATGTGTTTTTCCCAGTTCAATTTGTTTTTCTAAATTTTAAACAAGCATTAGACATTACTTTGGATTTAACAATGGTCATAACTTTTGAAGCCTTCATATTTCACATGATAATTGTCTGGGACAAGACCTTTTCTGTTGGAACCAAGTCCAAGATTATCAGTCAAGGTCATTTTACAAGGTCATTTTAAAGAAAAAGAAAACAAATAAAACTGTAACAGTAACTATATCTTTTGAATTGAAAGTGATAGGGCATTCCCTTCATATTTCACACGATGATTGCTTTGTACAAAACCTTTCTGATGGTATCATCTTCAATGGCATCAGTCTAGGTCAAGGTGATTTTCCAGGTTCAATTTGTTTTTGTAAATTTCATACTAGTCTGAGTCATTACTTTTAATTTGCAAGTCTCGCGTTGAATTTTCACGTGTACATTTGCGTTAGCGCAACAAACTTTAACCTTAGTCATATCTCTGTTGTTATAGAAGATATCCTCATGAAATTTTGCATGTGTGTTCACCATCACAAGTGCTATCAAGGGGCACATCTGTGGGAGCATTTAACAAGAATTATGCCTCTCTTTCGAATTTGTTTTTTTTAATTATCCAGCACCTACAGTCGAGCGTTGTATCCGTAGGCGTTGCTCTTGTTTCTCTTTTTTTCAACACAGGTCACATGCAAATGACTGAGACCCGTTTTCTTGGATTGGTGAGCCTACGTCTTTGGTCAATAGTTGTTCAGGATCTTATTAATCAGCATCAATTTTTGACTCAAGTCACACAAATTTTTCTCAATATATTGCTCAAAACTGGCACATACCAGGTAAAGGTGAACCATCCTGCCCGATCAACTGACTGGTCGCTAAAAGATTGACCCCTTGGATATTCTTTAGTGCCGGGTGAGAAAAAGGGACCTTCATCACCTGGTGTCAACTAGACCATCAATTTTGTAGGTGATGTAGATACATGTAGAAACTCAAAAATATGTGTTAAGGAATCTCGATAACTCAGTATATGCTCGGAACTATGAATTTCTTTCATAACATGCTTTACACACCAGGCACTTAGCTTACCAAAAACAGCAATTTTTAGTAACGTTACAAAAGGGGGCGGGGGTAATTCCTTGGCTTCGTCTGCGTTTGAAAATTCTTTGTTAGCAACTTTGTTTATCCGCTTTTCTCCTAGATTCGTGCATCTTAATAATAACACCCGTGTATAGATTGATTAAAAGTGAAGTTCAAATTATTAACTTGATTTTATATTGCAAAGTTATGTTATCTAATGAAAATAAATAAAAAATTAGCATACTGGACAGATTTATTAAAAAATTTTACTCTAACGTGCACTGGGGTTGCCAGTCTAATTCTGACTAGAGTTTCTCGTTGGATTCGTGCATCTGATTGAGGGAGCTTATTTGGGGTTATTACAAAGAACTTGTCCGATTCTTATTTCTCTTTACTATCTTTAACATAAAGTTAGTCCACATGTTAATTTTTCTATGCTTAGATTTGCACAAGTTGCACACACAAATATTGTTTTCAAAGATGGTATGACAAAGTAAGTCGGCCATTTTGGGGAAATCGGTAATTTCTTTAAATTCATTAATTAGTTGCTTATATCCAGAAAAGAAAAAAAATAATTCTAAGTATTTTCTTATTTTTTAACACAAAGTAAACTTAACACAGTAAGGATTTACAGAATGCTCATAAAATTAGAGATTTTGCATGCACGAATCCAATGAGAAGGCACGTATTGATGAGAAACATGAATACTGCACTTGAAAGTCAGAATATTGAATTCAATTCGAGCAAAAATGGAAATTGTTGTCGGTTTTCCGAAGACTGTCAAACGATTTATTCCCTGGCTCTCAAGTTTAATACTGCAGAATAGTACTTTCCGAAAAAGAAGTTCGAAAAACTCTTCCACAATAAATGGTTCGCTTTTTAATCACGAAGATGATTTTATGGAGGGCAAGATTAGATGTAACTAATTAATTATCTTACATGATACAAGTACTCATTACGATTTTATCGTAAACATACAATTTTGTGTAAAATGAGAATCCTGTACTTTTCTGTGCCAAGACACGAATAATTCTAAGAACAAAGCAGTTACCAGTTTCTTCAGCCAACCTGTAACGAGCTGTTTATGATACCCAAAAGTTCAATAATGGAGTGAGTTAATTGACTAATAGCATCTCATGCGTACATCTTGTTTATCTCTCTGAAAGCCTAGTTTTCGAATACATTTATAATTGTTTTTCGACAATTTTCAACTTGCTATATTAAAGTCCGTTTTAACACGTTCGCGGTAATTCAGTTCAATTTGCGTTTTCAATGTGTGTTAATGTTTTGTATTGATCTTCATGTTTACCTTACTCGGCTGTTGTCAAGTTTTTTATGGGAATAAACCTTACTGACAATCTTAACAGAGTACATATTATTGATATTTCCATGTGAATCGCTTAACATTTTAATTTAAATGCACTAGGTTCTCTCCCTATCCTCGCAGTTTTCATATGCGTCATTACAGAGTCCCGAAATTCTTTCCTGTAGTAGAACACCATGATGAAGTTATTTGAAAATTCTTAAATATATCGGGTCTCTGGTAGTTTTAAGCTCTACTGACCGTAGATCAGAAAAGTTCTAGCGGTGACGTTGTACAAAAATGACCCCAAAAGAATAATGGACCCTACCGTCATTATTTTATATCAAATAATGACCCTTCTCTGTTAAATACTGACCCCCTTAGAAAATGATGACCCCTCCTGTTTATATCTATAAAATATTGACCCCCGCCTCACTGTTTGCTAATCAAAACATACTCTACATGGATATCGATTCGAATCAATATTTGAGTATATGTTGCTCTTTTAATTGTTGTTGTTTCTACTTTGGCTTTTGTTGAAATATATTGTCGTTTTCATGTTATTTTGTATGCTACTTATTTAATTGTGCATTCAGATGATAAGTCTAACTATAATGGTATAAAACACTTAAGTTGGGCCTTTAACAGGGTACCAAATGAATGATGTTGAGGCAGATTTGCATAAAACTGTTTATTTTGCATAAAATACGAAGAAATTAAAAACGTAAGTCCCCTGCCAATGATAAAATTTTGGATGTTTAAGGAATGAATGGGTCTAAATGGCCAATGTTTTAAATGAGCGATACGCATATGAATCACATATACACGAAGAAAAAAGTCACGTGGGTTCTGTGTCAGCCCTGCAGAGACATTTTTTTCAAATAAGGGACCCAGATGGGACCCATATCAACATTTTTACCGATATTGACGTTAAGGGTTCAAAAGTTTCATACTTGCTGGGTTACCCGTCCTGTTAGTCGAAATACCCGTATTATCGATCTCTGTATATTGAAGTGTCCGCTGTAGTTGAACGGCGCCTTTTAACATAAAGGAAATACAAGAGGCGACGAGGCATATATAAGCTTATCTGATGTTTCGGGAACTTCATTGCTTGAGTTCATATAAAAATATGTTGACTTTATCACTAATACAAGATGGTACCTAAGGAAATTCAACAAGACTCCTTTTCCCACGTTTTCTACTTTTCAAAAGTAACGGTCACAATGGTCATACAATCATTCTGTGGAAGTTTAAAGAGTATCAGTATATAAAGACTTAATTGCGTAAACAATTTTACACTAAGTGAAATTCCATAAGGCCTATTTTCCTGTGTGTTATAAGAAACCGTCCCAATTTTCAAAGCGACGATCCTTATCTTATGACCATACATTCTTCTTGTGAAAGTTTCCGATACCTAGATAGAATCCGATAATGTATAATCACGTGATAAGATTACACTAATAGAATTCTTCCGGAAAATTCTATAGTGTCCCCTTTTCCGTTTTTTTCAAAGGGATTGTCTCCATATTAAAAAGCGACGATCCTCATATTAACTCTTTATTTATGTTCTTAAAGTTTCGCGAGGATCTGTTATTTGTCGATTTTGTCACGTAAAGCACATTGCTTTATGTGAAAGTCCTAACCGAAAATCTATAAGGCTCCTTTTCCCGTTTTAGCCTACGGATTGTTTCTATTTTTCAAAAGCGATGGTCCTTATGACGCTACAATCATCGTGTGATAGTTTTAAGAGAAACTAATAATATTTTTGTAACAAAATTGCATTAAATGAAATTCCTAAGCGATATTATGCCTTGTTTCCCGTGTTGTACAATGGACCGTACCCCATTTTCCAAAGCGACGATTCTTATAACCTTCCAATTATCATGTGAAAGTGTCAAGAGAATAAAATGTATGGTCCTTATCGCGTCAAGAAGAAAACGTTTACGTACGGACGCACAGACAGACGGTCAGGAAACATGCTTCCCCTATAACTGTTTTAACCTTCGGTCAGTAGAGCTAAAACTGAAATTACCGCACAGTAATGCGTATATACGATACTTTGACATGATATGATTTTATTACGACATGATGAGGCACGTGAATGGACCCAAGCTTTTGGAAACATTTGAATCGTATTTCACCTTGTTGAAGAAGCAGAAATTGTTAGTTTGTAAAGCTTATTGACAGGTACTCATATCTGATTGTCATTATATTGAAACCTAGTCCGAGAATGAGGCCGATCCATGAAAACACTGGGAAGGACTTGTTTATTTTCATTAAGAATATATCTCGATTGAGTCGAAAAACATTATCAGATTTCCTTGAAGATTGACAGGGTGATTGAAGCGTTTAAAGGGGGGTTCCTAGTGAACATCAGGCCGATCCGTTGGAAAGTACGGAGCGATGGTACTTGAGGTATTCGGCCCGAAAATTTTCGTTTGCTCGAAAAAGTCCACGGACAAACAAATCGGGAAACCCTAGAATTCCCCAAACAAATAACCGGTGGGCGACTAAAAGAGTAAGGCCGCCGTCATAGCGCAGTTGGTAGCACGTCGGACTGTCAAACTAGAGGTCATGGGTTCGATCCCCGACGGCGGCACCCATTCTTTCCGACTATTTGTCTCTCACCAATGGGTCGATAATCGTAGATCTATGTGAGATGGTAGCTGGAGGCTAGGAAAGGATGTAATGGTAGTACTGGCGTGAGAAATACCAGGAATCCATTGTTAGGTGCTCCAGCCGCCGAGATATAACTGAAATAATGTTGAAAGCGGCGTAAAACCCCATTCAATTAAAAAAAAAGAGTAAGAATACGTGCCCAAACAAGGCTTTACTTGTAGTTTTCCCCGTGACCATTTCAAGATGTAAAAAATTGTCAAGGATATCAGGTAAATAATCATTCATTCTGACCAAGTTTTCAATCCTTTAGATTAAAAAATCGGACCTCCAGAGAGCACTTATAATTGACTACGTTACCTAGTTTCCACTTAATACAAATTCGAATTTTGTCTTTGACAGATCATTAACAATATGCTATGACTTTGCTGAAACAATGTCCGACTGATGTGGACCCTGATTTAAATACAAGTACAAATACATGTACATATTACGACTGTCTAGCTTGCACTGTTAAACTACCCTGGCCTTATCTGCTGTTTTTTCGCTTCATTTACGGTCCTTGATTACGTGGCGACTATGAGAATGACATAAGGCATAAAAATATAATATGGAAAGCCCACTGTCTTTGTAATCATATTCAGGAGGTTCAAAAATCCCCATTATAATAATTGACTAATTGATATTGATTTTAACGATATTCTTTGTGAACTTTATTGCGTCAGAAAATGCGTTCTATTTATTATTTCAAGGTACACGAATCTATCGGTAAGACGAAACTACGATACGACATAGGCGAATATGAGCGAATATGACTTGATTGTAGAAAAGGCGTTATGGGGGAGACTTTTAAACCTTCAATCCACTCCTTTCATCAAGAAATCGATATTCATATTTATCTTTATTAAACTTTTAGTAATCCTTTTATATTTTATTGATTTTGTGTGTTTCTCTGCTTCGTTTATATTAAAATGGAACCATTCATGCACATTTCTATATATAAATATTGATTCTAATGTTTAAAACGTGTAAGATATTGGTAAAGAAAGAAGGCAGGGGTCATGCTGACGACTTTTGGACATGGTAAACCTAAAGTCGTCATGACCAGGTGCCTATAGTCGTCAATAGGTCCAAAAGTCGTCACAGACTATAAGCCTGTAAAAATAGTCCAACTTATAATAAATGAACACTCTAAAACGTGCTTTATTTTATTTTCTATGCAATAATGCATTATCGCTCCCAAACCAAGGGTTACAATACGATGTGGGGAAAATAAGATACTACAGAAATATAAACCGTTTACCTAAGTGTAACCTAAGAGTGATAGCATCTTCAGGCTTTAAAGGAAGAAATGGTAGTATTGTTGCAAGAAATAATTGACACGCATTGATAGGTGCTCCAGCCACCGTAATGTGACTAAAAAATTGTTCAAAGCGTCCTCAATCCAATTTAGATTAACAAGGTCTCGTCCAAATCAAGTGCCCTTTGGTATCTCGATTTATGATTACTAGGCATCAAAGTTTTGTCTTGATCCAAATTAAAACAATATTCTAATATGAATATGGTTGAAATAATTGAGAAAGTGCTGGTAACGGATAGTTTTGGGGTTAGTTGCATTGCTCACAAAGGCCCTTTTCACCAACTAATTACTTAAGAAGTCTTAATATATATTCAAGCTATCGGGGAGTTATATTTCAAGGGTTATGTGGAGCCTGCAAAATCTCCAATGAAGTGTGACACTGACCTTTGCATTGAGGCAGGGATTTATTCAAATAGCGATTCTAACCTTTGACACTAACACCAGTGCATTTTTTTTCAAAATCAACCGATACGCTTATAATTTATATGAAGGATACAAGTCAAAATATTCCTATATGATTTGTACTTGGATAATACATGTATATTTTTCGTCCGTGAATAATCCGCCCTAACCTTCGCCTTGGGTGAAATTATTTTTCTACTCGGGATACGTAATGTTTATTACGCTGACTGGCAATTTATTTCTTATTGTATAACATAGCTGAGACGGAAATAAAAACAATAATAGCCCAATGCCGTAAAATGAAATATGAAAATGCCGCAAAATGAAATATGAAAATAGAATATTAGGCCTACGTTACAAGAAATATATACTGCTAGCTTACGTATTTCATGTCCTTTTACAAGTTCTCTTACTGTATGGATTTACGAACATGTGATATTGTAAATTTCAAAGCAGCACACACTGAATTCAAGTAGTGAAAAACATAGAGAACTTCTTCTAATCTAATTTGGTTAAAAAACTATGGAAAAGAATAAAATGCTTGATACAAATAGTATTCATATAAAAAAATCCACCCATATTATATAAATTTTGAAGAGTTGTAAATAGTATTTTTTTAGTTATTGATCACGCAAATTCATTTTTAAAAAAATAAAATTGCACAATGTATCAAGCCCATTACCCTTATATCAACAATATTCTTCTTAAACGCATTTACAAAATACATTATCACACATGGATATAAGAATGATTTGATACAAATTTATTTTAATTCGACTACACTACATTTCGAGGGTCGCTCTCGAACATTCAATCCTGGTGTGTCAATGTCCCAAAGAGATAGGCAGATGATTGAGTGGGGCTTGTTATTTTAAGGGGTCTGACCATAAAATTCACCAAATCGATGGTAGCACTTTGACGGCGGGCCTTTAACATGTCAAGAGCCGAGCGCATATACCACTAGGCCACCGAGAAATTGATTCTAGTGCATCTCTCTCTCTCTCTCTCTCTCTCTCTCTCTCTCTCTCTATCTCTCTCTAACGTCCTTGCCATAGCGTGTACCCATATAAGCGACGGTTAGTAATTAGTGGAGATAGTGAGAGAATACATTATGAAACTACTATTTAGATCAGTCGAGGTTCTTTTACTTTATCGACGAAAGACAATTAATGTGTGCTAGTGTGCTTGCTCGGGAATAGAGGCCTTGATATCAGACTTCATGTCGCTAACCTTTGAAGTCAGGTGCACTTAATCTGAGCTAATGGGGTGACTAATTGATTCTAGAAACCGAACATTTGATGTATGTCCTAAACTCGTCATCTTGGACCTAAAGTCGTCATCAAGATTAAAGTAGTTTATTCAGTAAATATCTATGACCAAGTAAAAAAGGGAAGTCATACGTTTAGAAAAATATATCATTTGAGAATCGGAGTTATCCCCAAGATTGCTCACGTGGTGGTTTGGTTACATTTAGCTTTCGCGCAACAGCATGTGTCTTTCCCAAACAACTTCGCGCGTTTCCATCTCTAGCGCGAAAACCACGAGTCCGGAACACTGGGCGTTTTTCAGTTTATTGTAAAAGATATTTAATGCTTAAAGAGTAAAAATGAAATGAAAAACATCAATCTATCAAATAATGACGTTAAGTCTTTCTTGAATCCAATATTTATGACAGAAAACTAGGTCACAAAAAAGTGACGACAATAGGACACTGACGACTTTAGGGCACTTTCGATTTTTCACGAAGACAAATATGACTACATGTGATACGAATATGACTTCATTTTTCCTACTAAGTGATTTCAATGATAGTGTATACTTTAAATCAGATACGATATATTTATGGGATTGTTAATGAGTATCTATTCAATACTAAAGGTAACCCGACACCATTTGACACTTGTTCAAATCTTTATCAAATAAATATATTTTGTAGAGTGTACCTTTATGGGTTAGATGAAGACTCGTTCGTGTGGGATTCCTCTTTCATTACAAGACAAAATAATTTCGATTTCTACACCTGTAATATTTACTAAGAAGGAAGAGGGCTTCTTCTTCTATACGTAATACATATGCAAGAAAAAAATATATTTATAATCAGCCCATTCATCATGCATATAAAACAGAAGATGGTGCATTCCAGGCAAAAAACTTATAGCGTCCATGACAAACTAAATATCTAATTGTCATTTGCTGAATCTTATAGCAAAATATTTCAATTGACAAAAAGACAGTTGAACGGTAACGCAATGGCAGAGAAAGGTCAGGTTTTAACACTGCAAGATTGATTGATTGATTGATTGAATGGAGTTTAACGCCGCTTTCAACATTGTTTCAGCTAAATCGCGGCGACTGGAATATCTAACAATGGATTCCTGGTATTTCTCTCACCAGTACAACCACCACATCCTTTCCTAGCCTCCAGCTACTATCTCACATAGGTCTACGATTATCAACCCATTGGAGACAAATAGTCGGAAAGAATGAGTGCCGCCGTCGGGTATCGAACCCGGGACCTCTAGATTGTCAGTCTGACGAGCTACCAACTGCGCTATGACGGCGGCAAATTTATATAGAAGTTACTATTAGTGTGTAAAGACTAAGCGACGTCTCGCCCATACCGCATAGGAGGGCGCTGAACTGTTCTTGGATACAACTTTTTTTTCAGAGCCATCTTCTCTCTTTGAACGGCTGGACATCGCGTTTCCTTGCTATGACTCCGAGCTCTTGTGAATGCATGTATTGCATCTGTTTCACTCTATCGTTGTTTATGTAGCATGCGTCGCGTTTGACTATAAAAATATCGAAAAAGATGTAATTTCTGGTACGGTAAAGTTAGTTACATCGTTAAATTGACAGTCATCTTAATCAATACCATTCTAAATCACTCATTCAGCGCTCCATTCATTCATTCCAAACACTCACTCAAACCGTTCAAAAACGCTCAAACCTATTGAAAATTAAAGAATCAACAACGCCATTCATAATTAATTTGGATAGAGAAAAATCGCAATTTCACTGACATAATTCAAATTGTAAGCGTCCAACAGATTCTTGAAGAAATAGGAAGCTATCTATAGAACTTGTATGCACATATTATTAAAGGGAGGTAACCAATATCGCTAATTTTGTTCATCCTGAACAAAATTTGCGATATAGGATTACCGCCCATTGGTTTCACTCAAAACTCGCTCCACACACTCGTTCAATTTCATTCCTAAATCGTTCCAAACACATTCATCTTATCAATTTCACGATGTTCTTAACTGTATCTTGCAATAAGTATAGAGAAGACAGATACAAATATTGATGCAAATATACGCGAATACTGAAAATCACTTCATTGTGGCCCTATGCCTTCACTTACTTTACATGTCTCATTTTCTTATCAATTTGTCAGCGTGAAAATTTTTATGATCCACCATGTCACGTGACGGAAAGAGAGCATTTGGGTTTAAAGAGGCTGATTCTTTAAAATCGGTGTAAGAAAGTTGAAAGTTAGTACTTGCCAATTTCAATTCATAATCATTGTGCTAGATGCAAAGATTCTTAAGGGTTATATATATCATATATGACACCCTGAACCATAAACAGCTAGAGACAAAGAAAACCCGAATCACTCCATTTTACGACAAGCATATTTATAATAAACGCACATAAGATTGCTTTAAAAAGTCAGGACATAATTTGTACACAATTATTACTGATCAAAAGGATAATTCAAAATATCACATAAATGCTGAAAGGTTGACACAATAATTCTGTGAAAGCTTTACTGTAATAATTTAACATAAATCTTTTATTTGGCGTATCAGCCATTTCAGGTAATATTTTATCTAATAATGGAGTGTCTGCGTACGGTCTCAGAAATACAGTATGTGGTCAGTTTCCATTCTTCATCTGAACAAAATAAGAAAAAATTCAACTATTTACAGAGTTCCTGTGTTATTTTCTGAAAAGGAATATTTGAAGACACTTAACACATTGCATAATTTGATGAAGTTTTCAGAAACTAGAAAGCCATGAATGGCTTGAGTCGCTCCACAGGTTGAAATTCTTGCAATAGCAAATCAAAGTTTTGACTAGATTTTTAGATATTTTGGGTTCTACTGATATTGAAAATGATTTTCAAAGTTTCCACTATATAACATATAGAGAAATGACCTCCGCGAATAAAAGACATATTTTTCATCCGATCACAATACCTTTTGGTAGACTGATAAAGGGTCACTCAAGTATTATTCCAGTGAAATTTGGTCAATACCCATCAGTTACAATCTATGAAAATGATTTTCAAAGTTTCCACTATATAACATATAGAAAAATGACCTCCGCCCACTTTTAATCCGATCACAATTTACTTTTGTAGACTGATAAAGGGTCACCCAAGGATCATTCATGTAAAAATTTAATTGGTATCCATCCATTAGAATCTGAGAAAACTCACATTTTACCATGTTTGGAAATTAGCCACGCCCATTAAATCCATGTTTTTCATTGGATCAAAATTTCTTGAACAACTTTGAAAGAGGGTCACCCAAGGATCATTTCTGTGAAGTTTGGTTGAAATTCATCCAATAATTTCTGAGGAGAAGATTTTTAAAGAAAAAGTTTACAACCGGACGCACAGACGGACGCACGACAGACACAACGCCATGCCAATAGCCCCAGTGGCCTTCGGCCAGTGGAGCTAGAAACCAAGCCCATAAATACGTACATTGACATAAATTGGATTCTTTTGTATGCCAAATATTTAACATTCTCGAGTGGAGTTTTTGCATATGTATGCAGAAAAAAAATCACCCCTTCTATTACAATTGTGCTTACACACTCAAAATGACAAGTTTTGTAATTTTGATTTAGATTGATGAAAAGAAATCTTACTCAAATACTCAGATACATGTATTCCTATTTTGGATGAAAAATTAGCTTGCCATTTATACAGTTTATATACAGTTAAAAACGATGTGAAAATAACAAGCAGAATGATTTTGTAATGCTTTTAAATTGTAGCGAGTGTGATGATCGGCTTTTAAATGATATGACTCTTTTTATATTGAAAGTGGCCTATATCATATACAATTATGAGCAATGCTCTACAAATAGACTTGTCTGTCTTCATTGATCATTCATAAGCTCCCAAATCCACACAAGCCAATAAAAAAATTGAATGGTTGGATAGTTGCAAGAATGTTTTGGATTGATTTCAGTGATATCTTTATGATTTCGGAGCATTTTTAGTGAGTGATTTGAATGCAATGATGGAACGCTGAGTGAATTATTGTATAAATTTGAGCGGGTTGTCAAATTCACAGTAATCTCAACTGATAAACTAAAATGTTTTTTGTCTAATCTAAAGACTGTCTGAATGATTTCTGGTTTACCAGAAGATGTATCAGGTTTTCTTCTTTGAATCCTTTCACTTTTGTTGAAATAGCAACATCTGGTTTTGCCTAATTCTATTCTTTTGGCTATTTGGGAGGTAAACCCCTTCTATGTGCCCTGTTGGTTAACAGTAATTTTAGCTCTTCTAAATAGATGATATGGGGATCCATATCAAATCCTGATTCAGCCATGTACCACATTTCAGGTAATATTTTATCCTATTACAGAGTGTCTGCTGATGGTTGCATAAATACTGTGAGCGGACATTTTGGTACTTTATCTGCACAAACAGCAATTATTTTAACCAATCATGGATACTATGCGTACTGTGTTTGATAATTCTAGGTATTTACTTCATCTGCATAAACTATCTGATTACATACTATTACTTTTTAAAGTGGATATGTGCACACATACACCCACTTGCACAATTTGGTGGAGTTATACATATTAGTGCATGTCTGTTTCCTGATATCATTATCACACGCTCAAATTCATGAATTAGTTACTTTTTCAAGCACAGCGAAACATTTGTAAGATGTTAAGAAGTTCAAACAACATAATTGCTGATGATTAATATATGCAAGTCACACAAAGCTTGTCAAAAAAATAAAAACCTTGGAAAAATTGTATTAGAATAAAAGTGCTGAAAATACAGGACAAACTAATTATTAGTAAGTATTCATTTTGAAAGTTTGCCTGCTTAGGTACAGGCTGATCTTTGTCTATATTCTCCCAAAGCAGGAATACTGCATATATGCACATATGTGCAGCCTGGTCTTTGTCTTCACCACCTTTTTAACCCCTTTTAAGGCAGCATGTTCATCAAATAAATTATCAAAAAGACAGATTGCCTAGCACTCTTGGATTCTAGGGCTTTCAGTACTTTGATATGAATGCAATTCAGAAAGAGGATTTTAATTCAGTATGACAAAGGTTTCCATTACTTTGGCCCCAAATGTGTCTGCTGTGCACAATACTTTTATTTGTCCATCACTTGATTAGCAAAAACTCTGTAACAATCAGCTTCCACCTTCATCTTCCTTCATCATTTGTTCTATCAATCTTTTTCTTTCTTCTGCTTGTCTCATCCTCATTAGTACCAGATCCTCATAGTCTTTGTTGTCTACTGTTCTTTTCTGTGGACTAAACTGAAATGATACATTAAATATCTATCTAGTAAAATATATTAAAATAAATTGTCACCGTGTGTAAAAAGGGACCATCTTGGAACTCTGTACTCTTTTTGAAAAAGTGATTGGTTCTAGTACAGGTCAACCAGGGATAGCATTTCAAAAATTCTTTAACAGAAAGGTGGTGTGGTAATTGTAGATTTGGAAAATTAGTATGATGCAAAAATTTTCGACCCTAATCAGTCTGCACAGTCTGAGCAGTGTGACTAGGGTCTCCACTTTACACACTACCACAATGGTCACTTTTTCCTGTGAAGGGTCACATATAATTTAACACTTATCCTGCTGAATTTATAAGTTTTATCATATAAATTGTCAATGTTTTTGGTATTTGAATTACTCTTACTCAAGTTTTTAAAACAACAATTGAGCAGAAAGCAAGGAGTATGGGCTAAGATCAGACTGCACCTCTGTGCAGGCTGACCTTGGTCTATATGTAATGCCAAAGCTTTGTGTGTTTAAAACAGGTATAGGCTGTGTTCAGCATGAGAAGGATTCAAAAGGACATTGCTACAAATTGTCAATTTCTGGGACACTATAAACAATATTTTTCAAGCCTTTCTAATTATGATTAACAATCTGGTATCTGATGGCAAACTGTTGCCTTTTGTTGGGGCGGAAGTATGTTTCAATGGCAAATTTTCAGAAAACGAGGATTTTTTACCATTTTTGCTGTCAGTCACATAAATTTTTGTTGTTGGGGAGAAGTGCAAAGATCATGGGAACGATGATTTTAAGTTTTTCCAATACTGGAAGTAATAACAAGAGGGCCGTTGGCCCTGGGTCGCTCACCTGAGAAAAAAGCTTCATTACCTAGGTATGTCCATGCAACCACAGAAAAGAGATTTTCACTTATTCAATCAGATAACATTTGAAAAAATCCCCCCCCCTTCTCCTCCCCTGGTCATTATTTATTTAAGCTTTTTTTTATAGAAGGTCTGTGATCAGCAAATCTATGCCAGATATACAGGCTGAGTCTGAGACTTTTAAAGTTTTCTTTAATGAGTTGAATAATCCATGTCAAATATAAAGGCTGTAGGGATTCAAAATTCTCAACAAAGCACTCCCCCTTCCCCAAGATGCTCTGCACTTGGTGAATCTACAGTCATGATTTAAGCTAATTAAATTAATGTCCATATGCTGATCACCCATACCAATTTTCAAGTCTGTAGGACTCTTGGTTCATTAGAAGAAGTTTAAAGATTTCAAAAATGATCCAAAGTACTACCCCCTCCCCAAGACACTCAGCACCTGATGACCCAACAGTTCTGATTTTAGCTATTTTTATTAATGTCCATATATTGATCACCCATAACAATTTTCAAGTCTGTAGGGTTCCTGATCCAGAAGAAGAATAAGGTTAAAGATTTCAAAATTGATCCAAAGTACTACCCCCTCCCCCTTAATGCTCCGCATCTGGCTACCCTACATTCATGATTTTAGCTGTTTTATTTTAGATCCATATGCTTATCATGCATGCCAATATTGAAGTCTATAGGGCTCCTGGTTCTTTAGAAGATGAAGGTTAAAGTTACAAAATTTTCACAAAAGTACTCCCCCCTCCCCACTGGTGCCCTGCACCTGGTGGCATTACAGTCATGATTTTAGCTATTTAAATTAAGGTCTATGAGCTAATCCTCCATGCCAATTTTCAAGTCTGTAGGGCTTGTGGTTCAGAAGAAGAAGAAGGTTAAAGATTACAAAATTTTCACAAAAGTACTACCCTCTCCTCCCTGATGCTCCGCACCTGGTGAATCTACAGTCATGATTTTAGCTATTTATATAAAGGTCCATATGCTGATCATCCATGCCAATATTTAAATCTGTCAGGCTCCTGGTTCAGAAGAAGATGAAGGTAAGAGATTACAAAATTTTCACCAACGTACTCCCCCCTCCCCCCTGGTGCTCCGCACCTGGCAGCCCAACAGATATTATTTTAGCTATTTTTATTCAGGTCTATGAACTGATCCTCCATGCCAAGTTTCAAGTCTGTAGGGCTTGTGGTTGAGAAGAAGAAGAAGGTTAAAGATTACAAAATTTTCACAAAAGTACTACCCTCTCCCCCCTGATGCTCCGCACCTGGTGAATCTATAGTCATGATTTTAGCTATTTATATAAAGGTCCATATGCTGATCATCCATGCCAATTTTCAAGTCTGTAGGGCTCCTGGTTCCGAAGAAGAAGAAACTTAAAGATTACAAAATTTACCCAAAGTACTACCCCCTCCCCCCTGGTGCTCCGCACCTGGCAGCCCAACAGATATTATTTTAGCTATTTTTATTAAGGTCTATTAGCTGATCCTCCATGCCAAGTTTCAAGTCTGTAGGGCTTGTGGTTGAGAAGAAGAAGAAGGTAAAAGATTACAAAATTTACACAAAAGTACTACCCTCTCCCCCCTGATGCTCCGCACCTGGTGAATCTACAGTCATGATTTTAGCTATTTATATAAAGGTCCATATGCTGATCATCCATGCCAATTTTCAAGTCTGTAGGGCTCCTGGTTCCGAAGAAGAAAAAACTAAAAGATTACAAAATTTACCCAAAGTACTACCCCCTCCCCCCTGGTGCTCTGCACCTGGTGGCCCAAAAGATATAATTTCAGCTATTTAAATTAAGGTCTATGAGCTGATCCTCCATGCCAAGTTTCAAGTCTGTAGGGCTTGTGGTTCAGAAGAAGAAGAAGGTTAAAGATTACAAAATTTTCACAAAAGTACTACCCTTTTCCCCCTGATGCTCTGCACCTGGTGAATCTACAGTCATGATTTTAGCTATTTATATAAAGGTCCATATGCTGATAATCCATGCCAAGTTTCAAGTCTGTAGGGCTTCTGGTTCCGAAGAAGAAAAAACTTAAAGATAACAAAATTTACCCAAAGTACTACCCCCTCCCCCCTGGTGCTCCGCACCTGGTGGCCCAAAAGTTATAATTTTAGCTATTTTTATTCAGGTCTATGAACTGATCATCCATGCCAAGTTTTAAGTCTGTAGGACTACTGGTTGAGAAGAAGAAGAATTTTTAAGATTTTCTAAAAATTTCACCTTTTGTTGCCATAGCAACCAGAGTTTTTCATGGATTTCAATTCTTTTAGCTATTTTTGAAGGGGACCACCTAAGCAACATTTCTGTAAAATTTGGAGTTAATTGGCTCAGTAGTTTAGGAGGAGATGTCGTTTAAAGAAATTGTTGACGGACGCCGGACGACGGACGACGACCGACGACCGACGACCGACAGACGGACGCCGGACAAAAGGTGATCACAATAGCTCACATGAGCACTTCGTGCTCAGGTGAGCTAAAAATATTCAAAACATGGGACCAACACCTTTCTAAAATGATTAGAAAACCTTATCTTATCTGAAAATAAGATAAATAATTTAATAATCAAAACAAAGTCCAAATAATGTAAAGCTATATTTCACTTGGTTAACATAAATCTTTTTTAAGTAAAGAACAGTTTTGAACAGTATCAAAAATTTTCAAAATTCAAAGAACTGGATTAAACCCCGTTTCAGTAGATAGCAGTGAAGGCTAAGACGAGACTGCACATTTGTGAAATCTTTGTGTACAACAGGACTATGCAGAGGGAAATGGGGAATGAAAGGGGGGAGGGTATAAAATGTTTTACATGGATATTCCATTCTTTTTCTACTAAAAAGGTAGTTTCTTTAACAAATAAAGTAAATAGGAAGAGGAGAGGAACTACTTTTTCTCAGTTCCCAATGTCTTCTGTAACAAACAGCCATCAGAGATATCCTTGTCATACACATGTGTAAGATATAGTTATAGGCTGATTTAGTGATTATAATCGATTTTCAGTTGATTTAAGATTCTGTTTGCAATAGATTGACTTATAAATTAAATAACCAATAAACCAGTTCCTAACACATGAATTTAAGTAAAAAAAAATCCCTTTTTTAAAATTGACTCCAGTCATGGTAGAAAATTCAGAAGAAAAAGATTTCAAGTTATATGTTTCATTTTTTTTATGTTTCATTCTCAGAAGAAGGATCCTAGGAGTGCTAAATTCATTTCTAACAATACTTTTCTTGGGTAATTGGAGTAGAAAGTGCATTCAAAGGTACAACAAGAGCACTGTTTACAGGTGCAAACACTCGGCTGCAGATGCTGGATAATACAATATCAAAGTAAAACAAGATGACCATGACGGTCCTAGATCGCTCACCTGAGTCTCTTTGACCCCTGGGACATCAAATCATTTAGTTGGCAGATGTCATAAAGGAAATATTATATTACCAAAACAAGTTTCAAGAGTTTTTGGCGAAATTTGTGGCCTCTTGAGTTATAACAAGAAAATTGTCATTGAGGCCTCTTAATGTGATATGGCATGGATCCTTTCAATTTTCATTTTTCTGACTTGACCAACATTCTGACCAAGTTTCATGAAGATTCGGCCATATTTGTGGTCTCTAGAGATTAAACAAGATAATTGTCGTTAAGGCCCATTTTCCTGTGATATGACATGGATCCTTCCGATTTTCAATAGGGTTCATCCTTGTTACCTGGCCAATATTCTGACCAAGTTTTATGAAGATTGGAAAATAATTGTGGCCTCTAAAGATTAAACAAGATAATTGTCATTAAGGCCCCTTTTCCTGTGATTTGACATGAATGCTTCCCATTTTCTATAGGGTTCATCTTTGTAACCTGGCCAACATTCTGACCAAGTTTCATGAAGATTGGGCCATATTTGTGGCCTCTAGGATGTAAACAAGAAAATTGTCTTTAAGGCCCCTTTTCCTGTGATATGGCATGGATCCTTCCCATTTTCAGTAGGGTTCATCCTTGTAACCTTGCCAACATTCTGACCAAGTTTCATGAAGATTGGGCCTAATTTGTGGCCTCTAGAGTGTAAACACTAATGGGGCTGTCACACCACAGCGTATGTCACAGCATATGGCGAACGTATGCTCATACGCTCACATACGCTGATGTACACTAGGCGTTCGTTACTCATAAGTCGTGTACGTTACAAGTACGCTGGTATACGTTGGTATACGTTCTTATACGCAGAGGCCAAAAAATATTTTTTGACATGTTAAAAAAGTTCAGCGTATGCCAGCGTATAGAATATACGCTATTCATACGGTATGCATACGGTCTATACGCTAGAGGTACGCTACTAATACGGTATGCATAAGGTCAATACGCTACACGAACGCTACTCATAGGTCAAGTACGCTTGTCATACGCTGACAGAAAATTAAAATTCTATCAGACATAATATATATTTGGAACCGTTAGAGCTTAATTTCGCTAATTTGATCACAGCTCTATTGAAATTAGTGGTCACAAAAACGAATCGGGTTTAAACATGTACTTTATATAAGTCAGTTGTAGATCTAGCTCAACACAGAGAAGATGGATGCAGCTCTTCTAAGTCACCATTTAACCTTGTATTATGTTGAAAAAAGAAGACATGGGAGACGAAGGAAGAGGAAAACAAAGGAGGCGGTGGCATTTCGGCCTTTATGACCGACCAGCTCTTGGTTGAGTTAAGAAATGCGATCAAGCATCTGGTCCTCTTCTTACATTGAGAGGCTAGACGACCTCCTTTTGGTCCTTTTTTTTTCCTTTCCAGCGTAGAGGACCTGGAAGAATCGTTTTCCGAGGTCCGGGAAGTATCTAGTGACTGGCGATGAAGATCTAGATATGTACTGATCAGCATTCTCGTCTTCTTTCTTTTGTTGAGTACCATCACTCTGTTCTTTAGCCGATGAAGAAACACTTCTTTTATCTTTCCTTTCCCACGTTTTCCCAGTATCTTTACTGCTGAGTGTCTACTTTCAGACTGAAGGAACTGGCAAAGGTCATAAATGCTGATAACCGCTGTATACGTTGGTCATACGCTTACATACGTTACTCGCTCGCTGGCATACGCTACTCATACGGTGTTGTACGTTACAAATACGCTTGCACACGCTCATGTACGTTTTGTATACGCTGATAATACGCTGGCCATACGCTGGCCATACGCTACTTTAACGCTGCTCATACGCTAGCCATACGTTTAAAATGATTTCTTGTCGATGGCGGGGGTTAACGCCGAAGAGTTGTGCGTATGAACAAGATTTTGTCTTTATTCTATACGCTAGGCATACGTTACCCTCATACGCTGTGGTGTGACACCCCCTTAAGATTGGTGATGACAGACGACGCATGACGGACATTCAATGATCACAAAAGCTCACCTTGAGCACGATGTGCTCAGGTGAGCTAAAAAAGAAATAAGTCTTTCAAAAATGGTTTAAAAGTTATATCCCTTGATAGTTTGGCTATCTCTCAAGAAGTTGAAGATATATGGGAAGTTTCATAAAATTATCTACATCATAAAGATATGACCAAGATTAAAGTTTGTCATACCAACACCAACAACAACATCTATGCAAAGGCCAAAAACAAAGCCAACATGAACATCTCAAGAGAGATCACAAAAATCAGATGAGCTAAAAATGCTGTAAAAGTAAACGAAAGAATCTGTTTATCTATTTTGCATGATACAATACAAACCTCATCTTAAATAGATTGATTGAATGGAGTTTAACGCCGCTTTCAACATTATTTCAGTTATATCGCGGCGGCCGGAGCACCTAACAATGGATTCCTGGTATTTCTTTCACCTGTACTACCATTACCTCCTTTCCTAGCCTCCGACTGCTATCTCACATAGGTTTACGATTATCTACCCATTGGTGAGAGACAAACTCATCTAAAATAGAAAAGTCATTTAACTTACCCAAGCTTACTGGATAATTTTCTGTATAAGACTCAGCTTTTCTCAAACAAAATTTCATGAAATTTTGACAGTAATATATGAGCCTGTGTGTGACAATTCCAACGATTTACTGTGTGCATGATAGAAATGTGTTGAGTAGCCTGGACAATCACGCAGTGTAATTAAAATATTCTTGTATTGTGAACAGACACTATTTGTCCGTAGCTATCAATTGAATGCGTAGTGAAGACTCAGAGCAAACTGTGCAGCTGCACAGGCTGATCTGAGTCTTAATATTGCATACACATGAAATCATTGGAAATGTCACGCATATGCCTATGTGTTTCTTACTTGCTGATATGATTCCATATTTGGTTGAAACTGTGTAGAACTAGCACCATTACTGTCTCCTACCCTCTCACTCCTTTTATTTGGGTCAGCCTTCTCGGGTTTCCCTGACAACCAGGTCAAGGTCAGAGGAAATTCAGGCTTGCCTGTCTCATTCTGCACTGCACACTCCTATTGTAAATGAGGACAAACAATTGGCTTACACTATTTGAATAACCAATGATAATTTGTCATGAGTTCAGGATCTTAAAGTTTGAGAAGAAAAGACGAGGCTCAAGAACATAAGAAATAAGCCCTGTAAAAACATCATTTTTCAAATTTTTAAAGTACACAATTAAACCTTTCTTTTTCATTAAAACTAAACAAAATCTTTGAAATAGTATTTAGAATATTTAGAATATTTTTTCAAAATCATACAGTTTCCTTAAAATAAGCCAATAAAGTAGCCTAAATCCACAGAAATGCTTAAATTTCCCCCCCAAATAAATGTTTTAGTTACAAAAAATATGAAGCTCCTCTTTCCACATCTTAACAGCGTGAATTTCAAAATTGTTTGAGAAGAGGACAATTTGAAAGTTAAAGGGCTTCTTTAATGCCATTTTCAAGAAATTGCGGAGTTTTAGAAAATATTTCTATTACAATTTGAGAGAGGGGGATAAGGGTAACTACGAAAAACTTAAAATCATTCAGATCATCAAAAACCAGAAAAAGTCCATTTTACAGGGCAAAAATCTTCACCTTGTAAACAAAATCCTTTAAAACACTGAAACCTGCTTTGAATGTGTAAAGTAAGAGAACATTTTCAAATGTTCGCAGAATGCTGCTTGATCCTGAACTGATGGTGAAGCCACAGGCTGACTTTCAAATGTTTCTTTAATGCTTGACGAATGTTGATTATGGAGAAAGAACAGTAGATTTTACCTTTGAAAACTCGCTGCCTAGCAAGTAAAATAATCAAAAACTTTACCCAACTTTTGGTCATTTCACCCTATCTGATGTTATCTAAGTGGAGTTCAATAAGTGACATCCTCATGAATGTTGCATAGCAATGACATGCAAAATGATGCATTTAAGGAAAAGTTATCCTAAAATTTCCACATTTGTCTAATTTTTGCATTAAATAATTAGATTAACTATTTGTTTTACTGCAAGATTGATTAATATTTCATTTCATAGGCATCAAAAGCAATATTTTCACAAGTGACAGAGCCACTCATGAATATATAGCTTTTGTTGTTGTTTTTGTTTCTCTATGAAAAATAAATCCATCTTACACTAAATCAAACCACTTGTGGAAATCAAACTTCTGTTGTTCTATGAATATATCCTACTCTGAAACAACAATTATCCTCTATATATCTGTAATTATGACCAAGATATGGCTTGAGTTAAAGTTTGGCATGCCACTGACTCCTGAGCCTACATCTACATTACAGGGTGAAGACCATCACTCCTGGCAAAACTTGTGGTTTTGCCACTCATGAAAATATAACTTTTATTGTTCGTGAATGAAAGATTAATGAAACTAAAACAATGTTCCACTATAATGTACTTACAGCTGCGTGGGGAGATAAAAATTCGATGATTGCTATACCAGATTTCTTCACTGACAGCACTAAATTAGTTACTTCTCCATACTGAAAAAAGATCAACCTTTTACAGCATAACATTTAAAATTGCTCACAACCCTGTCTAAAGTAAAACATTTAAGGAAAAGAAGAAATTTGCCCATGCAAAGTAATGAGGTTTGAGTAACCCAAAAACAAACAGCATTTCATATGCAATTCCATATGCAATTCCTTTTGTCAAATAACTTGCAATATTTAAATCTCTAACCCTTTGAATTTGAGCAGAAAAAGAAAAGATTTGCCAATGCAAAGTAATGAGGTTTTAGTAATCCGACAAAAAATGGCATAAGTGATTCCTTTTGTCTAAAAATTTAAGACATTGTAATCTTAGATTCATTACGTTTTGTATTCCCTTATATATTACTGGTAGTCTAAAGAATTGTCAACTAGACCAGACATTGATAGAGATAGATTGAACTTTTACTGGACAAGAGTAATTAACCATCCAATTTAGTTCCAAAGAAGCTGCATATAACATAACAAATAAAATAGAGTAATGGTATGTAACTTTTGGCTTTAATTTATTTGTTTGTTTGTTTGGAGGATAAACACCACTATTAGCCGTTTTCAGTCCAGTTCAGTCAGGTGAACCCTGCTCTGCCTTCATGATGACAAAACAGTGCACATGGTTTGCAAATTTAACCCCACTTTGCATGTGCACTTTTCTCATCCTTAATGAGAGGCTTGATTTCTAGTATTTCTCTCACAAGTACTATTATGACATCCTTTTCCAAGCTTCAAACTGTCAATACTGGGTCTTTTAAGGTAGTGGAGCCATAATAGTTCTGCAATATTTAGAATTCATGAACTAAAACAGTATCAACCGAGGTTTCCTAATGATCTTTTTAGGAAACATCAATTAGTATTGTGAAAGATCATGACTTCTGGAATGTTGCAAAACCAATACGGGTCAACTACCATATATTTGCTGATTGTTTGGTGACAGGTCTTTGTTAAGAATGTACACCACTGTCTGAGATTAAACCTGAGATCTCAAAATTGGGGGTCTACCAAGTGTGCTATAACTTCGGTACTTTTAAGATATTGAGAGAGAATTGTTTTATTTCATTGAGGTATGAACTAACAAGAGTGCCATTGACACAAGATACTCAGCCAAAAGGATTATCATTAAAATGAAAGCCCCCTTGACTCTGGTTTTGCATCATAAGAATTCTCCTGTTCACAAGATGAAATATAACCTTTTAAATATAACCTTTGAAATTATCAACCAAGTCAATCCTTCAAATGAAGAGTTGTTTCACGTCAGGTTTACAATAAGGCGACTTTTTCCATGACATCATATAGTTTGCTAAATCAGGACAATATGAACATGGCCCCTTTTTCCATGGCGTGGCTCACCAAACCTTAAAAATTTACACAAGGTCAGGTGACAAGAAACATTATGTAAAAGTTTTATCAAAATCTGTCCATAAATGAAGGAGGAGCTGCATTCACAATAAATTTTACACGAAGGCCCCCTTTTCCATGATGCGATTGAATTTCAACAAGCCACGACAGAATACACTAGGTCAGGTGACTAGGAACATTTTGTGAAAAAATCAGCCAAATTTGACCATTAATGAAGGAAGAGTATCTTTTCAAGAAGGCTCCATTTTCTATGACACTGCTGATATTAAATAAACCGTGACAATATGCTTAAGGTCAGGTGACAAGGAACATTTTGTGAAAGTTTCATCCAAATCAGTCCATTAATGAAGGAGGAGTTGAGTTCACAAGAATTTTTACTAGAATGCTACTTTTTCCATGATGTGGCTGTACTTGTAATTCAAAACACCTTGACAAAATGCATAAGGTCAGGTGACTAGGAACAATTTGTGAAAATTTCATCTTAATCCATCCATAAATGAAGGAGGAGTTGCGTTCACAAGTTTTTAACTTACGCTCAGACAGACATTCTGACATTGGGATGGATGGACAGATGGAGAAGATGATACCAATATACGTCCACTGTCAGGGACATATAACTAGAAAGCCATGAATGGCTTGAGTCGCTCCACAGGCTTGAAATTCTTGTAATAGCAAATCTAAGTTTTGACTAGATTTTTAGATATTTTGGGTTCTACTGATGTTGAAATGATTTTCAAAGTTTTCACAATATAACATATAGAGAAATGACTTCTGCCCATAAAAGACATATTTTTCATCCAATGACAATAATTTTTGGCTGCATGATAATGGGTCACCCAAGGATCATACCAATGAAGTTTAATTGATATCCATCAGATACATTCTGACAAAATGATTTTCAAAGTTTCCACTTTATACATGTAACATATAGAGAAATGACCTCGGCCCATAAAATACATATTTTCATCCAATCACAATTATTTTTGGTAGAATGATAAAGGGTCACACAAGGATCATTCCAGTGAAATTTGGTTGATATCCATCAATATTATTCTGAGAAATTGATTTTCAAAGTTGCCACTATTTAATATATAGAGAAAGGACCTCCTCCCATAAAATACATATTTTTCATCCAATCAAAATAAATTTTGGTAGACTGATAAAGGGTCACTAAACGATCATTCCAGTGAAATTTGGTTGATATCAATCCATTACATTCTGAGAAAATGATTTTCAAAGTTTCCACTATATAACATATAGAGAAATGACCTCCGCCCATAAAATACATATTTTTCATCAGATAACAATAACTTTTTGTAGACTGATAAAAGGTCACCCAAGGATCATTCATGTAAAATTTAATCAGTATCCATTGATTAGAATCTGAGAAAAACTCACTTTTTACCATATTTGGAAATTAGCCACCCCATTAAATCCATGTTTATCATTGGATCCAAATTTCTTGAACAACTTTGAAAGAGGGTCACCTTCGGATCATTCCTGTGAAGTTTGGTTGAAATTCAATTAGTAGTTTCTGAGGAGAAGATTTTTAAAGACAAGTTTAGGACCGGACGCATGTACGGACGTGCGGACGCACGATGGACACAACGCCATGACAATAGCCCCAATGGCTTTCAGCCAGTGGAGCTAAAAATGTAACCAAACGGTATGAAAACCAAAAGCCAATTCATACATGAGTGTGATTATGCTTTTAGTTTCATACCTCCATGAATTCAAGAAATGTTCTCTTTATATCTTATAATTCAATATCATGAAGCAAAAAGCAAAAATGTGAAGATTTCTTCAAAATGAGACCGATTCCAGAGGTGATTACTTGGCACAAAAACTTACAGAATGGCTGCATGCCCAAAATTGTTACATTGACCTTAATGAACACAACTAAAACTGAATTATTTGGATTTGAAAGGCAGGCCTTGAAAGAAAATTTACCTTAGAGAAAATATCTGTCAGCTGTTCTTTTGTGTAGCCTTCATCCCTGTCTTCACCCTTCTTTAGTTTCCACTTGGCCTTGAAAAGATAATAGGCATGTGCTTGACATTTCAAACAATTTTATCATCATGTGTGTGATGGGCAAAAACAAACTGATTTAACTCAGTGTGTTTGTTTGAGGGAGTTTTGAGTCCTTTTTAAGTCATATTGTGGCTGAAGTTCCAAACCATGGATGGATTGCTAGCATTTCTCTCACAACACCCTTTCTAGCTTCTCATCCCACAAAGTTCAACAATCATTTATCAACTGATGTGAGGCAAATGTTAGCAATAAGGTCCTTGTAGCAGGGAAAATGACTAACAATTTTAACTTAGGGGCCCAGGCTTCAAAAATTCAATATTTAACAATGGACTCATAGGGAATTTCCCAAAAAATCTGAGGGCCGAGCCTAAAATCTAGGGGCCATGGGCGACTGGGCCTCTGCTAGTCTTTTCCCCTGTTGTAGGCAATCGGCACTCATTCTTTCCGACTATTATAGCAGCTGGAGGCTAGGAAAGGATGTGGTGGTTATACTGGTGAGAGAAATACCAGGAAACCATTGTTAGGTGCTCCAGCCGCCGCTATATCATTGAAAAAAATGTTGAAAGCGGCATAAAACTCCATTCCATCTATCAATCTTGTAGGCAATACCACATTTGGAATATCACTCGGACAATTCATTAAACTGGAAAATATCTTGGAAGTAAATGCAGTAACTTTGGGTCAATTTCAGGTGATTTGGCTTCTAATTGTACATCTATCAGTATGCTTGAAGAAAAAACAAATTTTTTAATGCTTTCTGATTGTCTATGTATATCTTGAGCATATAATAATTTGATGACAAAACACAGTAAAACCAGGTTTTGTGCCAGATTTTCAAATTCAGAAGTCTTTGACCTCTTTACATTGAATTTTTAGAGGTCAAAACTGCTGTTGAAGGGGTCAAAACAATAAGACTATGGGATAAAAAGTAACTATTTCCTAGTAATGCTAATTGACTTCTTCAGATTTCTCCTTCATATCTTTATAAGAGATTCATATTTCATATGAATCTCTTATAAAATTAGAAGGAGACATATTATTCTAAAACATTTATGACTTGCAGTAGAATCAAGATGCAATTTTAACAAGATGACCATGATGGTCCTATATCACTCAACGGAGTAAGTCACTTATAACTTGTCAACCATGTTATGAATACCAGAATTTGTTTGATGTACATTTTAGGGTGGTTTGATTTTGTCCTACTGCAATTTGATTTTTTTTAATTTTCGTAAATTTTCAACTTTTCTCATACCGTGGCAAATTCTTTCAACAACTTTATTAGACCTACACTTTAAGAACATCCTTGCTAACTTTAAAATTGTTTGGCCTTATGGTTAAGGAGGAAAAGAATTTGTTCTAAGATTTTTGGCAATTTATAACATTTTTCAGCCTTTCCGTTATCATGGAAACAAGAGATTTTGAAGAAATAAAATTCTTTTAACAACTTTTGAAGAGCTTCACCCAAGAATCATCCCTGCTAAGTTTTAGCTTGATTGGCCAGGTGGTTGGGGAGGAATATACTTTTTTCTAAGATTTGTGGCCATTTTTCAGACATTCTGTTACCATGTCAACCAGTGTTTTTTATGAAATTAAATTCTTTTAACAACTTTTGAAGAGATTCACCCAAAGATCATCCCTGCTAAGTTTCCGCTTGATTGGCCTAGTGGTTTGGGAAGAGGAGAATTTTTTCTAATATTATCAGCCATTTTCGGCCATTTTTCAGACATTCCAGTACCAAGGCAACCAGAGTTTTTTAATGAAATTAAATTCTGAAGAGCTTCATCCAAGTATCATCTCTGCAAAGTTTAGCTTGATGGGCCTTGTGGTTTTGGAGAAGAATAATATTTCTAATATTTTCAGTCATTTACGACCATTTTACAGACTTGCCATTACTATGGAAAATAGAGTTTTTGATGAAACTTAATTCTTTTAACAACTTTTAAAGAGCTTCACCCCAGTAACATCCCTGCCAAGTTTCAGTTTGATTGGCCTTGTGGTTAAGGAGGAGAAGAATTTTTTCTAAAATTTTCGGCCATTTTGGGCCTTTTTGTAATCATGGCAATCAGAGTTTTTAATGAAATTAAATTCTTTAAACAACTTTTGAAGAGCTTCACTGCCAAGTTTCAGCTTGATTGGCCCAGTGGTTTAGGAAGGGGTGATGTTTAAAGAAATACTTGATGGACCGAGACGGACGCACTGACAGATGGATGGACAGACAATGGACAGTGAGTGATTACAATAGCTCACCTTGAGCACTTTTCACTCAGTGAGCTAAAAATGATATGACCACTTAGCACAAAATTTTAGGGGTCAAAATAAGATACTTTCAGAGTTTTCAAAGTTTATTGAAATCGGCCCAATGGTTTGGGAGAAGAAGAATTTTAAAGATTTAATGAGAAAATAAATACCCCTCCCTGCCACGCCAATATTTGGAGGTCAATCAAAATATCTTGAACAATTTAAGTAAAGAGTTACCCAAGGAACATCCATGTCAAGTTTTATTGAAATCGGTCTAATGGTTTGGGAGGAGAAGATTTTTAAAGATTTTAACATGAAAAATGCCACCCCTCCCGTCACACCCATATTTGGGGGCCAATCAAAATTTCTTAAACAATCTAAGTAAAGAGTCACCCAAGGAACATCCAGGCCAAGTTTTATTAAAATCGGTCCAACAGTTTTGGAGGAGAAGATTTTTAAAGATTTTTACATGAAAAAATGCCACTCACTGCCCCGCCCATATTTGGGGAGCCAATCAAAATTTCTTTAACAATTTTAGATGAGGGTCAAAAAAGGATCATTTCTACTAATCCGCCCATTGGTTTGGGAGGAGAAGATGTTTAAAGCAAAGGTTTACGCACACAGACAGACACACGCACACACGGATGCACGACGGACACTCCACTAGGACAATAGCTCACTGGCTGGAGCTGAAAATTATAACATGGGGTGTTATACAGATATTTGTAAAGTTATAAGATAATGACATTTTCACCTTTATTTTAACAGATGTGACATCTTCCTGCGCACATTTATCAACTTTTTCACTTTGTTTTGCGAGTTTCTCCTCCAGATCTCGTCTCAGCTGTTCTTGAGTCTCCTCCAAGATTCTATTACCTTCTTTACGTAATCTTTCAACCTGAATATGGACCATTGTAAAAGTCATTATATAGTTCTTTTTTTTAACATGACACCTGCAAAGTTAATCAGTATAACTAAGTCTAAACATAAAAGGCCCATAGGAGCATGAGACACTCAACTGTCTATCAAGAATTTCCTAAATAAATCAAATATTTCAGGACCTTTATTTCTAAACAACAACAAAGCAAGTGGAATCAAAGCTTTGGTGCAAATTCTGGAAAGTGCGAAAATCAAAGTTGAAAAAGTGTTAAAACTCATACAAACAAGAGCTGTCACTGTAAGATGACAATGCCCCCGACACCGCTTTGATTTTAAATTATGGCCAATCTATGTTGAAGGTCAAGGTCATCCAGGGGTCAAGGTCACCAAAGTATGTGCCTACAGAAAGGTAATGTACCAAGGAATGTTGTGGTAAAGTATGATGCGAATATGTTAAGTAATAAGGAAGTTATGGCCAATGTTAAAGTTTTTGGACGGAATGACGGACGGACAGACGGACGGACGGACGGACAAGTCAAATTTATGATGCCTCCCTATCGGGGGCATAAAAAGCTTTAAGGGTAATAAAGCTTGATGGGATGGATTGCTCAAGTAATTCTAAGTTTTTCTGGGCGAATATAAATTTTAGTGAAAATTCATAAAGCCCCTTTTCCCATGTTTTCTAATGGATTCACCTGATTTTAGAAAGCATAAAATCATTCTGTGAAACTTCCAAGTTAATCTTACTGTGGACTTTATAGTGAAAATGTAGATTTTTAAAGTAAAATCTGTTAGGCCCCATCTCCTGTTTTTTTTTAATCTGCCCAATTTTTTAAAGGAACCTATACACGGACAATATGAAAGTTTAAAGGAAGTCTGATAATATTTATCAATGGGGCAGTGCAAACACTATTTTATATGCCTTTATATTTATAGGCACTCACAATAGTGTTGCACTGACCCCTCATTATGAACTTCATTGTGTAACCAATGAATTAGGAGTGAAAATCTATAAAGCCCCTTTTTCTATGTTTTCCGACACATCAGCCCTATTTTCGAAAGGAAAAAAACCTTCCTTTAACCCTTAATTTATACTAAATAATTATAGTTTGATTGTGACGAAAGCTTAAGCTTATAGAATCACTCCTGAACATTCAATCCAGCCCTGCGTTCAGAATGATAAAACGGTGCGAACAGTTTTCCAATTATAACCCGCTTTGCACATGCGTGCAATGCGGGGTATAATTGGATAACTGTTTGCACAATTTTGACATCATGAACGCAGGGCTGATGTTTTCCTGAGAGAGAGGCAGTGGCTGAATCTAACTGCTACCAAATTTTACAGCTGGGTATTTTGCCCTTTAACAGGCAGACAAACTGACAGGAAGCACACCAATCCTAAATCTCTTCTTGCCTATGTTTAGAAAAGAGCCCATAGGTGGGCAAGCAATTTCTTCTTTTTACACACCATTTTCTACCCTACTGAATGGTTATTTTTCAAATTAAACCCACTTTTAATTTTTGTCTGCAAAACCTTGGAATTTGGACAGGTCCAAAATTTTGTAAAACAGGAAAGGGTTAAAGGCACAGGAAAAGAAGCTGCTTAAGGATGGTGAAATACGACACCAGGTTGACCTGTACTTAAACCAATCTCTTTTTCAAAAAGTCATTTAACAGATTATCCATATGGAACCTTTTTGCCTGACAGATCTCGTATGTTTATGTTTATGCTGTTATCACTTGAAAACAACGAATGAAAGTCCATTAGCATTATTACATATCATTCTATTAAAAATACTTTCTACTCCAATATTTGTTATAGAGACAAATTGAAATGTGAATACTTCACTGATTGCACTGTACCATCTAAATGCTTTTTAAACTACAACACTCCAAACTGGAAATGTTCCTTTTTCTATTTCTTTTTTTTTTTCTACCGGAGTACTTGAAAAAAGACTGATATGTGTATCTTGTGGCTTTGACGTAAAAACAATAAAAGCAGCTATGATAATCTAAGGTACTCATTTGGAAACAAGCCTATGATAAAGAGATGTCTTGCGCTGCATTTAAAGATGGAAAGGTTGGCAAATAGCTTGATAGATGGTTTCCTGCTTTGCATGTTTACTCACATGCAAAGGGAGAACCACTTATCAAATACTTCGCGTATGTTTTATATTATACTGAACATAGGGCTAATGTAGCGTGGAAAAATGCTTAAACTCTATTCTGTGATAAAGCCTAACCACCACTGAAACGCATAAGACAGCGTGCAGGCAATCATGGGATCCCCATATGATTCTCGAGGGTGGCACCAATCTTCTCCAACATTTGTCTCCAATCAGTCCAGTGGATAATTGTATACCTCAAGTATTGACACTTACTTCTTTGAGTTAGGAGTCCACTGGACTCCCAAATCCTGAAATGAAGGAGTCCAAGCTCAAAGTAGGGAGTCCGAATATAAATAATGAGAGAACATTGTGGAAAAAAAAAATTGCTTATTAAAAGCAATTTCTTCTTTTCCAGAATGATATCCCCCAAGAGTAAATGTTGTTGTTTTTTTCAAATACTTCTAGATGAAAGCAAATGTTATTTTCCACGAGGTTCGAAGTAAAAACATCCTTCTGCAGTTTGACAATGGTGGTCCTTGAATAGACCATCTGTATTTTAATTGTTGAAACTCTTATTATGATCTTAGGAGTCCACTGAACTCCTTACTCGAGAAATGAAGGAGTCCCAACTGGTAAACAAGGAGTCTCAGACTTTTGGACTCCCCTTATAACTCGAATACGCTATTGTGACTTGTGATTACCATACATTTGTATGCAATCGACGAGTCACAAATGCAAATTCTACTTATATTGTCGAACCATATACCTATGCTGGAAGGCAAATATGGTCCTATTTTAGTGTTTTCTGCAGATTGCTCCCATTTTCGACAGTGAATGGTCCAAATCAGCTTTATCTTATATTGCTTAAAAAAGTTTTATCTATGACCGTGACCTAAGAGCTTTCCAGAAATATTGTTTCAAATGACACACATGTTTGACGGAGAACAGTTGTGACAATCTATTTTGAAATCCATTCTTAACCGCTGTCATGCTGAATTAATTTTGGCTAAGAATTTGCATCAAAATCAAAGGGCAAAAAGCACTGAAAGTTCCAACTGTAGGTCAATTTTTATTTGAACTAGAAAGCCATGAATGGCTTGAGTCGCTCAACAGGCTTGAAATTCTTGTAAAAGCAAATTAAAGTTTTGACTAGATTCTTAGATATTTTAGGTTCTACTGACATATTATTCATCCAATCAAAATAACTTTTGGCTGCATGATAATGGGTCACTCAAAGATCATACCAAAAATGTTTGAATGATATCCATCACTAATATTCTGAGAAAATGTTTTTCAAAGTTTCCACTATATAACATATAGAGAAATGACCTCTGCCCATAAAATACATATTTTTATCTGATCACAAGAATTTTTGGTAGACTGATAAAGGGTCACTGAAGGATCATTCCAGTGAAATTTGGTTGATATCCATCAATTACATTCTGAGAAAATGATTTTCAAAATTTCCACTATATAACATATAGAGACCTCCACCAATAAAATACATATTTTCAACTGATCACAAATTTTTTTGGCAGACTGATAAAGGGTCGCTCAAGGATCATTCCGGTGAAATTTGGTTGATATCCAACAATTAGATTCTAAGAAAATGTTTTTCAAGGTTTCGGCCTCTATATAATATATAGAAAAATGACCTCCGCCCATAAAATACATATTTTTCATCTGATCACAATAACTTTTGGTAGACTGATAAAGGGTCACTCAAGGATCATTCCAGTGAAATTTGGTTGATATCCATCAGTTACATTCTGAGAAAATGGTTTTTCAAAGTTCCCACTATATAATATATAGAGAAATGACCTCCACCCATAAAATGCATATTTTCCATCCTATTACAATGATTTTTTGTAGACTGATAAAGGGTCACCCAAGAATCATTCATGTAAAATTTGATTTGTATCCATTGACTAGAATCTGAGAAAACTCACTTTTTACCAAATTTTGGAAATTAGCCACACCTATAAAATCCATGTTTTTCATTGGATCAAAATTTCTTGAACGACTTTGAAAGAGGGTCACCCAAGGATCATTCCTGTGAAGTTTGGTTTAAATCCATCCAGTGTTTTCTGAGGAAAAGATTTTTAAAGAAAAGTTTACGACCGGACAGACGGGCGAACGCACGACGGACACAACGCCATGACAATAGCCCCAGTGGCTTTCAGCCAGTGGAGCTAAAAACTAAATCTATTGACAATTCTGGTTTGAAAGAGAGAAACATTAGGTGTAGACTAACATCAGACTGCACATATGTGCAGGCTGATGTTTGTCTATAGCTCCTGCCAAAGCAGGAATATTCCGTGTTCAGCATGACAAGGGTTAAATGTAATGCTTGAGATAAGCTCAATTTAAACCTATTACCTTTAGCTGTGGCTTTACCTTTCAGCTAAATGAAAATGTGTGATTTCTGTAGTTTATCAATGGATAATGGCGTGGATGGATTGATGATGGATGGATGGATGGATGGATGGATGGATGGATGGATGGATGGATGGATGGATGGATGGATGGACAGATGGATGGATGGAAGGATAGATAGATAAAAAATCATGTTAATTATCACTCAAATCGGTCTACAAATGAAGTAGGAGATGTGCTCACAAGATTGTACATAACATAAGGATGGACTTAGATACATTCTGATATGGGGAAGGACGGACAGACGGAGAAGATGAAACCAATATACTACCACCTTTGGTGGCGTATAAAATTTCTTTCAAATTGATGGCTCAGCGCGAAACAATTGTAACTGCCTATATGTTTATAGGCAGTTACAACTGTTTTGAACTGAGCCATCAATTTATTGGCTTATATAAGTATTATGAAATCATAATGCGAAATAGTTGTGCAAAGCTATTTCAAAATCCATTAATAAATATGTAGGAGTAATGGTCCAGACTTTTAATCTGGATGCATTTACACACTAGTGCACATATCAGTTTCTCCTAATAAATGCTCCCAGGAGCTGACATAATAAGGATACCGTAGTAAGTTTTTATTAAGTATGCATTTACAGCTTTAAAAAATCATTAGATTGATGTCTCAAACCCTTTTCTCTTTAGTTTGAGTTGAATTTTCTCTATACAATAAAAAAAAACCTATTGTTTGGAGGAAACTTGCATCAAATCAGAGAAGAAGCCTCAAAAGGTTCTTAAAATATAGGCATTTGAAGTTAAAAATGCAGGGATGCTACTTTTAGGGAGGGTGCTATAATTAGGGGAAATACGGAACACGGACTTGTGATAGTGACAAGTATGTGTCACTCACTGCAAGAGACTTGGTAAAAAGAACTGCGTTTGCACTACAGGAAGTCATTGTTTATTCAGGACTCGTGTTTGACCCTTAAACCAGGGTTTTGACCCCCAGAAATCTGAAAATATCCTAATTTGACCCCTAGAAATTTCTCCCAAGGGGGTCATTTTGACCCCCTTGAGAGGAATTACTATGGGTAAAAACAAAGTTTTCACCTAAGATTTTCGCAAATTACTTTCTAAAGTTCTATGTATCAATTACTTTTTTCATAAATTTACAAAAAACAGTTAAAGTGACTTTAAAATATGCTAAATTCTACTAATGATTTGCTTTATCTATCTTTTTGACCCCTTCAAATTCATATTTGACCCCCAGAATTTCTTAGGTGAGGAGTCAATGACTCCCCAATATCGAACACTAACATGAGCCCTGTTATTCCTAAATGTTTATAGGCAATTACAACCTGAGCTATCCAAGTCCAGTTTGTGTTGTGATGGTTAAATGAAAAACAAATATTTAGAGTCTATACAATAACACTTTAATGCCAAATTGAAATAATTTTACCCTGCCCATCAAAAAATATAAAACATTTAGCTGACAATAATCAATTGGTTCAATAACAATGCCCTGGAAATGAAGTACCTTCTATTACTAAAAACCATTGTAATGATTTTCTAAAACAGTGCTACATATATAATACCTACTTAGTGTTTTGTATGAAAAATAATATCTAACAAAGTTGGGGGAATTGATAAATATCGAGGCTCTGCCCAGACAATTATCAATTCCCATAACCGATATAGATATTTTTTCAACTAATACACTAAGTACATACATGTATAACCTCTTATAACCTCTCTTTGCCTCGTTTTCATGGTTGTTTCTATCAGAAATGCAAGTTCTAAAAATAACTGCTTTATGTCTTTGTTCTAATGATACACTTGAGATATCATGAAAAATATCATATTTATATATTCATATATCATATTTAGAGACTATACAATAACAATTTAATGCCAAATTGAAATAATTTTACCCTGCCCTTCACAATAATTAAACATTAAGCTGACAATAATCAATTGGTTCAATAATAATGCTCAAGAAGTGAAGAAAGACATACAAATACTAAGCACCATTGTAATTATTTTCTAAAACTGTGCAACAGTTAATTACAGCGTGAAATTGACACTCACTCAGATTAAAACCATTCGCTCCCTCATTGCTCCATTTGAGGCATTCAAAACACTCAATCATTCAAACCCCTCTGAAATCAATTACAATTCTTTGAAACTGATGGAAGCACTCCAATTCAATTTCAGTCAATTTGACCAGCGCATTCTATGATTTAATTCGGAAGTGCCTGAATACAAATCTATTTTTGAGACAGTATGTAGATTTTACAATAAAGAGGTAATAAAAAAATTTCTTTAATCCTTTTTGGTGGTTTATCGAGAAATAACGGTAGATTATCACTTGATAATCTCACTGCAAAAGCAGTGATATTATCAAAAACTTATACCCTGCTTTTGTGCATTTCATCCTACCTGACATCTTCTATGCGGGGCAAAATAAGTGACGTCACGATAAATGTTGCACAGCAATCACATGCTAAATGACGCGCTTTTCGAAAATATGTCATAGAAATTTTACTTATATCTCATTTTTGCATTAAAGAAATAGAATAATCTTTTTTTTTTTTCGTGTAAAATCGATTTATATTTCATTTCGTGAACAACAAAAGCTGTATTTTCACTCGTGGCTCTACCACTCGTGAAAATATAGCTTTTGTTGTTTAGGAAATGAAATGTAAATCGATTTTACACTGAAACAAACGATTATCCTCTATATCTCTAATTTAGTTCAACTTGAAATAAGCAATATTATATTACTTGCCCAAACGTTCCTTCAAAACTTGCTCATCAATCTAGACTAGATCTGAAAACCTTCTAATTATCAAAAGAATACCAAAATCCCAAATACAACAAAAATGACAATTATCAATTCCCACAACAGAGTTAGATATTTTTTTCATACAAAACACTAAGTATGTATTATATTTATCTTAAAACCATTATTTGCCATGTTTTTGTCCATGTTTCTAACAGAAGTGCAAGTTTCCAACAATAACCACATTAGGTCATTGTTCTAAAAATATCCATGTGATATCTCTAAAAATATATCATATGGGTGTGTTATCACACAAATATTAGTATACTGTAAACGGGGTAATTTTAGCGCTGGTTTTATTTTGGCTATTTTGGCGGCCAAGCTTAGTTGCGCCAAAATTAATACACCGCCCAATATTTGTCATTATTAAATGAGACATTCCTTTATTATAGGAAAATGTTGAGATGTAGAAAAATTTTGCGCAATGTACATTTTAGTCAATTCTAGTTAAATTTATTTCAGAGATACGCAGACTACCACACTTTTTCGAATTGGAATATGAAAATCGTCTGACAACGCTAGCATTCATAAATGTCTAATAAAACGGAGTAAATGTTCCAGATTCAAGTTGGTTGATACATTATAATGAAAATCACTGCATGAATGTGTGAACAAGAGGACCCTGAGGGCCCTAAATCGCTCACCTGATATTTCAAGTAAATTATCATTAAGACTCCATTTCCTATGATATGGCATGAACCTTCCCATTTTCAACAGAGTTCATTCTTGTGACCTGGCAAACATTTTGATCAAGTTTCATGAAGATTGGACTATATTTGTGGCGTTTGGAACTCTTACGAGAAAATTGTCATTAAGGCCCCTTTTCCCGTGATATGGCACGTATACTTCCCATTTTCAAATGAGTTCATCCTCATGACCTAACAAACATTCTGACAAAGTTTCATGATGATGGACCATATTTGTGGCTTCTAGAGAGTAAACAAAAAAATTGTCATTAAGGCGCCTTATTCTGTGATATGGCACCGATCCTTCCCATTTTCAATAGACTTCATCCTCATGACCTAACAAACACACTGACCAAGTTTCATGAAAATTGGACCATATTTGTGGCTTCTAGAGTGTAAACAAGAAATTTATCATTAAGGCCCCTTTTCCCGTGATATGGCACAGATCCTTTCCATTTGAGCAATTTTCATAAGGGACCACCCAAGGAATATCTCTGCCAAGTTTGGTTGATTTTGACAAATAAGTTTAGGAGGAGATGTCGTTTAACGATATTGTTGACAAAATTGTCATTAAGGCGCCTTTTCCTGCGAAATGGCACCGATCCTTCCCATTTTCAAAAGACTTCATTTTCATGACCTAACAAACATTCTGACCAAGTTTCATGAAGATTGGACCAAATTTGTGGCTTCTAGAGTGAAACCAAGAAATTTGTCATTAAGGCCCCTTTTCCCGTGATATGGCACGGATCCTTTCCATTTGAGCAATTTTCATAAGGGACCACCCAAGGAATATTTCTGCCAAGTTTGGTTGATTTTGACCCATAAGTTTAGGAGGAGATGTCGTTTAAAGAAAAAGTTGACGCCGTGACGGACAGACGGACGCCGGACAACGATCGATCACAATAGCTAAAAACTGACACAGGAATTATGTTATTTGAATGAAAGGTGTAAAAACAATTTATTGTTTAGTTTGTAGAAAACAGACACAACTCTAGAAATTTGCCTTACTTATACCTTCGTCATTATAAACGTCAAAAAATGAAAAATAGAAAAGGCATTTTATTTTTGCGTTTCATGTCAGATGCGCCAAAATAAATCACCGCCAATAAATTGAAACCAAAAAACCCCCAAATGTGGACACCGCCAATATAAAACTGTTTACAGTAGCTATAAGAAAAAGCCGATACCAATATACCACCACCTCTGGCATTGTATACTAGAGTTGCCACAAGAGTAAAACATGAATCAATAGATAACTTTTATAAGTGCCTGTAAATATATACCATATTTCTCCTTATAAGTGCTCCTGGGAGCCATACATAACATGGCCCTGGAGCTTTTATTTGGTAAGCATTTTCTGATTTAAAAAAATTATTAAATTGATGTCTTTTAGGCCCATTTTGCTTATTCACATGGTTGTTTTGATAAAATTCATGGTCAAATTAGAGATCAGTGAAGTCTCAAAAAGGTCCTAAAATTCAGGAAGTGGGTTTTCTTAGTAAAAAATATAGGGGTGCTTCTATTAGGGAGGGCGCTATTATTAGAGGAAACACAGTAAGCACTTAAATTACAAAAGTATTGTCCCGCAACCTGATTTACATACAGATGCACAAACAACCTAATTCATATGAGCCTGTTTGTGACATTTCCAACAATTTGAAATTTGTGTAAGGTGCACATAGTGTAAATACAAAGTAACCTGATGGTTTACAGATACTTTAAGACCTTATCTAGCTAGTAAAAGCATAGTGAAGACTCTGGTCAGACTGTGTGGATGCACAGTTTGGTCAGAGTCTTTGCTTTGCGCATATTTGGAATTGTTGAAAATCTGACACACATGCTCATACATCTTCTCTCAATAAGATTAAGAGTTGATTAAAAGATTATCTTGCAAATATCATGATTGAATAACACAGATAATTTAATTGGAATGGCGTATAAATAAATATTGAGTACTACAAAAAGAGCCTTAAGTTCAGATTGCAAAGACATTTACAAACATCAAAGAGATATACCACCCTTTGCATGTGACATCACATACACATACAAAACGGGTAACATTTCTCAAATGTTTTACTAATACATTGTATTTTCATTTTGAAAGCAGGAATGAACTTGTCATCTAACAATCGAAACGAATTTTAAATGCATACATAACCAGAACACCACCGGCACATACCAATGCTCGGCAGCAAGTCCTGCCCTGTGTTCAGAAGGTCAAAGCATTTCACGAGCGCTTTGAGATGTTCCCCTGCTTTGCTTATGCACATACATGCAAAGCGAGGTATCATTTCGAAAGTGCCTTGCTTACGTTTTCATCCTGAACACAGGGCTGGATAATGAAAACTTATAGGTTAAAAAAGGAACATAGTGATGGCAATAAGATGTATTTGCGAAACACTTATGCCCCCAAAACAATTTTTTTTTAAAAAAAAACTTGACACATTACCTTTACCCTGTCACATGACCTTGACCTTGGCACCAGCAGATGCATATTATTGAAAACTAACATCATACCAGTAATTGGCAATGTTAAGTCTGTTGGTTAAGTTTTGGGACAGACATACATATGGACAGACAGACAATGAAAAAACAATATACCCCCAATCTTTCAATGTGGGGGGCATAAAAATGAACAAAGAACTATCCGCTTTGGTGGTATTGAATGCTCTTGTGATAGTCAATAGACATGCTTAGTTTCAATTTAATTTCTTCAGTAGTAACAGTTATGAACAATGTTGATATGAGATTGTCCTCAGACATTGTAGCTCACCCAAACTGCTGCTTGTCACAAAAGCGCCTAACCTCACAGCAAGGTCACTTTTTCTAAGCTGAAGTCCATGATCTAGTATATCTGTTTGTGAAGCTTCAATTTTGTTTTGAATACACATAAAAGGTTAAGGTAAAGTGAATGCCTACAACCTGATGAAGTTACTAAAGGAATTTTTTATAGGATTAAATTTAAAGTTGATCATCTAATCAGTGTATTTATATAGTATAATTGTCTTAGCTGTAAGGATTCAGAACATCTATGCAAGTTTAAAGCAATTTGCAAACCTTTGAAATAAAACAATAAAAAATCTATTGTTTAGTGCAAAATTGAGAAAAAATGGGAAACTTTTGGTACAAATTTTCATGTGATTCATTTTGCAAATATTGCTAGGAATCGTAACGTATCTGTCACTTTGTTTCTATATTAATGAAGATGTCATTTATTGGGCTCCACTTAGATAACAACAAATAGAGGTAAATGAAAGAAAGAAGGGTATTTTTTTGATAATTTTACTGGTTTGGTGGCAAGATTATCAAGTGATAGTCTACCATTATCAGGGATCGAAACTAGCACCAGTCCTAGGGCCTGAGACCATGTTGCTGGTCCTTCAGGCAGATTTAAATATTTCTAATCTGTCCAGTTTTGCAAAACAATAACTTTTCCAATACTAAAATTTGCATTACCTCAAAAGCAATTTCTTCTTTCCAACAACATTTTTCTTGTAATATATTCATTAAAGTTCTCAAAATCAAACATGGTTTTATAACAGGACCTGCTATCACAAGGAGGAACTGTAACATTCAGGGCTAACAGGTCCTTCAAACTGGTGGCAAAAAGTTGTTATAAGTGTCAATCCCTGATTATTCCTTGATAAACCACTGAAAAGCATTAAAGAAATACCAGTTATGATATTCAAATCTCTCATTTATGAAAGCGACTACTGGGATGTTTTTTTTTTTCAACCATATGGAGAAGTAATATGACTGGCTCTTACGGGATTTGAACCAACGCGGACTCAGCAACTTTTCCTAGCTGTTTTAAGTCTGACATCCTTAACCACTGCGCTACCCAGCCAACCAGTAGAGCAGTGATTAAACCTTGTCATGCTGAACCTGGAATATTCCTGCTTTGGCAGGAGCTATAGGCAAACATCAGACTGCACATATGTGCAGTCTGATGTTAGTCTACACCACCTGTTTCTCACTTTCAAACCAGAATTATTAAAAGATTTACTTTTTCAAATAAAAATTGATCTACATTTGGTACTTTCAGTGCTTTTTGCCCTTTGATTTTGATTCAAATTTTTAGCCAAAATTCATTCAGCATGACAAAATTAAGGACGTCAGTTTTTGAACAGCTAAGTGACATTGTCAAGTCTATGTGGGTTCAAATCCCATAGAGCCATTAAAGGAATAGATTTTTTTGTCCGATAATACAGATATCGGTATTATCTGTAGTCAGTTCTACTTTCTCCTCCAATCAGTGGCATGAGCAACAGACCATTGGTTTTTATGAGCAGTCTCTCGGATGAAGAATGGCATCTCAACCTCCTCTATTAGGTCAAAATCTGGACCCAAAACCCTTTTTAAGGTGTCAAATCCCCTTACCACTTTTCCATCGTCCATTTGGTACCCTCCAAGCCATGTGCTCTGTTAAAGAGATGAATAAAATGACAAACAATGTTACACATACAGGATATTGAATGAGTGGTCTTGTCATACTGAAATCATATGACTCATTTTAAAACCAACGCTAAGCCAAGGCATTTTTTGTTTAGATTCTGAGTTAAATAAATTTGAAATTTAATAAAGATGAATTTGATAATCTCTTAATGATTTGACCCAAATTGTTTACCAAACAAGATGTGTTTGTAAAGACTAAATGGGCAACAGACGGCAATTTTGACCTTGCTAATTGACAATGGCCTTGACAGATGACCTTGCATGATGTGTTTTTGAGAGGAAAAATGCACAAATGAAGATAATTGACAGATAGACACTGATATATACATGTATATAATACTTACTTAGTGTATTATATGAAAAAAAAATATCTAACTAGGTTGGGAGAATTGAAAATTGTCGAGGCTCTGCCGAGACGATTATCAATTCTCACAACCGAGTTTGATATTTTTTCATACAATACACTTAGTACGTATTATATTTATCTTTTAACCTATATTTGTCTTGTTGCCGTCGGTGTTTCTTACTGAAATGCAAGTTTCTAAAAATAACTAACAATATATCATTGTTCTAAAAATAACAATGTGATATCATGAAAAATATCTTATTGGATGTTATCATACGGATATTTGTATAGTTATAAAATATAACAATATTCCCCCGGCTCTATTGATGCAGTGACATAAAGTTGAGATAAATCTTGAAATACTTTCAGTATTAGTTTTCCTTGAAACTTAACCCTTATCATGCTGAATAAATTTTGTCTAAAATTTTTATCAAAATAAAAGGACAAAAAGCACTTAAAGTACCAACTGTAGGTCAAGTTTTATTTGAAAAACTAAATCTAACTTTAATTCTGGTTTAAAAGTGAGAAACAGGTGGTGTAGGCTAACATCAGACTGCACATAATGTGCAGGCTGATGTTTGTCTATAGCTCCTGCCAAAGCATATTCTGGGTTCAGCATGACAAGGGTTAAAATAATTGGTTTCCACCAATTTTCATGCATTGTGATTGACTGAAAAATTGGTCTTATTCCCAAATGAAAACAATTTTGAGTATGCAGCTATTTTCATGCTTGCAGAAAAAACAGTCCCACAAAAAATCTGTCTTATTATAGAGAGTTTCTTTCATTTTGGCTTCATGATATTAAATTATAAAATATGAAGAAAATATTTTTTAATTTTATTTTTCAATTTTAATTTCAAGTGCTTTGGGTATTCATACAGTGTGGTAAGTTTTTAAATCGGGCACCGATTTATATACACCGTTTTCCAGAAATCACATCAGTTGTCTAGACGTTACATTTTTACCCTTATCCGCTGAGCAATGTGTTTGAGCAAAACTATGTGTTTTCAAACACCGAAGAAACGGCCTTTCATTCACAATCTACAAACTTTTTTTATTTAGTTTTGTACCTCAACAAAATTAAAAAATAATCTCTTCATGAATTAAGATGTTATTTTCAGGGTACCACAAAAGCATTGTTTTATGATCTAAGCTCATTTTCATTCTCATTACTCTACTGTAATAGCACTTATGTGTTGTCATGAAACATATTCAATACAGTAATTTCAGTTCAATTCAATGTCATATTGAAACATATTCAATACAGTAATTTCACTTCAATTCAATGTCATATTTTGAAAATTTATAATGTGTTTGAACATTTCTGCCATGTGATGTGATAAGAATATAGATGTCTTTTGTTTGTTTGTTTGTTTAAAATTGATTTAAAATTTCACTGTGTGAACAATAAAAGCTATATTTTGGCAAGTGGCTATGCCACAAGTGAAAATATATATTTTGTTCATGAAATGAAATATAAATCAATCATACGTGAAAAACAAATGAATATTCTTTTTTTCTATCCAAAATGAGACAAAATATGAAGATTTCAGGAAAAGTTTTAGTCCTAGAAATGGGTCAAGATTTTTTTTCAAAATGTTCAAGAACTTTATCAGCAAGTACAAGAACTAGATCTATAAATTCTTGAACTGCCATTTAATATTCTTAGAACCAGTTTTGATTTTTTTCATGTTTAAGAACCTTCAAGTTCTTGAACATATTATGCAGGGATGACATGTTCAATGATTTATGTTAGGAAGACTAAATGTCAATCCCATCATAAAATGCACACCGTATTTCTCCTCATAACCGCTCCCGAAAGCAATACATAACATTGACAGGGAGCTTTTATTAAATATGCATTTTCTGATTTAACAAGAGGACCCTGAGGGCCCTAAATCGCTCACCTGATATTTAAAGTAAATTATCATTAAGACTCCATTTCCTATGATATGGCATGAACCTTCCCATTTTCAACAGACTTCATTCTTGTGACCTGGCAAACATTTTGATCAAGTTTCATGAAGATTGGAAGATATTTGTGGCGTTTGGAGCTCTTGCGAAAATGTCATTAAGGCCCCTTTTCCCGTGATATGGCATGGATCCTTTCCATTTTCAAATGAGTTTATCCTCATGACATATCAAACATTCTGACAAAGTTTCATGATGATTGGACCATATTTGTGGCTTCTAGAGAGTAAACAAAAAAATAGTCATTAAGGCGGCTTTTTCTGTGAAATGGCATGGATCCTTCCCATTTTCAATAGACTTCATTCTCATGACCTAACAAACATTCTGACCAAGTTTCATGAAAATTGGACCATATTTGTGGCTTCTAGAGTGAAAACAAGAAATTTGTCATTAAGGCCCCTTTTCCTGTGATATGGCACGGATCCTTTCCATTTGAGCAATTTTCATAAGGGACCACCAAAGGAATATTTCTGCCAAGTTTGGTTGATTTTGACCCATAAGTTTAGGAGGAGATGTCATTTAAAGATATTGTTGACAAAATTGTCATTAAGGCAGCTTTTTCTGTGAAATGGCATGGATCCTTCCCATTTTCAATAGACTTCATCGACCTAACAAACATTCTGACCAAATTTCATGAAGATTGGACCATATTTAGGGCTTCTAGAGTGAAAACAAGAAATTTGTCATTAAGGCCCCTTTTCCCGTGATATGGCACAGATCCTTTCCATTTGAGCAATTTTCATCAGGGACCACCCAAGCAATATTTCTGCCAAGTTTGGTTGATTTTGACCCATAAGTTTATGAAGAGATGTCGTTTAAAGCTATTGTTGACAAAATTGTCATTAAGGCGGCTTTTTCTGTGAAATGGCATGGATCCTTCCCATTTTCAATAGACTTCATCCTCATGACCTAACAAACATTCTGACCAAATTTCATGAAGATTGGACCATATTTGTGGCTTCTAGAGTGAAAACAAGAAATTTGTCATTAAGGCCCCTTTTCCCGTGATATGGCATGGATCCTTTCCATTTGAGCAATTTTCATAAGGGACCACCCAAGGAATATTTCTGCCAAGTTTGGTTGATTTTGACCCATAAGTTTAGGAGGAGATGTCATTTAAAGATATTGTTGACAAAATTGTCATTAAGGCGGCTTTTTCTGTGAAATGGCATGGATCCTTCCCATTTTCGATAGACTTCATCCTCATGACCTTACAAACATTCTGACCAAGTTTCATGAAGATTGGACCATATTTAGGGCTTCTAGAGTGAAAACAAGAAATTTGTCATTAAGGCCCCTTTTCCCGTGATATGGCACGGATCCTTTCCATTTGAGCAATTTTCATAAGGGACCACCCAAGGAATATTTCTGCCAAGTTTGGTTGATTTTGACTCATAAGTTTAGGAGGAGATGTCGTTTAAAGATATTGTTGACAAAATTGTCATTAAGGCGGCTTTTTCTGTGAAATGGCATGGATCCTTCCCATTTTCAATAGACTTCATCCTCATGACCTAACAAACATTCTGACCAAGTTTCATGAAGATTGGAACATATTTGTGGCTTCTAGAGTGAAAACAAGAAATTTGTCATTAAGGCCCCTTTTCCCATGATATGGCACGGATCCTTTCCATTTGAGCAATTTTCATAAGGGACCACCCAAGGAATATTTCTGCCAAGTTTGGTTGATTTTGACCCATAAGTTTAGGAGGAGATGTCGTTTAAAGAAAAAGTTGACGCCGTGACGGACAGACGGACAGATGGACAGACGGACGCCGGACAACGATCGATCACAATAGCTCCCTTGAGCACTTTGTGCTCAGGTGAGCTAAAAAAACCATTAAAATTGATGTCTTTTAAGCCCTTTTCCCGCTAATTTGAGGTTAATTTCCTCTAAACAATCATATAAATGATTGTTTAAAGGAAATTATCTCAAAGAAAAGAACTACTCTCAAAAAATTCCTAAACTTTAGGTATTTGAAGTGGGTTTTCTTAGTAAAACATTTATATTAGCGAGGGGCTATTATTAGCGGTAATTGAAGATTTGATGTGTCAATACAAGCACAGAGGAGCCCTTACCTTATCAGTAAACTGTTCCAGCCAGGTGTATGGAGAAGTTATAACTAGGATACCATTTGAGGCCACTAAGCCAGCTAGTCTGTTGAGAAAATCGTACGGTTTGTGAAGACGGCATATCAGATTTGCAGCGAGGATACATCCAAACTTCCCCAAATTTTTCGGAAGGTCACAGGCATCTCCCTGCATGAATGATGCTCGACTTCTATCCTGAAGGGAAACCAAAAGCATAAAGATGTCATTTATTGAGCTTCACTGGGACAATGTCTAATAAAGTGAAATGGAAGACAGAAGAGTTTAGGGTGGGGGGTCTGTATTTGGTGTTTTTTGCTTTTTTTCCCCCTTTTTTTATTGTAAAATGACAGATGACATAATTCAAATTCAGAATCTTTCAAAAGATTTCGGGGTGTGTAAAATTCCATTTGGATGGCTCAGCACAAAACACATGTAACTCCCTATATGTTTATAACATAAGTTATTTAACAGACAAAGATAAGCCTACACATTCAGTTAACAACATTCTGAAATCGACATTCATCTTGAGAATGATCAAAACCATTCGAAATCACTCACTCAGCACTCCATTCATTCATTTCAAACACTGACTCAAACCATTCAAAATTACTCCATACTCACTGAAAAAGATAGAATCAATGTCAAGATAAATAAAGCTAGAAAAAAAATCGTGATTAAACAGACATAATTCTGATTGTAAGCATTTGTTAGGTTCTTTAAGAAATAGGAAGCTTATTCTAGATATTGTATGCATTTTTTATTAAAGGGAGGTAATAAACATTAGTAATTTTGTTCATCCATTGAAAATTGCGATTTTAGATTAACTCCCTTTAATTTCACACAAAACTCACACCACAGACTCATATAATTTCTTTCTAAAATCATACCAAACTCATTCATCTTGTCAATTTCAAGATGTTGTGCGGTCTGATTTGAATTTATAACCCCTGTTTTCATTTAGCCAGAATAGTTTTGAAACAAAACAATGTAGCAATTTCAATAGAAACACTGGGAAATAACAAAAAGTGATGAAATGATCTAGATCAATTGAAGGTAGAAATTTATGAACATAAAAAGTTTGAACTTGTGGCAATGTTAAGAAATAATTTACCTTAAAGAAAATATTTTGGTAAAAATTCTTTATCATCCAAATATGTTATAACCCATAAAATCTTGCTGCAAAATCGAAACATTGCAGCAAAAGGAGGACATTAATTATCCCTTTTCAATTATTCTAAGCAATTTCATTTCAAAGTTTTCTTAATATCATAGCTACAGCTATTTTGTGATTGATGAATTATTTCTATAAAAACAAAATTGTTGCATCTTTTATCAGTGTTTTTTGACGAATATTGAAAATTAAAGATGAATCACTTTTCTTTTCTATGCCAAGTTAAGAAAAGACAATAATCATCATCTAAATGATAAAATATGAGAGATATTTATTTCTTCAAAATTATTTAACCAATAATTAACTAAATACCTTTCTCAATAAGAAATCAAAGCACTGAAAGTACTGATGGTGGACGTTTCTGTTGGCATACAAGAGTGATTTTACCATTTGTTACGAAAAGAGAATTTGTACATATAAAATTCAGATAAAAGGAAACCAACCTGACCCAATTTTGTGAATTCCTAAACCTTTTTGCATGTCAAAATAGTTCTTAAATATTACATTACAGAAGAAACAAATGGTAGAATACGCTACAATTATATATTTTATTATTTGCTAGTTTTATGTTTGCTGTACATATACTTAGAAAAAATGAAAACTTAAAACTTTTGATTTTCCTATTTTTCCCTTTCGTCAAATAAATATGTAATGCAAAACATGTAATTTTAAGTAGAATCGATGTAATTTTATACATTGTGTAACATTTGAAAGTCAAGTGCTTTACGTCAACCTGTATGTCCCGAAAACGGAAAACATTGACGCCCATTTTCACCATAACGGGGTCTTTACCTCACAAACGTTTAGCATAGGTTTACCTTAATAAAGTTGGAAAAAGGAGAAACAACTTTGAATTTTAACTAGACGTCATCGTGTACTTGATGTCACTTTCAAATGAAAATGAGAAGAGTTTTCGAGATTTTTTTATTTTGTTTGGTCTATGAACGAGATTTTCGATGCAAAGGTTTGAAAAACGTTCAATTGCAGATGTTGTAGCGATTCATTGTAATAAGTAGAGGGTTTTTTTTGCAAAATGAACTTTGGCGCAATGTTAGTTACTTCAAGCTGAAACAGTCCTGTAATAAATTAACGGCAACTTTTGAAAAAGATTTGTTTTACATGAACATTTATAAAACGAGAGATGTCTTGTTCGAGTGAGACTGATTCAATTATGAAAATCGCATATTCAGGCCGCAATTTCACAACTGAGTAACATAAAGTTCATCTTTTTGTGAGTTTTGTGAAAACAGTTTCTAAGGTACCTCGAATCTAATGAAGTTATTTATCAATGCAGATTTCCAGTGAGTCGTTGTCTGGTTTTAAACCATGCTAAAGAAAAGAAAAAAAAAAAGAGAGAGAGAGAGAGAGAGAGATAGACAGACAATCAGACTGACAGACAGACAGAGAGGCAGAAAAAAGAGGAGAGAGAGAAAGAAATAGAGAGAGAGGAGATAGAGAGAGAGAGAGAGTGAGAGAAAGAGAGAGAGAGAGAGAGAGAGAGAGAGAGAGAGAGAGAGAGAGAGAGAGATCGTCCGCTAAAGCCTTGTAATTACAAGGTTTCTGATTCCATTGTGCATTAATTGAAAGAATAGACAATTGCATTATCTAAATATTATTCATTTTTTGCAACACTTATCGATTTTCGATGTCTCAATTAACATTCTGTTGTTATCTGGTTGAAAAATTCTATTAAAGGATATTAATTAATTGTTCTTAGATTTCTATTCTTAAATAAAAAAAAAGAAAAGGTAAGTGTTTATATAAACACGTACAAAAGTTGCAGACACCCGTCTCGGGATTGACTGGCGATACTTGAAAATTTATGTAAATCCCACTGCATAAACCTTACACCTTTTCTTTACCTGCTCGCTTTGTATCGATATTCATGTGTATTAATGTATTTTCGTGAATTGTTTCATATACAGGAGTATTGTCAGGGGAGGTTACCATTCCGGTAATTCAATTTACCAAATTTTCAAGAGTTATCTCCCATGGACCATTGGGAAACAAAGGGCAAATTACTCACTAAGTCTGAAAAGTAGATCTACGCAAACAAAACATTCACCCGATCCTCAGAATTGCATATGATTTTGTATTTAAAGTTGTCTTTGTGGTATCAACAAGTTATGTAGAATCCTTGTTTCATGCCATTTTCAAAATGCATAGTTGTCAGACGGATACAAATCTTGAAAAAGTGTAAATTGAATCTAAGTGAGCACCCCTTTTTTGAAAACCTATTAACATCTGACTGGATTGTTCTTACACGGTATATAACACTGGTGAACGTAAACGTCCACCAAAAATCAATCTATGCCTGACAGCCTCTGTATATGTATCTCTACATAGAGTATACAAGGTGATTAAGTGATTAAGATAAGGACCATAAAACCATTAAAATAAGTTAATTGCATATCTCGTTTTTTGGGGGGGGGTCAAATAAAGTTTCATGAATGTAGGTCACTTGGTTCTCGAGTTAGAGTCCGGAAATGAAAATTGAACAAAGGCTGACTGTGACCTTGACCTTTGACCTATCTGACCCAAAAACAATAGGGCACTTCCTTGGGTCATAAGGAACATTTGTATAAAGTTTCATGATTGTAGGTCACTTGGTTCTTGAGTAGAGTCTGGAAACGAAAAGGTCTACGGACAGATGGACGGACGGATGGACAGACAGACAGACATGATGAAACCAATATATACCACTACTTCGTGGTGGGGGGAATAATTAAAGTGAATACCCAAAATATAGTTTGTAACAGCCCTTTCTCTTTTTCTAACAATGTTTTCTGACTGTTTTATACTTTTGATGTTTTCCATTGAAATTTTCACAATATAAAACCAGGAAGGAAATGAGAACTAAAACGGCATTCTTTTCCCATGATTTTACAATATAACCTGGTCCTAACTTAGTTAAACTTGGTTTATACTAATTTATATTTATTTTGATTGCAATGAAAGCTTAAGGTTATAGAATTGCCTTTGAACACTTGATCCAGATCTTTTCACGTTCTTGAGAAAGAGGCAGGACTTTAAAACATGGCAGCTACCCAAATCTACATCTGGGTCCAGGCCTGGGGATGGTTTTTAAGTGTATAGACCATTAACACAACCTGGCAATTGTCAGGCTTGAACCACGGACCTCTGGTTCACGAGTCAAACTCCAACTAAGCCCCTAGGGCAACATTCTGGTCTTAATAAACCCTTGTCATGCTGAATAAATTTGGCTAAAGATTTTCATCAAAAATCAAAGGGCAAAAAGCACTGAAAGTACCAACTGTAGGTCAATTTATATTTGTGAAAAACTAAATCTATTGAAAATTCTGGTTTGAAAATGAGAAACAGGTAGTGAAGACTAACATCAGACTGCACATATGTGCAAGCTGATGTTTGTCTATAGCTCCTGCCAAAGCAGGAATATTCCGGGTTCAGCATGATAAGGGTTAAAATAGGTTGCAGAAAATGTTTCAAGGAAAATTTGGTGTATTATTGATCTACAATGACCTGGCACTCATTAAATATTCCTTTTGACCCCTATTGATAGTTGGATGTTATGTTTCTTAATATAGACTTAAACTCGCGAAGTTTAGGTCCAATAAAATGTTTCACACCTCATCACGTATACGGAAATTTAGCGCAGGTGGTATGGCTGTTGTCCCAATACCGAAATGCCATGGGTTCAAGCCGGACATGATCAATTATGTTTCCATTTTTTACGGTAACACTGTTTTACCTATTTTGAGACAATATTGTAGCATTGGGCTTTCTGTATTCTGACAGTCAGATTTTTTTTTAAGATTTGTTCATTGCAAAGTACCGTTCATTCAGCACTGTAAATAGTGATAGAGAAACATGGAAACAATAACAATTATTTATCTTGTTTTGTAGTTCAAAATACATCGCAAGCCAAACTGAACAATTGAAAAGTTTTTTCCTTGTTCATTTTACAATTTATTACGGTATGAAAAAATGAAATAAAGCATATACTTGGTTTGATTGCGTTAATGGAAACTCATTTAAGCGTGATTACGATATGAATGTTAAAAAAAAAAAAACATATAAAAATATCATAAAGCAAACGAGATTTTTATATGCGACTAACTTTAAGTGCAAGTGTTCTGAATACTAAATTTATTTTCATTGGGGTATGAAAATCTTTCTCTCTGGCGATCAGAATACAATAGTCTTGGTTTGTGCAACAACCAAAATTGAATTATATAAGAGTAAATAATAATAATAATAATAATAATAATTGCAACTGACATCAAAAAAAATAACAAAGGAATAATTGAAAGGGTTAATGCAAAAAATAAATGGATAAATATATTAAGTAATAATAATCACAAGGATTAAAAAAAACAAGGATTAAAAAAAAAAGATGTATCACTGTCGGATATCCAACTCGACCCGACAAGTGAACGCGTCTCGGGAAGGTGTCTGTAACCAATGTACTACATAGACTTATATAGATAAAGTGAGATAGTATGGATAAATCGGTAAAACGTAATTTTCGCTACGGATAAACTCGAGCACTAACGGAAGTTAATGAGTGCCAGGTCGTTTTAGATAAATAATAATTTGATGTGAAACCATATCTTAAGTGTTCAAAAATATTATGGGAAAAGATTCTAACACCAGTACATCAACAACATATCATCCAAGCCACCAACTCAGCTGCTCATGCGACTTAGACGTACTTACTAAGGAAGACAAATGACTCTTTTCACAATGACTTTCGCATAGGCATAGCTAGGGTTTGGAAATTTATATGAACGCAGAAGGTGACCACCAAAGAATATACAGAATAAAGGCAAAATGTGGACTGTGATAAAAGATGAATGTCCTCCGTCCGCTCCCCTTTTCATGATTTGAGCGTTTGGTGAATAAACTTGAATAAGCTTTAGTTTCAATGCTATGATCATTCATCAATAATGTTTTATGAAAGTGGATTTATTGCTACACGTAGTGGTAGTTATGCCCTTGTTTTTTCAATTTGTTTGTTTGTTTGAATGGGGTTTTACGCCACTTTAAATAATTTTCCAGTTAAATTGCGGAGGCCGGAGCACCTAGCAATGGATTCCTGGTATTTCTCACACCAGTGCTACCATTACCTTCTTTCCTAGCCTCCAGCTGCTATCCCACATAGGTCTACCATTATCAACACATTGGTGGGAGAATAATAGTCGGAAAGAATGAGTGCCAATGGTGGGGATCAAACTTGTTTTGACAAATATTGGATGAAAGTTTATCAATTGACCAATAAAGTATCAAACATATGCCCTCAGGATATTCAGCCTAATGCATTACCACTGAGCTAGCCAGACACAGCCCAATACTGTGAATAAAGGATTAAGAGGATGCTAATGTTCAATGAAAAGATTGCTTGTGGTATAGACACAGATCAGCCTGCACATAAGTGCAGTCTGATCTTAGGTCATACCACCTTATTTTCCATATTAAAGCAGAAGAGTTTAAAAAAAGAATATTTTCAAAATAAAATATGACTTGTATCCAGTGCTTTCAGCACTTTGCTTTTTGTGAAATTTGAGTTTTTTATTCAGCATGATAAGGGTTAACCCTTGTCATGCTGAACCTGGAATATTCCTGCTTTTGCAGGAGCTTTAGACAAACAACCGCCTGCACATATGTGCTGTCTGATGTTAGTCTACACGACCCGTTTCTCACCTTCAAACCAGAATTGTCAATAGATTTAGGTTTTTACATAAAAATTGACCTACAGTTGGTACTTTCAGTGCTTTTTGCCCTTTGATTTTGATGCAAATTTTTAGCCAAAATTTATTCAACATGACAAGGGTTAAAAGGAAATACAGGAAACTCACACAGTGATCAGGAACCTGGGCCGTCAAGTGAGTCACTATATCTCCCTCATCTTGAACAAAGTAGGAAACGTCTCCACTCCTCTTTAACTGGTTGCACACATCAACGAATGCCTGGCTATAGTCTATCCCGATAACCTCTTCGAATTTAGTCGTGAGCTCAAAACTTGACCTTCCCACAGCACATCCAATGTCTAGTGCTCTCGAGGGAACTCCGTCCTGAAAACACACAATTTTCCTCCTAATTCAGAAACAAGAGGGCAAAAATGGCCCTCATTCCCTCACCTGAAATTTATTGGTCCAGTGATACTCATCCAAGTAGCTTTCTGGCAAAGTTTCATTCACATTTGCCTAATTGTTGAAGAGAAGATTTGATTCAAAGTGAAAATAGACCCTGCCCACCAATTCATTACTGAGGCCCCTCCCTGCCACGCCCATACTTAAAGGCCAATCAAAATTTAGGGAACAATTTTTGAAAAGGGTCACCCAAGGAGCATTCTGGTAAAGTTTCATTGAAATTGGCCCAGTGGTTAAGAGGAGATGTTGTTCAAGGATTTCTGGCTCAAAATAAGCCCCTTCCTGCCACGCCTATATTAATTTTTTATGGTCCAATTGAAATTTCGCAAAGAATTTTTGAAAAGAGTCACCCAAGGAACATTCTGGTAAAGTTCCATTAAAATCAGCCCAGTGGTTCAGGAGGAGATGTTGTTCAAAGATTTTGGGCTCAAAATTAGCCCCGCTCTGCCATACCTATATTTTCGGGCCAATCAAAATTTCACACACAATTTTTGAAAAGGGTCACCAAAGGAACATTCTGGTACAGTTTGATTGAAATTGGCCTAGTGATTCAGGTGATGTTGTTCAAAAAATTTCAAAGTGAAAAAAATGCCAAGCCCATATCTATGGGCCAATCAGAATTTTGAGAACAAATTTTGAATAGGATCACCCAAGGAACAGTCAGGGCAAAGTTTCATTGAAATCAGCCAAGTGGTTCAGGAGAAGAAGAAGTATTTAAGATTGTTGGCGAAGACCGACGCACGATGGCCAAATCACGACAGACTCAGGGTGATCCTTAAAGATTAATCACGACAGACTCAGGGTGATCCTTAAAGATCACCTTGAGCATGTTGTGCTCATGTGAGCAAAAAATTAAATCCCCTATCAAGAAGAATATTTTTATGGAAAATTTATACATGTATAATTTTTTAGTCCAAATTAATACTTTAAACAAAGGTTTACATTAAATGCTTTAATCTATGATATTAATTAAACAGACATTAATTCACACAAAAACGATGTCTCAATTGATTTAAATTCCTTTCTTATTTTAGCTTCTGATAATTTAACATAAACTTCTCTGTTTTTTTATGGCGTTCAGGTTTTAAAATCGACCCCATCTGAAGACAGTGAAGTTATTCTTCATTTTTTTCACATTGAATATAAACTCAATTTTAGTAATAGGTAAATGAAGCCCCCCCCCTTCTTTCAAAAAGATTGTTAAATCCAATCTCCTAGTGTGCTCTTGAGGTTCTTGATAAATAGGTATGTGTCTCTAAAATAAAGTTTCATCATTGAAAATTTGTATTCATATCAATCATTAACTAAAGTCACTTTCTACCAGTAGTCATTGTCTAGTTTCTCAAAGCCTACATATTTTTTCAAAATAAGGGGACCCATTTTGATTTCTATAGAATTTAACTTACTAAGATATACCTTATTAAAACAAGAGGACCAAGATGGTCCTAGATCGCTCACCTGAGTCTCTTTGATTCTATGTAAAAAGGGATGCACCCAGGTGGACCCCAAAAGTGACCCCAGGGTCTTGATATGAACAAACTTGAAAGAGGTCCATAAGATGATGCTACATTCTAAATATGAAAGCTGTCTGCCTTCTGGTTTCAGAGAAGAAGACTTTTGAAGGTTTTCCCATTTTCACCCATCATGCTCAGATGAACTGAAAGGGATGCGCCCGGGTGGAGCCCAAATATGACCCAAGGGTCTTGATGAAACTTGGTAGGAGCCCACAAGATGATGCTACATACCAAAAATGAAAGCAGTGTGCCCTCTGGTTTCGATTAAAGAAGATTTTAAAAGATTTTTTGCTCTTTGATTCTATGTTAAAAGGGTCAGGCCCGGGTGGAGCCCAAACATGATCCTAGGGTCTTGACATGAACAAACTTGGTAGAGGTCCACTAGATGATGCTACATACCAAATATGAAAGCTGTCTGCCTTCTGGTTTCAGAGAAGAAGATTTTTGAAAATTTTCATTTTTTTACCCTTCGTGCTCATAAGAGATAAAGGGATGCACCCGTGCAAAGCCCAAATATGACCATAGGGTTTTGTTATGAACAAACTTAGTAGAGGCCCACTAGGTAATGCTACACACCTAATATTAAAGCTGTCTGCCATCTGGTTACAGAGAAGAAGATTTTTAAAGATTTTCAGTCTTTGATTCTATGTTAAAAAGGGTTAGGCCCGGGCAAAGCCCAAACATGACCCCAGACTCTTGATATGAACAAACTTGGTAGAGGTCCACTAGATGATGCTACATACCAAATATGAAAGCTGTCTGCCTTCTGGTTTCAGAGAAGAAGATTTTTTAAAATTTTCATTTTTTTAACCTTCGTGCTCATAAGAGATAAAGGGATGCACCGGTGCAAAGCCCAAATATGACCCAAGGGTCTTGTTATGAACAAACTTAGTAGAGGCTCACTAGGTGATGCTACACACCAAATATTTAAGCTGTCTGCCATCTGGTTACAGAGAAGAAGATTTTTAAAGATTTTCACTCTTTGATTCTATGTAAAAAGGGTTGGGCCCGTGCAAAGCCCAAATATGACCCCAGGCTCTTGATATGAACAAACTTGGTAGAGGTCCACTAGATGATGCTACATACCAAATATGAAAGCTGTCTGCCTTCTGGTTTCAGAGAAGAAGATTTTTAAAGATTTTCATATTTTCACCCTTTTTGTTAAGGGTAAAGGGAAAGTTAAGGGTGGATTTCATTTATTTGAACAACTTTGGTAGAGCTTGACCCAAGGAACATCCCTGCCAAGTTTCATCAAGATTGGCCCACTGGTTTAGGAGGAGAAGATGTTTAAAGAAATTGTGGACGACGCACGACGCATGACGCACGACGGACGATGCAAGACTGACGAGGGACGACGGACATTCTACGATCCCAATAGCTCACCTTGAGCACTTCGTGCTCAGGTGAGCTAAAAAGGACCTCTCAATCCTTTATTTTTGAGAGTGGATAAAAATAGAGCATAACACAAGGAACATTCGGGGCTTGTGTTTGACCCTTAAACCAGGGATTTGACTCCCTAAAATACCATTTTGACCCTCAAAAATTTCCTGCAGGGGGTCATTTTGACCCACTGAATTTTGAGTGGTGCAACCTAAGCAGCATAAAAGATTATATAGATCAAATGTTTTCTTCACATTTCTTATAAAAGATCTATATAAGTGATACAACAAAACAATAAAGTGTGTCTACACTTTATTGTTTATGTTGTTTCAGATATAAAGATTACTGTAAAGACTGATAAATTTTCATGTTTTGCCTTTATTTGACCCCATCAAAACCAGTTTTGTCCCCCTGAATTTTATGGCCAGGGGGTCAATGACTCCCTATATTTCAAAAAAGCTAGCACAAGCCCTGAACATTCCTGCCAAGTTCCATCGAGATTAGCTTACTGGTTTAGGAAAAGATGCTTTAAGTAATTGTGAACAACAGACAACGCTTAAAGTAATTGTGAACAACAGAAAATGTGTGACAGACAATGTGCAACTGATGACAGACATTGGACAATAACAATAGCTCAACTTGAGTATTTTGTGGACAACCGAATTATGAAGGCAGATAAGTGAAATTCAGCCACCAACTTGTCCAAGGTTAAGTGAAGAAGTTTCTATTGACACTACCCTGATCATTATCTTAAAGAATATTAAATATTCCAAGATTTTAAGATGATAGGGACATTTGTCCACTTGTTTCTAAGGCTGTGGATACTAATTTATTGAACATTTTACACTATTAGGATTGATTTTAGAATCTGTTCGCCTAATTGTATCATATTAGGAAAGTCTAAGATTATTGTTGAATTAGGATAAAGGATCAGCAATAGTTATTGGTAATAACGAATTAAACAGAAAATAGGTGGATAGATTTTAACAAGAGGCCTAAGAGGACCAGTATTGCTCCATCGGCATTAAATGTCTAAAAGATTTATTAAAATTCATAAATAATTGCATTAAAAGTACCGTATTAAGCTATGCCATAATCTATTTGTAAGTAGATAATTATCTAAAGCCAAGGTTGGTTTGCACGAAATGAAAAAATTCTTAACCCTTTGCTGTTTTACAAAATTTTGGACCTGTCCAAATTCAAAGGTTTTGCAGACTTTGTCTAATGGAGCTATAAATTGTTTCATCTAATATATATAGGGATCCAAACCGAATCCTTTGAAGGGATCCCTCTAAAATTAATAAATATTTTTGTATCTTAAGAATCCCTAAACACTGAAATGATTGAACTCTTATTGGCTGCATCTATGTCAAAAACAAGCCTATATCTATTCCAGGATTTTAAAGGATGCACCTGTTTTGTGAATCTGATATAAAGAGGGTTGTGTTATCATTATTAAGTCCTCTCGACCCCATTTTGTTGATGTCAGACTAAATCCCTGCTGTACTTACCACATTTTTGAAATTCTTAAGACACAATTCAGAACATCTCCTCGGAAAATCAAGTGAATCTTTTGGTCCGAAATCATATTTCAACACTTCCTTGGTTGACCCGTAATGGAACACAAGGTATTCGTTCACGAGTTTTTGGGATTCATACACATTGTCACGTACTGCACGTCTTTTCTCTTGAGCAAGCCTGAAAGTCGAGTAAATTGCTATTCCTGAAGAAACGCCTAGTGCACCAATCAACACGGTTTTGGTGTCTACAAAAGCCATGCCTGATGTTCAATCAAACCGTCCAGAAGGAAATGAAAACCGGATACGACTTTCGCTTTGAATTATGGACGTTTCGTACCATTACCATTTCGTACCAGTCGTTTCGTACCATAGTCGAAGACGTTTCGTACCATAGGTGAAGACGTTTCGTACCATAGGTAAAGACGTTTCGTACCATTGGAAAAGTCGTTTCGTACCACAAAAATACTATTTCGTACCGCAGGATAATAAATTTCTTATCATTTTGATACAGAATTCGTCCCATATTAGTGGTTTTTGAAAGACAGAAAAGAAGTCAAAACTTATTTGATAATATTCCGTTGATATTTTATCATTTTATAAAAAGATCCGAGAAACAATTTCTAAAAAATAGAATATACAAATCAATAGATATACACAAAAAGTTGATGATGATAGTTTTTTCAAATCATTTCTTTAATTTACTTTTTATCAGTGTTGAAGCTTTGTTTATAAATTTTAAAAGGCGCATGAATTTCGTAAAGTTGTTAACATCTATACCAGAAAAGTCATAAGTTACGAAAGAAGAAAAAAATCCTAACTAGAACTAAATCATACTGGTTATATTTTATTTTACTGCCTAAATTGCTGTAGTTTTCTTTAAAATCTAAAATTATATATTCTAAATATATAGATAGTGCTTATTGAACAAGTTCATATTAATTTCTTGAAATGTGTATTAATACTCGACAACTTACTGTAATTACTTTAGAACATTGACTACAAAATTCATGATTCTCTTGTAGTCTCAAAATACGCATCACCAATCTTTAAAAACTCTCAAAAGCACGTTGTTATTTATTCAATTAACAAATTCGGCTTAATGCTAATCAGTTGACAATTAACAATTGAAAGCATACACCAAACAATTCATTGTCAATTTGTTATTACCAATCTTGTAGCAAACAAGAGTCAATCAACATACCAGCCAACGTCCTTTTCATAATTTGGCCTACCCCTTTAATTAGTAAAAGGCTATAAACCTTATAGGCTCGCATCACCAGCAAATACAACATTTTCGTGCGATTTTACATGGAAAAAATTAAGTTATTTAAGAAATAGACATTTTGAAAATCATTCAGTAAATATTTCCATTTTGGTACGAAATGGTTAATATATGGTACGAAACGTCTTCGCCTATGGTACGAAATGGTCATCGTATGGTACGAAATGGTAATATATTTTATGGTACGAAATGGTTATGGTACGAAACGTCTGTATACCTTCGCTTCGTAAAAATAAAAATGCAAAGTGTTACCGTCGAAAACACCCCAAATTGTTTTGGGACAAAGTAGTTCCGGTAGAAAATGTACCGGATTTGTCCGTAATTTCTCACTAAGTGGTTAGCAGATGGGAGTGGATCGTAGGGCGAAAATACAAAGAGTGTTGGTACGCTCACTAAGATTTATTACAAATCTTTCCTGGAAATTTTGTATGAATTTTTGTATTAAATCTGTACCAATTTTTTTTCCTTATTGGTTCATATTATTGCATCAAGGTAGAAGAAAAGGTTGAAGAGGAAAAAAGCGTTATTTGAGATAAGTGGCGACGAAAAATTGTTATCTATGGAAACTGAGTCTCAGCACGATCTCAACGGTGTATATTTTTTTACGTTCAGTTCACAATTAACGTTACCATGGCGTCGTCCACTCTTTGCAGTCTTATCAAGTTTTCATTCTCACATGTACTGAAGCGCTCTCGGTTGGTTTATAAAAATTTTTGTGTGTACCTGTACTATTTGTCGTCATTCCCCCTGTACTTAAACGCTTCGGGTTTAATGTTTTGCTTGTTAATTGTACCTAAACGCTTTTTGGTTATTGTATATATTTCCTCAATGTCCTTCCACTAAATCTATTTGCAGTCTTATCCAATCTCATTAAAATATTTGTACGAAACCACTACGCTATCTCTCCGTTTCGACAGGGGCGTAGCGGTAGGCAATATGGTGGATCTGATTTTAATGAGATTGCAGCCAAATCCAATATTTTTTCTCACATGTTTGGAAACGCTTTAGGTGGTCTTGCATGTAACCGTTCTATACGGAATCTATTTCTGTCGCCATTCTCCTCTGTACTGAAACACTTTTGGGGTTAATGTTTTGCTTTGTCCATAAACGCTTTGGGGTTATTGATTACATTTCTTCAATGTGACGTCCTTCCACTCTTTGCACTCTTATCAAATCTTTATTCTCACATGTACTAGAACGGGTTTGGGTGGTTTATAACATTTCTTGCATGTATCTGTAATATTTGGGGTTTTGTTTGTCGCTATTCTTTCCTGTACTGAAACGCCTTGGGGTTAATCTTTTCATTTTTCACAGTCCCTTAACGCTTTGGGGTTGCTGAAAATATTTCCTCACTAACCTTTCACTTTCTTCAGTTTAATCAAATCTCCATTCTTCACATGAAAGGAAACGCCTTTTTGGTGGTTTATTTCATTTCTTGAATGTACCTGTACTATTTGGAGTCAATTTCTGTCGGCATTCTCTCTTGCACTAAAACGATTTTGGGGTTAACGTTTTGCTCGTTCATTGTCCATAAACGCTTTGGGGTCATTGATTGCACTTGCTCAATGCCCCTCCACTCTTTGCAGTCTTATCCAATCCCCAATCTCACATGTACTGAAGCGCTTGGGGTTGGTTTATAACATTTCTTGCATGTACCTATTCTATTTGGAGTCATTTTCTGTCGCCATTCTCTCCTGTACTAAAACGCTTTGATGATTTGCTCCTTCATTGTCCCTAAACGCTTTGGGGATATTGATTGCACTTGCTCAATATCACTTCACGCTTTGCAGTCTTCATTCTCACATATATTGAATTGACTTGATGAAGTGTATAACCTTTCTTGTTTATTTTCCCTAAACGTTTTGAATAATTGATAACATTTTCTAAATGTCCCACCAATATTTGCACCCTTATCCCATCTCTATTCTATAATGTACTGAAACGCTTTTGTGTGGTTTATAACATTTCTTGCATGCACATGTAATATTTGGAGTCCATTTTTTGTTGCCATTCTCTCCTGCCAAGAAACGCTTTGGGATTAATAATTTGCTCGTTCATTGTCCCTAAAGGCTTTTGTGTTATTGGTAATATTTCCTCAATGTCCTTCAACTTTATACAGTCTTATCCAATTTTCATTATCAAATTTACTGAATCGCTTTTGTGTGGTTTATAACATTTCTTGCATGTGCCTTTGATATTTGGAGTCTATTTCTATAGCAATTATTTCCCGTTCTTAAACGCTTTGAGTGCAATTTTTTGCTCGTTCATTGTCCTAAATGCTTTAGTGTTATTGATTTTATTTTCTCAATGTCCTTCTAGTCTTTGCCCTTTTATCCAATCTTCATTCTCCCGTTTACTGAAACGCTTTTGTGTTGTTTATAACATTTCTTGCATGTATCTCTACTATCTGGAGTCCATTTCTGTCGCCATTCTCTCTTGTACTGAAACGCTTTGGATTTAATCTTTTTCTTGATCATTATCCCTTAACGCTTTGGTGTTATCTGTAATATTTCCTCAATGTTTTTCGACTCTTTACAGTGTTATCCATTTTTCATTTCACATGTTCTGAAACGCTTTTGTGTGGTTTAGAACATTTCTTGCATGTACCTTTTACATTTGTAGTCTATTTCTATCGCAATTCTTTTCCGTTCTTAAAAGCTTTGGGGTAATTTATTGCTCGATCATTGTCCCTCAATGCTTTGGTGTTATTGATTTTATTTTCTCAATGTTCTTCTAGTCCTTGCCCTTTTATCCAATCTTCATTCTCCCGTTTACTTAAACGCTTTTGTGTTGTTTATAACATTTCTTGCACGTATCTCTACTGTCTGGAGTCCATTTCTGTCGCAATTCTCTCCTGTACTGAAACGCTTTGGGATTAATCTTTTTCTTGATCATTGTCCCTTAACGCTTTGGTGTTATTGATAATATTTCCTTAATGTCCTTCCACTCTATACAGTCTTATCCATTTTTCATTTTCACATGTACTGAAACGCTTTTGTGTGGTTTAGAACATTTCTTGCATGTACCTTTAATATTTGGAGTCTATTCCTATCGCAATTCTTTCCCGTTCTTAATCGCTTTGGGTGTAATTTATTGCTCGTTCATTGTCCCTAAATGCTTTAGTGTTATTGATCTTATTTTCTCAATGTCCTTCCAGTCTTTGCACTCTTATCCAATCTTCATTCTCTCGTGTACTTAAAGGTTTTTGTCTTATTTATAACATTTCTTGCATGTATCGGTACTATCTGTAGTCCATTTCTGTCGCCATTCTCTCCTGTACTGGAACGCTTTGAGATTTGTCTTTTGCTTGTTCATTGTCCCTTAAAGTTTGGTGTTATCTGTAATATTTCCTTAATGTCCTTCGACTCTTTACAGTCTCATCAAATTTTCATTTCACATGTACTGAAACGCTTTTGTGTGGTTTAGAACATTTCTTGCATGTACCTTTAATATTTGGAGTCTTTTTCTATCGCAATTCTTTCCCGTTCTTAAATGCTTTGGGGTAATTTTTTGCTAGTTCATTGTCCCTAAATGCTTTAGTGTTATTGATTTTATTTTCTCAATGTCCTTCCAGTCTTTGCACTCTTATCCAATCTCCATTCTCTCGTGTACTTAAAGGTTTTTGTCTTATTTATAACATTTCTGGCATGTATCGGTACTATCTGGAGTCCATTTCTGTCGCCATTCTCTTCTGTACAGAAACGCTTTGGGATTAGTCTTTTGCTTGTTCATTGTCCCTTAACGCTTTGGTGTTATTGATAATATTTCCTTAATGTCCTTGCACTCTTTACAATCTTATCAAATTTTCAGTATCACATGTACTGAAACGATTTTGTGTGGTTTAGAACATTTCTTGCACGTACCTTTAATATTTGGAGTCTATTTCTATCGCAATTCTTTTCCGTTCTTAAACGCTTTGGGGTAATTTTTTGCTAGTTCATTGCCCCTAAATGCTTTAGTGTTATTGATTTTATTTTCTCAATGTCCTTCCAGTCTTTGCCCTTTTATCCAATTTTCTTTCTCTCGTGTACTGAAACGCTTTTGTGTTGTTTATAACATTTCTTGCATGTATCTCTACTATCTGGAGTCCATTTCTGTCGCCATTCTCTCCTGTACTGAAACGCTTTGGGATTATTCTTTTTCTTGATCATTGTCCCTAAACGCTTTGGTGTTATCTGTAATATTTCCTTAATGTCCTTACACTCTTTACAGTCTTATCCATTTTTCATTCTCACATGTACTGAAACGCTTTTGTGTGGTTAAGAACATTTCTTGCATGTACCTTTAATATTTGGAGTCTATTTCTATCGCAATTCTTTCCCGTTCTTAAACGCTTTGGGGTAATTTTTTGCTAGTTCATTGTCCCTTAATGCTTTAGTGTTATTGATTTTATTTTCTCAATGTCCTTCCAGTCTTTGCACTCTTATCCAATCTTCATTCTCCCGTTTACTTAAACGCTTTTGTGTTGTTTATAACATTTCTTGCATTTATGTATGGTATCTGTAGTCCATTTCTGTCGTCATTCTCTCCTGTACTGAAACGCTTTCGGATTAGTCTTTTGCTTGTTCATTGTCCCTTAACGCTTTGGTGTTATTGGTAATATTTCCTTAATGTCCTTGCACTCTTAACAATCTTATCAAATTTTCAGTATCACATGTACTGAAACGATTTTGTGTGGTTTAGAACATTTCTTGCATGTGCCTTTGATATTTGGAGTCTATGTCTATCGCAATTCTTTTCCGTTCTTAAACGCTTTGGGGTAGTTTTTTGCTAGTTCATTGTCCTTCCAGTCTTTGCCCTTTTATCCAATCTCCATTCTCTCGTGTACTTTAAGGTTTTTGTCTTATTTATAACATTTCTTGCATGTATCGGTACTATCTAGAGTCCATTTCTGTCGCCCTTCTCTCCTGTACTGAAACGCTTTGGGATTAATATTTGCTTGTTCATTGTCCCTTAACGCTTTGGTGTTTTTGATAATATTTCCTTAATGTCCTTCCACTATTTAAAGTCTTATCCATTTTTCATTCTCACATGTACTGAAACGCTTTTGTGTGGTTTATAACATTTCTTGCATGTGCCTTTAATATTGGGAGTCTATTTCTATCGCAATTCTTTCCCGTTCTTAAACGCTTTGGTGTAAATTTTTTGCTCGTTCATTGTCCCTAAATGCTTTAGTGTTATTGATTTTATTTTCTCAATGTCCTTCCAGTCTTTGCCCTTTAATCCAATCTTCATTCTCCCGTTTACTGAAACGCTTTTGTGTTGTTTATAACATTTCTTGCATGTATCTCTACTATCTGGAGTCCATTTCTGTCGCCATTCTCTCCTGTACTGAAACGCTTTGGGATTAGTCTTTTGTTTGTTCATTGTCCCTTAACGCTTTGGTGTTATTGGTAACATTTCCTTAATGTCCTTGCACTCTTAACAGTCTTATCACATTTTCATTTCACATGTACTGAAACGCTTTTGTGTGGTTTAGAACATTGCTTGCATGTGCCTTTGATATTTGGAGTCTATTTCTATCGCAATTCTTTTCCCGTTCTTAAACGCTTTGGGGTAATTTTTTGCTAGTTCATTGTCCCTAAATGCTTCAGTGTTATTGATTTTATTTTCTCAATGTCTTTCCAGTCTTTGCCCTTTTATCCAATCTTCATTCTCTCGTGTACTTAAAGGTTTGTGTCTTATTTATAACATTTCTTGCATGTATCGGTACTATCTAGAGTCCATTTCTGTCGCCATTCTCTCCTGTACTGAAACGCTTTGGGATTAATATTTCCTTGGTCATCGTCCCTTAACGCTTTGGTTTTTTTGATAATATTTCCTTAATGTCCTTCCACTATTTACAGTCTTATCAAATTTTCATTATCACATGTACTGAAACGCTTTTGTGTGGTTTATAACATTACTTGCATGTGCCTTTAATATTTGGAGTCTATTTCTATCGCAATTCTTTCCCGTTCTTAAACGCTTTGGTGTAAATTTTTTGCTCGTTCATTGTCCGTAAATGCTTTAGTATTATTGATTTTATTTTCTCAATGTCCTTCCAGTCTTTGCCCTTTTATCCAATCTTCATTCTCCCGTTTACTGAAACGCTTTTGTGTTGTTTATAACATTTCTTGCATGTATTTCTAATATCTGGAGTCCATTTCTGTCGCAATTCTCCCCTGTACTGAAACGCTTTTAACGACTTAGATCAGGAAATATGATTGTGCTAATTTACAACATCAATCATTATTTCATATGAGAGTATTCTATTTTCAACAGGCTTGAAGATTTTTGAAAACACTAGATGTTTGCGTAAATTATGTAAAGTTGGCCTTGACATATGACCTTGACCTTTTCATATGATTTGACCGTGGGATTTGTTGACGTAAAACAAAGTAATTGTGGATGAATTCAATTCCATAATCGATTAATCTAAGAAGGCTTGAATGTCATTGATTTTGTACATACAATTTGTACGAGAAAAAGAATCTGAAGTGATTTTTTCCTTAGCGTCAAAACTGGGTGACCTTTTGCATTTATTCTCAAAAATTAACGCGGTGATCGTACCTTTTTTATATCAATATCACACGAACTTATAATTAACTACAAAATATAAAAAATAAAATTTTCTATCTCCGAGTTTTTGAGAAATTTGATCAAAAGTTATAAATTTTGAAAATATTCTCGTTCATTTTCGATATACCAGTTTTTACGCATTGGGAAAAAATACGTAAAAAATCATTGTTTTCCCTTTCAATCAATTATTGTGTATTAGACTCAGTGCAAATAACTTCCTATCTATGAAATTAAAATAAAATTGATATCAGTTGTTTGATTAGATTTGATTGTGTTACGGTTTTATGTAATTACCAAGAAATGAAAATCGGCGAAAAATCGGAAAAAAATTTACTCGATACCTATAACATTCTATGACTTTTTACGAAAAATCTGATTCGGTGACCCCCTTTTTTCTTCTTTTTGCAATCGGCAAATTTTAATCTACAAAATATGAAAAAATAAAAAAAAATTCTATCTCAAAAAATTAATTCTAGCAATCGTCCTTAAGGTACCTAAAAAGTAAATGGACATTAACTAAGTATTGTCAATAACTCCAAAGCGTGCAGGTAAGGTTGATGAGTGAATACGACCCTTAAGAGCAGCGCGGCATTGAGCAAGTGTTATAAATCATCCCTAAATCGATTGGGGCCACGTCAGATTGATGAGGCAGCAAGACGTAAAAGCGTTTATGGTCGCCGAACAAGTGAAGAATTTACCCCAAAGCGTTTCTGTAAAGCGAGAATAGCGACAGAAATACATCCCAAATAGTACGGGTACATGCGAGTAATGGTATAAATCATCCCAAAGCGTTTCAGCACATGAAGGAATGAAGACTGAATAAGAACCCAAGGAGAAGAGGGGCAAGCGTTTAGGAACAATTCTTAGTGACGCCTGAATAAGACTCCAAATAGCCGAGGAACATTGACACCTGTGATAAAGGACTGAAAAGCGATTATAGTATAGGTACGATTGACCTGTTGCCGAGCAAGGATACCCCCCAAAGAGTTGAGGGACACTCCAAAATTTTTGTCAATTACCCCAAAGCGTTTAGGTAAAGGCGAGAATGAAGAGTGGACTTTGACTACAAACAGTAGAAGCGAAATTGGCAAGGTTTTAAATTAATTCCAATTTCAGAGGGGATTGATTCAAGTGAGTTTGATGGGTGAGCAATACTCCAAAGCATTAAGGGATGCCCAACAAGTAAAGATTATATCCCAAAGCGTTTCAGTACATGCGAGAATGGCGACAGAAACAGACTCCAAATTGTACATGTACGTGCAAGGAATGTTATTTATCACCCAAAGCGTTTCATCACATTAAGAAAAAAGACCGAATAAGCCCCCAAGGAGAGGAGGGACATTGCATAGACTTTGTAAACAACCCCAAAGTGTTTTGGTACAGGTGAGACTGTTGCCCAAATATGACCCCAAAGATTAGTGTGACATCAAAGCGATTAAGTACAGGTAAGATTGATGAGTTAATAAGACCTTAAGAGTAGTGGTGCATTGGGCACGCGCTTTAACTAAACCCAAAGCGATTCGGCACAAATGGGATTGAAGGAAGAACAATACCACAAACAGTTTAGGGACACAGAACAAGTAAAAAAAAACCCAAAGCGTTTCAGTACAGGAGGGAAAGTCGACAGAAATAGACTCCAAATAGTACCAAAAAGTACAGGTGAATACAAGAAATCTTCGAAATAACGCGAAATGTTTCAATACGTGTGAGAATTTAGAATACATATGACTGCAAAGAGTGGAGGGGTGTTGAGCAAATCTTATCCACAACTCCAAAGCGTTTAGGTACACTTCTTAGAGACGCCCAAATAAGACCTAAAGTAAAAGAGGGACATTGAACACATGTGATATTTGACTTAAAAGCGATTAGGTACAGGTCAGATTGTCGAGCTTAGAGTACCCTAAAGAGTTTAGGGACACTCAACAAGTATTGTCAATAACTAAAAAGCGTTTAGGTACAGGCGAGAATGGAGTCTGTGCTTTGACTCGAAACAATATTTCGAGACTAGGCAGATTAACTCCAAGACAATAAGGCATACGTGAGATTGATGGATGAGCAAGACCCAAAAGCGTATAGGGTCGCAGAACCAGTAATTTGAACGCCAAAGTGTTTCACTTCAAGTGAAAATGGCGATAGAAATAGACTCCAAATGGTACAGGTACATGCAAGGAATGTTATAAATAAGACAAAAACCTTTAAGTACACGAGAGAATGAAGATTGGATAAGAATGCAAAGACAGAAAGGACATTGAGAAAATAAAATCAATAACACTAAAGCATTTAGGGACAATGAACGAGCAAAAAATTTACCCAAAAGCGTTTAAGAACAGAAAAGAATTGCGATAGAAATGGACTCCAAATATTAAAGGTACATGCAAGAAATGTTCTAAACCACACAAAAGCGTTTCAGTACATGTGAGAATGAAACATGGATAAGACTGTAAAGAGTGCAAGGACATTAAGGAAATATTACCAATAACACCAAAGCGTTAAGGGACAATGAACAAGCAAAAGACTAATCCCAAAGCGTTTCAGTACAGGAGAGAATGACGACAGAAATGGACTACATATAGTATAGATAAATGCAAGAAATGTTATAAACAACACAAAAGCGTTTAAGTAAACGGGAGAATGAAGATTGGATAAAAGGGCAAAGACTGGAAGGACATTGAGAATATAAAATCAATTACACTTAAGTATTTAGGGACAATGAACGAGCAATAAATTTACACCAAAGCGTTTAAGAACGGGAAAGAATTGCGATAGAAACAGCCTCCAAATATTAAAGGCACATGGAAGCGATGTTATAAACAACACAAAAGCGTTTCAGTACATGTGAGAATGAAAAATGGATAAGACTGTATAGAGTGGAAGGACATTAAGGAAATATTACCAATAACACCAAAGCGTTAATTGACAATGATCAAGAAAAAGATTAATCCAAAAGCGTTTCAGTACAGGGGAGAATTGCGACAGAAATGGACTCCAGATAGTAGAAATACATGCAAGAAATGTTATAAACAACACAAAAGAGTTTCAGTAAACGGGAGAATGAAGATTGGATAAAAGGGCAAAGACTGGAAGGACATTGAGAAAATAAAATCAATAACACTAAAGCATTTAGGGACAATGAACGAGCAAAATATTTACACCAAAGCGTTTAAGAACGGGAAAGAATTGCGATAGAAATAGACTCCAAATATTAAAGGCACATGCAAGCAAGGTTATAAACCACACAAAAGCGTTTCAGTACATGTGATAATGAAAATTTGATAAGACTGTAAATAGTGGAAGGACATTAAAGAAATATTATCAAAAACACCAAAGCGTTAAGGGACAATGAACAAGCAAATATCAATCCCAAAGCGTTTCAGTACAGGAGAGAATGGCAACAGAAATGGACTCCAGATAGTAGAGATACATCTAAGAAATGTTATAAATAAGACAAAAACCTTTCAGTACACGAGAGAATGAAGATTGGATAAGAGTGCAAAGACTGGAAGGACATTGAGAAAATAAAATCAATAACACTAAAGCATTAAGGGACAATGAACTAGCAAAAAATTACCCCAAAGCGTTTAAGAACGGGAAAGAATAGCGATAGAAATAGACTCCAAATATTAAAGGTACATGCAAGAAATGTTCTTAACCACACAAAAGCGTTTCAGTACATGTGAGAATGAAAAATGGATAAGACTGTAAAGAGTGTAAGGACATTAAGGAAATATTACAGATAACACCAAAGCGTTTAGGGACAATGATCAAGAAAAAGATTAATCCCAAAGCGTTTCAGTACAGGAGAGAATGGCGACAGAAATGGACTCCAGATAGTAGAGATACATGCAAGAAATGTTATAAACAACACAAAAGCGTTTCAGTACACGAGAGAAAGAAAATTGGATAAGAGTGCAAAGACTGGAAGGACATTGAGAAAATAAAATCAATAACACTAAAGCATTTAGGGGCAATGAACTAGCAAAAAATTACCCCAAAGCGTTTAAGAACGGAAAAGAATTGCGATAGAAATAGACTCCAAATATTAAAGGTACGTGCAAGAAATGTTCTTAACCACACAAAAGCGTTTCAGTACATGTGAAATGAAAATTGGATAAGACTGTATAGAGTGGAAGGACATTAAGGAAATATTATCAAAAACACCAAAGCGTTAAGGGACAATGAACAAGCAAATATTAATCCCAAAGCGTTTCAGTACAGGAGAGAATGGCGACAGAAATGGACTCCAGATAGTACCGATACATGCAAGAAATGTTATAAATAACACAAAAGAGTTTCAGTACACGAGAGAATGAAGATTGGATAAGAGTGCAAAGACTGGAAGGACATTGAGAAAATAAAATCAATAACACTAAAGCATTTAAGGGACAATGAACTAGCAAAAAATTACCCCAAAGCGTTTAAGAACGGAAAAGAATTGCGATAGAAATAGACTCCAAATATTAAAGGTACATGCAAGAAATGTTCTAAACCGCACAAAAGCGTTTCAGTACATGTGAAATGAAAATTGGATAAGACTGTAAAGAGTCGAAGGACATTAAGGAAATATTACAGATAACACCAAAGCGTTAAGGGACAATGAACAAGCAAAAGACTAATCCCAAAGCGTTCCAGTACAGGAGAGAATGACGACAGAAATGGACTACAGATAGTATAGATAAATGCAAGAAATGTTATAAACAACACAAAAGCGTTTAAGTAAACGGGAGAATGAAGATTGGATAAAAGGGCAAAGACTGGGAGGACATTGAGAATTTAATGTCAATCCACTATTTGGAGTCTTATTCAGACGTCACTAGGACCGTTACTTAAACGCTTTGGGATTATTGATTGCACTTGCTCAATGGTCCTCCACTCTTTAAATCTTATCAAGTCTTCATTTTCACATGTACTGAAACGCTTTGGGGTTGTTTATAACTTGTCTTGCATGTATCTATACTATTTGGCGTATATTTCTGTCGCCATTCTCTCAGGTATTGAAACGCTTATGGGTTATTGTTTTACATCTCCGGTTTCCCTAAACCCGTTGTGGTCAATTGATTACATTTCCTCCATGTCCCTCCACTATATACAGTCTTATCCGGTCTTCATTCTCACATGTACTAAAACGCTTTGGGGTGGTTTATAACTTGTCTAGCATGTAACTATACTATTTAGTGTATATCTCTGTCGCCATTATCGTTTCAGTACATTTGAGAATGAAGATCTGATAAGACTTTAAAGAGTGAAGGGTCATTGAGGACCTTTACCTTAACACATTGGAATTATTGGTTGCACATGCTCAATGCCCTTCCGCTCTCTGCATGTAACGGTTAACGGCATGTAACAGTACTATTTGGAGTCTATTTCTGTCGCCATTTTCACCTGTACAGAAACGCTTTTGTATTACTGTTTTGCTTGTTCCGTTTTCCTAAACACTTTAGGTTTATTGATTAAATTTCCTCAATGTCCCTTCACTCTTTGAAGTATTATCCAATCTTATCAGATGTAATTAAACGCTTTGGGTGATTTTAAACATATCTTGAATTTAACAGTACTATTTTGAGTCTTTTTCTGTTGCCATTCTCCCCTGTACTGAAGCGCATTGAGGTTACTATTTTGCTTGTTCCGTGTTCCTAAACGCTGTGGGTTTTTGATTACATTTCCTCAATGTACCTTCAGTTTTGGAGTTATTCTCAAATGTACCGAAACGCTTTGGGTGGTTTATAGCAGTTCTTGCATGAACATGTACTATTTTGGGTCAATTTATGTCGCCATTCTCACCTGTACTGAAACGGTTTTGTATTACTGTTTTGCTTGTTCCGTGTTCCTTAGAAACGCTTTGGGGTTATTGATTACATTTCCTCAATGTCCAGTCACTCCTTGAAGTCTTATCCAATATTGATTCTCTATGTACTGAAACGATTTGGGGTGGTTTTTAATATTTCTTGCAGTTACCTGTACTATTTGGAGTCCCATCCGAATCCCTTTTGAATCCGCTACTGTCGAAAAAAAAATATTTTCTAGATATCCTTGAATTATAAACAGTCTATCATCATCTTATCTTTTATCCTAAGCTTTAGAATTACTCTCTCTCTCTCTCTCTCTCTCTCTCTCTCTCTCTCTCTCTCTCTCTCTCTCTCTCTCTCTCTCTATATATATATATATATATATATATATATATATATATATATATATATATATATATATATATATATTTCTAACGTTCCTGAATTATTTGGAGCAATAAACAGTCAATATATTGATTCATTTTAATAGGGAACAAAGGACCATTCAATCACATGTACTTTATTCATAAACTATTGGTTTTATTTCGAATTACCTGCAAGTTGTATATTATGAATTTTATTAATATTTCACAGTGGGTCCTTGCAGTCAAGTTTATTTCGTTTTACGGAAGGTCCCGGTCTTTAGCGCAATAATATGTAATACTGTTAAAAGTAGTTCTTCATTAAATCGTGTTATTTTGTATAAAATCGTAACGATTTCTTACAAAGATAACATTCTTTCATTTGCCAATAAGTAAATAATAGAATAGATTTAAAAAGTAAATGTATATATATATTTCAACAAAACGTCCCGAAACGATATTCAGTACATTTTACTGAGCGTACCAAAACTCTTTGCATTTTTATGCTAACCCCTTCGCTTTCACCGGAAGCAATCCGAAAGTCAAGTATAAAATTAGTCTAGCTTACTACCCCTTTGACTGGTGAGCCTGCCTCAATCTGTCGATATTGAGACAGATAAAACCTAACGATAGCATGGATATCATTGGTTCGTTGTATCCTCTCGTTTCATTAGCCAATATGTATCGATTAGTCTGATTGGTCGTTTAATAATATATGGGCGTGGCGTGTTTAAACTGAATGGAAAGTAGGAAAAACTGACTATCATGTTTTTCTGGAGAATTAGAAATGGAATATGATACAAAATACCAATAAATAACCTTTGAATTTCAGCTTTAGGAAAAACGGACCGTTTTCATAATGTTTTTCTTCACCCACACCGACAATCTCTCTCTCCGTGTTAGATAAATGAAACGTTAGGAAAAGGGGGAAATGTTTGTTCCATATCTTAACACCATCATTTCAAACTATGTTTCAATTCAACTCAGTGTCAGTTAATCTTATTGTTGATATCTGTTCCATTTTTTTTTTTTTTTCATTTATTTTCAATTTTTTTTTATGGATCCATTTCAGAAGAAGGGGAAAATCAAAGTATTTGAATGTTAAAAATATTGCATTTCCCACTGTCTTATATGAGATAAGTGACGTGATAAAGTTTTGATTATTGAAGGACAAAGGCCGTGTACAAAAAAAAAAACGGTATAATAACGCAGACAGAATTAAGGGTTGATTACAGTTAAATTCCCGATTTCAATATATAGATGAAAGAGACCGCGGTCTTGGAATCGCGTCATGTATTTTCTGCGTTGAAACATCTGGGCTTCCTTCCTTCCGAAACATGTATAGGAAAATATTTCTCATCCTCTCTTTCTCTTTACTCTATTCGATTAAAATGAATTCCCCCAGAATTTTTTAGTTTGTTATATTTTTGATGGGTAACTGAAATCACGCAAGTATAGTTAGAATAAACTGTAGTTGTGCGGCTTTGGTAGCACATCGACGATTAATTATCCAAATTCTTTTTCTTATAAAAACTGAGCGGTACTTGCACAGGGGAACATTTCACTATCTATATTATCTATTTTAATGTTTTTTGTATCTGAAAAAAAAGGAACCTGTACCTTATGACAGAATGCATACTCAAGTTTATTGCATGTTTAAACGAACTGGATATTTTTGTACATAACAAGTGTTGACTTGTTTCACTTAGTCCTGCGCGTCTCGCGTTGTCTGATAAGTGTTTATGAATTTCCCTAAATCGCAACACGAGCAACAGTGGAATATTATCGAAAATTCCCAATTGTCCATTAACTTTCTCCTCTTCTATACGACTCCCATTTTTCGGCAGTCAGTGAAAACCTCTTTGATGTCACGATGCGGCTAAAATATGTTGTTATTTCGAACCTTCGACGGCTGGTTACGGGTTAAAGATTAAAATAACAAAAATCAGCTTTTATTTATTTTAATATTTTAGAATTTTTATGATTGTTTCTTCTGTGAAAGCCACTGATTTTGGAATTTAAATTACCAAATTAATCACGAATGATTGATAAATATTAATCATTAAAATAAATAAATAAACAATACATACGTGCAGAAAAAAACTAAACAATTTCGTGTCGTATAAAAAGTAGATAACGCCGGGATAAAATACAAGAAAAATATTTTGTATGGTTTATTTGTACAAATGTTTTATGGCGAAGCGTGATTGAGTTTTGAATTTATGAACATTTAATGCTTTCCAAGCAAAATGGGTTTCTGATCTTATGATGCTTATCAACCACAAACATTACAATCGGAAAAAAAAACTACTTCAGGTAACCGATTGCGGGTAACAAGAATGATTCAATCAGTGGTTCTCAACTCAACGTTTACCGTTGTAAACAAATGCTAATGTTACTTTATAAAGAAATTGTGTCTATAGAATTTTTTCTTTACGTTAACTTTATGATATTTTAATTTTTTTCCTCCTATGAAATAAGATTGATCATCAAAATAAAAAGGTCTATAAGTGAACAAATATCGGTAGAACATTAAACAATAAAGTCATTTCCTTCCCATCTTCACGAGTCAAGGGGAATCCAATCGATAATTCATAACCCTTGGTTCGACAAGATATTTCCTTCCAATAAGCTCCTCCCACTCTTGCGCATGCGCACTTGTCTACCATGCAGAAACCTGCATGGTAAAAATTAGGTTTTTTCTGTCCCAGTATCGGAGGGTAGCGTAGATTGGGACAGGTTTACCAGTCTAACTACCCCTAGATTTATCGAATTTAGAGGCCAGACCCACCCGATTTTTGACCCTCTTGCTCGATTTCCAGGTGCTGCAGCGCATTCCACAAAATTAATTTTATAATTCACGCCATATATCTATCTTTTGAAAATTAGAATAAAAACTGGGTCAATTAGGGTCTAGTTTTAGGCTATTCATGCCAGAGTAATGGCAACCCCCCCCCCCCCCCCCACCCATGAAGAGGACAGGTAGTTTTGGTTCGCCCTCAACCCTTTTACGTTCTCCCCGAAAAGGAAATCATGCACAAAAATGATCGAACCATGCGTTATATTGAAGAAGAGATGCAAAACTAGCAAAAAATCCATCATCGCGGCACGTGGCCGAACACTATTCTTCACTTCAAAATGCCATTTCCAATCCACATTTTTTTCTTATAAGTCTACTTTTATTCCAGTGAGTCGCTCCTAGACGGCGGACTACCAGTAAAGTATCAATTATATTACTAGTATAAGCCTAGTATTAGCCTGTCCCATCTACTCTGCGCTACGATACTGAATCAACGCTGTATGCGTTGGGGTTACAAACTTTTACCTGTGCTACATCTCTGTTGTTATTGAAGGTATCTTTATGAAACTTAATGTGTGTTCACAAGAGCCAAGTATCCAGCAGGAGAAAAAATGTAGTCGGTAGAAAATCCTTATCCTTATGGGCTTCTTGTTGACATAATCTTTAACCCTTTCCTGTTTTACAAAATTTTGGACCTGTCCAAATTCAAAGGTTTGCAGACGAATATTTAAAGTGGATTAAATTTGAAAAATAACTATTCAGTAGGGTAGAAAATAGTGTGGAAAAAGAAGAAATTGCTTGTCAGAAGGAATTTCTTCTCTTTTTTTCACAATGTTTTCTCAATCATAAAATCACAAGCACGTAAAATGCAGGGATTAAACAGTAAAGGGTTAAACAACTGTAGTTCTGTGCAAACTCGCTACCCCAATGTTATCAATCAACAAGAATCTTCTCAACAAAAGCAAAATTTTATATAAGTGATCAACTATGGAAAGATTTTACATGGCATACTGTAACTAATTTATTTTCTTTCTACATGTATTTGATTGTAACAGCTACAGTAAAACAATCATGAACGTTTAAAGTTTAGATGTAGTGCATTTAATTGTTACACAATTTTTCATTTCACATATTCATGGTGTTTTAGTTCAGTTTTTTTTTTTTTTTTTTTTTGAAAAACCCTTGAGGCATTGCTATAGTCTTGGTGCTGTTGTTGTCGCCATATGAAAACTTTGACCTTTTATGATATCCCTGGTTCTACTGAAGGTATTCATTTGAAATTTGGCACACATGTTCAGTATCAAAACAGCAACCTATACTATTAAGGGGTATAACTCTATATTCATTTTTGTGCAAATTATGCCTCTTTTTACTAAGATTTTAATCCAGTATCTAGCGCTAAACAGCCAAGTTTGGTAACAATAGGGGCTGCTCTAGATATACAAATTTATGCTACTACCTTTGACCAGGAAAGTGGATTCTGGTTTATTTAGGCTCAATTTACTAATTTGACCGGAGGTTTATAGAAATGTACTGTAGGAACTGCTTTTAGCCTATATTCTTCATGAAAGTTAATCAGAATGTTTATCTCGGGTAACAAGCATGAATACTTTTAATAAGAGCATATACAACGTTTTCAGAGTGGGAAGAGATTATAGGGAGGCAATTAAGTAGATTAATAAGGCATTCCATATCTTGTGTTTGAGAAAAAAAATATTCATTTTAGAGACGAAGAGAAATTTATGGCTGTAACCCTTAGGCTCGTAAAAGTGTTTGTAATTAGGGAGTCATTGACCCCCTTTACATTAAATTCTAGGGGTTAAAACGAATTTTTAAAGAGATCAAAAGACACGAAACAGCATATCATGACTAAGAGTTTTTTAGGTTTAAGAGCCATTTGATCTTTTCTTTTAAAGATACGGTGTAAGAAATTGATTTGTAAAATTTTAGATAGTATATCAGATGCATCTTAAACAACTTTTACCCTTAGCAATTTCTCTCAGGGGGGTCACAATGACGTCTTGGCAGACATTTTCTGAGGGTCAAAATAAAATATTATCAGATATTTGGGGGTCAAAACCCAGGTTTAAGGGTCACACACAAGCCCTGAACCTATTCACATGCCACATGTGAGATACCACTTATGAGTACTAGACCATAGATTGAATACAAATGTGTCACAATGGTTTTCTTCAATTGTCAGAATAATTTTGGCAGAACCGAGAACAAACTATATTTTACAGTACGGTAAATTAATTACCAATCCTTTAGGAAAGTTATTGCCATATTGATGGCTCGGCGGGACACACTTGTACCTGCCTATAAAGATATAGGCGTGTACAGCTTTTTGCAATCAGCTATGGATATACTGTGCAATTCGGGATATTTCATTTGACATGGGTTACTTTTAGGTGAGTATAGTATAGGCGCATAAAAGAAATGAAGTTAAATTCTTTGTATTTCAGGAGCCTATTCAAGCGACATTAACACGGAGACAGTTGACCAAACCTGAGCAATGTACAGTTATCGGACCAAGGGAAACAACTTGATGTTTGTATTGCTGGGAGGAGGAACCATACGGTGACAGTTCTTGCAAGGCATCTCAAACTCAGCACATCTAATGAAAACACAGATCCCTTTCTAGCAACTATTGACTATGTTTGATAGTTAGACAGTGGCTGGACATTTGACATACGGCAGATACCACATGTTAAAAAGGAAGAACTACATAGGTTACTTGATAGCCTCACACGACATAACAGTGAAAACTAAAGGTGACTTTGAACCCTATGCTGAGAAAACAATGAAATCCTACAAGGCCTTAAGATAATTTGACTGGGAATCCGGGCACATAAGTTGATTAGCAAACAATGAACCGAAGAATATTGACGGTTACTGCGCGGTAAAATGTCTGGCCAATCGTTCCTTCGACATCAGTGGGACACGGTATAGTACAATTGCAATTCTGCAGACTAGTGGTAAACCGGTAGAAGCACCGTGTCTCTGTGTAGCTGGCCTTGGTAAGGCATGTACTCATGTTGCTGGTCTTCTATTTTCATTAGAGGATTTTGTCTCCAGAGGATACAGGCATCTACCAGATGGGCCGAGCACCACAGACAAGCTGTTTAAATGAACTGTACCCAGGGATCCTAAAGTAGAGCCAAAACCCACGAAGGTTGTTGATTTGGAAGGATCATTCGGAACACCACTCGGCCAATCTCACGATCAACCTCGGATGTACATAGACGGACTTTTTTTTAAAAAATTACGGGAAAACCTTTGAAAAACTCGATGACGTCAGTTAAAATGGCGTTAATACCTCGAAACTTTGAGTGAAAACATTTGACGTCGTCAACGCTACTCGTTTAAGTCACTGACGTGAAACCATCGTATCCTTATATAAATATCTTTAGATACTTAAATATCGGCCGAAAAATCTTAATTTTTGAGAATGATTCGTCATTCTCAAAAATTAAGATTTTTTCAGCCGTTATTTACTGTAAAAGATAAAAATTTACGGTGCTATTTTTCCTACACTGTTGCCACCGCACAATTTTGTTACATACCCATCCGTCTTACGTACATCCGAGGTCTGTTGCAGTTTACAGAAATGGCCGAGTGATGTTCCGAATGTTGGAAGGGTGTGAACGGAAACGTAGATATACAGTACCAGTGATTACAACCCGGTTCCAATAGATAATCAAGCTATCGACTATGTAGCACTGCAGAACCTACACCAGATACTATCCCTTGTTGGTCCAAATTTGCTTTGGATTACCATAGCCCCGTCACTTTCAAATCATCCAAACAACGCTCAAAGAACCCAGCCCCCAGAAACGCATAATGACTTAGGAGAAAGAGTGCCATACTGGTGTGAATCTCTCGTTCCCAGCAAAGAAAAAGAAGTAGGGACGTGTGACAAGCCATTAACCCTTATTCAGAGAATTAAAGCAATAAGCTAAAAGGGGAAGCCCTCAGGGTCACCCCTGACGGCGTCAAATAGAAAAGCTTACAGCAAGCCAACGTGAATCTCCAGATTGGTTCCAGTTCAAACGATGAATGATTACAGCCTCTCAATTCCACAGAGTTTCGAGACATCAAGAGAAAATAGGAAAAAAACATGCTGCAAAAGTATAACTTGTTGATAACATTGTGCATTGCAGCAAAATCAAGGGCAATGTGGCAACAAAGTATGGAATAGAAAATTAATCATTTGCAGTTGACTTGTACCTTATTGAAGTATGGGCTCATTTTTGTGAAGGAAAATTAAGAAAGTGTGGACTTTTTGTTTCCAATAACCAGTCCTTCCTGGGAGCCAGTCTCCTGACAGAATTTTTACCTGCTGCTGTCATGAAAGCCGTGTAATAGAGATGAAATGTCTACAAAGATATTAAGATGGTACGGAGCTTGCAGACTTTGAATTTCTGACAGTTCTAGGGAAAGGTCATTACCAACTAAAGAAAAAAACATGCCTACAACACACAGGTACAGTGGCAGCATCAGGTAACCGGGCTTAGTTTGTGTCATTTTGTCCTTTGTGACGGGAATAGTATTACAGTTCTTCCGGTTCAGCGTGACCAAGATTTCTAGATGGAGATTGTAGATAAATGGAAAAAGGATTTTTCACGCCAATGTATTTCCTGCCATAAAAAGAATGGAATATAACAACCAAAGTCACAAATCAGATATATCTAGGCGACGACAGGACCAGGGCGTGTTTTACTAAACATCTTATGATCATTTTTTGCATAAAACAAAAATTAAAGTTGCTTCTACAGTAGTAACTAAAAAAGGAATTCTGCCATGCATTATCTCATTGGAATCGTCGTCTAAAGACGATTCAAATGAGATATCGCATGGCATTATCAACACCAGACCACAGTCTGTTCGATTTGTCATTTTGTCTTACGATTAAATTTTTCGCAAGAGGTTTAGTAAAACGGGCCCCTTCAGAATAAAGTGAGTGCTGTGTCTGGAAGTTACTATTGTGGTACGTGTCATACTATTCTGCTTGAAAATGTGATCAGTGATAATAACGCGAGTGTTAATTGTGAGTGTTTGTGTAGCTGTTCCAGGTGGTTCCGTTAAAAATGTGTTGGCTTTCAACCAGATCCTTACAATTGGGATGTCGAGGCATCATGGTTTGTTTTTTGTTTTGTTAAAATGGGGGTTTTACGCCGCTTTCAACATAATTTCAGTCATATCGCGGTGGCTTGGGCACCAAACAATGGATTCCTGTAATTCTCACACAAGTACTACCATAATATCCTTTCATTGGCCCCATGGTACTGCCGGTCACGTGTGGAAAAATGTGTCATCGAATTTTGATTAACCCTTTCCCTTATTACGAAATTTTGGAGCTGTCCAAATTCAAAGGTTTTGCAGACGAAAATTTAAAGTGGATTTAATTTGAAAAATAACCATTCAGTGGGGTAGAAAATAGTGTGGAAAAATAAGAAATTGCTTGTCAGAAGCAATTTATTCTTTTTTCACAATGTTTTATCAATCATAAAATCACAGGTACGTAAAAAGTAGGGATTAAAAAGCAAGGGTTTAAAACACCAGGTACGATTTGTCATTTGGTCTTACGATTGAATTATTGGTAAGAGGTTTAGTTAAACGGACCCCTGCAGAATAAAGTGAGTGCTGTGTCTGGAAGTTACTATTGTGGTACGTGTCATACTATTCTGCTTGAAAATGTGATCAGTGATAATGACGCGAGTGTTAATTGTGAGTGTTTGTGTGGCTGTTCCAGGTGGTTTCGTTGAAAATGTGTAGGCTTTCAACCAGATCCTGACCATTGGGATGTCGAGGCATCACGGTTTGTTTTTTGTTTTTTTTAAAATGGGGGTTTTACGCCGCTTTCAGCATTATTTCAGTCATATCGCGGTGGCTTGGGCACCTAACAATGGATTCCTGTAATTCTCACACAAGTACTACCATAATATCATTTCTTTGGCCCCATGGTACTGCCGGTCACGTGTGGGAAAATGTGTCATCGAATTTTGATTTAATAGAGGATAATCGTTTGTTTCAGCGTAAGATCAATTTTTATTTCATTGAGTGAAAAAAAAAAGCTATATTTCACGAGTGGCAGAGCCACGAGTGAAAATATAGCTTTTGTTTTTCACGAAATGAAATATTAATCGATCTTACTCGAAAAACAAACGATTAATCTATTTCTTTAATGCAAAAATGAGACAAAATGTGAAATTTCTAGGACATATTTTCGAAAAGCGCGTCATTTTGCGCGAGATTGCTATGCAACATTCATTGTGACGTCACTTATTTCGCCCGACATAGATGACGTCAGATAGGATGAAATGCACAAAAGCGGGGTATAAGGTTTTGATAACTTCACTGCTTTTGCGGTGAGTTTTTCAAGTGGTAATCTACCGTTATTTCTCGATAAACCACCGAAAAGCATTAAAGAAACTAACATATTTTCATTCTGTCATAGTGAATCTGAAATACTCTTCCTTTGCCAGGAGATGCAGACAAAGATCACCTGAAGTCTGATCGTAGTCTATACTGCATGTTTTATCTTGTTTACTCTGGAAAAAAAATGCAAATACTATTTCTTTTAAAAGAAAAGGCTGACTTAGTAAGTTCATTAAGTTTTCAGCGCGTTTAAGTATATTTTTGCCAATGATTTATGCAGCATGCAAACAGTTGAATTCTTTCGAGTAACAGTAGTAGACCTAGGTCGGAATAGCAGCTGCTGTGATCCTACTGTAGATAAGTGCACTAGCTGCCATGACATGATTGCAATACAGTTGAAAGTGGCGTTAATTCACCTACCATTATAGAATATCAAGTTTCATTACTGAGGAAATCATAAAGGATGATTGAATCTTGCAATTCATAGCTCATTTTCTCATTATATTTATACCCCCACATCTATAAGATCGGGAGTATGCTGTTATACTGCTTTCACCCAATTAAGGATTAAATCGGTCTCACACTGCAACAAACATTTAAACTCTATTTATATTTATGACCCGTCACGGCAAAAGGGACCATCTTGGAACTCTGTAAAATAAATATATGAAAAAGAGATTGGGTTCGGCAAAGGTCGCATTCCAAAAAAGCTTTTACTGGAAGGAAGATTGATCATTCTAGATTCACAAAATAAGCACGGTGCAAAAAGTTTCGACCCTAGTCAGTCTGCACAGTCCGCGCAGTCTGACTAGGGTCGACACCGTCCGTTCTACCAAGATGGCCCCATTTCGCATGACGGGTCATATTTATACTTTAACATGTAAGAAGAAGATTGAGTTGAGCTTTCCTGATTTATTTAACATTTCGTGTCCATCAACTTGAAATCCATGCATACTGATTTGCTGGAAAATTGGTTTCATGGCTCAATGAAGGCAATTCTGAATAACATTTTGAACGCATACGTGCACAGTAGTCCCAAAAAATAAAAACGCCTTATAATTGAGAAATATTTGCATGATTGTTTATTCATATTAAATTATAAGATGTGAAAAGAGTATTTTTTGATACATTGAGTTACATGTATGAAACAAAATAAAAGCCTATAATCATACTTATACTCGTACAGTAAATATAGGCGAAGTGTGATTAGGTTGTTGTTTTTTTTTTTTTTTTTATTTTTCGTTTCCATACCCTCATGGATAAAAAGTCTTAGGGTTTTTTTCTTTTTCTTTTTCCCCCCTTAAATTGTTCAACACAATTACTTAAGGGATGAAGAGAGTATTGGTTTATTTCGTTGAGGTGTGAAACTTGAAACCTTATCACACTGTATTGCGAATACGAGAAGCGGATTCGTACATGAGTGTGATAAAGATTTTAGTTGCATACCTCCACGAAATCAACAAATAGTATCTTCATATTTTATGATTTAATATCATGAAGCATAAATGTAAGAAAAAATGTCTGTTAAAAAAAGTTTTTTTCGAGACTACTTTTAGCGGAAGCATACAAAACAACTGCGTACTCAAAAACGTTTTCTGTGGGGAAATAAACAGCTTAATAGGGTTGTCACACCTTAACGTTTTTAGCCAGCGTGTGCGGAACGTGTTGGATTTTTTATAACAAGCTGCGAACACGTCGGGTATGCTATAGAGCACACGTTCCGCACACGCTATCGGCACGCTGTAACACGTTGGCATACGTTGCGATACGCTGAGTGTCTCATAAAATTTTATGCATGCACAACATTTCTCAGCGTGTGCCGAACGTGTTGGAACACGATCCGCACACGTTCCGAACACGCTCAGCACGCTAGAGACACGCTAGAAACTCGTTCACTTACGCAACGGACACGCTAGAAACACGTTCGCCCAAAGTTTAACGTGCTTCTAGCGTGTCCCCAGCGTACTGGGAACGTGTGCATAGCGCGTCTTCAGCGTACTGAACGTGTGTCTAGCGCGTTGCCAGCGAGTTCACAGCGTGTTTCTGGCGTATGACAGCGTTTCAGTTTTCAATAAAAAGGTAAAAGTTCCGCTAAATATTTGTTTTGAATTTCTACCATCAGCTTGTCGTTAATAAATAAATTTGTGCATGTACGTGTGTATGACCCTTTTGACATGTTCATATTTGAATGTTTCCTCATGACCAGTCTACGAATGAATTGAAAACTCGATTATAAGTAGCATTCTCTATATTTGACTATGATTTCGTTCGAGTCATGTGAATAAAACTTATGTTATATAATGTTATAAGCTGCTTGTCTTTTCTTCCATATAAATCCTTTACGGATTTTCTTAATTCCTTAGATTGTCGAGGTGGAGAATGTAGCCTAAATGTGTATTAAACATTGCGTTTATAGCTTTACAAGTGCGTCTGCTCTTTGGTCAGAATAACAAGACATTCGCGAAATACTTTACACATTATACAAACATTTATTGGTCTCCCTTGATCATTATCAATATACCAAAAAGAAAAGTACATCGTTGTGCGTAGTGGACATAATACAAGACGTGTTTTACTCTATTCTGTTCTGTTCAGAATATTTGGTTCTATCATATGTACTACAAGTTTGATATTAGGTACACCTTTTCCCCCTTAATATAAGACTAGCTATTCAAGATTAAGAGAGGTTGTAGACGGGAATACAAATTTTGAAATAAAGTCATCCTACATGGTAGAGCATATGGAGGAAGAAAGGAGTGCATTATGACAAGTAGTTCCTCACCCTTCGGCAATATTTTTCGAGTAAAAAGTACCAGAAGCTTTAATCAGCCTTTAATCTTATAAGTTCGTTATATGCATGTTTTCATATGTAACAGGTGCCAGTGTATTTTTTCGTCGTTTCCTATTTTTCTTTTACATGAACCAACATACATTGAATTTGAATATGTGTAGTGGCCGGTGGCCTGTTTATATAATAAAAGAATGAATTTGAAGTGGTAATTTCTTGCAGAATTCATATTTACATCCAAAACACGCTGCGAACACGTTATAACACGCTAACAGCGCGTTACAAACACCCTAGGCACGTTCCGAGGACGTTACGAGAACCGGTTGGACACACGCCCAAGAACGTTGGTATACGCTGACATACGCTATCAACACGTTCTGGACACGTTACTCACACGTTGAAACTCGCTATGAAAACGCTACAAGCGCGTCGTGAATTGACCAAAAAAATATGTAGGTCAGCGTATGCCGACGTTATACGGACTTAGTCGTTTTCTCAAACGCGTTAGGCAGACGCTTGCTAAAACGTTGAGGCCATTACCGTGAGCCAATCAGAACGCACGAATATAGATTAACACAACTGAAATAAATTTTACAAGTATATACATGTAGCCTATATTCCGACCGAAAATCGATCTTTATCGATATGTAGACAAATATTTGTTAAGTCCCTAGAGATAACATATTGGATTTATAGACTAGACGACTAAAATTAAATATTAAAATGTGAAAGGTGTATTGACCAAATTGGACGAATATTGGAAAGATTGAAAGATTTGTACAGTCCTAAGAAATACAGGTAACATGTTTTTTGTTGGTTTTTTTTTTTGGTTTTTTTTTTTTTTTTGTGTGTGTGTGTGTGTGTGTGTTCACGCAAACTGTTCAGTTTAAAGATTGAGACAACTTATTTGATAATAATAATGATAACAATAATAATGATAGTTGAATAATGATAAAAATTATTGCCGGGAAGATATTGACTTACGTCGCGCTCAAGATGAAAACGTTCACAAACATCCAAGAAATTGAATCCAGCTTTGCACGTGAACTTACGTGCAAAGCGGAAAACTTTTTTCGAAATCGATTAAGCGTATCTTGTTTTTGAAGTTCCAGCGAGAGGCTGTCGGTCAGTCTTTGATAAGCTGGCGATGCGTCGCCGACTATTCGATTTTTTTTTAAAGATAGAAAAAAGACAATACAATTCGACTACCATACATCTAATCCCACAGGTACAAAAATCGGTCATGCTGACTCGTTGGCGAATCCCACTTTTCATTGGCCGATAAGAAAAAAAAGCATCGGCTAGGCGCCGGCATCATCAGGATAGATTGTAAATTATATATATATATATATATATATAAATATATATATATATATATATATATAGAGAGAGAGAGAGAGAGAGAGAGAGAGAGAGAGAGAGAGAGAGAGAGAGAGAGAGAGAGAGAGAGAGAGAGAGAGAGAGAGAGAGAGAGAGAGAGAGAGAGAGAGAGAGAGAGAGAGAGAAAGAGGGAGAGAGATAGGCGTAGCTCCCATTACGCAATTTACGCAAGTGCGTAAAAGAAAAAATCATCCATTGAAAAATAAGGAGGATATCCAAGCTTTAGTTTAGAAATAGAAAAAAAGACAATAAAATTCGACCACCATACATCTAATCCTATAGGTACAAAAATCGGTCACGCTGACTCGTTGGCGAATCCTACTTTTCATTGGCCGATAAGTTGAAAAAAAATGCATCGGCTAGGCGCCGGCATCATTAGGATAAAATGTAAATTATATATATCAAGGGCGTAGCTCACATTACGCAATATACGAAAGGGCGTTAAAGAAAAAAAAATCATCTGTTGAAAAATATCGAAGATATCCAAGCTGTAGTTACGATGTTTTGATTATTCACAAACGCGCAAATCATAAAAAGGGAGCGGATGGAGGGCATTCACCTTTTGTCATAATCCACATATCGACTTCATCCTATATAGTCTTTCGTTGTCGCCTTCTTAGTGCGTATAAATTTCAAAGTCCTCGTTACGCCTATGTATAAAGAAGATAATCGTTTGTTGCAATGTAAGATCGATTTATATTCATTGAGTGAACAACAAAAGCTATATTTTCACGAGTGGTGGAGTCACCAGTGAAAAAATGGCCTTTGTTGTTCACGAAATGAAATATAAATCGATCTTACTCGAAAAACAAACGATTATTCTATTTCTTTTATGCAAAAATGAGACAAATAGTGAAATGTTTCGGACATATTTTCGCAAAGCGCGTCATTTTGCACGTGATTGCTATGCAACGTTCATTGTGACGTCACTGGTGATTTCGCCCGGCATAGATGACGAGGATAAAATGCACAAAAGCAGGGGATAAGTTTTTGATAATTTCACTGCTTTTGCGGTGAGATTTTCAATTGATAATCTACCGTTATTTCTAGATAAACCACAGAAAAGCACTGAAGAAAGTCACATTATATTGCGGACGTGACTATTCATTACTAACTGTCTTCATAGCCAGTCATAAGGCAGAAATATCAGGGTCGATTAAACTTAGAGTGCTCATACTGGTGCTTATGCTATGCCGGCGATGTGTCGCCGATACCAAACGGATTCATCTGTGATGTGTACAGACAATCGCCGGCGATTTGTCGGCGATAAAATTTCCGCTTCAAAAATTCCAAAAGACGTCAAGACGAACTAAGCTAAAATCCACTGACGCGTCGCCGATGCTCATTAAAAGCTTCATCTTGATATATAATATACCTGGACATACTGCTTTTATTTGGCAAGTCATGAAGTGCCCTAAAAAGTGGGTCTCAAACACTTTACATGAACCTTAAGGCTCATGTAAAGTGTTTGAGGCCTAATTGTTAGTGCACTTCATTTGCAAAGAAAAAACAGTATGTCCAGGTATATCATAATATCAATCGGTTAAGCAACATAGGACTACCATAGCTATAGCGGTAAAACCAAAACATTGTGGAAAAAGGTAGTTTTAAACAGAACAAGCAACTGCATGACGGTTGGTAGAATTGGCTCATTTTTTAACTAAGTACAGTCTAAAGAACTACCCAGGTACTACTACAGCCGTTGGTAAAAAACTCAAAACGTAGTTATGCAAGCAATTTATTTTGACTTATTTATAAACACATATGTCTTTCAAATTTTGTAAACGTGTAGTTTTATGTAAGGTATGGTGTGTTATCACAGCATAAATGGTCATTAATAGTTTATACACTTGTATGGCTGTTAAGCAATATATCAATTTCTATTTCACAAAATGATAATCATATAGTAAATTATTATAGATCATTTAATTAAAAAAAATATAATTTTAAATAAATCGAGAAAAATATTTCACAATATTATGTCGCAATATTTCACAATGTTTTGATTTGTTTGTTTAGAAAATAAATTGAAATTGTTTCAAAAGAGCCTTTTGAGACTGAGTTTTAAATCTAGGGCTGTAGTAGTACCTATTAGGAACATTTGTTTACATTCTGATCAAATTTTGGAAAATTTTATCCAGCCGTAATGAAGTTGTTGATTTTGAACAAAATGTCCCTTTTGATGGTTTGGCTGTTCTGCTATGAGATGGGCCTCTAATGTTGTGCGACTGTTTGTGCTCATCTACAGCTTCAATTTGATATACATGTATTGTTAATTGGGAAAACTGTCTTTTTTGTAATTAGAAGCAGCATTAAATTTGGTTCAAAAACTCTTTACATGGACCTTTAGTTCGGAATGATAGTCAACTGTATGATGTAGAATACGCTGCATACGGTGTGATATGGTTTTTAGTTTCATACCTCCATGAAATCTACAAATACTTTCTTCGTCTCTTAAAATACACTCAAATCACCCCAAAACGATCCGAAATCGTTAGAAACAAATCAAAACCATTCGAAACGATAAACATATCTTTCTTTTCGATCAAGTCATAAATCGAATTTTTTGGTTTGTGGGGATTTTAATGGTCCATCAAGAAACGCATATAGGAAAGTATGTACAGGGAGGTAATAGATATCGCAATTATTGTCCATTCTGGACGAAGTCTGCTGTGTTATATTACTTCCCTTTAATTTCATTCAACACTCGATGCACAAACTCATTCAATACCATTTCAAAATCCTTCCAAGACCATTCAATTTGACGATTTTTACGATTCTTATGACTATAACTACAGTCAATCTTGCTCGAGCGACCACGTCTATTAAGCGACCATTTTTATTAAGCGACCATCGTAAAAAGTCCATTCGCCATAAGTAAAATTTCCGAAAAAGGGGACAATCTTTAACGAAAAATGTTTTTCGTTAAATCTTATGACGTTGGAACCCATTAGAATCGTCTCATTGAGACGATTCTTATGGGTTCGAACATCCTAAGATTCAGTCAGAATTATGTTACAATCTTTATATTCTATAAAAAATACGTCTTTTTATCATTAAGTATTGTATTAAGCGACCATTTCCATAAGCGACCGCTTTTTAATGGTCCCCTTAGTGGTCGCTTAACGCAAGTTTTACTGTATATCAAAATTCGTCTTTTTTCCTTTATATCAGGTTACTTAATGATGACTGATACAAAGCTCACCAAAGACGAGTTCGAGAAGCTATTTGGACATGCATCGAAATATGGAGATGCCGCCGGTTGGCCGCGGCGAGCATGCCTATTTTATAGGTTTACAAACTGGCAGCGAAGCGATCACCATTGCTGGCACAAGTGTTATATGGAAGAGGCCCATTTTAAACCAGATGTACTCAGAAATTGTCTTCATCTATATATCATCTTGAATAAATCTCCATGCAGATATTGCTCTGAGTATCTTATCAAAATGAAATGTGAAAATAAAGGTCTTCAGATATCGATCAAATTTAGTTCATTCCACAATCTCTATGAGCCAACTAGAGATGGGTCTAAAGCGAAGCTTGAAGAGAAGCTTGAAGAGCATTTGAAAAATATAAAAGGACTGATAGAAATGATAGAGAATGGAATAAAATTACACGTATTTAAAGGTGAGGACGACTGGAGACAGTTTTTAGATTTAGTTTTAAATGTCCCACAATCTGAGCAAGAAGAATGGCTAGCGTGTGTTCGAACAAAAGAAAAGAAAGAGAGAGAGGCGGTTGACTGGGCCATTTTGCAGGATGTTAGAAATCGCGCCATTTCTGTTGAGGATATCATGAAGATGGCATCTTGTGAAAATGAGTATGACGTCAATAAAAAACTAGCGAGGAGAAATGGGGAATTCGTATTCGACGAAGGTATTTCATTTACAAGTTAAGGTAGTGGACCCGTAATATATCCGCAACGTTTCGGAAGTATTGAACTTTAACAGTATTAACCGAGGTTGAATTATGATTTCATTAGGAAACCTTGGTTAACAGTGTGAAAGACCATGTGTTACGAAATGTTGCGGAACAATTACGGGTCCACTACCTTAGAAAGATCTTATGCTATTGTCACCTGAAAATCGGTGACGCCGACTAGTTGGCTTATCCTCTTTTTCATCGGTCGAAAAGTACGATAAATGATAACGTCGGCCGGGCGCCGGTGTAACGTAGTAAAGTGACCCCATAGAATAATACCCCCGGCGATTATTTTATACAAAATATTGACCCCTCCCTCTAAAATACTGCCCCCCCCCCCACACACACACTTATAAAAAACTGACCCCCTTCGGATTTCGCCTATAAAATTTTGACCCTCACCATACTTATAACTAATTCAACATATTCTATTTATACTGATATACTACGCATATCGAATCAAATTACTAGCGCGTTTATTTGTTGCTGTTGTTGTTTTTAGTCGATCTGTTGCAGACAAATTTAACTCATATATAAATCACTAAGGCACAAGGAAATAGTCAAAGCGTTCGTATGTTAGCCACTATGAGCATTCTATTAAAATAATGGGACCTGATGGACCCCTCTTGATATTCTGTTCAGATTCTACACTCATGGGTCCTAAAATTTGGGTTTACCTTCCTGTCATTCGAAGCAGCCGTTTTTTCGAGCACTGAATATTGAAGTTTCAATTGTGGTTAATCGGTTCCATTTCATGTTAAAGAAATAGAACTGCAACCACCGCTCAGTATTGCATGTATACTATGAGGCGACTCAATGGAATGGAACCATTTTGAGTCGTATAGCATATTGTAAGGGTAGTAGAATCGTTCTATTTTAAATAAATTTTTCAGGGTCCCTTTTATTCAACACAAAATTTGAGTGACATTATAGAAACCTAGATAACTTTCGGGGGTCATTATTCTATGGGGGTCACTTTACAACGTTACACCGGCGATATCAGGTCAAAGCATTTATGCTGGCACTCACAAAAACCATAGCCAATGCGATGATGTTTTGTTTTGTTTTGTCCAGTGATGATAGAGAAGATATTCAATAAGTGGTCATGGAATACCGAATTTATTAAACGAGTCAGCTATAAACAGATAAAAACTAGGCTGCGCCGGGTTTTTATCTGTTTTAGATGACGAGTTTAATTAATTCTGTATTTCATGAGCACAATTTTTATAGATCTACTTTATTTATAATATGACCCGAATTTTTTACGAAAAATCGTCAAAATTCTTGAAATTCAACATTTCAATTTTCCGCGAATCTTATGACGCCGTTTGAAACTGACGTCACAATATATAGATTATGACGTCATATTTGCGATTACAAAATAACGGTGCTTATCGATCTGAGCTCATTTGCATAGGCCTACTTATTCCACTATTGTAATAACACCCGTGTAATATCAAAAATATTCAACGGGTTTATTTCACTCACGCGACGAAAGTCATATCATAAACATAAATAATGGTCGATCAAGCAGATCGTGCTGAAGATGTCGAGCGTATCTTCCGATAGGTGGCATTTTTCAAATACTGACCTATGTGATTTGAGCATTCTGGGTAGTGTTATTCGTGACAACTCGGCCGATTCAGTCGAACTACTTTCAAAATGTCAGCGGCCATGAAATGCTTCAGTTTTATCGGTTTTCCCTAAAATCTATATTAGGAAACTGTGTACAGTACAAATAGATCTCAAGCAAACAACTTTTTTGAAAAAAAAAAAATATATATATACTTTCGCAATTTAAACCAATATTTTTGTCAATTAATTTAAGGCAAAATTAAGTTTGATTTCCAAAAAAATGATTTTTTAATTGAAATTCTTCATTTACTACTTTTTGGCGATAGAATACGGAGTTATGCGTACGAGGTATCCCAATCTGGATAAGTGATACTGTCCCGAAGACAGGTCAATCTTCGGAGAATATGACTTGCGCAGTCAACGGATGTCGAAATATTGTCGTCTATTCGGCAATACGCCAGCGATGCGTTATCGACTAGTCACCGATACCAAACGGAAGTGAAGGGTTCAGAGAAGACTTCTGTATTGTATACAAAAAAGATCGGCGCAGCCTCGTTTTATCTGTTTATAGACGACTCTTTTAATAAATTCAGTATTTCATGACCACTCATTCAATATCCTCTATGTAAATTATTGAATTATAATAATTCTGGGGAGAAATTCCCAGGATGTTGGTGAGGTTGTAATATTAAAGTTTTTCATATTTACGAGTTTACAAATAAATCATTTTTCGTGAGTGTCTGAAACTAAAGCAAAATCAGATTTGATACGAAAATATTGAGTTAATCTGGTATGATCGTGTATTTCAGTTAAGACTATCCTAAAGTTGCCAATCATTCCGTTCGAAATCATTCAAAATCGTTCACTCAGCGCTCCATTCATTCATTAGAAACACTCAATCAATTCGATAAAAAAAACGCTCCAAAATCATTAGAAAATAGTTCGGAATCGACGTTTGATTCAAATTGATAAAATTTTTCTAAGATTTCATTGGCTGGATTTCATAGTGTCTGATTGGTCCACGAAAACAAACAAACAGAAAAGTACGTATATTTCATTTGACGGAGGTAATAAATATCGCCATTTTTTTAAAACAAAAATAGCGATGTTGAATATCCTCCCTTTAAATTCACTCAAAACTCACTCAACACTCTCATTCAGTTTCATTCCAAAATCATTCACCTTGTCATTTCAAAATGTTGTTAACTGTAATGGAGAAAAAAGGAAGGTGGCTCATAAAATATTTTATTTTTGTAGATATTTTTTTTTTGTTAAATTATTTGAAACGCCATTTTTCAAATACGCTAGTAAAAGTTTCATAAGAACCTAATGGTGCACAGCTAAAACAACCACATGCTAACATATTAATGTTTGGCTTTTTTCGTAGTCTATAAATGACTGACAGTAAACTACGAAGTTGCATATTGGTAATAACAGTTCAAGCTACAAGACTTCAAAGTGCCTATATGATGCTTCATGGTTAATCGTGCTGTAATCTAACCATGTTCCAGAAATTCCAATAAATGCATCATTTGTTTCCGCGGCGAGTGGCATTATGTTTCAAAAATTCCAATAAATGCATCTTTTGTTTCCGCGGCGAGTGACTACATGTTTCAGAAATTCCAGTAAATGCATCAATTGTTTCCGCGGCGAGTGGCACCATGTTTCAGACACTCCAATAACTGCATCATTTGTTTCCGCAGCGAGTTGCAGTCTTTCAGAATATCCATTAAATGCATCATTTGTTTCCGCGGTGAGTGGATGTTTTTCGTTTTATTTAGGCAGGAGACTAACTTTGTTGAAAATGAAATGTAGTCTGATTACAAAGTTAATCAAATATGATTAGTTGGATGACAATCGTTTGTTTCAGAGTATGGTCGTTTTATCTTTCATTGAGTGAACAACAAAAGGATATTTATTCATAAGTGAAAATACAGCTTTTGTAGTTCACGAAGCGAACTATTTATCGATCTTATGCTTATGTCAAATAAAAAAACGGCAACGCCGACACGCATTTTTTCATCGGCCGATTATTAATAACGAACGTCGACCAGGCGCCGGCTACATCAGGGCATATTACAAGAATTATTTTGAGTCAACCCAATTAGCTCAGTTGGTAGTGCAACGGCTGGACTTCAAAATAATGGGAGGTCGACCGCACGGTTCGATTCCCGAGTTTGCACACTAACAAAACTATTTATTTATTGGATGACGCGTTAAACCGATGCCCCGTTTGACGGTGCTTTACACCGAACACGTTTAATAACCATGGAGGATCTCATCTGTAGCTTCGTCATGTATCCTTGCACTATCCCCCGTAACAACTAACCCTCTTCAAGGGTCCTAACTCATACGGACTTACGCTACAGTAGCGACGATAAATAACCGAAATACAGAATTATTTTGCTGTCACATAAAACACGGTCGAGGCGAAGATATCATGTTTCTTGTCAAGTGATGAAACACGATCGACATTACACCTGCGAGTTGTCGTCGACTAGTCGCCTATTCAAAACGGAAGTGATAGGGTCAGAAAATGCGTCTACGATGTGTATAAAATCGGCTGGAGCCCGGTCGACGATCGGCCGGAGTCTGGACAAACGCCGGTGATAAGTCTACGATATAATATCCACAAATCCAAAAGACGTCGCCAGCAAGTCGGCAGGTTTTAACTTGAAGATAAAATTTCACTGACGCGTCGCCGATCTCAGATAAATCTATTCAAACGGCCGAAATCAGTCACCAAACTTATCACCGATTCTACCAAAAGACGTCGCCGACAAGTTGGAGCGTTTATAATGTAACATTAGCTTTACTCGAAAAACAATAGATACTCATACTTCTTTGGAAAGAACCATAGATGCAATTGTAGTAATTTTGAGTCATTGCTTGAGTAATTCGGCGTCTCAGAGTACTTCGGTTAATGTATACGCTTGAAAAAAACAAAAAAAAACCAAAAACAAAAAAACACATCTTGTTAATTCTTTCAGATAGTCTGTGGAGAAAATTTGGGCATATTATATTTTGATGACAAAGCGCAGTAGAACATTTTTTATTTCGACGATTTTGTTCATGCAACGGCATCCTTAGCGGGATCGTTGATGATTTTGACGTCATATAAAACCACGTGCGAAGTGACGCGCTTTCATGGCTGCGCCCGTATTATTCCCGAGGTCTATTCTGAAGAATTGCCGCGGGTTCTCGATTGGGTACGTAGGCTGTTGATAAGCGTTGGGCATCTTGGGTCCGTCTGTTTGAGTTCTCCTCGCTTCATTTTTTCAGTAATTTGAAAAATGGTGAAATGGGTGAAAGAAGGTTACAATCTTTCGGTAATTCTTCTAGTTTTGCGGTAAATTTCCAAATGATAATCCATCAATTTTTCTCAAAAAATCCACTTAATGGCATTAAATAATCTTATTCTATTTTCTTATTTTTTTCATTTTTGTTATTAGGGGATTGTGAGACACAGTATTTGAATGACATGTATAGCTGCGAAAGCTTTTTCGGAGGAAGAAGCTACTACTTTTTCAAAGTCGGTTCTGGATCTTGGAGCGCCGGAGTAAAAAATGAGAAAGATGCTCATGCTGAAGAGAAGATGATAGATGATATTAAAAAGGAGGACTTTCAAATTATAGTTGGTGTTTGTCCGTGTTACTACTGCTGTGAAAGATTGATAGATTTTAAATCAACATCATTAAAGTGTTTGAGAACAGTTTCTATGATGTTTCAAAGTTTCACTACAGAAGGAAACCGTGCAGACAATATAAAAGGGTTGATAAAAGCTGTTGAAAATGGAATAAATCTTGAGCGTCTAGATGGGGATGAGAAGTGGAAGTTCTTTTTCGATAACTTTGTAAAGATAAATAATAGTGATAATGGAATAGGCCTAGAAGCATCGGCAAACGTTGAATGTGAAACCAACCCTACACGACTTATGGAAAGTTCAAAAACGGATAAACCATCAGAAAAAATGGATGGAGCTAGTAAAGAATATTTAAAATGGAGAAAAGAAATTAAAATAAAAGATCCAGCAAACGGACAGTATGTTTTACAAGACATAATCAACAGTGCAAACAAAAACGATTATGCCCCTATCTTACATCTACTTGGCGTTGAGAATCCAGACTTGGCCCTTGAACAGGGGGGGCAACAGCGAAAAAGGCAGGGCGACACCATTCTTCCAGGAACCTCCAAATCACACAAAAAAGCAAATCTGAGTTAGAGCTGGGACTAGTAGAATTTTGTACCCGGTTACCCGAGATCTCGTTATCCGCGAGCATCCGATGATTTCTGTCAATATATGCATTTGATCATCTTCACGAGTCAAGGGGTATCGAATCGATAGCTTCTTCTCGTTTACGAAAGATAAATAAAACGTTCGTCACCCTTGGTGCGACAAGATGGCATTTGATCAACTAAATACAAAATCGTATCCAGAAAATTCTGTAAAGGGGTTTTGAACATAAAAATTCCAACATGGTTTTGAGGGACGAAGGAGTTGCACGACAATTATTTTAAACTGGTAACCTCGCTTTTTATCTTACAATTAATAAGGATGTTGTTTACCTAGAGATGCATGTCTGTACCAATTTTGTATCCAGTTATCGCCCTGATAAGGTTCGAGCTAGATACCACAAAGTTAAAGACCATCCACTGACCCTGACATTTGAGGGATTGATCTGAAACAAATTAAGAACATATACCTGTAGCATTCGGAACACCACTCGGCCAATCTCACGATCAACTTCGGATGTACATAGACGGACTATTTTTAAACAAGAGCTGTCACTGTAAGATGACAATGCCCCCGACACCGCTTTGATTTAGAAGTTATGGCCAATGTTAAAGTTTTTGGACGGAATGACGGACGGACGGACAGACGGACGGACAGACGAACGGACGGACAGACGGACGGACGGACGGACGGACAAGTCAAATTTATGATGCCTCCCTATCGGGGGCATAAAAATACGGGAAAACATTGGAAAAACTCGATGACGTCAGTTAAAATGGCGTTAATACCTCGAAACTGTGAGTGAAAACATTCGACGTCGCCAACGCTACTCGTTTACGTCACTGACGTGAATTCATCGAATCCTTATATTAATATCTTTAGATTCTTAAATAACGGCTGAAAAAATCTTAATTTTTGAGAATAATTCGCCATTCTCAAAAATTAAGATTTTTCAGCCGTTATATACTGTAAAAAATATAAATCTACAGTGCTAGTTTTTAACCCCCCCCCCCCCCCCCCCCCGATGATTTCATAGTGATATTCGTTTCCGCGCTTTTTCTTGAAAACTGTAGACCGGATTTTAGTGAAACTTGGCACACAGCTTCACTACAATGAGGACATGCGCATTACGTCGGGGTTACCAGGTTCGACCGTCGAATTTAGAGTTACTGCCCCTGACTGTTTAAGCCATATACATACAGAGTAATATTCGTTTCCGCGCTATTTCTTGAAAACTATAGGTTGATGTAGATAAAAGATAACCTGTACCTTAGTTTGATAACAACTCCATTGACATTGAAAATATGTTCGGCGGGGGATATCAATTCAACGAATTTGCTTGTTCTTACACTGTTTCCGCCTGACAAGATGCACGATTTCGTTACATACCCATCCGCCTTACATACATCCGAGGTATGTAGTAGTTTAAGGAAATGGCCGAGTGATGTTCCGAATGATACCTGTAGATGAATGTCCGTGCTGATTTTGTGGATAATAGTTCTAATCATTAAAGAAATAAAGAGAGTATTTGTTTATTTCATTGAGGTATAAAACTTAAAACCTTATCACACCTTATGAATACATGTATGTGAAATAGATTCACACATAAGTTTGCCTAAGAGTTTAGTTTCATACCTGGATGAAATGAACAAGTATTATCTTCATATCTTATATTTAATAGCATGAAGTAAACCCCTTAAAGATTCGGCGTGAGCAACTGAGCATGTGTGTGGTATTTCCAACAATTTCACATCTGCAAGCGGGACAAATACGGAGTAGCTTAGACAACCACACAATGAAATAAGAATATTCACTACTTACACTGCAACTCCATTAAAACGCTGTGGTCGGGGTCCAAGAAATGAAACAGCGGAAGAAGTGGATGTATCTGTTATAACGCTGTACCCCCCGGCCGCCGTCGATCCCCCCCCCCCCCCCGGCGGTGAACAATAACGTACCGCGGAAACGTAACAGACACACAGGGTCAATATTGATAACGATATCGGATATCTAAAGATGCATGTACATTTTTAGGCCATCGTATTATATATTTTTAAAACTCGGCAATGAATTGAAGAGCAAACGCGGTTTATTACTTTGATATTTTTATTTTAAGATCGTTTTGTTGTCCCCTAAGCTAAACAAAACTATCTTTGATAAAGTAATCTAGTTTGTAGGGTTAAACAATCGCAGACTCCTCTTAGTTATCTGAATCCCGATTTCTCGGGCCTACCCGTCCGGCAGCTGAGAAACACCGACAACGACGATCTCAAAAGGGTAAAGTTAGTAAAATCCATAAAGTTTCAAAAGATCAACGAATTTCATATTTTAATTATTGTCTTCTGGAAAATAGGAGAAATAATTATCAACGCAATCAAAATAAACAATACCCTACGTCCGATCAAAACTATACCAAAGTTATCGAATCTCTCTGAGTGCAAGACCGCATTTTCGATGAGCGAGAGAAAAAGCCGTAAATTCAATTAAATGAATCTGTAATCACGACATTTGGATCGCTGGTCTGCGAAGATAAGCTAATCCATCAGTAGTAGTCTATCTACGGGGCACATAGTGAAGATTCTGGTCAGTCTGAGTTGATACACAGGATGAACAGAGGCTTTGTTTGAGTATAGGTTATATTGTTGGAAAGATCACGCACAAACAATAAAACTTGTGATAATTGATCACTAAGGGGACCACCAAAAAGCAGTCGTTCATGGGAATGGTCGCTTCATACAAAATATCATGATAAATGTAAGTGTTCATTTTGATAGTATTTATAGATTGTCGGTCAAGTCCTACTGAATCCTATGATGTTCGAACCCAGTAGAATCGTCTTATTTAGACGATTCTAATGGGCTCCAACATCATAATATTCAATAATAACAAGTTTTTCCCTAAGAATGTCCAGTGATTTTGCTTACAGTGAAGGGACTTTTTATAATGGTCGCTTTTAATAGAATGGGTGGCTTAATAGACGTGGTTGCTCCAGCAATATCGACTGGACTAACAATTAACTCTTCACATACTAGGGGGAGGGGAGGGGGGAGGGGTATAAGTAAAAATTAAAACCAAGTTACAAAAACAAAATTTTATACATGGTCAAATATTGCACATTTTTATATAATAAAAATATCTGTTATGCTCCCTATTCTTGAAATGAAGCCAATTTAAAGTCTTTCATTTTGAAGGCTCAGTGCAAGACTGTACCTCAGTGTAAATACTTTGTATATACACTTAGTACAGAGTTACTCTGATTTGCTTAATTTACTTATATGTATGTTTTCTTCACAATATGACGCAATCAAGGACACCTTCTATGGGTACCTCCGCTGTTGTGTGCTGGATTGATTGATTGATGGATTGAATGGAGTTTAACGCCGCTTTCAACATTATTTCAGTTATTGGCTGGAGCACCTAACAATGGATTAATGTCATTTCTCTCACTAGTACTACCATCACATCCTTTCCTAGCCTCCAGCTACTATCTCACATAAGTCTACGATCATCAACCCATTGGTGAGAGACAAATAGTCGGAAAGAATGAGTGCCGCCGTCGGGGATCCAACCCGGGACCTGTATATTGACAGTCCAATGCGCTACCAACTGCGCTATGACGGCGGCTGTTGTGTGCTGGATAGGGGCATAATTCACACAATATACATCTAGAGCTATCCCCTTTGATAGTGTAGGTTACTCTTTTGACAAAGAACATGTGTGCAAAGTTTCAAGTGAATGACTTCAGCAATACCAGTGACATCACAAAATGTCAATGCTTTCGCTTAACAACAACAATGACACCAGGGCTGTAGCAATAACTCTGATTTTCTCTGAAAACATCCAAGCTAAAAAAATGTTGTTCATAGGCGTATCCAGGATTTTGAATTTTTCATGCATTTCGAAGGCGACCACCAAAGAATATAGGGTAAAGGTGATATATCGACTTTGACTAAAGACTAATATCGTCAACCCCCTCCCTGTTAATATAATTTGAGCATTGGTGAATAATTAAACATCGTAACTACAGCTTGAATAAGCTGTAGTTACGATGTTATGATCATTCATCAACGAGATTTTGAAAGAGGATTTTTTTGTATTACGCAGTTGCGTAAAGTGCATAACGGGAGGTACGCCCTTGTTGTTATTTCAATATTCTTTGATAGGCAACCATTTCATTTGAATGTGTGACAATATACATGTAAGTTAAAAAGAGGACTGTTAATAGGTACTTGAAGCTTGTGGGTTGGATGCCAGATAGTGGATGAAAAATCTAATTCATTAAAGGGGCATAATTTGCATAAATACGTCAGGACATTTCTCCCTTTTCAGTACGGGTTGTTCTTCTGATCATGAACATCTATATACAAGTTCCTATAAAGATTTTTTTTCTTGTTCTCATATTTACTATTTATTTACTAATATTTCAGGTTTTTTTCTTTTCTTTATACCTTCAATCAGTTCCTCAAGTGCTTTAAACACTTTGAATGAAGAGAGTATTTGTTGATTTTAAGGAGTTAGTAAACTAAAAACCTAATAACAATGTATGAATGTGTGAAGCAAATTCATACATGAGTGTGATTAGGTTTGTAGTTTCATACCCTCATGAAATCAACAAATATTCTATCTTATGATTAAAAATTATGACTACTTTTTGTGGAAGCTTATAAAATAGCTTCCAACTAAAAATCATTTTCATTGAGAAAAGAACCAATTTTTCTGCCAATAAGAATGCACAACAAGTTTTTCATTGTAAAACATTTATGTCCCCCCTAAGAGCATGTCAATTGCCTATTCTTTGTCAACCAACAAAGGGCAATAACTAACAAAATATGATGAGTAGAGTTATGGTTCTTGTGCACTGCACCTTTCCTCAATGAGATCTATCAACCTGTGAACTTTCATTATTCTAGCTTGAATACTTTTTGAGAAATACTCCGGACAAAAAAACCCCAAAAAACAGTCCACGGACAGACAGACCGACTGTCCGACAAGTGCACAGCAATACACCCCCTCTTCTTCGAAGTGGGGCATAATTATCTAAATATGATACAATTTCATATGGGTTTCATAGCTACAGATAGAGGGGATGATTTCAATTTGAAATATTTCTATCATCTAGCAGTCAAATCCTATGATGTGGGTACTCATTGGAATTGCTTCATCTAGATGATCCAAATGAGTACCAACAACATAAAGTTTGGATGAAAAATAGGTTAACCCTTGTCATGCTGAATAAATGTTGGCTATAAATGTTCATCAAAATCAAAGGACAAAAAGCACTGAAAGTCCCAAAAGTAAGTAAATTTTTATTTGAACAAGAGCTGTCACTGTAAGATGACAATGCCCCCGACACCACTTTGATAGTAATAAGGAAGTTATGGCCAATGTTAAAGTTTTTGGACGGAATGACGGACGGACGGACAGACGGACAGACGGACGGACAGACGGACAGACGGACAGACGGACGGACGGACAAGTCAAATTTATTATGCCTCCCTATCGGGGGCATAAAAACTAAATCTATTGACAATTCTGGTTTAAAAGTGAGAAACAGGTGGTGTAGACTAACATCAGACTGCACATGCGTGCAGGCTGTTGTTTGTCTATAGCTCCTGCCAAAGCAGGAATATGCCAGGTTCAACATGACAAGGGTTAAATAAAAGATTAAGACAGTCATCACTGCCTGTAACCTGGAGCCCTGACGGTTTTATTCCTAAGCTATAAATTCCTGACAAACATGTCCTGCAGATCTCAGGTCCTTTGTATCTGTATTTGAAATTTACCTGAAATTTGGAAGAAAAGTTTGATTTGTTTGTTTGAATGGGATTTTACGCCACTTTCTACCATTTTTCAGTTATATCCCAGGGGATGGAGTACCTACCAATGGATTCCTGGTATTTCACTCACCAGTACTACCATTACATCCTTTCCTAGCCTCCAGCCGCTATCTCACATAGGTCGACGATTATGAACCAATTGGTAAGAGACATAGAGTTGGGAAAAAAGTACAAACCTGCTTAACTTTGATCTTGACATATGGCCTAGACCTTTCTAAAATGAACTTGACCTTGCCTTGGTATCGGCAGATGCGTATCAAGGACATAACATATATCATCATACTAAACAAGAGGCCCAAGAGAGGGCCTGTATCGCTCCACTGGCTTAAATATCTCAAGATTTTGAAAGAGAGATATTGAAAATAGAAGTTAATGAAAATAACCAGCATATAGATGGAATTCTGTCTTTATCCAAATTGATACAGAGCTATCAAAAGTGAACACATAACACTAAAATGTAAAAGGGTCATAGAAGGAACATTCTGGTAAAGTTTCATTGAAATCGGCCAATGGTTTAGGAGGAAATTTCTATTAAAGATTTACTGCTCAAAATAAGCAAGCTCTGCTACACCGAAATTATGGGCCAATCAAAATTTTGGGAACAATATTTAAAAAAGGTCGCCCAAGGAACATTCTGGTAAAGTTTCATTGAAATCAGCCTTGTGGTTCAGGATGAGAAGTCGTTCAAAGATTTTGGGCTCAAGATGAGCCCTACCCTGCCACGTCCATATTTGGGTGTCAATCCAAATTTCTTGAACAACTTTAGAAGATGATCACCCAAGGAACATTCTGGTTAAGTTTCATTAAAATCAGCCCAATGGCTCAGGAGGAGATGTTGTTTAAAGATTTTGGGCTCAAAATAAGCCCAAAATGCCACACCCATATTCGGGGGTCAATCCAAATTTCTTGAACAATTTAGAAGAGGGTCACCCAATGAATATTCTGGTGAAGTTTCATTTCAATTGGTTTTGGGGTTCAGGAGGGGATGTCATTCAAAGATTTGGGCTCGAAATGAGCCCCACCCTGCCAAGCCCACATTTGGGGGTCAATCTAAATTTCTTGAACAAATTTAGAAGAGGGTCTCCCAAGGAAACATTCTGGTAAAGTTTCATATGAAATCGGCCCAATGGTTCAGGAGGAGATGCTGTTCAAAGATATCAGGCTCAAAATAAGCCCCACCCTGCTACGCCCATATTTGGGGGTCAATCCAAATTTCTTGAACAACTTTAGAAGAGGGTCACCCAAGGAACATTCTGGTGAAGTTTCGTCAAAATCCACCCATTGGTTTGGGAGGAGAATATGTTTAAAGAAAAGTTTATGCATGGACACAGAGACACACGCACGACGGACACTCCGCCATGAAAATAGCTCACTGGCCTTGGCCAGTGGAGCTAAAAAGAGTAATGTAACCTGAATATGCTTTAATATAATGAAAACAGTATGTAATTATGTTTATTTTTGTGTTGGTTTAACCTTGACAGATGACCTTGAACTTGTAAGATGATGTTGACCATATTTTTCATTTATTTATAATATTTAAAATAAGTAGCCAGGACCCTCACAAATAAGTGGGATGAGCCCCATTGACTCTCCCGGGATCAACTTCAGAAAAGAATGGAAGACTGTTTTAAACAGTCTTCAATTCTTTCCTGAAGTTGAGGCTGAAATAATCAATATATTTATCCATAACTTTTGGTACCCTAAACGTGGGAACAGCTCTAAATTCATATAAAAACAAGTCTAGTGCTAAATTCATATAAAAACAAGTCTAAAATAATTCTTTATATTGAACAAAGTCTTCAAAGATTTAAGGAAGGACCCCTAAGATCCTAATTATTGAGTCCTTTTGACCCTATTTTGTTGAAGTCTGGCTTAAACCCTGAACAGCACTGGAGTTGATGGAAAATGATATTTCTCGTTAGGAAGCACATATACTCACAAGCTGGCATCGCACTGACTTCTGCAGTAACCACTGAATTCACTCCAATATTGGCCAATGAACCTCTAATGATACCACAGGCCATGGCAAGATACTGAAATTCATATTACATCAACTAAATAACAGTTTACCCTGTGAGTGATATTTCCATACAATTTTATTTAAGGTAGTGAACCCATGATAGTTCAGCAACATTCCAGCAGTCATGAACTTAAATAATGTTAACAAGTTGCTTAATGATTAAAATCACATGAAAAATGTTCAAATTGTGAAAGATCATGAGTTCAACAAGAGGCCCAAGAGGGCCTGTATAGCTCCTCTGACTTTGATAACCCCAGACTTTTGCCCTGCCACACCCATCTTTGGGGATCAATCAAAATTTCTTGAACAATTTAAGTAAAGGGTTTCCCAAGAAACATCCATGCCAAGTTTCATTGAAATCTACCCTATGGTTTGGATGGAAAGATTTTTAAGATTTTAATGCAAAACAAGAGCTGTCACTGTAAGATGACAATGCCCCCGACACCGCTTTGATAGTAATAAGGAAGTTATGGCCAATGTTAAAGTTTTTGGACGGAATGACGGACGGACAGACGGACAGACGGACGGACAGACGGACGGACGGACGGACAAGTCAAATTTATTATGCCTCCCTATCGGGGGCATAAAAAGATGCCCCCCACGCCAATATTTGGGGGTCAATCAAAATTTCTTAAACAATTAAAGTAAAGGGTCACCTTTGCAACATTCGTGCCAAGTTCCATCGGCCAAACGGTTAGGGGAGTAGATCTTTCAAGACATCAATGCGAAAAAAATGCCACGCCCTGCCACTCCAATATTTGAGGGTCAATCAAAATTACTTGAACAATTTAAGTAAAGGGTAACAAAAGGAACATCCATACCAAGTTTCATTGAAATCAGCGCAATGGTTTGGGAGGAGAAGACTTTTAAAGATTTTAACATGAAAAAATGCCCCTGTCACGCTCATATATGTGGGTCAATCAAAACTCTGCACTAAGAAGTTGACCACTAAAAATATATAGGATAAGGTGTTATGTGGACTGTGACTTGTAATTTGAGCATTTTTGAATAATCAAAACATTGAAACTACAGCTTGATTAAGCTATTGTTACAATATTTTGATAATTTGTCAACAATATTTTTTTGAAAGAGGATTAATTTGGATAACTCTCTTGCATAATGTGCGTAATGGAAGTTACGGCCTTGGTCCCATGACAACTGCAGGCAAACCCTCAAAAGGTTGACCGTGTACTTTACCTTGAATTAGCTCCTAATTTAAACATATGCCTACACCTCTGACCTTTGAAGAATCCGATGACTGATTTCACATAGCATATATATTTGTTATATAATCATTATAGAGATAAGGTCTGCTGAATTGTTTTGAATCATAATATGACCTATGTTGCCAGAGTGAAATAACCCTGTTGAATATTTTCGATATAACACGGATGTTATTGCACTGGTGGAATAACAATTATTATCAATTTTCCAGCAAAATCATTATTGTACTTTTATAATTTGTAGCCTCTAGAGAGTAAATAAGAAAATTGTCACTATGGCCCTTTTTCCTATGATATGTGAATCCTTCCTATTTTTCCATTGACTAACATTCTGACAAAGTTTCATGATGATTGGTCCATATTTGTGGTGTCAAAAGTGTAAACACTTAAATTGTTTCCGTCTGACAATGGACAACTGATGTATTCTATGATCACAAAAGCTCACCTTAAGCACAATGTGCTCAGGTGAGCTAAAATTGCATTTAGAATTATCACCCTGTGTGGAATGTGGATTATTCTATACATGCTGAGTTCCGAGTTTATTTCTTCATGAATAGCCGTAGACAACATGACAAGGTTTAAGTTTGTCATGCTGCCAAATCCTACTCCTATGCCTAAACTAGAACAGTACCTATAAATTGATGACAACTACAGTCAACTCCCATTTTAACGACACTCAATACAACAACATTTTCACTTAACGACACCGATTTCTGGGGAACGGAATTGCACAGTGCATTTTTCATTTGATAAAATGGAATTCTCCTTTTCCAACACTGAATTTCAGGGAACGGAAGTGCATATTCCCTATATGCTTGTTCATTACAACGACACAATAATTTTGGTACCTATGGTTATTTACACAGAACCAAAGGCATGATAGATAACCACCTAAAATTATTTGATAATTGACAAGTCTTTAACCTTGAAATGTGTGAAAATGTTTGACATGAAAACAATGGCAATAACTAATTAGCACCTTTAATACATTCATTCTTTCAATAGACTTTATTTAGATTAGGTCTACATTTGTTTGTTAAGCTTTTCTCTAGTTTGCTATACAGAAAATGTTAGTTTTAAGATCATCGCATTTAAATTTTGATAGAAATGAATATGGCAAGTAAGATTTAAAATGATCAGTTCAATCAAGATATTCAATTATCAAAACATATAACTGAAACAAAGTGTTCCCGTTAGTTTGTACATATACATTTGTATCTTATATAATGTATGCTACTTTTCGACAATCCTGCATTAATTGACTTTAGATTTCATTCAATACACCGACATTTTTGTGACAGCAACATATTTTCTGGGAACAAATGTGGTCATTGTAACGAGAGTTGACTGTACTTTTGTTCCAAAACTGCCAAGCTAATGTATGCAAAAATTAAAAATGTTCTCTCCCTTAAAGAAGCACCATTACATTTCTTATCTAGAAAAAAAAAATTCGGTTGATTGAAAATGCCTATAATTTAAAGCATTTTTTGAGATATCTTCTCTAATTTGAAGTGAATTTCCTTTAGATAATAATTTATATGATCATATGTATATAGGAAAATCACCTAAAATTAAAGGGGAAATGGCATAAAAGACATCAAATCAATTGATTTTCTTTTCACAAAACGAATACCATTAAAAAGGTCTTTGGTCCATATATTGTATAGCTCCCTCGAGTGTTTATTGAGAGAATTTATATAGAAGAATATGTACCTTTGGTGCTGTATCCATATATTGTTTACCATTAGAAATCTGTGTTAAAAATCTGAACTTGTTGTCTTGGAGTACATACACACCCTTAAACAAAAGGTAGATTAATCAATGAATCGGGGCCTGAGCTTATTATTATTATTTTTTGTTTTGTTTTGTACACAGGGAGTGACACTACTACCAGTCCTCACATTCTAGGCCTATGGATTTCAGGAAGGACTGGTTATAATGCTACCAATTAATAATCAAGCCTTCAGTCATTGGTAAACATTATTTTAAAATCCTTGCAATTAAAACTTCTGTCGTCTACTTTGGTTTTCATTCCCATAAGGAGGAAATTATGGATAAAGAAGAAATTGCTTGTCAAAAGCAATTTCTTCTTTTCCCACAATGTCTCTCTGACAATAGACTTATTCTTGACTAATTCTTGAAATACTCAAGTAATGATAGTGTCCATGTAGGACCTGGTATTGTCATGGAGGACCTGTAGGATTGAATTGATTGAATGGAGTTTTACGCCGCTTTCAACATTTTTTCAATTATATTGTGGCGGCTGGAGCACCTAACAATGGTTTCCTGGTATTTCTCTCACCAGTACAACCACCACATCCTTTCCTAGCCTCCAGCTGCTATCTCACATAGGTCTATGATTATCAACCCATTGGTGAGAGACAAGGATCTGTAGGAACAAGGATCAGTGGGTCCTACAGGCTGGTAGCAGATAGTAGTGTCTATACCTTGGTTTGTTTCGTTTGTTTGTTTGAATGGAATATTACCACACTTTCAATTATCTTTCTGGTATATGACAGGGGCTGGAGCACCTAACAATGGTTTCCTGGCATTTCTCTCACCAGTACAACCACCACATCCTTTCCTAGCCTCCAGCTACTATCTTAAATAGGTCTATGATTATCAACCCATTGGTGAGAGACAAGGATCTGTAGGAACAAGGATCAGTGGGTCCTACAGGCTGGTAGCAGATAGTAGTGTCTATACCTTGGTTTGTTTCGTCTGTTTGTTTGAATGGAATATTACCACACTTTCAATTATCTTTCTGGTATATGGCCGGGGCTGGAGCAGCTAACAATGGATTCCTGGTATTTCTCACACCAGTACCACCGTCACATCCTTTCCTAGCCTCCAGCTGCATCCCTGCATAGTTACACAATTATAAACCCATCATTGGGAGACAAATAGTCGGAAATGATGACTGCCCCCATTAGGTATCAAACCAAGGGTCGGACCACGGTACTCAACAGATTACATATTTGAATTTCAACTTGAGGTTAAGGATCTGTTTCAACTGAAATGTTATGGCAAGTGTATATGGTTAAAAGATTATGACGGATAAAGTGTTACTTGTAACACTAACTAGAACTGTTGCAGAGCGGACTTATACCCCCCACAAGCACTTTGTCAGAATGCAAGTGCTATTAGTGCAGGATGTGTTGGTAACAAATATTGATGTCATATGCAGCATTTGCATGAAGTTTCATGATTCTAGGTCGCTTGATTTTTAGCTTGAGTTAGAGTCCGGAAACGAAAATTGAACAAAAATTGACTGTGACCTTGACCTTTGAACTATATGATCCAAAAACAATAGGGCACTTCCTTGGGTCATAAGGAACATTTGTATAAAGTTTCATGATTGTAGGTCATTTGGTTCTTGAGTTAGAGTCCGGAAACGAAAAGGTCTACGGACAGACGGACAGATTGACAGATGGACAGACAGACAGACAGACATTGTGAAACCAATATACCCCCTCTACTTCGTAGGTGGGGGATATAAATATAATACTGAATATATAGTTGATTTTGATACTATAAAGCATTTTTCATAAAAGATGACTGACATTGAACATTCAGGGATTGACATTAACACCAGTCCTCAGGCCCGAGACCTGTGGTTTTAAAGGAGGACTGGTAGAAGTTTCCATTCTACAGGCCCTTCAGGCCTGTAGATGCTGGGCATATTATTTTTTAATCTAACCTGTTATCAAAAATAGTTCCCTTTATACTCGATTTATAAATACCTGTTGAAAACCAATATTGAAAAAGAAGAAATTGCTTCCCAAAGGCAATTTCTTCTTTTCTCAGACTGTTTTCCATACATTTTCCTGTTTAATTGCTTAAAAATATTTTAAGTTTTCTAGGAGGACCTGTTATTATCTGGGTGTACCTGCAAGATTTAGAGCTAAAAGGTCCTTGCGGCTGGTAATTCAAAGTAGTTAAGTGTCAAACCCTGAACATTGCATATTGACTAGAGGAACCTTATGCCCAATATAAGAATCATAACTTGAATAGTGTTGAGTCACAGGAATGATGTTTAGTTTGCAGGATAAATTTTCACAAATAGAAAGGCAGATGTACACATTGACAGACGGACAGCAGTGAAACAATATACCAAGAATTTATTCATGCATTAAGAAGGGGGCATGTTTCACACAAAATACATCTCCTTGATAGTATAGGTTGCTCTATTGATCATGAATATACATGCTAAGTTTTCAAATGAAGACCTTGTATTACGAGAGATATCACAAAATAATTTAATTCTAGTTCATTCCATCAAGTTTTGTGCAAGCTGATTGACTGAAAAATTAGTTTTATTTCTCATTGAAAACAATTCTCATTACAGGAAGGGATCAACACTAGCACCGGTAGTCCTGGGGTCCAAGACCTGTGGATTTTAGGGAGGACTGGTAGATGTAACCATGCTGCAGGTCCTTTAGGCCTGTAGTTAATGGCAGTACTTACAATTTCAAATCTGCCATGTTTTGAAAAACTAGAAAGCCATGAATGGCTTGAGTCGCTCCACAGGCTTGAAATTCTTGAAATAGCAAATCTAAGGTTTGACTAGATTTTAAGAAATTTAGGTTCTACTGATGTTGAAATGGTTTTCAAAAATGCAACTATATAACATATAGAAAAATGACCTCCGCCCATGAAATACATATTTTTCATCTTATCACAATAATATTTGGCAGACTGATAAAGCTTCACTCAAGGATCATTCCAGTGCAATTTGGTTGATATCCATCAATTACATTCTGAGAAAATGATTTTCAAAATTTCCACTATATAACATATAGAGAAATGACCTCCGCCCTTAAAATGCATATTTATCATTCCATCACTATAATTTTTGGTACACTGATAAAGGGTTACCCAAGGATCATTCCAGTGAAATTTGGTTGATATCCATCAATGACATTCTGAGAAAATGATTTTCAAAGTTTCCACTATATAACATATAGAGAAATGACCTCTGCCCATAAAATGCATATTTATCATCCGATCACAATAATTTTTGGTACACTGATAAAGGGTCACCCAAGGATCGTTCATGTAAAATTTAATTGGCATCAATCAATCAGAATCTGAGAAAAGTCACTTTTTACCATATTTGGAAATTAGCCACGCCCATTAAATCCATGTTTTTCATTGTATCAAAATTTCTTGAACAACTTTGAAAGAGGGTCACCCAAGGATTATTCCTGTGAAGTTTGGTTGAAATTCATCCAGTAGTTTCTGAGGAGAAGATTTTTAAAAGAAAAGTTTACGACCGCACGGACGGACGGACGGACGCACGACGGACACAACGCCATGACAATAGCCCCAGTGGCTTTCAGCCAGTGGAGCTAATAATTGCCTTTTCAATTCTAGAATTTGCATAACCAAATGGAAAACATAGCAGAAAAAGAAGAAATTGCTTATCATAAGCAATTTCTTCTTTTCCAAAAATGTTTTCCTAGCAATTTATCCCCTATATTGCTAAACAAATCAGACATAGTTTCATGGAGGACCTGTTGTTAATAGGGAGGACCTGTATTATTTTTGGCTAACAGGTTCTTCGGGCTGGTGACAATAAGTTGTTAGTGTCAAACCCTGTTACGGGACTATTTTGTAAGCTTCCACACAAATTAGTATCATGGGAAATCTTTCATTATTGACCAATCTTTACATTTTTGCTTCGTGATATTAAAATATAAGATATGAAGATAATATTTGTTTTCATATAGGTATGAAACTAAAAACCTAATCATTCTCATGTATGAATCTGCTTTGCATATTCATACAGTGTGATTAGGTTGTTAGTTTCATACCTCAATGAAATCAACAAATAATCTTTTCATCTCTTAAATGTCAAAGGTTTTGCACGATGAAGACGACAACAAGTAAAAACAGCAAGGCTTTACCAATACTTTGGGTTTTCTCTGAAACAGCCAGAAGATGAAAATTAAGATTATCATAAATTACCTGATGGTTTGTTCTTAAGTTATCCACTTGTTTTTTGAAGACAGAACTCCACATATCTTTACAAACAAACTTCATTATATCCAACTCATCTTTGAATCTTGTACAATCCTTCGTAAACCTGAAAACAAGATGTGTTTGTTAAACACAAATGAGACTGTGCATGACATTTCCAACAATTTGAAATGTGGGTGAGGTGCAAACATTGAGCAGCATAGACAGCCACCTACTGTAATTATAAAGTAACCTGATGGTCTACATATATTATATACTTTTTCCTATCTACTAATCGCATAGTGAAGATTCTGGTCAGAGACTGTGCAGATGCACAGGCTCATCAGAGTCTTTGCTTTGCGCATATTTGAAATTGTTGGAAATGTCACGCACATGCTCAAATGTCCTTGTAACTGCCATCTTTTTTTGGAACAGTGGTTTGATAATTGAATAGGAAATCCTAAATTTAAGTCTTTTGATAGTCTTTAACTGCTGATTCATACCAATTTTCAACAGTAAGTCTTTTACCAATCTAAATAAAAGTTTTTATATCATCAATGAGTGCCCTTAACCTAATGACTTTGACCTTGATCAATGACTTTGACTCTCTGACGTATGTACAGGTCTTGTTATGAGCAATACACATGAGAAATATCAAGGCTCTATGACTTACCAATTCAAAGTTATGGCATACATTAGTTTTCGTTTTACAAAAATTGACCTTTAAAATTGACCTTGACCTCAAAATGAGCTTGAAGATGGTGCCTTCGGAAAGGTCTTGTCCCATGCAATCATCATATGAAATAGGAAGACTTTATCACTTACCAATCCAAAGTTATGGCCAATGTTAAAGATTTCATGTTGAGAACAGTGACTTTAAAATGACCTTGCCCTTGATAGACAAATTTGACTTTAGTTTTCTTAGAAAGATCTTGCTACAACCACTGTACATTTGAAATATTAAGGCTCTATCACTTACCAATCCAGAGTTATGGCCAATGTTGAAGTTTAAATTTTTCACTTATTTGACTTTGAAAATGACCCTGACTCATGACCTAGAATATGGTATCAACGGAAAGGTCTTGTCACAATCAATTAGCATGTGAAATAGCAAGGCTAACTTATCATTTGAAAGTTATGGCCAATTGTAAAGTTTTTATTTAGGCAAAGGGACAAACAGATTAACAGACAAAAAGACAGGCCAAAAACAATATGCTCCTGATCTGTTGACGCAGGGACATAAAATGAATTGAGAAGAATTATCTTTATTGCAACTTATTCTGAGAAAAAACAATAGGTTGAAAGAACAAATAGCCCCAGTTTACTGCTGCTTAGTTTAAATGTCATCAATGAGTGCCCGACAGAAAATGACCTTGACCTTGATCAAATCAATGATCTTGACTTATTAATGCATGTACATGTCTTGTCACAAGCAATGCACAAGTGAAAAATCAAGGCTCTTTGACTTACCAATCCAAAATAATGATAAAGTTTGTTAAAATTTCACTAAATGAGACCTTCATCACATGAAGTGACCATAAAGATGGTGCCTTTCAAGAGGTCTTGTCCTAAGCAATCATCGTGTCACATAATTATGAAGGTTCAATCAATAACAGATTAAAAGTTAAAGCCATTCTTAAAGTTATAATGTTCAAAAATAATGACCCAGCTATAATGACCTTGACTTTAGTATTCTCAGAAAGATCTTGTCACAAGCAATGCACATGTGAAATATCAAGGCTTTATCTCTTAAAAATCCAAGGTTATGGCCAATGTTAAAGCTTTTATTTTCAACAATTATGACCTTCAAAAATGACCTTAACTTTTATTTCACTAAAGGTAACCTTGGAAAATGACTTTCATCACATGATGTGACCTTAAAGATGGTGCTTTTCAAAAGGTCTAGTCCTAAGCAATCATCATGTGACATATCAAGGTTCAATCACCTACAGATCAAAAGTTATAGCCAATCTTAAAGTTATTATGTTGAAAAATAATGACCTTGTTATAATGACCTAGACTTTACTTTTCTCAGAAAGATCTTGTCACAAGCAATGCACATGTGAAATATCAAGGCTTTATCTCTTACCAATCCAAAGTTACGGCCAATGTTAAAGCTTTTATTTTCAACAATTATGACCTTCAACAAGAACAACACCTACGAGAGCCTAAGCTCATCTGTAAGTGCTGGATGGTGAAAAAACTAAATAGAACAAGATGTGTTTGTGAAACACGAATGCCCCCGTAACGGCATTTTTTTTTCAAAGTTTGACCTTGACAGATGACCTTGACCTTGTCACATGACCTTGACTTTGGTACCAGCGGATGCGGATCATTGAGATCTATCATCATGCCAAATATTAGCTTTGTATCTTGAATAGGCTTGAAAATATTGGCAAGGTTAAGTTTTCGGGTTAAGTTTTCGGACAGACGGATGGATGGACAGACAGACAGACAGACGGACATGAGTAAAACAATATGCCCCCGATCTCTTGATGCGGGGGCATAAAAATGGGCATAATTTGCAGAAAACACTTCTATAGTTTTCCCCCCTTGGAAGAAAAAATTGATCTTTTGATGGTTAATAAACATGCAAAGTTTCAAGTCAATGCCTTCAGTAGAACCAGAGATATCAAACTAGAAAGCCATGAATGGCTTGAGTCGCTCCACAGGCTTGAAATTCTTGTAAAAGCAAATCAAAGTTTTAACTGAATTTTAAGATATTTTGGGTTCTACTGATGTTGAAAATGATTTTCATAGTTTCAACTATATAACATATAGAGAAATGACCTCCGCCCATAAAAATACATATTTTTCATCCGATTCATAATAATTTTGGGTAGACTGATAATGGGTCACTCAAGGATCATTCCAGTGAAATTTTGTTGATATACATGAGTTACATTCCGAGAAAATGATTTTCTAAGTTTCGACTATATAACATATACAGAAATGACCTCCGCCCATAAAATATATATTTTTCATCCGATCACAAAATTTTTCATAAACTGATAAAGGGTCACTCAAGGATCATTCCAGTGAAATTTTGTTGATATCAATTGATTACTTTCTGAGAAAATGTTTTTCAAAGTTTCCACTATATAACATAATAGAACAAGATGTGTTTGTAAAACACGAATGCCTCCCTAACAGCTTTTTTTTTTTTAAAGTTTGACCTTGACAGATGACCTTGACCTTGTCACATGACCTTGACAGATGACCTTGACCTTATCACATGACCTTGACTTTGGTGTACAGCTTTGTATGTCAAATACTTTTGGAGAAAAGGCAAAGGTTAAGTTTGGTTAAGTTTTTGGACAGACGAACGGACAGACGGACAGATGGATGGACGGACAGATGGACAGACGGAAAGACAGATGGACGGACAGACAGACAGACGGACAGACAGATGGACGGACAGACATACAGACAGACATGAGTAAAACAATATGCTCCCGATCTCTTGATACGGGGGCATAAAAATGACCTCCGCCCATAAAATACATATTTTTCATCCGATCACAATAATTTTTTGTAGACAGATTGAGGGTCACCTAGGGATAATTCATGTAAAATATAATTGGTTTCCATCAATTAGACACTGAGAAAACTCACTTTTTACCATATTTGGAAATTAGCAACGCCCAAAAAATCCATGTTTTTCATTTGATCAAATATTCTTGAACAACTTTGAAAGAGGGTCACCAAAGGATCATTCCTATGAAGTTTGGATGAAATTCATTCAGTAGTTTCTGAGGAGAAGATTTTAAAGAAAAAGTTTAGGACCTGATGCATGGACGGACGGACACACGACGGACACAATGCTTTCAACCAGTGGGGCTAAAAATGTCAAAGTTTTTGCATTTTTTTTTTCAAATTTGACCTTGAAAATTGACCTTGACCATGACTGATGACCTTGAACTTAGTACCGACAGAAAATGCTTGTTCAAGACAATCATCATGCGGAATATGAAGGCCCTTACACATACTGTTCAAAAGTAATTGCAAAATGTCTAAGTTTTTGCACTTTTTTCACAAATTTGACCATGAAAAATGACTGTGCCCTTGACTGTTGACCTTGAACTTGGTAACAACAGAAAGGCCTTGTCACAGGCAATTATCTTGTGAAATATGAAAGCCCTATCACTGACAATTCAAAAGTTATCACAAAATGTCAAAGTTTTCGCACGACAACAACAACAATGAACACACCAAGGCTATAGCAATACCTTGGGTTTTTTCCGAAAACAGCTGAGCTAAAAATGACCTTTACTGTGACATATGAACTTCAGCTTTGTATCAACAGAAAGGTTTTGTGACAAGCAAACATTATGTGAAATATGAAGGCTCTATCACTTAACAATCAAAAGTTATGGCTAATGTAAAGGTTTTTATGTTGAAAAATTATTACCTTGAAAAATAATCTTGACCTTGATAGATGACCAAGATTAAATATTCACTGAAAGGTCTTATCACAAGTAATGCACATGTGAAATAACAAGGCTCTATCAACTTCAAATCTCAAATTATGGCCAATGTTAAAAATTTTTATATTCAAAAATTTGACCTTGAAAAATGACCTTGACATATGACCTTGAGCTTGGCATCAACAGAAAGGTCCTGTCCCAAGCAATGCACATATGAAATATGAAGGCGCCTACCTTGACAATTCAAAAGTTATGACCAATGTTTAAAAAAATATTTTCAGACAAACAGACAGGCCAAAAACAATATGCCCCTGATCTATGGATGCAGATGCATAATAAGGTTGAAAAACCAGAGTTGCTATTTACAAGATTTCACTGTAAATGTGACCTATCATGCAAGAAGGGATCATATAGACTCACCTTGATATCAGTTTTGAAAAGTAATTTTATCTACCAAAGGACAAATATAGGTCACTTCACTAAGATAATCAGAGAGAAAGGTAAATTATCAATTAGGACTCTGAAAGATTCAGGAAACCTCGGTAAGTTTACACAACAGTCTGCCATGCTTGATGTCCTGAGGTTAAATACTTTTTGCACTTTCCCTAATCAGTGGAGTTTCTGACTGTTAATCGACAACTTCTATTATGGTGGTTACAAGGCAAATCTTCTGATAGAGAAGGATTTGGTCAAAGAATACCCCTAATTGATCCTGTATTTTTGTTATTTACAAGAAGAGCTATGATCATCTTTCCAATTTAAACCTTGTAACCATAAATTTATTTTTATCATTAATGTACAAAATAAAAACGGCTGAAACAACGGATCAGGCTGCATGCCTGTGAGGCTGATCTTAGTGCATATTGCCTGAGCACTTCAGATTTGTGAAGTATTGGGCAATCGGTTTCAAATCACAATCGATTTTTAGATGGAAGAGTCAAATCAACTAATGATCGATTGTTCAATCATTTTCAAAGAAATTAATACAGCACTCCCAAAGTCATCCTTTGAAGAAAAGAATGTGAAATTTTATTTCAAACTCATCTTCTTAAGCCTCTTTCTGCAGATTTTTCTACCAACTTCATGGCTCGGCATGAAACAGTTGTAACTGCCAATAAACATATAGGCAGTTACAACTGTTTCAAGCTGAGCCATCAAACTAATGTCAGTTTTGAAAACAAAATATAATGGCTTTCATTTATGTGTTAAGAACTGATTAATCGATTATGAAATTTCTCAGTCAATTTTCACAATCAGAAACCCAAACAAACTGATTAGCAATTATAATCGATTAATCTGCCAATCACTAGGTTTGTGTATATCAGAAGAATTGACATGAATAGCAATAGATGGGTAAATTGTAACTCCACTTACCTTTCTACTAAACTTTGTCCAATCCTAAATCCAAGGGACTCAAGCTTAGCAATGCACTGGTCCTGAAATCAAAAATGTTTTCTTTTATATGAATGTTTGTAACAAAATATAAGCTGTCAGTGGACAGAAAGCTCAACTTTTCTGATTTCTAAAGAGAAAATTATCCATGCACATATTTATAGGCCCAGATTCAAGATTCAAGACTTGGGGTAATCGTAATTGTTAAAATATAATCAATTATTAATCAACAATAATCAATAATCATGAAATAAGCGATTATTTAACATTTTTGGTAATTAATGATAAATGATTTAATCAATTAATGGTGTGCAGTAATCATGATTAATTTTCAATTATATCAAAGGCCTGAAAGGCCTGAATGCAGTCAGGACGGAACAATATTTGAGTATTAAAATATTTCAATTATAACAAATTCTCTGAAATTTAAGGCTAAAATCTACACTTCAGATCTTTGGCCTTCTATTCTGACCTTTCATTCCAAAATATTGCCTTATTCATGCTTAAAGCCCTTGCTTTTGATGAAAAGAGCACTGCTTGGAAGGCCAATGCTTTACTACAAGGTCAGAAAAATAATATAAAAATAATAAGGGCTTAATTCTTATATCTTCCATCGTCATCCACCTTGATAATAGGGATAGCTCCTGTGATGGCTAATACTCATGCCTCGTTAACAGCAAATAACTGCAGACATAAAACCACCCCAAAAATTGCACTGGAGTCAACAAATCAACATGATACTGTCAACTATCTAACTCTGCTATTCTCTTCTTTTTATTCACAATGAACATGTCATAACGTTGGTTTTCTAACCATACTTAAGCCAATAATATCTGTCAAGCAAGTAGGTGAGAAAACCCCGCTTTGGTTTTTAGATCGGCAAAAGTCACTTGCTCGTCTTCTAAAATTTCAGAGGGACAGATTTCCGGTGATTGTGTAATATGGACGTGGGCCCTGTGAAATCGGCCTGGGTTCATTAGAATCTATTTCTATATTTACTTTTGCCTTCTTTTCGGGAGACCCGGCGAAAAGGTTATAAATTGTCTTTGATCGCCCTAGATCTTGATCTATTTCGTAAAGAAACATGTAAACATAGAATGGTTCCCGATTTATTGGATTTCCGATAATACAGCGCTGATTATCATAACGCTGTGCGGGGTACCATTAAGATTTTTATTTTGGAATAGGCCAAAACGGCAGGTCGTCGCGGAAGTCCGATTTTCGTCGATGTCGTATTTCAAGATTCGGCGCGACGTAGGGCCCATCCTTTTCATTTTTATTCGCAGTCTACAACTTTTTAGTTCTAATCGCGCGGCCTTGGCAGAACTCTTACACCGGATTTCAAACTAAACGACAAACCTGTCTGAATAAGGGAGGTAACTCCAAAAGACGATTGTCCTAATTGCATTCCCTTTAAAAAACGGTCGCTGACCACTTTCGATTTCGTGTTTACTTTTCGGCGCCGTTCAAAATCGATTTTTTCCCCGGAATTTTGATGTCTTAATTCGTACTACGGAAATATGGCTTTGAAATCGGAATTGTTCACAAAAATCTAGGTAGCTGGCATTCTGTCTGATATTATTTTCGCGGGCTAAAAATCATGAATGGGTTTATTTTTTCACGCTCATGAATTTATTCGAATTCGGTGTTGTGAGGATCCGATTGCCGACGACCACTATATGCAAGTCAGACTTTCAGTCTGACTGCATAATAAGATCATATGTGCTAAAATTTTGACCACATACTGTACACGGTTAACTAGTCTGAATTTAATAATAAATCTATATTATTTCTTCACACCTTTGGGGAGTAATTGCCTAATAATAAAAGATTGATAAGTAAATGAGATTCACACATATTGTTACCATTTTGCTAGGTATTTTGAAAAGGAGACAAGCTCCCTCCCAATGAAATTTTATAAATGTACAAAAGTCTTATTTCTCTGCCATCGTGTAAATAAAATGTTATTCAGTAGTATCAGGATACAAAATATTTTCTACAGTTCAATCTTTAATTACCATAATTATAATAGCCTGTGTGTGACATTTCCAACAGTTTCAAATATGTGCAAAACAAAGACTCTGGCCAGCATGTGCATCTGCACAGTCTCACCTGAGTCTTCACTGTACATTTTGTAGATAGATAAGGTCTCATAGAATCTGAAGACAATTGGGTAATGTAACATTTACAGTATGTGGCTGTCTGCATTGCTGAATGTTTGTGGCACTTGCAAATTGTTGGAAATGTCCCACACAAGCTCATATATTTTCCTTTAACATAAGTGTAACCAAATTTCTTAATCTTTTTTAAAATTAACTTTCATGCTCAAGACTTTGAGTGATTAATTTTCTAACATTTTGTGAGTCTTGTTTTATAGCATTTAAAATGTTTGAAAAGTCTATACTAGTGTTTTGTACATTACTATTATGATGGTCCTATATCGCTCAACTGAGTGAGTCAACTCAAAACTTATCAACAATGTTATAGACTCTGTGTGTTGACCAACAAGATTTTTTATTAAAGGAATAAAGAAGGAACATTGTTTAAAAGACAGAAGGAAGTAATGTAAGTAAGTTTAAAATGAATTGAATCTGGTTGAGCTCATTTGGACCTGTTTGAACTTCCTTTTTTCATTGCACAGCCAGTTTTTACTTTTTCTAGGGGACAATTAAACAGAATCATGGTCAGCTCAGCCAAGGGTTGATTTTACTAGGATAACTTGTTCTCCAAAAATCAGGATTTTTACAATCAGTGTGTAGTATAGCCTAGTTAATTTGACCCCACTTTGACCTCTGTGGAAAAATTGCTTAAATAACAATCACTGACATATCTTATCAATAAACACAATGTATAATTCATTCAATATCGTTTGTTATTCATTCCTATGAAAGCACGTGCAAAGCCAAGTAGGAATAATTATATTTTCATTCATCTAAATAGCAGGGGTCAGATTCAAGTCAATAAAACCGCAGTATCCTGCATCTTCCCTTGTCAAGGTTGATGCCAATTATATGTTCTATTCACATGAATAGAACATGTAGTGGGCATCACCCTTTGCAAGCAAAGATGGTAGTAGTGATAATACAACCCTCATTTGATAGTCTGATGTGTAAGCCTCGAGCTTCAGCATATCAAAGAAAGAGATACATTATTGGATCCGGGCTTGAATTACTCCCGAGGTCGTAGTACCCTAAAATAGTTAGAAAAAAATTATGTTCTCCTTTTGCCACGTTGTTTGAATGTGTAAACAACAGTAAAGTGCTTGAAATGAGGTACAGCTAAGAACCAACTTCTGCTACATTACATGCATAGTATTAAATGAATCTAAGTAGGAGCTATTTTTTCTGAGAGCCTGACCTTTGATGGTGGTTCCTTAGTAAGGAAACTCTTTTGTACCTAGAGAATTTTGAAGGTGGTTTTCAGGGCTCTACAGACTCTATAAATTTGTCACTTCACCCTTGACTGTAAATTGGGAGAAATTTTCAAAATGGGGAGAAGTGTTGAGACTTTCAGTAAAAGTTGGATCAATTAAAACAAGAGGACCATGATGGTCTTAGATCGCTCACCTGAGTCTCTTTGACCCCTTGGACATCACATTAATTAAATAGGCAGATGTCAACAACTAGATAATTTCTACATAAGATCAATACCTGGAATGTTTTCAGCCATGAGCAAGAGGGATATGCCTTTTTGCTCTTTGATTCTATGTAAAAATAGGATGCACCCAGGTTGGGCCCAAATGTGACCCAAGGGTCTTGACATCAACAAACTTGGTAGAGGTCCACTAGATGATGCTACATACTTAATATGAAAGCTGTCTGCCATCTGGTTTCAGAGAAGAAGTTTTTGAAGATTTTCCTATTTTCTCCCATCGTGCTCAGATGAGCTAAAAGGGATGCGCCCAGGTGGATCCCAAATATGACCCGAGGGTCTTAATATGAACAAACTTGGTAGAGGCGCACTAGATGATGCTTCATACCAAATATAGAAGCTTGTGCCCTCTGGTTTCAGAATAAAGGATTTTTAAAAATTTTCTCTATTTGATTCTAGGTAAAAAGGGTTGTGCCCAGGTTGAAACCAAATATGATCCCAGGGTTTTGATATGAACAAACTTGGTAGAGGTCCACAGGATGATTCCACATACCAAATATGAAAGGCGTCTGCCTTCTGGTTTCAGAGAAGAAGATTTTGAAGATTTTTGTTTTTTTCCCTTTGTGCTCAGAAGAGCCCAAATGTGACCCAAGCGTCTTGATATGAACAAACTTGGTAGAGGTCCACAGGATGATTCCACATACCAAATATGAAAGGCGTCTGCCTTCTGGTTTCAGAGAAGAAGATTTTGAAGATTTTTGTTGTTTTCCCTTTGTGCTCAGAAGAGCCCAAATGTGACCCAAGCATCTTGATATGAACAAACTTGGTAGAGGTCCAGGGTTCTCCCCAGAAAATTTTGAAGGCGTAGTAGCATATGCGAGCGGCTAAATTGCCTGATTACTTTGTATTTCTGTTAATAATAAAGGATTGTACAGTGGTTTTACTGGATAAGGCTATTCATCTTTGTGAAGCAGAACTTCTTTTTTGTTGATATATAATTTCATTTGAACTTATCTTTTTTTCTTGGCACATATATAGCATCTCTACATAAACAAGAGGACCATGATGGTCCTAGATCAGTCTCTTTGTCCCCTGGGATGTCACATCAATTAAATAGGAAGATGTCATAAAGAAGATGATATAAAACAAAGTTTCATGAAGTTTGCGCCAAAAAAATGGCTGGCCTCTAGAGCATAAACATGATAATTATCATTGAGACCCCTTTTCCCATGATAATGCATGGATCAATTTTCAATTGGGTCCATCCTTGTGACCTGGCCAACATATTGACCTTGTTTCATGAAGAGTGGACCACATTTGTGGCCTCTAGAGAGTAAACAAGAAAATTATCATTAAAGCCCCTTTTCCTGTGACATGGCATGGATCCTTCCCATTTTCAATAGGGTTCATCTTTGTGACATGACCAATATTCTGACCAAGTTTCATGATGATAAGGCCATATATGTGACCTCTAGAGCATAAACAAGAAAATTATCATTAAGGACCCTTTTCCCCTGATATTGCATGAATCCTTCCAATTTTCAATTGGCTTCATCCTTGTGACCTGACAAACATTCTGACCAAGTTTCATGAAGATTGGACCATATTTTTGGCCTCTAGAGTGTAAACAAGAAAATTGTCATTATGGCCCCTTTTCCTGTGATATGGCACAGATCCTTCCCAATTTCAATAGGGTTCATCCTTGTGATCTGACAAACATTCTGACCAAGTTTCATGAAGATTGGACAATATTTATGGCCTTCAGAGTGTAAACACTAAAATTGTTGACGCATGACTACAAATGACAGGCGACGCACAATAGACAAGAGACATTCGATGATCACAAAAGCTAACCTTGAGCACCCCCACTTCTCTCCTTTCCCTTGTATCCCTTTCCTTTCATAAAATATATTGTGTACTAAAATACTATTTCAAAGAAATAAAGAAAATTGAAATATTTAAAAACATTAAGTTAAAAAGTAAAGAAAACAGTAAATCAACTGCACTTAGGCGGTGTTATGCTCATATAATAGAAAGGTCCAAGGGCAGCACTGCATGTATTGTCATCTTTTAAAGCTCTCTGTTTATGTATATAAGGATTTTTTAAAATCCTTGGGAAGTCCTTGTATGATTGAGGAAGGCCCTTCTGAAATTAGCGAAACTTGATTCTGTTACAATTATTTTCTAATGTGTTCACAAAGCATTTTCCTTATCTTATTTCCAAATTATTACCTCCAAGAGCATTATTTTATTATATTACAATAACCATTTGACAAAATACAAGTTGATAACTAGTTTGTTTAGAGAAGCCAGGACTTTTAGCACTTTGATTTTACAAGTTTGTTTTTTTTCATTTTTTTTTTTTGTAATATTTATTTTCCATGTCAATTTCTATGACCTCATTCAGAAATAATAACTTCTTTTTTAATTACAATTCTGGAATGAAAAAAAAATGTTTGGGTTGAACATATCAGGGTATGAATCTGGTTAAAAAATGGTGTCACTGTGGAGAATTATTAAAAGTTTTGTTTCAATTTTCTAACTAAAATTAGATGTAATGTCCATATGCATGGGATAATAAGCTTGAGTTTAGTGTAGCTATAACAGACAGACTGTCTGTGATGTGTCTTATATTTCGTCAAATATCAGCAGTAGAAAGATCACGAAAACTGCACATTCTTGCTGATCTTTTGTTTATTATAAGCAAAGTTCAGATTGGAAATCATAGATAAATCTAGTTTGACTTGGGCTGATAGTTGTTAAATCGATTTCATTGTTTCCCACTTTCAAGTGTATTTCTGTAAAAATTGGCAATAATCAGTAAATGAGGTGGATATTAAATTGACTGTTTTGGTATCGGTACTAAGCCCTTAATCTCTGTTACTGGAAGTGCGGAACCAGTGAAAATCTACCAACTGTAAAGAATAATCGATAATCACCGGTCTTATCAATTAGGTGATGATATGAATGTGCGTCTCCAATCAATTTTTTTGCTGGTTTTGACCCTTTGTTCAGAAAGAAATTAAGCTGTATCAGTGATTAAATTCAAGCGTATCGGCGTTCTTAAGGTGTATCCGCAACCTCTTAGCTTTCTTGAAAGCGTAAGGTAGATACACCATAAGGGCCTTGGGAGAACACTGTCTTTGATCTATTCATTGTCTCATAATTTCAAAGCCTGCAAGCCAGATTATAGCCAGTCTACTTCTGATTTTTTCCAGGTGACTTTGACTTCTCTTTGCTCGGCAATTCGAGCAAAATTTTCACGATCCAGGCGACAGCGTCGCTCATTTCTCCAATTTTACAGAGGCCTGGTTGTGCGCTGAGAAAAATTGTGAGAAAGTGAACTGCTCATGAAAGCATCTTCTGGACAGTAGACATAGATTTCAAGACAAAGAATGCTCTTCAAGACATGCAAAATTTAATGGCCAAAACAACTTTTTTGAGGAGCAAAAGACTTTCAAAATGTGCAAACTTACTATATAACTCAACAGCCAAATAGACAGGAGTGTAACCTATTGCAGCCGTTTGCAGGTATTCAGGATAGGCATTTGGATTCAGGATTTCATAAGAATTTACATATATCACTATCATAAATATACACAAGGTAGTGCAGTCGCCATTTTAAAAGGGAACGGATGTTTTAACAAGGTGTAAGGGAACTAATTCATTTTCCGTTATCGGCCATTATAACCTTTCCGGTCATAGCTCAGTCCAAGAGAATGCGAGAGTGTTCAACCTTGTCTTAAATTGAGGCCCGTTCATTTGCGCATGAAATGAATTGAATATTAGTATGGCATGATCCCTTTTCTCTACGACTTTTTGGGCCATTTTTGAGATGACCCTTACCGCGAAGCGGTTTTTACTGGCCCCTCAAACAAATATACCCATGTTTATAAATAGCTATTGGACCGGGAAAAAAGTTTAAAATCTTTAATTTTTCGATTGTATTTCATCAACAGATTATAATTGCTGAAAAATATTCAAACAATTTTGAATTCCAATAATATTGACCAATCAGAGATCACCTTCAATATTTGTGTATGTGGACCAGAGTTTCCCTAAAGTTTTCTACCAGAGTGGTTGGAAATGAATTAGTTCCCCTAGACCTAAAGAAGAAATTTTTTGCCAATGAAATATAAAAATTGCACATATTTACGTACAATTACCTTTTTTGGATTAAATCTGAAAATTTCAGGCCCTTACATGTTATAGTTAAGGAGTAATGGTCGTTACCCTTAATCCGGTCGGGAAAAAATTCACATCAAATATAGTCCCAAGCGAAAATTTGTTCTTTGAAAAACGTGAGTTTTCTATACACAAAAACTGAAGGTTGTTTTCTATTTTGGAGTACTTTTTCATAACAATTTAATTAAATATCTTCTTTGCATTGCAATAATGGTGTTTTGCGGGTGAAAATTGTCATTTTCTATTTTTCATGGATTTTCTTTTGTCATAACCCTTATCTTTCATAAGAAATTTACGAGTTTTCGCCTTTTTCAGCCTACACGGTGTTTGTTTTTCAGCAAATTCCTCAATGTAACACATGGAATATTACACAAGCATATGCCTGATAACCATGCAAAAAGTAAAAGAAATCGGTCAAATAGGATTTGAAAAATCAGCGAACTCCCTTAACCCTGTTAAAGTTAAAAAGCTATCTCTCTGAGCGGTTAAAACGCGCCGGACATAACCCCATAATATTCAAACTGTGTTTTCTTTACATGATAATGTTTTCCAGAGTGCATTTCACTATTTTGAGACACCTTGCGCAAAATGTTTGTTTTCGGTTGCAAATTATTATCAAAAAACCCTTATCTTTTTGTGCAAAAAAATCTTGTTTTCTCTTATTTTGGGGCTAATGATATATTTTTACAGTATAACTAATCCAAATTAAGAATATAATAACAAAAAAAAAAATGTTGTTTGCCACATTTAAGAAAAAAAAGTGCAATTGGTTGAGTAGTTTTTGAAAATTAGCGTTTATCTTTCACTCCAGCCAGGCAAACATGAACTTGGTTGACCCCCCCCCCGGCAAAAAAGCCGAAATTAACTAAAAATATTCCAAAAATACCATTCTCTTTTCACTATTGTCTATTATTTTGTTTCAATGAATACTTTAAGCGCATATTTTGCAAATCCGATATAATTCAACACGGATTTATTTGTAAAATTAACCCTTATCTTTTGTTGAAATTTTATTTTTTCATATATTTTTTGTCAAAAATTTTTTTTTTTTTCGAATGTTTCTGTCAAAAAGTGTTAAATTAGACCGGATTTTGTTCGGTTTTCTTTAGTTCTACCCTTAAAATAATTCTTTATTGTTTGTGACTTAAAAATATCCAATTAATATCAAGTTACGACGAACCAGTGGAGTAGATTTTTCCTTCTAGAGACGGCCCAAGATTAAATTTATCTTATTACGTAATAGTCCTAATTACTTCTGGGTACAAAAATCGACCGTCAAACTAAAAGAAAACTATTTTGCAATATATACATGCAAAGAATGCAAGGCACTGACACACATTCAATGACTAAAAAATGCAAGAAATGGGTGCTATTGTCCCGCGAGCGTGGTGTTTTTACTGTCAAAAAGCACTAAATGAATACCGAATTGGTCCTTTTAGCTTGACATATCATTTAAAGAATATTTTTCTCTATATTTGGTGATTAAGTAACCTAAAATAAAAACTCTTAGCGGACGAAGTAACTCTTACAAGACCATTAATAAGAGAACATGCACTTACTTGAATATTTACCATTTAGGTATAAGGGAACTAATTCATTTTCCGTTATCGGCCATTATAACCTTTCCGGTCATAGCTCAGTCCAAGAGAATGCGAGAGTGTTCAACCTTGTCTAAAATTGAGGCCCATTCATCTGCGCATGAAATGAATTGAATATTAGTATGGCATGATCCCTTTTCTCTACGACTTTTTGGGCCATTTTTGAGATGACCCTTACCGCGAAGCGGTTTTTACTGGCCCCTCAAACAAATATACCCATGTTTATAAATAGCTATTGGACCGGGAAAAAAGTTTAAAATCTTTAATTTTTCGATTGTATTTCATCAACAGATTATAATTGCTGAAAAATATTCAAACAATTTTGAATTCCAATAATATTGACCAATCAGAGATCACCTTCAATATTTGAGTATGTGGACCAGAGTTTCCCTAAAGTTTTCTACCAGAGTGGTTGGAAATGAATTAGTTCCCCTAGACCACAAGCAATTTGGTACTCAATTCTCAGGAGTTAACACATCCTGTGATAGAAGCCAAATATGCTTGTTATAACATCGATTTTCTTAAACATGACGGCTGCACTACCTTCTGCATTATTTATTATGGCTAGTGATATTGGTAAGTTGTTTTAAATCCGGCATCCAAGTGCCTACAGTATGGTATTCAGATGGTGTCCTGTCAACTCGGCCTGTTAAAAACTCGGCCCGCGTAAAACTCGGCCTGTGTAAAACTCGGCCCGTCAACTCGGCCTGTATATATGTTAAATAGTGTTTAGCCTAGTAAACGGATATATAAGCACACTTATCAGATAATTATTCAATGTGTGCAATGTACTCAAAGGAGGTGGAGGTGCAAAATCACAATTGATGACTAAAATCTACGATCTTCATATTTCATACGCATATAACTTGTCATCTTTTGTGCTTAGAAAAAAATAATTTGAAAAATAAATCTGAATAAAAGGTGAATTAAGTATTTAATTATATCTTTTTTATCCCATACTTACACAAATGCCAAAAAATAGTAAAATAAGATTATTATAACAGCATGCCCATTCACGCAATATTTTGCGTGAATCACGTAAAATAATGTCCGTGCACGCAAATAAAATAAAATGGCCGGGTACATGCACGCAATAAAAAATGCCCGAAAAAATCAGTACTGAGTATCAAGAAATTGAAATCTTTGTTATCAAAACACTAAAATATTGGTTATCATCTCAAAGATTGACTTTATGTTTTTAATTAGTCGCGGCCTGGGCGGAATTTCGTTTTGCAGAAGTTGTCGTTCCTTATTGATCATGAATTCTGACGTCTGCAAGTGCATAACAGCTGTAGGAACTGAATTTTTTTCGTAAGAGAAAAAAGAATGAAAATGATGCAGGAAAACCCCAGATTAATCGAGTATATTCTGTTTGTATTTGCATTTACGTACAATGATAATCAGAACAAAGATGCAGTAGTTAGCATTACTGCAGGACGGCGCACTATTACCCGGACAGTTACTAGTAATTCGGATACGATTTCGATGTTGGAACACCCGTTTTCGTCAAAAACACAATTTTCATCACTAAGAATAGTCACCTTTGACAATGTTTATGTCAATTGAATTCGTTTTTGATAAATAAGTAAGATTATTTGCTGTTGTCAGCATCATGGCCCGGGCATCGCGATAGAATTGAACAGAACAGAACATGCCCAACAACATTGATTGTTTGGGATTTAGGGCCTATTTGTAGAGAATCATAACCTGGTGTTTATTCAATGGTAGATTTTTTTTTAAATTTCTTAGAATTTTTACATGACAAATTGCTAATCTTTTATGATCTAATCTTAGATACAAATTGCAAGGACAAATCTGTTAGGAAAAAATATCAAACTTAATATGAAAACAAACATGAATACAAACCACCCAAAGTTACAAACGCTGGCATGAATATTTTGCATCATCAGATCTTAAGACTTCATCAATTTAAGATCCTTTATCTATATTATTTGATTATAAAAAGTAGTGAAGTAGGAATCATTTCAAAAGTTTTATTAGTATTATTAATCCACATGATTCTAGGTCTGATATTTACCAGCAATTATTGTTGCACATTTGAATAGCTGAATTTTGATAATATTGAAAGAATAATAAATAGTCAAATCTGTGAAAGTACATTATCATTTGTTAGATTTTGGATATTTTTTTTAAAACAACATCCATCCAAACAAATCATCTTCAGACTATTATTGTTTTCCATTTAACTCTACACCATACATGATTACTCAATGATCCATACTAGAAAAGGTAGAAATTAATCTCAATTAGAAAATGATAAAAAAAAAACACAACTCTATTTGATGTAGACTTTTCTCAAACTTATAATATTAATTATTGTCAATTAAATGTTTTCTTTTTTTGATTGTTTGATCCACTTGATGAAATAATATAAGACAAAATAATCAGTTAAATAGAACAACCCATGATTTTCCTATTTTGCGATTGTTAATTTTTGCACCCCTAAAATTTCTGGTGTTCCCCAAATTATTGAATCCATGGGGTACATGTACCCCACTTTAAAAAAGTGATTGGGCATGCTGTATAATCAAAATCCCTTTTAACGAGTGATTATTAATTAATTAATATTGATTAATTATCAAAAAAAGCACACAAGGTCCCCAAAATATTTACCGTGATTGCATCGTCATATAATCACCTATATAATATATAAACAGGCCGAGTTGACGGGCCGAGTTGACGGGCCGAGTTATTCACAGGCCGAGTTGACTGTGAACCATTCAGATTCACGAAATCATATTGCATTTGACATCTTCGACCCTTAAGCTGACAAATATGTCCTTTTGCTTGGCGCAGTTTTGACCATAATTCGTATTCTTTTTTAACTTTTATATAACCTGGTCGTCTTTTTCTGATGTTCGATACAAAAATCCAACTATTTCTGAATGAAGCAAGTCGAAAAGAATTTCGTCTGCCATCTTGGATTTATCACCGGTAAGCGTAAAATTAACACTATCGTCAAAATCGCCCAAAATCGCTCTATGCTTAACTATAGGATAAAATCTTAACTAAGGAATCTTTTGACTCCGGGTTCTAAAATTACTTTAATATTCTTCCAGATGATCTATCAAAATCTCTTTGCCGCTTTAGATCACTGAATCACAAATTTCCAATTGGAAGCCGGGGGAGATTTTTGGGGACACTAAGGGCCGGATGACAGGATATGTGAGTAAAAAAAGGCAGGCTGAATGAAATTGGTGATGAGATTCACTATATGTTAGAATGCACTTATTTTGAAGATACCAGATAAGTCTTTTTGCCTAGAAATCTCATCATGCGTCCAAATGTGAATTCTTTTCATAGCATTATGACCGGTCCAGTGATGTAACAACTATCATCAAATTTGCAAAATTTTGTAGGGGAGACGGGGGGAAAGTGTTACATTTTTCAAACAATTTACAAATTTTCCGACACCATAGCTCTTTTGAATTTTTTTAACATATGTATCGAAAATTTAACGAATTTCGAACTAAAAAATACTTTAATTAAACACTTTCATCATACTTCAAGTTACACGCAGACAAAAACATCGGTAAATGTTACACATTGCCCCGCGCTTTGGGGCAAAGTGTTACACCTACCGGGACAAAGTGTTACATGGTATGGCAGTCGCCACGAAAACTACTTCTTTTTGCTTTTTTAATACCGGGATAAACATAAAAGGCTTTTGAGCCAAATAATATTCAAAATGGCAGACTGCAAGTTTAGCACACACTGACCAAAAAGTGCCGTTCTTGCGCCATACCACATGTTTCAAAATGATAAGATACTCAGACCATATCCTAAAAGATTTCTTTTTTCTTTTTTATCAAGAACATAAACCATTTAGCTCGTATTGTATGGCCATTTAAATAAAATCCGCAAGGGTATTTGTGACTACTGGGACCTAGTGTATTGATTGATTGAATGGAGTTTAACGCCGCTTTCAACATTATTTCAGTCATATCGCGGCGGCTGGAGCACCTAACAATGGATCCCTGGTATTTCTCTCACCAGTACAACCATCACATTCTTTCCTAGCCTCCAGCTGCTATCTCACATAGGTCTACGATTATCAACCCATTGGTGAGAGACAAATAGTCGGAAAGAATGAGTGCCGCCGTCGGGGATCGAAGGGACCTAGTGTAGGCCTAGCTTTGAACAGAACTTGACAATGGCTAAATTGCATTTATAACTCCTAAGTCTCTTAAACTCTACATTTATGAAATTTTATATATAAAAAAAAATATAATTTACCACAAAAATTTAGTAATTAGCCCATTTGACCACCAAATCATCATTTTAACATGTCCGAATAAATAGCGCACAAAGCATTTTGAGGAAAGGTGGAAACGGTTACTTTAGCAACAGGAAATTTATCTTTTTCTTACACCGGTTTCTAGTGCATATAATTACATGTTAAATAAATGACAGAAACATTAAAACTTCGTCTGAAGCTTCTTTGTAATTCGTTTCAGTCCAAATCTTGTTATATGAAAATTGAATAATGGCGTTAAACATAATGTGGGCAAAATGTTACACAGTAACACTTTGCCCCATGTCCTGTGTAACACTTTGCCCCAATCGCAGCTTTTCGGAAAATACATTCGTGCAAAGAAAAGAAAGGTTTAAGACACAATAATTGTTAAACAGTCAGTTTCTGGATCAGAGTATCCCCAAAACACTTATCTTTTCTATTTATTGTACTTTTATAACATACGAGGCGGATATTTACGAAGATGGTAAGAATTTACTTTTGTGTCAAAAAAATAGTTTCTGATTCTTCTAAAGTGGACATCCCTAATTGATGCCTCTTAAATACATCGAAACATGCATAATCAAAAAGGCCTTTTCTAAGAAATAACACATGGGTCATACATCAATCCAAAAAGAAAATATTTCAAACGTAACACTTTGCCCCATGTAACACTTTGCCCCGGTCTCCCCTTAGGTAATTCTGAAAAGATTTCAAGAAATATTTAAACATATTTAAGCGAAATTGTTACTGAATTGTTTAGTTTTTGTAGAAGTATTGCAGACACATACATATAAGTATAAGGCCAGGAATAGTTTCACATACGATTAGAGCATAATTATGGTTTTAATTTGTTGTCCACCATTATGGAGAGGCCTACAATGATAATGATCGATGTCCACTTTACGCAAATCCCAGGTGGTCACACCCATAACTATATTACTACCATTTGTCGCGCTGAATCAAAATTTGGAAAATTGCATTAAATTCAGAGTGCTGAAAGCACTAAATGCACCTTATGAAACGGTTAATATTTCTTTTTTGAAATATAGGATTTCAAGTAATGAGCAAAAACATTTGTAGAACTCGTGTTTTTCGAAAATAACATGATATTTTCAACAATATATATTTTTTCTAATAAAATTTTAGGTTATATCATTTTAAAAAATGTATCAGACCTGCCAGACAAGAAATATTCATACATTTTCAATTTCTTTATGTCATGATTAGATTCACTTGCACCTCCATTTCATATTTTGAATACCAACTTTAACTAGAACTGCATATTGTTTAATCGGGCTTACTTCATTGCCGAATAGGAAATTTAAATGATCAATAACTCTTCACGGGTCAATGCAATTATTTGAAAACGAGTTAAGCAATTCTGTGATATTGATAAAGATGTACGCGCTTCAAAAATAAATAAATGAAAAAATAAATAGAAATAAAATAAGATAAAAAATGTATATAATTCGAAAAGAAAAAAAATATATAAAAACAAATAAAAAAAAAAACACTGGTGTATTACAAATGGACCGTAGATTCAAAGGCGACCTAAATATTGTAGCAACAGGCAAGTTATTTATGCTATGGTCGCAAAGTTAGGATACCCATTGATTAGTGATTTCATCTTTGAATGTTAATATCACGTATATCAGATAAAGCAAAATGCAGTACATGATAAATTTGCATTGATCATGCGACAACGGACGACCGAAAGCTGCCTTTTTAATTGTGTACAACTTTTATCTTATAACCAAACAAATATCCGTGTGATAACAACCTGTATGATATTTTTTTGTGATATCACATAGTTATTTTTAGAACATGATATAATGTGGTTATTTTTAGAAACTTGCATTTCAGTTAAAAACATCGACGAAAACGAGACAAATATAGGTTATAAGATAAATATAATACATACTTAGTGTATTGTATGAAAAAAATATCAAACTCGGTTGTCAGAATTGATAATTGTCTCGGCAGAGCCTCGACAATTTTCAATTCTCCCAACCTCGTTAGATATTTTTTTTCATATAATACACTAAGTACGTATTATATATATAAAAGTCGACTGTTATTGCAGTCCTACTAGACGAACGTCATTATCATGGCATGATGCCGTAAACTGTCTAGCCTAACACGCATTCGACTATACGGGTTTTCTTGGTTTTTTTGTGTGTATGTACGAAAGACTTATCGTTCCTTACTGAAACCTACATCCCAGTAAAAACAGTAAAAGGTCGTAAAGACCTTCTATGGATAAACTCTAACATAAAAAGAGATACGAGCCTGTGCGTGACATTTCCAGCAATTTAAAATGTGCGTAAGGTGCAAACATTGAGCAGCGTAGACAGCCACATCTTGTTAATAAACAGTTACCTGGTGGTCTACAGATACTGTAAGACCTCATCTACCTACTACAATGTAAGTGCATAGTGAAAACTCTGGTCAGACTGTGCGGATGCATAGGCTGTTCAGAGTCTTTGCTTTGGACATTTTGAAATTGGTGGAAATCTCACGCACAGGCTCAATATTATAAGAAAGAGTGACCGAGAAAAGAGAAAAAGTCCTTCTCGTACAGCCTTTCTAAACGCTTCAAAATTATCAGAGCAAAAATACAGAAAAACATTAGAATGCTTATTGGCAGTATTTTGAGTCCATATTTTTTACAGACGATACACAAGAAAAAAAAAACAAGAAGTTATTTTCTTTTATCAAAAGTAACAAAACCGAAATTTTTGGAGTAGTACCTCTTAAGAATGAAGGTGAACTAGATCTACTTACTGATCCTATTGCCAAAGCAAATGTGCTAAACGCACAATTTGAATCTGTCTTTTCCAAACCCCAACCATTAGGTTTAGCGCTATCATGTATCCGGAATTTTACTAGTAAATTTTACTAGTGTGCACTTTCACTTTTTGCATTTCTCTTGATTTTTACAAAGATGGAGGAAATTAATGGAGTAAATTTAATACCATACTTTAGGTCAGACCTTTTGAAATTAAAAGTCAAGTCAGATTTGGATAAATTATCGCATGCTGCATACGTGATGGCATTCTTTAACCTGTTGAGATTTGACCTCCTTACAACTTCATCTTTGGTAAGAGCTATATGTTGATGTTGCATTATAGAGTGTAAGAAGCAATTCCAAACCATTGCAAAACAAAAGTTTTAATTTTTATGCAGACGTTACGCGTACTTCAACGTTAGACATTGCTAAGTTGTTAGGCTAGGAGCTTGTCGTTGAATGGTGCTATGGCGTTCTATGACATCTCGACTTGCTTACTATAGGCCTTACAAAATGATGACCTCGAATTCTAATGGAATTTGAATGATCAATCAATTTTAATGACGTTCTAAATCTATCAAGGTTCGATGTTGTCAAACCACACTGAAGCATCATGCACAATTGTATTAAAAATGTGATTTTATGCTTAGCAAAGCCACAAAGTTTGAGCTGAATGCATTTTCAGACCAATTATACGTCTACCGCGTGATGCACATGCAAATCATGCAAAATCAAATGTCTCAATTTAGCATAAAATATTTGCTCATCCCGCGATTTTTGTTTTCAAATATCGCTTGCACATACTCTTTGGGATGGTCAAACGACGTTTCATGACGATAGATTGTGTTATTTCAGAGATATTCAAAATTCAAAAGTGCACACTTTCTTTTGGAACTAAGTATATTTCTCATCCAAAGATGCCCAAAGTCAATATCTCACCAGAAGGTGTAAACAAATTACTGACTGATTTGAACCCCAATAAAGCTTCTGGTCCAGATAAGCTATCTTACCCAAAGTAATGAGAGAACTTCATTATGAAGTCTACCCAATCTAAACATATGTCTTTCAATTGTCACTGGAAACAAGCAAATAAAGCTCCTGTTTTTCTTAAAAGGGCAGCAAAAGCAAAGCCTGTAATTTTAGGCCAATTTCTCTAACATGTATCACATCTAAAATGATGGAACATATAATAGTATCTTATATAATGACATTTTATCACAATCACAGTCTTTTTAGTAACTCTCAACATGGATTCAGGACAAAACGCAGTTGCGAATCACAGCTCATTAGTTTTTCTCGGGAAATCTATGATAGTTTAGAAAGTGGTGATTAAATTGATGTAGTGGTGATGGATTTTAGTAAGGCTTTTGATAAAGTGGACCATCACAAGTTAATTCAGAAGCTTAAAAGGCTAGGTCTAAATAACGAGATCAAGGCATGGATTAAAGACTTTATATTAAATCTCTGACACAGAGTGTAATAGTGGATGGGAAATTTTCAGACACTTTCCCTGTGCTTTGAGGTGTACCCACAAGGTTGTATCCTAGGTCCCTGTCTCTTCTTATCATACACATTGTATCAATGACTTACCACTATCTGAGAAAACAAATGTTAGACTATTTGCAGACGATACTGTTGTCTGTAGGAATATAAAATGTCATTGTGATGCTGAGTCCCTTCAAGATGACGTGCCATTCTTAGATTCATGGGAAAAAGACTGGTCAATGAGCAATGAGGTTTTTACAATAACAAGGAAAAAGAATCCTTTAAGGTTTAACTACACTTATATGGTACACATCTTAAAACAAATAGCCCTGCAAAAAAATTTAGGTCTAACTTAAAGTCATAATATGTCACGGAAGAAACACGTAAAAATATCACAAATAGGAACTTTTCGATTGTATTAAAAGCATAACAATTGTTCTTACTTTCAAAACATCGATAAATTATTAATGTCCACGATTGCCTAGGAGCAGCATCACACTGTGCACGAGGCTGAACCATTGTAGTAAAACTGTCCACGAACGCCTAGGGACAACATCCCACTGTGCACTTGACTGCACGTGCAAAGCCGGGTACTACATCCCGAACGATTCGAGGAAGATCTTAATCCGAACATAGGACAACAAAGGCACAGCATTCGATTCGTAATCTAGAGAATAGCAATTTTCAGTAAAGGTCTTCAAATAGTTAGGAACTTCACTCCGCCCGACACGTGACTACACATGCAAAGCGGGCTACCCCAAGCGCTACGAAATATATATATATATATATATATATATATATATATATATATATATATATATATATATATATATATATATATATATATATATATATATATATATATATATATATATATATATATATATATATATATATACTTAGTGTTTTGTATCAGAAAAAATAGCTAACGAGGTTGGGAGAATTGATCATTGTCGAGGCTCTGCCGAGACAATTATCAATTCGCACAACCAAGTTAGATATTTTTTCATACAATACACTTAGTACGTATTATATTTATCTTTTAACCTCTTTCACGGGGGGTGATGTCCATAATCGGAGCCACTGGCTCCGCTTTCAAAATCATGTGTGGAACTTCCGCTCCACGTGAGTCTCCGATTATGTAGATGTAAACATTTCATTTTTGGACTGAAAAAATGGGATAGGTGGCGGAACTTCCTCATTTATATCGGATTTTATTCATTAATCATTAAAAAGTCGCATGCAATTCGACCAGTTATACATTTTGCCACGTAAACGTACTCAAGAACTGTAAAAACGCTCGTTGGTTTTTGTTAAAAACGATTTCTTCTCAGAGCAATCTTGAGCCAGGAATATCAAAACACGTGGTTTTACCTCCAAAATGCAATATTCTGGACAAGATTAATAACGTATACTATTGATTTCAGTATGCACGAGTTTAACAAAACAACCACAATACTCTATCCCAATATACTTGCCTACAATATGAGATGAATCAAAGATAATAGTTTGGTTCCGATTATGTGGATTGGCTCTGATTATGTATCCTGGCTCTGAAGTTGTGGAGTGTCTTATTCTTCTTCCCTAACTTCCTTCGATATGAAGTTTCTGCTGGTTTCATGGTGCGACTTTTCTCGTTCGTCCACGAGGCTCGTTGTATATGTTACGTCTCACCTCTTCGTGTTTACTTTTATTATAAAATTCCGGTGACTAGACAGTCAGCTACATTAATTTTACTGAAAACCGTAGGCGTACAAGAGAATTGTGTGACTATTATTTAGAATAGAATTTGAAAAGAGATAAAAATTTCTACGTAACCGTCCAATAGTTTGCCATGATTATCATACTTCGCACGTTTAGCGTTCCTGTTATAACAACGTCACTACTGTCGCTCTTTCAACGTCGATAATTCAATGAAATTCAATCAGATAATATAGCGAGTGGTGTCAAACAAATTGTCACAAAGTTCGCGCTCGGATTCAAAGTTTTAAGAAATCCGATTTATATATCTTACAAAAAAGGACGCAATGATCCTTAAAACGTAAATTAAATTTCGATTATTGCATAAAATGTACGTTTTCGGGTCATCATTGGCATACGTTAATCGACCAAAACCAAGGCGTTAAAGGGAGAAAACGTGTATTAATAAGTAAATTCACGTGCCGTTAACGCCCGTTTTTACTTAAATATCCCCGGTCTTGGCCTATACACTGTTGAATGGAGTTTCACTTATATCGCGGCGGCTGGAGCACCTAACAATAGATTCCTGGTATTTCTGTCACAAATACAACCATCACATCCTTTCCTATCCTCCAGCTGCTATCTCACATATGTCTACGGTGATCAACCCATTGGTGAGAGACAAATAATCGGAAAGAATGAGTGCCGTCGTCGGGAATCGAACCCGGGAGCCTATACACTGTATCAGTTCGTTTGTTTACATTAATATATAGCATAAATAAAAACGTCGATTCTATTCCCGCGTTAATTTTTATGACGTTATTGATTTACCTAGCAACGTCGGTTTAAACAAATGTGACGGCGCAATGCATAAAGCAATTTTTTCGACACATTATCGGTTTTGGTGATAGTTTTAGAGCTAGTTCCTACGAATGAATTTACAATTTCTGTTAAAATTGATACTATAGTCTTTCTTTTTATGCAATAATAGCGTCAATTCGCGTTTTTCTATGCGTTTACATTTGCAGAGACCCTCAAAATGGTTTAACGACCTCGTGTTTCGCACTCAGACGTTAAACCATTTTTCGGGTCTCTGCAAATGTTAACGCCCTCAAAAACGTGAATTAACCCTATATAAATGGTAGAATTAACTTTTTCATCTTAGAATTTGATATTTGTCACCTTTTCAATCGGAAAGGAATTTATCTAAATTTATTGAAGTTAAAAATTATTTAAGACAATGAAATAAAGTACTTTGAAATGTCCCGGTCGAATCAGCGGTATAGGGGTGCATTTTATAAATGCGGTGTTAAGATTTAAACCGAATTACATATGTATATAAATTTGACATTTAGCAAAACGGATCATATACAAGGGCGAAAATACGTATCATAATAGATCAAAATATGTGACCATTATGATTTAATCAATATACGATTCATTACCTTCATGTTGTCCGGGACGTCATATTATAGAAAATTTTGAAACAGACAAAGAAAATGCTTGTTCTTACAAAAAGCAAAATGTGTTGTTTTAAAAAACTCAAAATTGTCAGGTACAACAAGATGTTTTTTTTAATCAAACATAAAATTTAAACAATTTTCGTAGATCGTTAATAAATAAGCTAAAAGTCCACCCTAAAAAATAACCGCGTTTGAAAACTTTTTCGTTTCGAAAAACATGAACGAAACTGAAAAACTATGTAGGATTTTTATTTAACAAAATATATAATGCATTAAAGTAAAATTCTTTAGATAATCAAACTGCAAAAAATATTGTATAGTGCGACATTTTATTTGCGGTATCGTTTGTCTCCATAAACATTGTACACGGAAAGTGTGTGATTTTTCTGTGAAATGGTTTTTTTCTGTTGAGATGACTTAAAATATTGGTGAATGGATTTTATGCGGGTTTTGTACTTAAAGTTGAAATAAAAAATAGTTTCTAACATTGTGTTAAAAATTAGTTTATGTGTAAGTAAAAGATATATCTGAATTAGGGTTTTCAGATGATTCCCAAAGAAATTAAAACCGTGCGTTTTTGCGACGTCAGGTTGATATTGGAACACTCATCTACGCTCTCTTCATTTCAACTTTATGTACAAAACCATATATTCAAGGAATCCATAATAATATATATATAAGTAGAGCGGTTTCGGGTATTCTCGGATGGCGGGTATTCTCGGATAGTCACCTGTTTCTCCTATGCGTTGGCAAGGTACATGATTCTTTTGGGCTTTATTTTGATCTTTAAGATATTTGATTTATTTACATATCTGCATATGACATAAAATCTTATGAAGCAGGGAGATAACATTTATTACATAAGACATTGTGGGAAAAGCTTTTGATTTAAGATAACTGCTAATTTTTTGTCTAGCTTCATCTTTTTCTTTCATCACTTATCATTGGATATAGAAAAGAAACAAAGAATCTTTTCACATATGGAGATATTTACTACCTAAAACGCACATCTTTTAAGACGAAATGACACTGTAGTTGAACATAATATGAGTATCCGAAACACCCTACAGAAATGTTGCTTTCGGGTCTTCCGGATACCTTCGAACTCTACAATATTTGCGCATTCTTCTCTTTGTAAATGGCGCATTCTAATGTTTAGAAAAAATAATCTATCAACAAAAATCTTGTCAAACGGCAAATTCCAACAATGTTTTTGCGACAAAAATTGTACAATATCCGTGAGTTAATGTAAAGAAAGATATGGATGCCATTTTCCATTGTACATCCCAAAACTAGAAAAATAAGGAAATGTAATATTTTCATTTGAAATGATTAATGTACTGATTAAAGAAAATCTGAAATGAAAGTATCTTTCTACTCCTATGAGTCAGAACAGAACGATATCGGTAGATAGTTCGACACTAACCCATCTATATTGTATGCGAATTCTTGAATTCATTTGGATACATACGGCTCGGATTATTAATAATTACACGTATGCTTGAAGCCAGTGACTTTTCTCCAGTACGTTCCTATACAGAAAAAGTACAAAAACAATAGTTGAAGCATACTCATTGATGTTTTTAAGTTGGAATGCGGAGCAATTCCAACTTAGATTTAACAAAACCGCAAAATGAACACAAGATAATTTCATTTCGGGTTTTTTGATAACACATATCACGTGAACAGCATGTGAATACACTCCGGCCTATTTTGTATATCTCAACTTGACACAGACATACAGTTTATTTCATCAAGAAGTAATAATTTGAACAATTACACAACTATCACTTCATGTAAATTATTAACACTCTAATTTATGTTTTAAACGAAATTTATTGAAACTTGCGTACGAATTTCCTTGTAGCAAATGTTTGCATTACTATATTTGGAAATCATGTGATAAGTCAATTCCAATAAAGTAAGCTATTGACAACAGCACTGTTCAATCACGTGATCTGCTTATTTGGTAATACGCGACCTGTTTCTTGTAGAATTATGTTATAGCTTCTTTAAGAGGTCTAGTTTCTCTTTCTGAACGAACTTTTTACACAATTCAGCAAAATACCGTAGTTCAAATGTTTTTTTTATCTAATTGTTTCGTAAACCATTATTAGAAACGCGCAAAATCTGCAGATTATTTATCTATTTATTAACAGCCCGATCCAGCAAATATTCTCTTTTTATTACTTCTCTTAAAAATAATGGAACCCCATTTCCAAATCGAGCGACAATTTCACTTGATGGTGGACGCAGCAAGGATCGATGAAGGTAAAGATCCACAAGTTTAAGTGAGTGATCAAAGGTCAATTTTGTCTATACCTGTATAGACAAAATTTACCTTTGATCACTCACTCTAAATTGCGGGTCTATAGGCAAACAATTATCTTCTCTTTCTGCTTTTGTCCATTTTCTTTAAAATTGCTTAGACATAAATTCACTTGTGCAAAAATACGCACGTGCGCAATCCTTTAAATATCATTGAAGATTATCACAAGTTAACTACAGCCTTTGTTTTTATCAAATATCTGAACGAGTTTACAGACCCCACGTGTTTTGCCTTCAGAGGCCACGTTCAAGAAAGGTCCTACGACCGAAATTTGATCGTATCGCAATCGTCGATTGAAATGGGCTTTCAAAAAACATTTTTGGCTTTCAAAAAACATGTATCGTTTAATTTACGCATAAATTTGCGTTACCTAAAGGCTAGTCTTGAATTTTGCGATTTTGACAGTGCAGGCATAGTATTTTCTCGGATTTCATTTTTGTACGCAGCTGAAGGCGGTCGTATATTGGCGTCATCTTCTCCGTCTGTCCGTCCGTCCGTACGTACGTCCACTTTTCTTGTGAGCACAACTCCTCCAAAATTTCTTGTTGGATTTGGATGAAATTTTCACAGAATGTTCCTAATCACCTGACCTTGCGCATAAAGTCACGGTTTTGTGAATTTCAGCCGCGTCATGGAAAAAGAGCTTTCATGTAAAAAAAAATCTTGTTAACACAACTTCTCCCTCATTTATGGACCGATTTGGATGAAACTTTCACAGAAAGTTCCTAGTCACCTGACCTAGAGCCTATTCTCACGATTTGGTGAATAATAGCCGTGTCATGGAAAAAGAGGCCTTTATTTGAAAAATCTTTTGAACGCAAATCCTCCTCCATTTATGGACCGATTAAGATGAAACTTTTACAAACTGTTCCTAGTCATCTGACCTAGCGCATATTTTAACGCGGTTTGGTGAATTTTTTAGTCAAAAGTCGAGACGAATTATGTGATCACTCGGGCGGGAGGCGTCAGCTTCGTTAGTGGCTTGATGTCATGGTCTCTTGAACGCATTCCAACTTATCAGTACTTTCAGTACGTTGATTATAAAATGTGCCCACTAGTATTTCATGACTTTTCTGAACACTCATTAATGGGGTTGATAGAATGGAATAAGATTAATGCATTTCGGAATAGATCTGGATTCCAACTGTCTCTGCGTTTATTTGCTTGAAAGATCATTATCATTTGAATTATTCCCAAAGACATATCTAAATGCTGTATCTATAAATACATCTCATTTGGTTAGATGTATTTTGTGTTTAGAGATTAATAAGGTACGATTCAAAGATGTTTGAATCCATTTCAGATATAAATTTATTTTACTTATTTTAAGTATCCGAGATTACCCGCCAGCGGCCAAGATCATATGTCTCCACATGGGTTTCTTTTATCTGTTTTGAACAAATTGTTATTTTGCTAGAGTAACTTTTAATTATCTTAGCCTGTCAAGGATAGATAGCATCCATCAATAAATGCCTCAAGATCAAAAGTATAATTGTGTATCTGCATCTTTTTTATACGAAATGTCTAAGGTATCCGGAAATACCCGACACCGCTCTATTTCTTTTACTAAAGGGAATAAACATTCTAATGTTGGTCTTAAAATTGTTAGACTATGAGCCAGTATACACCCCCCTCCCCCCCCCCCCCGGGGAATTTTCGGAACTATGTTTTTTTTGAGAGCCCAATGTCTAACGAGTATATTCTGAAAGTCTGCAACTTGGCTGCTGGGGCTTTTAGGAGTTATTGAGGTCAAAGGTCAACAAGTGCACTTTTTTTAGCTCACCTGAGCACGAAGTGCTCAAGGTGAGCTATTGTGATGGGCTGATGTCCGTCGTCCGTCGTCCGTCGTCCATCGTCCGTCGTCCGTCGTCCATCGTCCGTCGTCAAACTTTACCTTGTGTGCACTCTAGAGGCCACATTTTTGGCCCAAATGTCTTAAAACTTGGTCAGAATGTTTGTCTCCATCAAATCTCGGACAAGTTCGAAATAGGGTCATGTGGGGTCAAAAATGGGGTCAAAGGGTCAAATCTAAGAAAAAACCTTGTGTGCACTCTAGAGGCCACATTTTTGGCCCAAATGTCTTTAAACTTGGTCAGAATGTTTGTCTCCATCAAATCTCTGCCAAGTTTGAAATTGGGTCAAGTGGGGTCAAAAATGGGGTCAAGGGGTCAAATCTTAGAAAAACCTTGTGTGCGCTCTAGAGGCCACATTTGTGGCCCAAATGTCTTGAAACTTGGTCACAATAATTGTCTCTATCAAATCTCGATCAAGTTCGAAATTGGGTCAAGTGGGGTCAAAAATGGGGTCAAGGGGTCAAATCTTAGAAAAACCTTGTGTGCGCTCTAGAGGCCATATTTTTGGCCCAAATGTCTTGAAACTTGGTCAGAATGTTTGTCTCCATCAAATCTCAGTCAAGTTTGAAATTGGGTCAAGTAGGGTCAAAAAAGGGGTAAAGGGGTTAAATCTTAGAAAAACCTTGTGTGCTCTCTAGAGGCCATATTTTTGGCCCAAATGTCTTGAAACTTGGTCAGAATGTTTATCTCCATCAAATCTCAGCCAAGTTTAAAATTGGATCATGTAGGGTCAAAAATGGGGTCAAAGGGTCAAATATAAGAAGAACCTTGTGTGCACTCTAGAGGCCATATTTTTGGTCCAAATGTCTTGAAACTTGGTCAGAATGTTTGTCTCCATCAAATCTCGGTCAAGTTTGAAATTGGGTCAAGTGGGGTCATAAATGGGGTCAAGGGGTCAAATCTTAGGAAAACCTTGTGTGCACCCTAAAGGCCATATTTTTGGTCCAAATGTCTTGAAACTTGGTCACAATAATTGTCTCCATCAAATCTTAGTTAAGTTTAAAAATGGGTCAAGTAGGGTCAAAAATGGGGTCAAAGGGTCAAATCTAAGAAAAACCTTTCGTGCACTCTAGAGGACATATTTTTGGCTCAAATGTCTTGAAACTTGGTCAGAATGTATATCTCCGTCAAATCTCTGTCAAGTTCTAATTGGGTCAAGTTGGGTCAAAAATGGGGTCAAGGGTTCAAAGCTTGGAAAAACCTTGTGTGTACTCTAGAGGCCACATCTTTGGTCCAAATGTCTTGAAACATGTTTGTCTCCATCAAATCTCAGTCATGTTCAAAATTGGGTCAACTGGGGTCAAAATTGGGTTCAAGGGGTCAAATCTTTAGAAAACATGTTTACTCAAATATCTTGGTCAATATGTTTGTTTGAAACCTAGGTCAAATTTGAAATTGCCTTGAAATCTTACACAAGTTTGATAGAGGGTCAAAAACGTTTTTTAGTACTTTAGAGGCAACATTATTAACTGAAATGTTTTCTTCTTGATCTCTTTGACTTTTGTTTAGCCATGCATCAGGTGAGCGCTTTAGGGCCAATGGCCCTCTTGTCTATGAAATATAGATGAGCTGGATTTGAAATGGTATATTCAACTATCTTTTCATGAAATTGAGCAGGAAATGGTTCTAGATGAATCACTAAATATTTTTTATCCTGGGAAATTTCATTTAAGGGTAATTTAATGATAATTTTTATGAAATCAAAGTACTGAAAGTACTGAAATCGGTTCACATATAAGAGATTAAACCATAGACAATAGGCCATTTCAGACCAAAGGAGGATTTTTTCCTTATATTTTCCCATCAACTTAAACAATAATTTGCCTGAAGGTAATTTGTATCATTTGTCATTTGATTTCCATTGTATTTGTTGGTTTTAAAGCTTAAGTCAGACAGTGCATTTAAATGAATATCATATATTTACGTAGATAAATTGAAAGGAAAACTTATTTTTTTAAGTTTCTGCGAATAAAATACATTTTGAGGCAACTTTAACAACTCAAAATTATTGAAAGTATCAACTGTGGCAGCTTTGAGAGTAAACTGCATCTTCATAGATTTAATCAAAGAACTGAAATGACTGTATATCTTTGCTTATATACATGTTCAAACATAGGGAATACGCTTTTTCATTCTTAAAAGTGGAACATCCCTTTTGCTTTCTTTTATATCTTGTGTTCCTTGTGAAAGTTCATGTTGGTGTCAGATTGTGTCCACTGTAGATGTGCTTTATATTAGTTTAGGTATAGATATAAAAGCATTATAGATTTACTTGTATGTATAATGAAAGACTAGATAAAATGGGACAAAAGCTAGATTTTGCGGTTTTTTTTGTTTGCATAGGCACTTAATCACAGTTTCTAATAATTAAAACAGTTACTCACTGTCATTTAAATATTGAATGGTTTAAGCTTTAAAGCACATAACTATTACTTTTTTATAGATCAAAGTACTGAAAGTACTGAATGTCAAAGATAAAAAAGAGACCAAATTTGTATCTCCAAAGAGTCAATTCCATTTTTCTTTAGTCTAACAACAGTTATCACAATTGTGTGAGTCTAGAAGGGAGCCATGGGGCCATGGGCTTTCTTGAATGTAAAATGGAATTCTTTCTAGCCAACTCTTCGCCCATTAAGTGAACTTGATTGTTTACAATATTCAAACCTTAATGGAAAAAGTTATGTTTCCAATGGATATTCACATTGTTACGTTTTCCAAAATTGTTTCTGATGTACTGAATGCTATTTTTTTTCTCAAAATTTGTTTTTGTAAAAACATTTCATCAGAAAATTCATATTTTGTTTCTGTGTCTTAAGGCATATAGCCAATATTTTTGGAAGATGACCACCCTTTCCAGCAGATAAAAAGCAATGGGCCTGGTAGGTCCAGTAAATTGCATAGCTAGACTGAATATCAGTATTCAAATTTAAGTTTATATGAATCCTTTTGTGAAACTTTTTCATGAAAAGTTATCATTTATATAGAAGCTGATAAAAATGATAACTACATCAGCTGTAAATTGATACTATTGATACTTATTACAGAGCTCACAAACAATTTTTTTAAAAAGTCACATGTTTTTCTTAAAATGTATGTGCAGAAATCATTTTTTATCAATGGCTCTTTGAAGATTTTTTAGTTTACAATTTTTTTAATATGCTTTGTGTGTGGACATAAGCACCGTTAGCATAAAGTTTTTGGGGTTTTTTGCTTACATTGCACACTAATCACCCCAATTTACTCTTCAATCTAACAAAGATATGTTTATTTAATTTCTGAAATATATTGTCTTGTAAGATGAGCATAACCATTTTCAGTTTGGTAAGTGTGAAAGAGATATATATTTGAGGCTTTTTGTCCATTCAAAAATTCTATAGCGAAATCTAAAACTCCAAATATAAATCTTGTGGCCTCCCCACACTCTCTTCTTGCCAGATTTTGAATGCAAAACACTGTAAAAAGGTCTATTAAAATACGATAAAGCTCTCTTCCAGGATGTCCACCATGACTTGAATTTAACATAAGTGTTTGTTTTCTCTGTTTCTTACCAATTTTGATAATATCATTAATGTATATATAAATATGGATCTTACTGAGTGCAAATTAGTAATCACTTAAATTTTGAAGAAATTCTCTAAGGTTATGTTGCAATACTGTTGATATTTTGAAACTAATGAAACGAAATACTTGATAAGATAGAATTCTTGTTTTTTTACCTGCTTGACTCATTGCTCTCACACAAGAAGTGTTTTTTTTTCATTTTCAAATCCCCTGTCCTTTTCCATCAAAATGTTAAAGCTGCTCTTGCACAGTTTTTCATAGAAAAAATACAAAACTTGTTCTAAGTTTTGGAAATGTGTGTATTTTTAGACTATGAAGAATGGCCCAAAGCATTGGCACTAGAAACAACATATTTCAATAATTTTGTAACTTATTTTTTCGAAGTGGCAAGCTCAGTAAGGTATCCAGTCTATTTATTTCTAGTCTATTTATTACAAAATCGCTATTTTCCGTGAATAACCTTTCATTTTTTGCCTGTATTGATATGAAGTTTCTAGCTGTCAAATACTTTAACCTTAATCTTTGATTGAATAAGACAAACATGCCGAATGTCAAGCAAAAATAGTTGGCTTGAAATTGAAGAATAATTTTTTTAGCGTTAGTAGTCACTTTATTTTTTATAATGAATCTAACCTAAATTCGGGTATATCGGTCTTTCTTTCGATGCATTACCAGATTGAATCTTGTTATTTTAAAGGCTTCAACATGATGGGGTAGTTTATTCCGATTGATTTTACGAAAAATGTTAAAATTCACATTTTCCCAATCTGTGCAAGAGCAGCTTTAATGTTCATGACTTAATATTTGATTTAACTTAAATTTCATTTCATTTGAAATTCTAATGCAATTTTACGATGTTGCAGGCTTAAGACAAAACATGAAGTTTTATGGAAACATAGAGAAGCTTTGGAAAAGAGATGTTTACAGAAACTCTAGATGTATCTTTTCTCTAAGACGAAGGAAAATTCATTGACCATATTCCAATATCATTTTACAAACCACTCTTATAAAAGAGTATGTGATGACCATCAGTTTTAATTAGCATTAAGCTATGGCAACTGGTATCGTTATAATGTTAACAGATTGAATGGTTTACTATTTAGCACCCATTTCTATATCAATTTAAATATGATGCCCATTTTGTGTATGAAAACCAGTCATAAAATGCTAATTGTATTATGTCAATCCTCTTTGATCTGTTTCACTAATTGATGTAGGATATTTTCATAGTGGAAAAAAAATTCCTTGGTAGAAGACTTTTTTGCCAGCTTTCAAAGCTTCCGGTATATTGCTTTGTAAAAATGAATCTAACAAATACACACAAATCAGTTCAAATCTGAATAACTTTTTAACTAGATTTAATCATGATGTTCAGAATATTGAACAAACCACAGAACTGACATTACTGACAAAGGGATGAGATATGTAATTAGGGTAATCTATATAAGGAAATAAAAGTAGATTGAAAAAGAAATTCAAGATTATAATTTGCAAATCATGTTTCGGTACTTTCCATGCTTTGAATTTCAACAAATAAGCCTGTTATCTTCAAAAATGTCTTGAAACTTTTATGAATTTGAATCACCTATTCATTGAATTGATTTATGACGTTCAGAATATTCTGCAAACCAAATTACAAATATTACTGGCAAAAGAGTGAGACATTACTTAACAAATGGAGTGAATTTGTCACAATAGCTCCCCTTTACCAGATTTCTTTTTATCAATTATGGAGAAAAGCTAAGGTAAGCAAAACTAAAAATTTCACATGTGATAGTTTCAAATCATTCAATTGTATAACAATTGTAAGTAAATTTGAATGGACTGGAAAATAAATTCCTGTTTATATTGTAATAAAACCTTTATAATAAAAAAGTCATATTTTGGCACTTTCAGTGCTTTAATTAGCTAAAATTAACCAATATGTTCACAGTTGGCTTGAACCTTTTTTGTAACTGTGTATTTTATTGAATGATTAACTGCTGAACATGATCATTCCAAATTATAAGCATCTAATGACAATAAGTTTTACTTATATTTTAGTACAGTTATGACACTGGCATACTTAGGCCATTATAGTAATCACATATTGGGCACATTTAAGCAAGCAATGTTAAAAAACTTTGTTCATATGCTTAAAAGGTATCCTCCAGCATGTCTAGACTAATATAATTATTGGAAAAGGATGCAGAAAAACTTTTTAAATCATGTAAAATCTATATAAGCAAAAAACGTCGGTTTTCAGTACTTTCAGAGCTTTGATTTGCTAAGAATAAACCTGATATGTGCTCAAATGCCTTGAAACTTTTCTTTTTATTTACCTTTAAGAATTATGTAATTCAAAATATAATTAACATCAAATAAAAACATATATTGACAAATGGTGAAATATGAATAATAGTATAGTTATAGCTTTGGCTTGATCATGCTTGATCATGCCATGGCTTAAATCAGTTTTTAAACAAAATTCAAAAAGGAAATGTCTAATAAACTTTGCTTGTAGGCTTCAAGGTATTCTCTAGCATGCTTATAATAAAAGAAAATGTTATTAAAGACAGAAAAAAACTTTTTAAATCTTGTTAAAATCATAATTAGCAAAGAAAATTGTTGATTTTCGGTACTTTCAGTGCTTTGATTTGTCCAAAGCCTCTCTGAAAATCACACAAATGTGTTTAATCTTTGTAATAATGTTTTGGGTATTGAATTATGTTGAAAAAGGTCCAAAGAAATTATCAAATCAACAAAATAAATATAAATTTCTGACTAAAGGTTAAGATTTAGATTAGTGTGCACTGGGTGACCTTTGACCTCAATAATTCCTAAAAGCCCCAACCGCCAACTTGCAGACTTTCAGAATATACTCGGTAGACATTGGGCCTTCAAAAAATCATAGTCCCGAAAATTCCCCCTGAGGGGGGAGGAATCACCCTACTGGCCCATAGCCTATGTCCCACTGACGCGGTTTTTCTTTTTTTAACGTCGTGTCATTTTATAAGTATTTCTTAAATATTTCACGATCAGGGAACCGTACAATACAGTTTCCCATTCGGTTAGGATTTTGCATTCAGTGGTTTCCGTATCACTGCTCTCGCGAGTATAGTATATTGAATGTGATATAAATCATATTAACATTTTTTACTTTTAATTTGCTTAATATTGTATATTTTACAAATGACTGACGGAATATAAACTATTTTCGTTGCTTTTCCTCGAATTTCAATTGAAAACTATACGTTATTTATAAAAGGACGTCATTTGTCACAGTCGTGACCGCCAACTTTTGCCGTTACGGCTTAACGTGCGAAGTATAATAGGCAGGCCACTGGCAGGCTCCGTAGAAATCTAAATCTTTATCTCTTCAATTCAATACTAAATGATAGCCATATAATTATCTTGTACGTACATGTTCTAAGTAATATTAATGTAGCTGACTGTCTAGTCACCGGAATTTTATAATAAAAGTAAACACGAAGAGGTGAGACGTAACATATACAACGAGCCTCGAACTATGAAACCAGCAGAAACTTCATATCGAAGGAAGTTAGGGAAGAAGAATAAGACACTCCACAACTTCAGAGCCAGGATACATAATCAGAGCCGATCAACATAATCGGAACCAAATTATTTTCTTTGGTTTATCTCATATTGTAGGCAAGTATATTGTGGTAGAGTATTGTGGTTGTTTTGTAAAACTCGCGAATACTGAAAACAATAGTATACGTTATTAATCTTGTTCAAAATATTGCATTTTGGAGGTAAAACCATGTGTTTTGATATTCCTGGCTCAAGATTGCTCTGAGAAGAAATCATTTTTAACAAAAACCAATGAGCGTTTTACAGTTCTTGAGTACGTTACGTGGCAAAATGTATAACTGGTCGAATAGCATTCGACTTTTTAATGATTAATGAATAAAATCTGATATAAATGAGGAAGTTCCGCCACCTATCCAATTTTTTCAGTCCAAAAATGAAATGTTTACATCTACATAATCGGAGACGCACGTGGAGCGGAAGTTCCACACATGATTTTGAAAGCGGAGCCAGTGGCTCCGATTATGGACATCACCCCCCGTGTCTTTTTGTCTTGTTTTCGTCGATGTTTCTAACTGAAATACAAGTTTCTAAAATAACTGCATGATATCTTTGTTCTAAAAATAACTATGTGATATCATAAAAAATATCATACGGGATGTTATCATATAGATATTTGTATAGTTATAAGATAAAATATCTAAGAGCTTGGAAAACATAACATTCCTGTCTTGATCAATAGAACAAACATCAATACCTAACGTGTAAATGTGCGTAAAAAGCGGGTTCTACTTCTCGAAAGTTTTGAGAAAGTTTTCAACCAGAACTCTGCTCTAGGAAACCATAAACCATAACGTTTGTTCAGTAATCTTATATGATTATATGATTATATAATCAAATATGATTGTTCGGTAAACGTTTACGAACGCCAAAGAACGACAACCAGCCCTGCACAAGATTATACGCACAAAGAGGGACACCACTTCCTAAACGTTTCAAGACATATGTTATATCATTAATTCATTTCTGAGATTTTCAGCGAAATGTTGTGCCATATAGAAGCCAAACGGACTATATTTGTAGATTAACCCTTTGCTGTTTGATCCCTGCTTTTTACGTGCCTGTGATTTTATGATTGAGAAAACACTGTGAAAAAAGAAGAAATTGCTTCTGACAAGCAATTTCTTCTTTTTCCACACTATTTTCTACCTTACTGAATGGTTATTTTTCAAATTAAATCCACTTTAAATTTTCGTCTGCAAAACCCTTGAATTTGGACAGGTCTAAAATTTTGTAAAACAGGAAAGTGTTAAAATGTCCAGTCTAGTCCTATTTTAACCATCTTTGCTGAGACTCTGGATCCGGTTCTAAGTTACAACAAATGAGAATTTGTAATTTGTAACAAACTATCTTTTACCTTACTTTTACTTTGAGATTAATTCTTACAATCACCTTCTGTTGAATTAGACTAACAACTGTTCCCATACAGCGCCTGCTAAAACATGTAATAAACTTGAGAGATTGTCAGCAGTACCATGTACATGTGTGGATGTAGATGTAAATCCATCATACTGTAGAGTAGCATAGGTGTAACAATGATTTTGAATTTGATACGCACTCAGAAGGCGACCAACATAGAACGTATTGGATATGCCTAAACATAATTATCTCCAAATATCTTACAATATAACACCTTGTAGCAAACTTAACAAATAGCGTAAAGCTTCGATCCTAGTCGAACCAAGACTGCAAATAAGCGTAACTAGGGTTTTAAAATTTATCATGCTCTCGGAAGGCGACCAGCATAGAATATATATGATAGGCGATATGTGGACTGTGACAAAAGATGAATGCCTTCCGTCCGCTCCCCTTTTCTATGATTTGAGCGTTGGTGAATAATCAAAAGATCGTTAATATAGCGCGATTTTATTGGCCCGAATCTGACTCATGCTATTAAGATAAATGAATATCTGATTATTCCTACTCGCATTTGTACGAGCTGTCATAGGGACGGTGTTTAATGTAATATATGTTTTTGATTAAACGAGGGCGTTCCGAAAGTTTTAAGTGAGTGTATGTGTAAGCCTATTTCATTCCAATTAGATCCAGATTTAGTATAACTGAACCGCTTGAAACCCATATATCCTTTTATTAAAAAAATGTAGATCTTTACAGAATTTTTTGTTTGTTTGTTTGTTATGATGTGTTGGAAAATAGATTAAGTAGACCTACGATTATAGGCCACGGATACAAAATTAATTCAGAATTTATTTCAATGTGAACTAGAATATAATTTTAGAAGAAAAAAAGGCTGATTGCCAGTGTCCCTTACTTTATCCTTTTTTGTATTAAATTATTGCTCTAAATGCTTAACAGGCCTTTGTAAGTAGCAGATGGGAGTGTCGTTAGATTTTCTGCCTACAACGTAACGCAAACAACGTTACGGTCCACCTTAACATTTGTTGTTTGTCTCTGACCTAGGTGAGAAAGCACCGTCGGCCGACTGGTGCTGGCAAAATCTGGCTGAACAACCCGCCAACACAAAGGCTCGCTTATCAACATTTATGATATGACCTACGTCGCGGGAGTGAAATAACCCCGTTGAATATTTTTGATTTTATACGGGTGTTATTACACAAGTGGAATAACAATGAAAATGAGCTCAGAGCGAATAGCAACGCTATTTTGTAACTGCGAAAGTGACGTCATAATGTATATATTTTGACGTCATTTTTAAACGGCTGAAATGGTGAATTTCAAGAATTTCGACGGTTTTTCGCATAAATTCGGGTCATATTATAAATAGAATGTAAAAATAAAATAAGAATTTATTAAACCCGCCATCTGAAACAGATAAAAACTCGGCGCAGCCTCATTTTTATGATGACTCTTTTAATAAATCTTGTACTCCATTACCACCCATTCAATATCCTTTATTTCTATTCTGAAAGAGGTAAAGATCAGCTCTGCGAGCTTATTTTTTATCCCCGCCGTTCGGCGAAGGGGATATAGTGACGGTCTCCGTCCGTCATTTCGTTACTAAATGTGTTCGGAGCATTTCTCCTAAAGTTTAAAAGCTACCAACTTGAAACTTTGTAGGTGGATAAATCTCATGGAGGAGAAATGCAGTGCACACGAACTACAACTCTTGCTTGTATAATTTTGGAGTTATTGCTCTTTGTTATTTTAGATCATACTTAAATTTTGTCCGGTGCATATCTCTGAAAGTAATAAAAAGCTATCAACTTGAGACTTTAAAGGTTGATAGATCTCATAGAGGAGAAGTGCAGTGTATAAGAACACCAACGCTTGCTTGCATAATTTTGGATGCATTGTCCTTTGTTGTCTTAGGCTTCAGTTTACTATCAAGCTTTTATGCCGGGCGGGGGATGGCCATGTGCGACATGGCTCTTGTTTCTTCTGTTGTAGACAAGATTTAGATTAGCTTCAAAATCGAGTATCAGGGCCCGAGGTTATAAAACTTTTCTCAGGGTCAGGCTCAATTTTCTCAAATTTCAATTTGAGATTAAAGCTGCATTCCAGTTTTATTACTCATTTTAATGTATTAACATGAAAGATGATATTAATAAGTTGTTATAAATAACAACTTATTTATATTATTTTATATTTTCATTCGTTTTATTGTAATTTAAAATTTGAGAAAATAGAGACTTAGCCTGAGAAAAGTTTTATAACCTTGGGCCCTTGGGCTGATTCTTTTCCTCATAAAATCAACAATTCTGAGCACTGTACTTTTGGACCAAATCGTTATGGATGCCAAGAAGACAGGAAAACCACAATAACGTTGTTGAGGCTACGCAATGTCATAATGACGTTTCCGGCCGAGTGATCTTACACATAAATGTGTCGTTTAAAACATTGATCGTAGGTTTATTACTTTTTTGTGATTTTTAGGTAATTCGGTATTTGGCAGTAGACACGTTTCTTTCTTGCTTTCCGATTGTCTATGGAGATCTTTGTGTCAAATGATAATTTGATAACTAAACGCATTGAAACTAGTTTTGGTATCAAATGAAAATATACCAGGATTTAAGCTAGACTCCTTGGACTGTATCTGACTCAACGGTATCAAATTATTTGTGACGTCATGTAATATAATGCGCGATTATTATTTCTTTGTATGCCAAAACCCCGGTTGTTAAATGATTGTTGTTGTAGTGACGTTGTAAGTTTGGAATAGTCTGATGTACATAACAATTAAGGAAAAGCGAGCTTTCGATTTAATGCAGCAATGAAGCCTGTATTGACCTGATATCAGACAGTCCATTTTTAGAAAAAAATGCATACACTTTCACCAGATTTTTTTTCTTCTTATTGTTACTTTGATTATAATCAAGCGATGAAAGATTGATGCATGATAGATGAATAATAAGTAAGTGTCTTAAAATATCAAGATTTTCTGGTCTCGGCTGCGAGAAATTATCACGGGTTTAAAGGTTGCCTTCAAAAGTTTTACATTTAAAATTCGATTGCTGGTGCACCTATCCATGGTTTCTTATCGTTTCTCACGGCACGGCAAGACTATTTCATCTACGCCTAGTTTACATTTGCCACGGCCGCCGTACGATATCGCAGCCTGCGATTTTTCTTACGATTTTTTTGACATCGTAAACAGCTACGGTCTGCGGCGTTTGTGTTCACAATGCCGCACGGTGACCGTGCGATTTTTAAAATTTTTTTGGGGAACATACCTTAAGGAGACCGTACGGATACCGTGCGATATCGCAGGGTAAATCTGAGATTCCCGTGCGGAGATCGTACGGGTTCCGTACGGATATCGAGAGGATGCCGTGCGTTCATCGCACGATTCTACAGGTTTTATTTTGGATGTTTGATAATTAAGATATCGTGCGATTTCCGCGCGATCATCGCAAGGTTTTCCGTATGATGTCCGAACGGCGACCGTGCGGTGTCCGCACAAGGCTACGGGCTTGCGATTTTTAAAGATGTGTATAACATATTTTTAAACGAGATCGCAGGTGTCTGCGGTGCCCGTAAGACCGTGCGATGATCGCACGGGCACCGCATGTCACCGCACGGGCATCGCACGATTTTATGCTTATGGCGAGATACGGGCGCCGTACGGGCCCCGTAGGCCAAATGTAAACGAGGCTTAAGTTACAAAAAAAAAAAACACTCAAAATGGGTAGCTCAACACAAATATCGTGCGGAACACCACTCGGCCAATCTCACGATTAACCCTATATACATAGACATAGATATACATAGACGGACTATTTTTAAAAAATTACGGGAAAACTTTGGAAAAACTCGATGACGTCAGTTAAAATGACGTTAGCCCTCGAAACTTTGAGTGAAGTCATTCGACGTCGTCAACGCTACTCGTTTAAGTCACTGACGTGAAACAACTTTCGATTCTTAAATAACTCACCATTCTCAAAAATTTAGATTTTCAGCCGTTATTTACTGTAAAAAGTATTGATCTCACGTTAGCGCCGGTTGTTTCCGAGCTATTTTTTCTTACACTATTTCCGCCTAACAAAATGCACAATTTTGTGACATACCCATCCGCCTTATATACATCCGAGGACGGTTGCAGTTTACGGAAATGGCCGAGTGATGTTCGGATTGCACGAGTATGTGACCCAAACCGGAAGTTACACCAGCACTATCCCCAGCTCATTTCAATCACGCAAAATCCCACGTCTGTGTAGTCTAGTGTCGTTAGCCCGACTATCACGTGTCAATAAAGTTAGCCTATAGTCACTGTAACGAATTTAAAACAGACCAAGAAGTATGTATTTTTTTTTTTATTTTTTTTTGCTGGGTAAAGTTGTTGCTGAATTATATCTCCCTTGAACTTTAAATTGTTATCAAGTTGCTAAAAGATCATGTAATGAAAGCAATCATAGTAGGAATTTTTTTGTATGGAGATTTATGCCACTCTCACCTATCTTTCAGTTGTATCGCGAGGGCTGGAGCACCTATCAATGGATTCCTGGTATTCCCCACACCAGTACTGCCATTACATCCTTTCTTAGCCTCCAGCTCCTATCACAGATAGGTCTACGATAATCAAACCATTGGTGGGAGACAAATTGTCGCAAAGGATGAGTGCAACCGTCGAGGATCGAACCTTGGACTTATGTTTGGAAATAAATCTTATAGGACAAAACCCGGGGGGTGTATCTGTTCGCTTTGCGACAGTTCTTCTTTAACTTGTGAAAAAATTGCAAATAGTCTGTACCGTTTCGTCATCCTGAACACATGATTCAAATCTCGTGTGCCACTAAGTAGATTATATGGGTGAGTGGATATCAGCCCTGCGTTCAGGATGACAAAACGGTGGAAACAGTTTTCCAATTATATCCCGCTTTGCACGTGATCATGCGTGCAAAACGGGATATAGTTGGATAAACATTTCCACTGTGTTGTCATCTTGAACGCAGAGCATATAAACGAGAAAATCGTGATACTGCGATTTATTCACTCACTCTAATATTGCACGCTTTTCACAACTTGTTGTCCCGCCTAATTATATATATGCCGCCATCATTCTAATATAGAGGGCAGGTAAGTAAAAATCAGTGGTGTGCTGGATTCCCTATTTCTTCATCCATCGTTGATTTCGGGCAAAGTTTCTGTGAAATACAGGTACGTTTAAGCTTTTATGTTATGTATGTATTGAAATATGAATTACTAGTAAAATGAATTGCTAGTAATATTCCTTTGTTGTAATCAGTTAACCCTAATTCGAATAAATTAAATTTGGTTTCAGACCAATAACCAATATTACAACCGGTATGGCTCAAGTTTCAACACAATTATTAATTAGAAATCGGGCAGTTTGGGCTAAGATCAGACCGCACGTCTGTGCAGGCTGATCTTAGTCTATGCTGCCTGCAAATATTTCGTTTTGGCAGGAAAATGTGCCAAGCAGGAGAAGGGTTAAATCAATAATTCTATTGCCAAAGCGTCGCTATATAAATAAATTACAGAAAATTGCACCAACAATTCCTATTTAGAGTCAAGTCGAGACACGAGTCCGGACTGTATTTAGAAATTATTAATCAGCTCTCAGAATAGTGGAGTCGCGAGCTCGAACTATTTTTCGACCTGCTTTCATCCGTTTTTATCTCTGCTGCCGCTGTCATAGCGCAGTTGCAAGCGCGTCGGACCATCTTTCAAAAGGTCCATGGTTCGATACCCGACGGCAGAGCCGCCGTCATAGCGCAGTTTGTGACTCGTCGGACTGTCAATCTAGATGTCACGGGCTCGATCCCCGACGGCGGCACTCATTATTTCCGATTATTTGTCTCTCACCAATTGATTGATAATCGTAGACCTTTGTGAGATGGTAGCTGGAGGCTAGGAAGGGATGTGATGGTTGTACTGGTGAGAGAAATGCCAGGAATCCATTGTTAGGGGCTTTAGCCGCCGCGATCATGAACTGAAAACATGTTGAAAGTGGCGTAAAACTCAATTCAATCAATCGATCAATCACTTCCCGACAGCGGCACTCGCCCTTCCTGACTATTAGTCTTTTCCAAAGGGATCACTAATTGTAGACCTATATGGGATCAGGGGAAAGCAGCTGGAGGCTTGGAAAAGATAAGGTAATACAAGCGAGCGAAATACCAGGAATCCATTGTTATGTGCCCCAGCCGCTGAGATGTTACTGGAAGATCGTTGAAAGCGGCTTAACCCCATTCAAACAAACAAAACAAAAACATAAATAATTCAGCTCTATTTTCGGTGGAAAACCCGGGGCCTGTTTTACTAAACATCTTACGATCATTTTTTGCGTAAGTCGAAAATTAAAGCTGCTTCTACAGTAGTAACTAAACATGGAATTCTGCCATGCATTATCTCATTGGAATCGTCTCCTTCAGACGATTCCAATGAGATATTGCAAGACAGAATCTAGCGATGAATAAAAACACCAGGTACGATTTGTGATTTTGACTTACGATCAATTTTGTCGTAAGAAGTTTAGTAAAACGGGCCCCCGGTGTATTGTTATGTCCTGGCGTCGTGCACACATCTTCTCTATCAAAAGAGCAGTTATTTCAAGGGGGGTGTACCTTTATACGAAATAAGTATACAGAGCAGTGAATGATTGCGTCGATTGGCGGGTCAGAATTTCTTAAGTTGAAAATATATCTTAGATATAGCTGTTGATGCAATTTCAAAGGAGTTCCAATGTCCGACTTTTCCTATATGGGTGCCGGACAAGTACAATTTTAGAGTCTACTTGTCAACGGAAAAGTAAATACCAGGACAAATCTTGAGATGATACTGAATAGATCTTAGAGATCAATTAGCCTTATGATTGCATCAAAAGGTATAAAACGTTTTTAACGGAAAATGCTGGGTTCCAATATTTTCTTTAAAAAAATCTCATTTTTGGCAGACAATATTTTCGTTGTCCAACGCTTAGTTGAGAAACTGCATATTCCTACATCTAAGTACAATTCTTATGGAGAAAACTCTCAACAATGGTTTAATAATCGTAGACCTACGTGAGATAGTAGCTGGAGGCTAGGAAAGGATGTGATGGTTGTAATGGTGAGAGAACTACCAGAAATCCATTGTTAGGTGCTACAGCTGCCGCGATATAGCTGAAAAATGTTGATAGCGGCGTTAAACTCCATTCGATCAATCAAATGTGCGAGAAAAATATAACATAACAGTTCAACTAGGAGCTCCGGCCGCAGCAATATGACTTAAAATGTTATTAGCGGCGCTTAACCCTATTTACAAAATGTTAATTCTTAAATATCATAAATTTTATAGCAAAAATCCACATTTTTAGCAAGATTAAAGCTTTAGGCTTCAGATTATTTATCGTCAATGCAACTCCAGAATTCGCAAGAACAGCATGAATTAATTTTTAGTATCGCGGGTTTATAATTTTAAAATGATCGTCAGTGTATTTCCAATTAAAGCTAGTTGAAAGCGGCGTTAAACTCCATACAATCAATAAAACCAATTAAAGCTACGTTGCGATTTTCAGAATTTATCATCGTTCTTTTACAATAAAAAAAAATCGTATCTACAGCGTATTTATAAGATGATAAAAACTATAGCTACGACATTTCAAAATACCTTATATTTCGCAATTGTATTTGCAAACACTCGTAACTACAGCATTGTCAGCGGAAATCTAAAACCTGGTGACTACAGGGTGATCAAAGCCATAGTTACGAGGTCAAAGAATTTTTCATTGCGTCATTCAAAACCTATAACTATAGCTTGATATACAGTAAAACTTGTGTTAAGCGACCACTTAAGGGACCACCAAAAAGCGGTCGTTTATGGGAATGGTCGCTCAATACGAAATACCATGATAAATGTGAAAGTTTATTTTTATAGCATATAAAGATTGTCGGTCAAGTCGTACTGAATCTTATGATGTTCGAACCCATTAGAATCGTCTTATTGAGACGATTCTAATGGGTTCCAACACCATAAGATTCAATAATAACCAATTTTTCGTTAATAGATGTCCTCTTTTTCAGAGAATTTGCTTACTAGGAGGGGACTTTTTTTGGTGGTCGCTTAATAAAATTGGTCGCTTAATAGACGTGGTCGACTGTATAATTAATCAATAAAAGGTTCAGAATTCCTCTTCATTGTTATTCACACACTTCAAAATGATTTAAGCCGTGCTTACGACTTTACTCATTGTAGATTTAATTCTAAAACCAAGTGACTACAGCAGTGCGTTTAGGATGACAAAACGTTGCAAACTGTTTGCCAATTATATCCTGCTTTGTGCAATTTTGTTATCCTGAACGAAGGGCAACATTATTTAAGTAAAAGTTGAAATGTGTCATAGTTATCGTTTTATTCCAAAAGCCAGGTAATTAAAGCCGCCAGCCTTATTTAAGCTGTTGTTGCGAAGCTATAGATTTACTCATTGAAAGTTTAATTCTCAAGCCTAGTAACTAGGGTAGTATTAAAGTCTTTTTAAGGTATAGTTACGAGATATGAGAATTAATTCTCATTTTATTCCAAATCATAGTAACTACATTCGGACATAATATTTAGTTACGAGGTTTGATTACCACTTATTGTAAGTAAAATACGAAAACCTAGTAACTAGGGCAGTATCAAAGGAATAATTTCCACGTTTGATGGTTAATTTCCAAGTTTTATTCCATAGCCTTGGAACTGGTAATTTGTTAGCTCTGCTATGTTTGGAACAAATGTTGAGCTTGACGTCGTTTGTGTAAATGAATTTTCTGACGTTTGCTTAGTAAACTTTGTTACTGAAGCGTGATTTACTTTATATAAACTTGGTTAGAAACTCAGTAGTTAAGACATTGGGAAGGGGTTCTAGAGGAACTAATCGTTTCGCTCCAAACCCTTGTAGATACAGCTAGATTTAATACGCAATTACGGGGATTTTGGACTACTCGTTGTTGGTTTAATTTAAGCAAAGCTTGTAACTACGGCAATACTTTTATTCAGTTATGAGGTTTAGGAATTGCCCATTTATATAATGTCAGTAAATAAAGGTTAAATGAATTTTATTACAGTTAACAACATCGTTAAATTGACAAATTGAATGATTTTGGAATGATTTCGGAATGAAATTGAAAAGTGTGTGGAGCGAGTTTTGAGTGAAATTAAAGGGAGGTAATCCAATATCAATTATCCCCCTTTACTAAGATATGTATAAAAGTTCTAAAAAAAGCTTCCTATTTCTTCACGAACCAATCAGACTCTTTAAATCTCAAGAATGTCAGTGAAATCGCGATTTTGGGTTTTACTTGATTAATTTTGAAGGTAGTTGTTGATCTTAAATTCTTTAGTCATTTGAAGCGTTTTTGAGCGGCTTGAGTGAGTGTTTGGTTTGAGTGAATGGAGTGCTGAGTGAGCGATTAGGAATGATTTTGATTGAGATGAATGTCAATTTCACGATGGAACTCACACTAGCTACGAGATTGACGGACTTGTTTTGTAACGGCTTATTTTTAAAGCTAGTAACTAAAGCAATTTTTCAATTGAAATTTTGTAACTATAATTTGATGTACGACTTACCATTTTAAGTTTAAAACTAAAACCTAGTAACTATAACAAAATCAAAGGCATAGTTATGAGGTTTCAGAATAACTTTTTGTTTCATCCAGTGATTCATTTTGCTGCGCATCCTGCATAAAAGATGCACAATTTTCACAAAAGACTCATAATTTTCAAATATGTCAGTCCCTTAGATGCTAAATTTTTAGGAATCTATGTTATATCTTTCATATTGAAGTGTGAAAATGACCAAAATTGTGTTACCTACTATACCAGCCGAACAAATTACCTAAGTACCTGTATTTCAAAATAGAATGTCCCAAAGATTATATCAGGAGTGTCGAAATAGGGATTCTCTCTACTTGTCCATGGGCAAATAAAGTGTGATTTTCAACTTGTAAAGGATTAAAAATTACTTGTCCGCAAAACAACAGAATAGAAAGGTTTTGAGAAAACATTGTTTTTAGAGAAGAAAATGCTGAAACCAGCATTTTCTTCATTAAAGACAATGTTTTCTACCTTTTGGTACAAACATTAAGCTTATTTATCTCTTCGATCTATATAGGGCCATACCAAGATTTGCCCTGGTATTTACTTGTCCTAGGTCAAGTGGACTTGCAAAATGTACTTGTCCGCAGGTAGAAAAGCCCATGTCGGACAAATCGGGCATGGGAATTCCACACCCCTGTATATCAATCTCTGAATTTATTATCTCAATACATGTGCAATATTTCAACATGCCTTATGCCCATGTGCAGCTGGGAATAGGTTGGGACTCATTGTTTCAAATTATGCGAGTCCTATAGGGACCCGCAGGGGTGTGGAAATCCCATGCCCGACTTGTCCGACTTGGGCTTTTTCTCATGCGGGCAAGTACATATTTCTATGCCACTTGTCCGTGGACAAGTAAATACCAGGGCAACACTTGATACAGTACAACAAAGATTTTGGAGGACAGTCACCCTTTCGTTTGTTTGAAAGGGGAGAAAACATTGTCTTTAATGGAGAAAATGCTGGGTAACAGCATTTTCTTCATTTAGAACAATGTTTTTCTCAATATCTATCAATTCATTTTTGTGTGGGCAAGTTCATTTTGATCCTGGACAAGTAGGAAATTGACTTTTACTTGTCCATGGACAAGTGGAGAAAAGACGTATTTCCACACCCCTGGGGACCCCTTCCTTCAAATTTCAAAATGAATCACCGTTCACCCCTATATGAAACTGCAGTCCCGAGGTTTTAGACTAACTGATTGTAAGTTTACTCTAAAACTTAGTTACCTCAGCAGGGTTTGGAATTTCTATGCCCGACTTGTCCGACGCGGGCTTTTCTACTTGCGGGCAAGTACATTTTCCTTAGACAAGTAAATACCAGAGCAAATCTTAGGACAGAACTAAAAAGATCTAGGAGAAAAGTCACCATTATATCATTATATCAAAGGGAAGAAAACATTGTCTTTAATAAAGAAAATGCTGGGTTACGGCATTTTTTTCATTAAAAAAACGTTTTCTCAATATTTATCAATTAATCTTTTTGTGGACAAGATCATTTTTATCCTTGACAAGTAGGAAATCGACTTTTACTTGTACATGGACAAGTGAGAAAACTCATATTTCCACACCCCTGTCTTACAGCCATATTAAACGAATTGATACAAGTTTTCAGAATAACTTATCATTTCATTCCAAAGCCTAGAAGCCGTAGCTTGATTTAAGATACATTTACGAGGTTATGGATGTTAACATTGTGAAGACTATTTCTCAAACCTCGTAACTAAGGTTATATAAAATAGTTACGAGGTTTCGTCGTGCAATCTACCCAGATGAGTTTTCATAATAACTTATCATCTCATTCCAAAGCCTAGTGACCGTAGCTTGATGAAAGATAATCTACGAGGTTATGGACGTTCACATTGTGAAGACTATTTCTCAAACCTCGTAACTAAGGTTATATAAAATAGTTACGAGGTTTCGTACATGCAATCTACCCAGATACATGCAATCTACAAACATTTTAAACTACATTAACATACCATTGACATACTATGGTTGCGAAAATAAACCAAAGGTTGACATTTCATGCCTAGAATTAAAGAGATACATTAACAACAGTAAGTTTAAAAAGGTAATGCCTACAGTCACTGGTTTCAAACTACATCTAGAACTAGCTTCAAGAATAAATGACGTATCAAAGAAGATAAATAAACAAGAAAACAGGGGAATTGTTAAAAGAAAGGTACAAAACTAATTATCTTCAACTTACTTAAAATGATTATGAAATCGAATTATTGATAAGCAATATTACGGATAGTATTGTGTTGCATGACTGTTCTTTTTTTTAATACCTCATTTAAATGGATTTCAATTTGTCCATATAAAGTAGAACGTATTTCTCCACTATAAATAAGAACAACAAAGAAAAAATAGAAAATAAAATTAAAACGAATATATAATAAGGACAAATAAAAAAGAGATTGTTCCAGAACAAAACATTTATCTAATACGTATGTATGTATGTGTATATGTGCTTATGTGTGTGTGTGTGTGTGTGTGTGTGTGTGTGTGTGTGTGTGTGTGTGTGTGTGTGTGTGTGTGTGTGTGTGTGTGTGTGTGTGTGTGTGTGTGTGTGTGTGTGTGTGTGTGTGTGTGTGTGTGTGTGTGTGTGTGTGTGTGTGTGTGTGTGTGTGAATTCAAATATGTACGGGTTTGTGTTGGTGATCGATGTTCATTTTTTGTCTATACCTGTATAGACAGGATCGGTCTATGATTGATTGAATGGAGTTTAACGCCGCTTTCAACATTATTTCAGTTATATCGCGGCGGCCGAAGCACCTAACAATGGATTCCTGGTATTTCTCTCACCTGTACTACCATTGCATCCTTTCCTAGCCTCCGACTGCTATCTCACATAGGTTTACGATTATCTACCCATTGGTGAGAGACAAACGTCGGAAAGGATATTTGCCGCCACCGGGGATCGAACCCACGACTTCCAGATTGAAGTCTTATGCCTAACCAACTGCGCTATGGTGGCGGCTTGGATCGGTCTATGATAACTCGCTAGACTTGCACATCTTTACAGCCGACGAGTGATGAGAAAAAAGACGAAACATTTAAAGCTTGGTTTAAAGCTCCACGGACTGAAGTTCAGAGGAGCTATTGCAATCGCATATTCCCTGCCCGTCAATGCGTATTGAAAATCTTTTCTTGTTATTGCGATAAAAGTCCAGTTTTCATATACTGACTGTCATACAAAAAGGCCTCACCAAAATTGTGAAATAACCTTTTTCAACAGAAGACACTTATTCATTTGTAAATGAATTATAGCCTAAACTCTACATATCCTGCTATCGCAAACACTTTTTACAAACTCGTGCTTCCCATGGTAAGTTTGTCGAAAGAGTTTACTCGTGCGCCCCTGTGCGATTTTAAGAAACTATTTTGTTTTTCCAAATCTGTACAAGTGGCTTGGTTAGTCAACACACAACTCGAACTTTACCCAAGTGGGGTTGTGTTCAGAAGGCCTTATCGTGGTATGAAACTTTCACAACGTCATCGACAACAACGTCGCGTATGGGCTCAAAATAACATCGGGCGGCGATGGCGGACAGTTGTGTTCAGTGACGAGTCAAGGTTCAATCTTTCACATGCCGACGGACGCGTTCGAATATATCGACGTGTAAATGAACGTTATGTGCGTAATTGTGTTTTAGAGCATAACCACTTAGGTTGTGGCGGGGTAATGGTGTGGGCCGCCATCAACCATGCATTCAAAACGGACCTGGTTGTTGTTCAAGGCAATTTGAATGTCAGGGGATACATAACCCAAGTTTTACAGCCTATTGTTTAACCCCTCTTTCGCCGACAACCTGGACTCACTTTTATGCACGATAACGCATGTTCACACACGACGCGTATCACCGCAAACTTCCTACAAGCCAATAATGTTGACGTTCTGCCATGGTCAGCCAACTCACCGGACTGCAATCCAATCGAACACATGTTGGATATCCTAGGACGTCGTTTTCGTCAACGTCAGCCACCACCTCAAACTGTGCAACAACTGACTGACGCTCTTCATCAGGAGTGGGCTCGCATCCCGAGGTACTTTCTGCGTAACCTGGGTGGCTCAATGAGACACAGACTGCAAGCAGTGATTGCTAGTCATGGTGGACATACGCGTTACTGTCACCTTTAAGGCAGTGGTCATTTCTTATCGTGAATAAAATGTGACAAATGTTTTGTTTTAGCCTCAAACCTTACTCCACCTTTGAACAACATCCCGATCAGTATCTTCCGTCAAAAACAAATATTACGTATATTTAGTGTCTCACATTGAACAACAGCTGTACAATTTGCTTCAAACTTTCACAGAATCATTGTACCAACTGGATACAAAAGGATAGGTCGTTTTAAAAACGGATCAGATTCATCAAACGACCACTTGGCACACATGTTCAACATCAAAAGAGCGATATATACTTTCAAAGAGATAGCTCCATTTGCATTTTGTGCAAGTAATGCCCCTTTTCGATTTAATTTGTTTGCATTATACAGCACCTGCAGACGAGCGTTGCACCCATTGGCTGAACTTATGTAAGGAAACCTGTCGCATAAAAATTTCACCCGGTAATAAATGTCCCAGCCGATCAGACATATAGAGAAAGTAGGGTATTGATTACCCAATATATTTGATCCGTGATTTATGCGACTCATTAAATCATGTAATGTTTTGTCACATGGTGGCATGATCAATGAGTTAAAAAAACCCAAAAAGGAATTCTTTTGTGCCAATTGCTTGTAAGAACTTCAAGACAGTTTGTCAATGTGTCATACCACAAGTATGGTAAAGGATAAGAGCCTAGTGGTCTAACAGGCTTTCTTCACCAATAGTTGATAATCGTAGATCTATGTGTGATAGCTGCTGGAGGCTAGGAAAGGGTGTAATGGTAGCACTATTGTGAGAAATACCAGGAATCCGTTGTTAGCTGCTCATGCCACCGGGATATGACTAAACGATCGTTAAAAGCAGCTTTAAACTGCATCTAAACAAATAAACAAAAAGACCAAAATTATTTTCTTATTCTTGAATGGTGGCAGTGCTGGATGGAAATTCTTATTTTTGAAAATGTTAGCAAATGGCTATCTTTTCTAAACCTAATGGGCTATTTGGCCCTATGGATTTTTATTCTTGGGAAGATAACTGGATTTCGTACATGAAAACTCTTTTAAAAATTAAGAAGAAATATTTGAATCGGCGCATTCCATGCTGTAATGATAGTTCATGGAGTGTGTGGATTTTTGTTGGGAAAATGTATGATATGACAATAAAATGTATTGGTTGATGCTCAAAGCTTTACTCTCTTTCTCCAGTTAAGCTCTATTTAATGTAGTGCTACATGCAATTTGTTACCATGACAAACAAGATTTGACCAATTAAAGCCACCACACTCAGTGAAGATTGAAAAGTAAAAAATATTATATCAAGTCTAAGTATTAGTAGTTAGAAAATGAGATTTGTCACAATTTTAGGTTTGTTGTGTTTGTTTGCCTCATTTATCATAGATGTATATATAGAAGTCATAACAGCTCTGTTGTATCACCAAAGACGGGCCAAGGCGTGCCAGAAAGGGCGTCGGTCTATTCATGGATGACATCTGTATGACTTACAAAGATGTTGTTAAGTATGATTAATATCAGAGGCATCTAATAAATAAACTAACATTACCTAAGAAACTGTGACAGGATTTAAACAATGATAAGTATGATTATAAGGCAGTCATTGGTAAATTCAATTTGAGCAATGAAGGTGATATAAAATGGAGTTCATATTATTTTTAGAATTATTTCAAACGGTGGGATGCTCTCAAGAATTAAGACTTCATGTTTTTTTTTTGTTTTTTTTTTTTTTTTTTTTCAAAAAATATTTAGTACTGAAAAAGGAAAATGCTTATATGATTTTGTCTTTTCAATCTTCTGCTTTACTCATTGTTCCACGGATCTACCCTGATTTTCATAACATTTTTCCAATAACCATCCATACACACCATGAACTATATTAAAGGCAGTGAATGCCGCCATTCTAAAATAACCTTAATCTTTTGAAGATTTTTCATAGAGAAACTGCAGGGATCTGCACAAGAATAAAATCCATGGGGCCAAATAGCCCATTAGGTTTGAAATTTTTGACAATCTGCTTATATTTTCGGAAATAAAAGATTCTGACAAGGATAAGTACTCCTTTTGCTTTGTTGGTTTATTTAATTGATGGGGTTTAATCTTTCAGTCGTATTGCAACGGCTTGAGCACCTAACAACGGATTCCTAGTATTTCTCACATCAGTACTACCATTACATCCCTCCCTAGCCTCCATCATCTATCCTGCATAGGTCTACAATTATTAACCCATTGTCCGGCTCTTTTATCTTTTACCCGACTTGAAGCATGAACTATTCACATATTGTCTTAAAATTCTTACAAGCACCTGACACAAAAGTATTGCTCTTTTTGTTTTTAACTCATGCCATAATGTTACATGCCCTTGATTATTCAATGTGTCGCATTTATCAAGCATCAAAGACACTGCGTGATGAAACTCCAATTTTCCATACATTTATGCTTGGTCGGTTTAATTATTTATGGGTATTAGCTAGTTGAAATGTTATCGGGACAGATCTTTATCCCGATCAGCGAGATATCACGGACTTTTGCCCGTTGTGTGTTAGTCCGTGTGTAGGTGCGTATACTCTTTGTTTGATCATCATCTTGGAAACTACTGGGCTAAATTCAACCAAATTGATGCTAAGGACATGCTCAGATTCCCTCTTTTAATCCTGATCGGGTTGATAATTTGGACGATTCGGGCTGTTCGTCACCCCCAAAAAGGGTCCTTTATGCTGTTATATAAAAATATTTTACACTGAAACTAATAGTCAGAATTCAATCAAATTTCACCAGAATGGTGCCTATGAAGGGCTCTTTCAGATACAATATACACTGACTGTCATAAATAACACCTCACATGCATTTAGCTGTGGTTCAATGTGGGACACTAAATATAAGTACTATTTGTTTTTCACGGAAGATACTGATCGGGATGTTGTTAAAAGGTGGAGTAAGGTTTTAAGCTAAAACAAAACCATTTGTCACATTTTATTCAAGATTAGAATGACCACTGCCTTAAAGGTGTCAGTAACGCGTATGTCCACCATGACTAGCAATCACTGCTTGCAGTCTGCGTCTCATTGAGCCACACAGATTACGCAGAAGGTACCTCGGCATGCGAGCCCACTCCTGATGAAGAGCGTCAGTCAGTTGTTGCAAAGTTTGAGGTAGTGGCTGACGTTGACGCAAACGACGTCCTAGGATATCCCGCATGTGTTCGATTGGATTGCAGTCCGGTGAGTTGGCTGGCCATGGCAGAAGGTCAATATTTTTGGCTTGAAGGAAGTTTGCGGTGATACGCGCCGTGTGTGGACGTGCGTTATCATGCATAAAAGCGAGTCCAGTTTGTCGGCGAAGCAGGGGTTGGATAACAGGCTGTGAAACTTCGTTTATGTACCCCCTGGCATTCAAATTGCCTTGAACAACAACCAAGTCCGTTTTGAATGCATGGTTGATGGCAGCCAACACCATTACCCCGCCACCACCGAAGCGGTTATGCTCTAAAACACAATTACGCACATAACGTTCATTTACACGTCGATATATCCGAACGCGTCCGTCGGCATGTGAAAGATTTGAACCTTGACTCGTCACTGAACACAACTGTCCGCCATCGCCGTCCGATGCTATTTTAAGCCCATACGCGACGTCGTTGTCGATGACGATGTGAAAGTATCATACCACGATACGGCCTTCTGCACACAGCTCCACGTTCACGTAACCGGTGTCCTACTGTGTTTGCACTAATATTCTTACCGTGATTACCAAAAGTGGCTGCAGATGTCGATGTAGCTGTTAAAAAGCGTTCACGAAGGTGTCGTTGACGGATAAAGTTGTCTTGACGTACAGACGTTGAGCGAGGCCTAACAGATCTTCGCCTCTCCTGAAGACTTCCTGTGGCGTTCACACGTCTAACCAAACGCATTATAGTTTATCTTGATACGTTAAAACGTGTAGCTACGTGATTTTGGGAACTGTCCATTTCCAGCATGCCCAAAATGCGTGCGCGTTCTTCATTATTTAGTCTTGGCATTGATTTCTTAACCCCTGTTTGGTATTACTAGTAAGTGTGGGTTGGCGTTGAAATACTTGCATGTCCATCTTCTTTAGGGTCATTTAAGTTTTTTGTGGGCTCACATTATAGCCCATTTGAGCCGTTTTGGATGTTTTCCTTAAATAAGATTCTCAAAAATGGTGTTACTTTGACATTTCTTTTCAAATTACGTTCAATACCTAGCGTTAGTTCGTGTTGATGTTTATATTATTTTTCAATTTTCAACTTCTGATATGCTATTTGATATGCTTTAAAATGTGCCCATATGAACGGATTTAGGAGTTTTCCAAACTCGCGATTTTTGAAAAAAAAGATAGCCCTCATTATAATGCATATTTTAACCACAAATGGTGCAGAAGTCTACGAATCAAATTTTAAAACCTATACAGATAAAACATAGTGAAATTGACATACTGAATGATTGAGGATTGATATCGAAATGAAATTGAATGAGTGGGAGGCGCGTGTTTTGAATGATTTTTAAGGGAAATTACATGAAATCGCTAATTGCGTCCAAAATATCCATTGCCTCACTTTAATTGTTTTGAAAATGAATGAGTGAAGCGCTGTGTGAATGATTAAGAATGATTTTTCAAGAATATCTGTCAACATGGTCACTTAACGAACAATTTGTGTCAAGAAAGGATTTTTGAAAAAAAGAGGCATTTCTGTAGCCTTACAAGTCAATGGGTGCTGGTCTCAGTAAAACATACGTGAATCCAATTTTCCATGCTCATACCTATTTCATCGGCACTTAATTAAGCCCATAAGAGCGTTTTTCGGCATTCTGTAAATATACGACGGATAAATATGTTTGTATTCAATGTTGTTTTTTTGCTTTGACATTTATAAGTTCAAACGAATAAAAATCACGACGTCTTATTTTTGAAAGTTTGTCCGCTTTACTGCCCTTTAACGTCTCGGATAAGCTCTATATAATGCAAAGTTCGCTTATGCCTATAAATTTGGAACTGTATTTTCGACTACAGTGATTTTAGTCTTGTGTAAGAAAGCTTCAAACTCTAAAGTAGTGCCTACATATATACTCAAGCGCAATGAAATTGCACCACCCAAAAAAACTTGCACAAACTATCCTAATTGTAAAATTTTCAATCGGCTCCCTTTTATCGTCTTTCAACCTGTAAAGGAACATGCATAAATTCGTAACTTAATATCAACCGTAATACGTCGCTGCTTGTTTGGTGGTCATTCAATAGACCCTTTTGGCTTGGTCATTTAATTGTATCTTTGAAACAAGTTAATTGAAATTACTGTTTCTTAGAGAATGAAAATAAAGCATAAGATTTCACATTTGTTCTAAGCAAAAAGCAGCAAAGTGATCTAAACTTAAGTATTGTATGGGATTTACTAAGAAAGGAGACTTTTTTTTTTATTAAAATCGAAGAATCGTATATAACCTGTTGTAACTCGTGTTTTTCGAGTGATTTTCACTCCAAAACGGCATGATAAGGCCAGTCAGGGACGCCGAATGTACGGTGTAGACCTAGAAATTAATGAGCGCTAGCATATGCACGATTCAACTGTGTATGCTATGGCAATAGTTCCACTAAGTAAGAGCCAGCATTTTGTACCGAGTTAGTGGTAATATTACCAAAAATCAAACGACAGAAATGTTTTGCAAACCTTTTTTGAAGATTTATGATTAACGATTTTTTTTTTACTTTTTTTCGTTAGTCATAGGTTCAAAAGGCTTTGACCGTTCCTGAACTTATTCTTGCGTTACTGTGTAGTAAATGGTCCATTTGAAATATTTAGATTGCTAATATTGATGTCTGAAGTTTTGGTACATTAAATAAATATACGAGAAAAAATTAGGTGGTGCGATTTCATTGCTCGTTAGTATATTTGGAGGTTATTCAAACCAGCAAAGATGGGCTTCACGAAGCGCCGAAAATCATGCGAGGGCTTTGGATATTTGATTCATAATTCATATCTATTTCTAATTCTACTCTCATCATAACCCTACATAATTAAATTGGGCTGGAGAAATGTTTAAGACAAGAAATTGATTTCCCCCGACCCATTATTAGGAAAAGTATCCACGTTGGTTCATATAAGATCCAGTTAAATTGATTAAACATCTCGTTGTTGGTAAAGAGAATTTCGATCGACATTTTTTTCTCAACCAATAACGAATCATTTACAGCAATTTTGGTACCCGCCAACACCATAAGAAATGCCGTTGTTCTTAAAACCCAACTACGGATGCTCATAGTCCGGCTCATATGGGATCCTTTGTAAGCCAATCAAGGGGAATATTAGACTTTAAATATGGGCTACTTGTTTATTATACCAAAAGCTATTTAAATACAATAACATGCTGAAATAATTGGAGAACCGCAATGAAAATTACATTTTGTGTGACCATTATTAAAAAAAAGCACAAAAATCGGTACATATGAGCTATTATGAGAGCCCATAAAATCCTGAAATGATCCTAGAGATCATGGACCTGAAAGTATTTCAACGCCAACCGACACTTTATACCAAACAGCGCCTAAGAAATCAACCTCTGAACAAAAAATGTTTTCCCTAAACCCATTAATCGGAAGCTACCAAAATTGCTATTTTGGGCTCTGTGAGAGCCCAAAAATAGTGAAAAACCTTTTGAAATATGAGTAACAGTTTTTTCTAAAATGTTCTGACACTAAATACATTGTAAAATTAAAGAAAACATTTGAGAATAAAAACAAAACGCATTTTCTGAACCTAGTATTAGGAAAATACCCATTTTGCCCATATGGGCTCTTTTGAGAGCCCATAAAATCGGAAAAAGGACCCGAAAAATTTGGACCCGCATAGTTTCCGATTGCTTGACCCCTAAATTACTAATTGAACCCAGAAAATCAATTTCAGCACGAAAAGCCTACGGGATTACATAAGGCACCGCAATATCTATATGGGCCAATATTTCGCCTAAAATCTCAGTTTCGAGTTATTGAAACGTATTTTTTTCTTGTCATATCATATTTTCCATCTAATACCATGACGAATTCTGTTTTTCAGATTTTTTGGTGTAAAAAATTGATATTGTCCGTCCGCATACATGTTGACTTCTAGCCTTTCCTACCTCACTGTGTCCGTATTAACCGTAACAGCGAATTGTATATCCATAAATAGCTTTGATTTGCATAGGGGCAAAAGTGTAAGATTTTACGTGAGTCGTTTTAGTATAAAATCGACTATTTTTATAAAATTAAGTTTGTCGAAAAATTTACTTTCTTTGGATATCAAATCTGAATATATTGTCTCTTTATTCAAAATCGTTTAAACAGGTAATTGATAATTGTTTTTTATATATTCTGAGATGAACCCCACATCCACACATTTAGACCAATCAAAAAGTATTATTTAACGAAGTCGTTGGGAATTTCTCGAGGAAATAACGGTACAAATCGTCGATATGCTAATGAGCATGTCCAAATAAGGAATAATGGACCTTTCTCCTTTAAATGTTTAGTATGAAACTATATGTTTACAAGGTCTTACTATTTCAACAGCCCTCATCACCCCTCGTGTTTAAGAGCGGAAAATGTGAAAATATTAACATTAACTAGATAGACGAAATCATTATTTTGAAATCATTTTATTTTCAAAAATTATTTTTTGGAATGGTACTAAGTTGAAAGTAAGATTTTACCACATACAAATCCTTCATTTTATGTAATTGATGAAAAGGTTGGTCCATATAGAAGCCAAAGGGACTATAAAAGAGTTTGCGATAGCAGGATATGTAGAGTTAAGGCAATAATTCAAATTTATAGATAAAATTATTGTCTTCTGCTTACAGAAAAAAAGTAATTTCAAAATTTTGGTGAGGCCTTTTTTATGACAGTCAGTGTAGTTACTTAGAATCTTGATCAAGCTGATAATTAGATATTGGCTGTAGATTCGCAAAAAAGGGTCCAGTAATTTATGTGAAAATAAAAAAAAAGCATTAGCACTTTCCTGTTTAATCCCTGCTTTATACATGCCTGTGATTTTATGATTGAGAAAACATTGTGAAAAAAGAAGAAATTGCTTCTGACAAGCAATTTCTTCGTTTTCCACACTATTTCTACCCTACTGAATGGTTATTTTTATCCCCCGCCGTTTTCGGCGAGGGGATATAGTAATGCTCTCCGTCCGTCATTCCGTCATTCCGAGGTTCCGTCACTAAACTTGTCCGGAGCATATTTCCTAAAGTATAATAGCTATCAACTTGAAACTTTATGGGTGCATAGATCTCATGGAGGAGAAGTGCAGTGCCCAAGAACTACAACTCTTGCTTGCATAATTTTGGAGTTATTGCCCTTTGTTATTTCTAAGACTTAGATTTTGTCCGGAGCATATCTCCTAAAGTATAATAGCTATAAACTTGAAACTTTATGGGTGGATAGATCTTATGGAGGTGAAGTGCAGTGCACAAGAACTACAACTCTTGCTTGCATAATTTTGGAGTTATTGCCCTTTGTTATGTTTAAGACTTAGATTTTGTCCGGAGCATATCTCCTAATCTCCTAAAGTATAATAGCTTTCAATTTGAAACTTTATGGGTGGATAGATCTCATAGAGGAGAAGTGCAGTGCACAAGAGCTACAACTCTTGCTTGCATAATTTTGGAGTTATTGCCCTTTGTTATTTTTAAGACTTAGATTTTGTCCGGAGCATATCTCCTAAAGTATTAAAGCTATCAACTTGAAACTTTATGGGAGGATAGATCTCATGGAGGAGAAGTGCAGTGCACAAGAACTACAACTCTTGCTTGCATAATTTTGGAGTTATTGCCCTTTTTTATTTTTAAGACTTAGATTTTGTCCGGAGCATATCTCCTAAAGTATAGTAGCTATCAACTTTAAACTCCATATATTGGATGGAAAGATCTCATGGAAGAGGAGTGCAGTGCACAAGAACTATAACTCTGGCTTGCATAATTTAGAATTATTGCCCTTTGTTATTTTAAAGACTTAGATTTTGTAGGGGCTTAATTTCTTAAAGTAGAACCCTTAATCAATTAGGCTTCAGTTTACTATCAAACTTTCTCGGCGGGAGATGGCCATGTCCGACATGGCTCTTGTTCAAATTAAATCCACTCTCAATTTTCGTCAGCAAAACCTTTGAATTTGGACAGGTCTAAAATTTTGTCAAACAGGAAAGGGTTAATTCAGAAACAACTCCGCAAAATTCAACTGAAATTCACAGAATTAATACTTTGGACATGCTCTTTCAGGCTATTTATATTTATTTTTATATACGAGCTGTCATGTCTAAAAATATACTCTATATGGTAAAAGATCAAATTAACACTTTCTTTAAGAATTAGAAAGTCTCTGTAGAAATGGTTATAGGTGACTTATTGAGAACATAAAAAAGTCGGTGTATATTGGTTCTTATGTCATAAAAGTACAAATACCTAAGGGAAACTTTAATTCTGTACTTGTGACCTTAGCAACCGCCACTAAAAGATGTGGGCATTTGAAGCTTGGTTTCTTGCATTTGAGACATGAAAAATTGACTACTTTTCTTATTCAATATTGTATTCATTACTTATTTTCTTGTATTTTTTCACTAGTGCATCTTAATACGACATATATTGGCTTTGGTTTTAATACAAGAAAAAGCAAAAAATAAGCTAGTTGAATGTATTTCTATGGCAACAAAAAATGGTTCTTTTCTACTTTTCGCTTGTTGAAAAAAAAAATGTAATTTTCTACTTCAATTATCTTCCAATATTCATAAGCAATATTCGAAAATGAATTTTGCTTTTTGTTCCCAACCCCCCGACGACGGCACTCATTCTTTTCGACTATTTGTCTCTCACCAATGGGTTGATAATCGTAGACCTATGTGAGATAGCAGCTGGAGGCAAGGAAAGAATGTGGTTGTTGTACTTGTGAGAGAAATACCAGAAACCATTGTTAGGTGCCTCAGTCGCCGCGATATAACTGAATGTTGAAAACGTTAAACTCTATTCAATCAATCAATTGTTGCCATCCCCAAAAATTATCATAATGTATTTTTATACATTTCTTACAATTGCTGATAGAATGGTGTGCCCTGAAAGGACTTTAATCAAACTTAAAGTGGGCTCTATGTTTTTTTACCTTAGAATTTTAGTAAATTTTCGAGTTAAACTAGAGGTTCTAGAGCAGCTGATTTTCTCAACAGGCTTGAATCTACTGATAAGTTTAGACGAGCATTTAAGGAATGAATGAATGTTTATTTCAACTTCATAAGTGTTATTTATTATCACATGCGGGAATATTTCTGCAATGAAAAATTCATGATCCATAAATAACATATTTAAAATTGACCTCAGCCTACTAAATAAATATTTTTATCCAATCACAGTAATTTTGAGCAATCTGATAATGGTTCACCCAAGACACATTCCATTGACATTTGGTTGATATCCATCATATCCATCATAAATATTCTTAGAAAATGATTTTCAAAATCCCAACTAAATTAGATTTGGAGAAATGACTTCCGTCTATACAAGATATAGTTTTCATGTATTCACGGTATTCTTTTTTAATCTGAAATGGGTCATCAAAGGATCACTAAAGTCAAATTTGGTCGACAGTCATCCGGAGCAATCTTAGAGAATGATTTTCAAAGTTTCCATTAGTTTAAGACATAAGTGGTATATCAAAAGGTCTCAAAGGGGCGCAATACATCATGCGGTTCGTTTGTTTATTATAGTACCTCTTTCAAAAGTATTGCAATTTCGTCGCGGTATTCGGTTCACCTATTCGAATCCCCATCGTTTTCCACACTAGTATAATCATGACGTTTCATCTAAGCCACCACCTGTCCTTCCTACTTAAGTGAATCCTTCGCCGATTTGGATAGACAAATGAGGCCTGTCACTATGACTTATGACAAGTATCGGTTAGGCAAGCCTGGGAACGAACTCATGACAGGTCTGAGAACATGACGCGTTACCGACTGAGCTAAGTAATGTTGGTAGAATGAGTGGGCCGCGAAAAAAAAGCCAAGTATAGGAGAGTACTTTGATTAAGGATTAAACTCCACTTGAGATTCCAAAAAATAACACTTTTTAATTGATGATATCTTGACAAATACTTATCAAACTTTTTGACCATGGACTCTGAAGTTAAATGCCTCGCGTAACATTTCCTATAATATTTTGTATATTTTGTATAGCCATTGATTTTTCTATGGGTGAAAGATTACTACTCTTCATAGAAAAATAGAAATCTGTTTTTTAGATTCGGAAATTTGCATTTTCTGGTGTTTAGGAATCGCACATGGGTATGGCACTAACAACTCATTTTAGACAAATTAAGCTTGAATGTTCTAAGCGGCAAGGCCGGTGATGGAACCAGTCTATTATTTCCAGTCTGTAAATAACGAAATTGTTATTTTTCATGTAAAGACCAGCAATTTCCAGTGGGTGATCAAAGATCAATTTTACATTGAAACTGATAGGATATAACGGTTTCTCGAACCTCACTCTTGCTTGCGGAACTAAATAATGTTTCGTTTTTTCGCATGTATCGATATGAAGTTTCCCAATTGACAAATACTTTCGTCCTTGATCTTTGATTGAATGGATCAAACAGGCAGAATTGCATGTGTAAATAATTGGCTCAAATTTTAGAATAACCTTTTAGGCGTTAGTAGTTGCTTTACTTTTTCAGAATCGAATTCCGCTAAAATCAGGAATATCTGTCTTTTTTCCTTTTCTTACCAAATCGATTCTTATATTGTAAAGTTTTCAACACGACGAAGTAATAATTTCCGATTAATTCTACAAAAAAAAATAAATCAAAATTCGCATTTCCTAATCTGTGAAAGAGCAGCTTTAACGCTAATTTCAATATAAGTGCTAATATTTCTTGAATGTTGGAGAATCTATTCATAGTATCTTGTTGATCTTCACACCTGTGTCATCACGTTTTATCCAATCCATCAGCCGTGCATTTCACTTATACGTACAATATTCTAATTACAAATGACGCTACAATGACTGAAGTCAAATATTGATGTTACTTGGCCGAGCCATGTGTCGATTTCGAGACCCAATTTATTTCCCTTTGTCATTTTGAAGACTTTGGTATTGTCCGGACGATATCTGTAAGTGCACTTGCTAGCATCTTGAGTTTTTACAGTTGCATAGAAGTGAAATACATAGGCACAAACATATCTTTCCTGTTTGGTTCTGAAGTTATTGACCTTTCTTGATTGCATTAAAATTGATTGACTTGATTTTATCAAAACTTAGTACCTTTGCATGAAAAAGTGAGATGGAATAAACGATACTCATAATATAATTATGTGGCATGTTACACAAAAAAGACCTTCTTGGGACTTGAGACTCAGTAAATAAATGTTTTAGAAAGATATTGGTTCCAGTAGAGGTCAGCCAGAGTTCGCATTTCTAAGTTTTTTACACAGGAAGGTAGATGATCACTAAAGATTCAGAAAATGGCCAAATGCAAAATGTTAACACATAAACAGTCTGCATAGTGAGACCTTCACCCACTACCAAGAATTTCCTTTTTTGCCCTCTCTTTATTCAAGAACAATTAACAATTTTTGGTATAAAGCGACGTAGGTTTTCTCAGTTGTAGACTTATCCCTCAAGAAATCTAGGAATCTCAGGGCCCGTTTTACTAAACTACTTACGATAAATATGATCGTAAGTTCAAATCAAAAATCGTACCTGGTGGTTTCATTCATTGTTAGATTCTGCCTTGCAAAATCTCATTGAAATCGTCCCTAGAAGACGATTCCAATGAGATAATGCATGGCAGAATTCGTTTCTTCGTTACTACTGTAGAAGCAACTTTAATTTTTGACTTACGCAAGAAATTATCGTAAGATGTTTAGTAAAACGGGCCCCTGGATTTGCCATCAATGACTTGGTCGCCATAGTAACAATTCGCATTGGAAGATTTTTTTTTTTTCGTTTTTAGCTCCACTGGCTGAAAGCCACTGGGGCTATTGTCATGGCGTTGTGTCTGTCGTGCGTCCGTCCGTCCGTGCGTGCGATCGTTAACTTTTTCTTTAAAAATCTTCTCATCAGAAACTACTGGATGGATTTCAACCAAACTTCACAGGAATGATCCTTGGGTGACCCTTTTTCAAAGTTGTTCAAGAAATTTTGATCCAATGAAAAACATGTATTTAATGGGCGTGGCTAATTTCCAAATATGGTAAAAAGTGACTTTTCTCAGGTTCTAATAGATGGATACCAATTAAATTTTACATAAATGATCCTTGGGTGACCTTTTATCAGTCTACCAAAAATTATTATGATCAGATGAAAAATATGTATTTTATGGGTGGAGGTCATTTCTCTATATGTAATATAGTGGAAACTTTGAAAGTCATTTTCTCAGAATCTAACTGATAGATATCAACCAAATTTTACATGAATGATCCTTGGGTGTCCCTTTATCAGTCTACTAAGAATTATTGTGATTGGATGAAAAATATGTATTGTATGGGCGGAGGTCATTTCTCTAAATGTTATATAGTGGAAACTTTGAAAATCATTTTCTCAGAATCTAAATGATAGATATCAACCAAATTTTACATGAATGATCCTAGGGTGACCTTTGATCAGTCTACCAAAAATTATTGTGATCGGATGAAAAATATGTATTTTATGGACGGAGGTCATTTCCCTATATGTTATATAGTGGAAACTTTGAAAATCATTTTCTCAGAAGGTAACTGATGGATATCAATCAAACTTCATTAGTCTGATCCTTGGGTGATCTATAATCATGCAGCCAAAATTTATTGTGATTTGATGAAGAATATGTCTTTTATGGACGGAGGTCATTACTCTATATGTTATAATAGTGGAAACTTTGAAAACCATTTCAACATCAGTAGAACCCAAAATATCTAAAAATCTAGTCAAAACTTAGATTTGCTATTACAAGAAATTCAAGCCTGTGGAGCGACACAAGCCATTCATGGCTTTCTAGTTCACAATATCTGATACCTTAAACTTTCCATTTTTTCTGTCAGTATAACAAATCAAGAACCTTACCTTTTAATCAAATATTCAAATAATCAAAATGGTACAACTTTTTAGAGACTTGTTTATCTTATATCTTGCTAAATGTACTATACTAGAACCTTTTGCCAAATATATAATGAAACAATCGCTTGTGATGTTACCTTTGGTTAATGATACAAATGTATTCTTGTAAATCCTAGAATGCTCTTAATTAGCTTGACTTAAAGAATACCAGGATTATTTAAATTTGAGCTTTCCTCGGCTGCCAAGCAACGCATCAAAATTATTCTCCTGTTTTGGACAGTGATGATTAGTCTGCAGCTTATAAATTAGCGCGTGGTGAAAACTTTGACCAGACTGTGGAAATGCATAGGCCGATCTGAGTTTGTTGACTTGATGACTTGCAAGTAGGATTTACTGAAAAATAAGTGTAATTTTCTTTCGTGTGTTTTCGTAGAAAACCTGAGGTATTGCTATAGCCTTGCCCTGTGTTCATGATTTAGAAGCGTTTCGCGAGCGCTTTGAGATGGTACCCTGCTTTGCACGTACACAAACGTGCAAAGCGAGGTTTCATTTCGAAAGCGCTTTGCTTACGCTTTCATCCTGAACGCAGGGTTGGTGTCATCGTCGATTGAGACGCCGTCATAGCGCAGGTGGCAGTGCGTCGGACTGTCAATCTAGAGCTCCCGGGTTCGATCCCCAACGGCGGCACTCATTCATTCCGTCTATTTGTCTCTCAATTATGGGTTGATAATCGAATACTTATGTGAGATAGCAGCTGGAGGGTCGGAAAGGATGTGATGGTTGTACTGGTGACAGAAATACCAGGAATCCATTGTTAGGTGCTCCAGCCTCCGCGATATAACTGAACAAATGTTGAAAGCGGTGTAAAACTCAATTCAATCAATCAATTCAAGTCATCGTCGTTGTCGACGTCGTTGCTTTCGTTGTCGTCGTGCGAAATCTTTGACATTTTGTGATATCGCTGTTACTACTGAAAACATTCACTTTAAACTTGGCACACGTGTTCACCATCAAAAAAGCAACCTATACTTTTAAGGAGGATGACTTTAGATGTATTTTGTGCAAACTATGCCCCTTTTTCGACTTAGATTTATTTCGCCATTCAGCACTCAACAGCCGAGCGGATTTATTTCGCCATTCAGCACTCAACAGCCGAGCGAGGGCACAAGGGGCCAGTTTTACTAAACATCTTACGATCATTTTTTGCGTAAGTCGAAAATTAAAGTTGCTTCTACAGTAGTAACTTAACATGGAATTCTGCCATGCATTATCTCATTGGAATCGTCTCCTTCAGACGATTCCAATGAGATATTGCAAGACAGAATCTAGCGATGAATAAAAACAACAGGTACGATTTGTGATTTTGACTTACGATCAATTTTTTGCGTAAGACGTTTAGTAAAACGGGCCCCAGTAGGCCATGTTCTTGATCTAGATATTTAAATATCTTCGTATTTTTTACCAACATAAACGTGGTAAGAAAGCGTATCGTTTTGAACAGAGTTGAACAGAACATTTTTAGTCGACTAGTTCAACGCAGTACAGAGTAACAAAACAGAGGTTTCTTGTGACTCATATCAGATGATTGCGCATGCGTCGGGACAGGAAAACACACTCTGTTTTAGCTCTGCACAAATTGACGATTCTTCATCACAAAATCAAATTTTTGCACAATACTTCTTTCTTTTGTGGTGGGTAACTATCCAACTAACAAATCCAGCCCCCTTCTTAGCCATCTAGAGGTCGTGTTTCCAAAATTGGGTTAGTGGAAAACCCTAAAAATATATTTCCACCTGATGGCCGCCATTTTTATTTGACTACTTCCTGTTTACAAAATGAAAGTCGATATTACATTATCTTTCCTGTATGGAATCCTGTTAGTCTATTATGTATTCTTACATCATGAAGCTAGGGAAGAAGAAGGTTTTGACCAAACTCCTTCGTACGGAAATATTATGCTGCGTGCATTCTACAAATCATGCAGGTTAGGCAGCCTCAAATTGAGACAAATACGTATACCAAAGTCAGGTAGATTAACCTCACTCGGAAGAGCACCAAATATTTTACTGCATTGTCTTTTGATTACCCAAGCATCAGACATCGAGCTGAACCCAGGCCCCTATTCCCTGTCAGCCTCCAACTACCCATGTGGTTCATGTGGAGTAAATGTCACTTGGAACCAAAAAGGTATTCTATGTGACTCATGCAATGTATGGTATCACGCAGATTGTCAGAATATAGGAAATTCAACGTATGACCAACTTTCTGACTCAAGGTATGTTTGGTATTGCACAAAATGTGGTGTGATAAATTACTCCTCATCATTATTAGAATCACTAGATTCACTGAGTAGAACAAATATGTATTCAGCTTTAGACACCGATACATTCACATCCACACCAAACAGAAGCCATAGCAACCAGTTGGCTCCATCCTCCATAATAAGTAATAGCAGCCCACACTTTCCACCAGTAGCCACATCTACACCCCTTGCTAAGAGTCAATCATCTAAAAGAGCTAACTCAAAACCAAAACTGAAAGCCAGTGAAAGGCTTAGTATCCTCAACATAAACTGCCGATCTATCAAAAATAAGATACCCGAGATACAACAAGTCATATCACAGGTAAAACCTGACATTATTTGTTGCACTGAAACCTGGCTGAAACCAGAAGTTAACTCTACGGAGATCTTTCCAGAAAACACAAACTACAACATATATAGGGACGACAGAACAGAAGGTCAAGGTGGTGGTACCCTCTTAGCTATAACAAAATCTCTTGTAAGCCATGAACAGCCAGACCTGAAAACAAAATGCAATTCAGTCTGGGCTAAAATATCCCTCAAAGGAGTGAAGGATATATACATTTCCTGCTTCTATAGGCCCCATGAAAAGGATGAACCCTCCCTTAATGAATTGTGGGCATCTGTAAACAAGATCCCACAAAACAGCACAATCTGGGTCTTAGGGGATTTCAACATGCCGCAAATGGACTGGGTAAATGAATGCCCAAAGGATGCATGCAAATTTCAAAACTTGTATCTAAATTTTGTTGAAAATATGATCAACCACAACTTAAACCAAGTAGTGAACATCCCAACAAGGGGAGAAAATATCTTGGACATCTTCCTCACTAATATGCCATCCCAAGTGCACTCCACAAACACACTGCCCCCCCCTTGGCAACTCAGATCATGATATAGTACACCATGAAATCACTATTAATAGAGGTCGCCCAGTGCAAACAAAAAGGCAAATCAAATCATATAGTAAAGCAAATTGGTCACGGTTCAAGCAAGACATAAATGCATTCTTTATTAATGTATTTAGCATTAAAAATTACACAGACCCCAATAAGGCCTGGTTAGACTTTAAGGAGGAATTACATCGCCTCTCTATCTTACATATCCCAACAAAACTATGCAAAACACGAAGAGATTTGCCTTGGATAAACAAAAACATAATCAGAAGCATCAGAAAAAGAGACAAATTATTTTTACGTGCCAAAAGGTCAAAATCAGCAGACATCCACAAGCAGTATAAGGAATTGAAACAAAAAGTGCAAAGAGACATAAGAAAATCTTATTGGAATTATCTTGAAAATGTCATCTTCACAAATGATGCCAAAGAGGTCAAAAACAAAAAGTTTTACAGCTACATAAAAAGCAACAAAACAGAGAATAGTGGAGTTGCCCCATTGAAGAACAACGGACAAACATTCATAGATCCTGTGTCTAAAGCTAACATCTTGAATGCTCAGTTTAAATCAGTGTTTTCTAGCCCACAGCCCTTGAGTCTTGCTCAATCATGCAAACAGAGTCTCGTGCCAAACAACCTACCATTAATGCCCCAAGTATGTATAACTGAAAATGGTGTAAACAAACTACTTCAAGGTCTTAATCCAAATAAAGCTTCAGGCCCAGACGAAATATCTCCCCATTTACTGAAAGAACTGCACAATGAGATAACCCCAATCCTTACAGTCATCTTCCAGCTATCATTGAATACAGGTATCGTCCCGGATGACTGGAGACATGCCACCATAGCCCCGGTATACAAAAAAGGTCCGAAAAACAAACCTAGCAACTACAGACCTATTTCCTTAACTTGTATCGCCTCCAAGCTCATGGAGCACATCCTGGTCTCGAATATTATGTCCCATCTTGATGAACACAGGTTACTTAGTGAATTCCAACATGGGTTTAGGTCCAAACACAGCTGTGAATCCCAACTAGTAAGTTTCTCCCAGGAAGTCCATGACAACTTAGAGAAAGGCCAACAAACAGATATTATAGTCATGGACTTCAGCAAAGCATTTGATAAGGTTGACCATCACAAACTTGTTCTTAAACTAAAAAGACTTGGAATTAACGAACAAGTGTCAACCTGGATTAGGTCATTCCTCAGGTCACGATCTCAACAAGTGGTAGTAGAAGGTCACAAATCAGACACTCTCCCCGTGCTCTCCGGAGTTCCGCAAGGATCAGTTCTTGGCCCATGTCTCTTTCTTTGCTATATAAATGACTTACCAGATAGCGTTATGGGTAAAGTCAGGCTATTTGCTGATGATACGATAGTCTATCTAACTATCAAATCCCAAGATGATGCCCTCAAACTCCAAAATGATCTTACATCTTTAGAATCTTGGGAAAATGACTGGGCAATGGAATTCAACCCGGATAAATGTGAAATTTTAAGGATAACCAGAAAGAGACACCCTACTATCTTCCAATACACTCTACATGGCACCCCTCTCCAATCCACAGATGCAGCAAAATACCTAGGCGTTACTATTAGTCATGACCTCTCATGGAAAAAACACATAAACAACATCACAGCAAAAGCAAATAATTCTTTACGGTTCATCAAGAGAAACATCAAAACTCGTAACAAATCCATCAAAGAGACCGCTTACAAAACTTATGTCCGACCACAATTAGAGTACTGTGCCACAGTTTGGCATCCGTGGCAGAAAACCCTAGCCCATCAAGTCGAACAAGTCCAAAGGTCAGCCGTAAGATACATCTTTAATGACTACTCCTACACAAGCAGTGTATCAAAAATGATTGAGGAACTCAACTGGCAATCTTTGGAACAAAGACGTAACATTAGCTCTCTCATCTTCTTTTATAAAATACAGCATCAACTAGTCTGCGTGGACCACCATCACATTGCCTATACCCGGTATCTTAATTGTTTATTACCCTACTCAAGAACACAATACCATGCAAATTCTTATTTCCCAAGAACTATTCGGCTGTGGAATGGTCTCCCCTATGAAATTCAGGCAAGCCCCAGTGTAGCAGCGTTCACTGAGAGGCTTAGCCAGGTCAAAATGTAAATTTAAATGAGTGTGTTTTTATCCTTTTAACTATCCCCCTTTTAAATTGTAAGATATCTGCTAATATTTAACAAATCTTATGTTCTTTAACCTAACTATTTCTTTTAACTAACAGCTGTCCCAGACAACGCGCCTGCTAATAGTAATCAAAGATGATTGATAGCAGTATACAGTAGAAGTAGAAGTAGAAGTAATTTTGGGAGTCATAGTTTCCATATGGGAGTCCCAGCTCGTAAAAAGATTTTAGTTATGCTATTTCAATAACAATTGGAACTAAAAGCTTGACACTTTACCGATGTTTACAGGGAAGTCTCAAATATCATAACGTCTGTGAGTGACTAAAATCCCATATAGCCTCAGTTTATCTAAGCTGTAGAAACGAGGTTTAAGTCTTTCGCCAACGATATACCTAAATGTGCTGTTACGACGGTTCCAACAATAATTTGAACAACCCAGACAATGGTTAAATTAGGTAAATAATCTCACTTGTTTTTATCTCCACTGGCCGAAAGGCCAGCGGGCTATTGTCATGTCGGGGTGTCCGTCGTTCGTGCGTCCTTGCGTGCGTCCGTCTGTCCGTAAACTTTTACTTCTTCTCCTCTTTAAGTAATGGATGGATTTCAAATTTCACAGGAATGTTCCTTGGGTGATCCTCTATCAGATTCCCTCAAAGAATTTTAATTGGTTGAAAATCATGGCTGTGGTAGGCGTTGCTAATTTCCATGTATGGTAATAGATGGCTTTTCTCAGAAACTAATTGATGGATATAAACCAAACTTCACATGAATCATCCTTGTATGACCTTCTATCAGTCTACAAAAATTATTGTGAACAGAACAGCGGAAAAGCGTTCTTTATGCATACCGCCTTAAACAAATAAAATTACACGTGAGTTAATAGTTTGAGCTTATTTAAAAGAAAAAAATCGATTTTATAGGCCCATTTTGATTCTTAATTACGAATTTATCTTTTATTAACACGCTCTGTTAACATGATTTCTTGCCTATATGGCTCCTTAATTAATTTCAGTTGAGTAAAAGTGAATCTGCTGCTTGGCAGAATGGTTGGGGTTCGATTGTCAATTCAGCACGTACATTTATCCGCATTTTAACTGGTTTCTATCTTTTTTGTATATCCTTTCTATTTTCATGCTACACCGAAAATGTTGAGGTGAAGAAAGAACACAGTGATGGTAACCTGCAACAAACACAAATGCTGGGGCGAACAAAAGGCAGCATCTAAGTGGTTGTAACCAGGGGTGTGGAAATACGAGTTTTCTCCACTTGTCCCTGGACAAGTAAAAGCGGATTTTCTACTCGTCCAGGATCAAAGTGAACCTGTCCGCTAAAGAGTAAATAGAAAAAAAATGGAAAAAACATTGCCTTTTGATGAAGAAAATGCTGGTATCCAGCATTTTCTTCATTAAAAACAATGTTTTCTACCCTATGATATGAACATCAAGTGATTTCTCTCTTAATTCTTTTAAGTAACATTCCAAGATTTGCCCTGGTATTTACTTGTCCTTGGACAAGTGGCTTAGAAAAATTTACTTGTCCTCAAGTACAAAAGCCCGAGTCGGACAAGTCGGGCATGGGAATTCCACACCCCTGTTGTAACCCTAACAATGGCAGAAAAGCTGCAGAATGTTCAGGTTTTGGTCTTTCATGGACTGGAGTAGACGTGACAGTTGATGTTGCAGCCTGGTAGATCTGGCATGTTTGTTGGTCAGGCAAATAAGTGGAGTGATGCCCTTCCACAACTTGGCGACTGTGACCCCAGCAAATGGTTCATGATGCGGCATTGCACATGCGTTTCTGTGTTTTGCCTTACTTAAGCCTCTGCAAGGTCAAAGTAAATTATGGTGTTTGGTAGCAAAGATCTTGACAAATGTTAAATTGTTTTGCTTTAAGTGCCAGACAGGTAAAGTAGACAGTTTTCTACGTATTATTCAAAGTATAAGCTACTATTAATTTATTATCTGGCCTCCTTTAAATAATGATATAGTTAAAGGAACTTATAAATGAGAGGCGATGGCCTTTAGCCTTCTAGTCAAACATTTCACTTGTTGGGCAGGTAATAAATAGCACATAAAATATTTGCACTTGCTCTAGTTTCGGTTAGATGTTCATTCTATTGTAATTTAGATAAGTGATAGCAGGCAATAATTATCAAACTTAAAAAAAAGAAATTAACGAAACTGTTTTTATAACAAAGTATTTCAATGAAACTGTCTAAATTTTGACATTCAAAGAGATTATTTGTACTAAAACAAATAAATCCAACTTAAAAAAAGAAATTAATGAAACTGTTTTTATAATGAATAATTTTAATGAAAGTGTCTAAATTTTAACATTCAAAGAGATTATTTGTACTAAGCAGCATGTGACTAAATTGTTTTGATCATATTAATTGTACCAAGGGCGTAGAAATACATAATTTTTATGCCCCCGTATCGAAAGATCGGGGGCATATTGTTTTACCGTTGTCCGCCTGTCTGTCTGTCTGTCCGTCCGTCTGTCTGTCTGTCTGCTGCAAAAGTTAACCAAAAAACTTAACATTGCCTATATCTTCAAGCCTACTCAAGATACAAGGCTCATGTTTGGCATGATGATAGATCTCAATGAACCGCATCTGCTTATACCAAGGTCATTTGACAAGGTCATCTGTCAAGGTCAAGTAACTAAAAAACTTAACCAAAAAACTTAACATTGCCAATATCTTCAAGCATATTCAAGATAAAAGGCTAATAATTGGCAAACTTCTCTTAGTATGTGGTTTGCATCCATAATTAAATGAAGTTAATACCTTAGCTTGAACAGATTTTCTAGCTACTTTGACAATAAACAATGAATGACAATGACATTGATTTTTAGCTCCACTGGCCGAAGGCCAGCGAGCTATTGTCATGGCGGAGTGTCCGTCGTGCGTCCGTCCGTCCGTCCGTCCGTGCGTCCGTCCGTCCGTGCGTAAACTTTTTCTTTAAACATCTTCTCCTCCCAAACCAATGGGCCGATTTCAATGAAACTTGGCATGGGTGTTCCTTGGGTGACCCTTTACTTAAATTGTTCAAGAAAATGTGATTGACCCCCAAATATGGGCGTGGCAGGGCGTGGCATTTTTTCATGTTAAAATCTTTAAAAATCTTCTCCTCCCAAACCATTGGGCCGATTTCAATGAAACTTGGCATGGATGTTACTTGGGTGACCCTTTACTTAAATTGTTCAAGGAATTTTGATTGACCCCTAAATATGGGCGTGGCAGGGCGTGGCATTTTTTCACATTGAAATCTTTGAAAATCTTCTCCTCCCAAACCACTTGGCTGATTTCAATGAAACTTGGCATGAATGTTACTTGGGTGACCCTTTACCTAAATTGTTCAAGGATATTTGATTGACCCCCAAATATTGGCGTGGCAGGGTGGGGCATTTTTTCACATAAAATCTTCAAAAATCTTCTCCTCCCGAACAATTGGGTCAATTTCAATGAAACTTGGCATTAATGTTCCTAGGATGACCCTTTACTTAAATTGCTCAAGAAAATTTGATTGACCCCCAAATATGGGTGTGGCAGGGGGGTGTGGCTATTTTTTCACATTGAAATCTTTAAAAAAATCTTCTCCTCCCAAACCAATAGGCTGATTCCCATGAAATTTGGCATGGATTTTCCTTGGGTGACCTTTTAATTAAACTGTTCAAGAAATTTTGATTGACCCCCAAATAAAGGCATGTTACATGCGTCCATCTGTATGTGAACTACTTTTTCTTTAAACATTTACTCCTCCCAAACCAAATGGCAGATTTAGACTAAATTTGGTAGTAATGATCCTATGGTGACCCTCTTCTTAAATTATTCAAGAAATTATGATTGACCCCCAAATATGGGTGTGGCAGAGCTTGGCTTTTTTCATTTCAAAATCTTTAAAAATCTTTTTCAACCAAACCATTTGGCCAATTTCAATTAGAGTTAGCATGGATGTTCCTTGGGTGACCCTTAACTGAAATTGTTCAAATTTTGATTGACCCCAAATATGGGTGTGACAAGGCAGGGCTTAGTCTATTATAAAATCTTCAAAAATCCTCCCCTCCCAAACTGTTGGACTGATTTCAATGAAACTTTGCATGGGTGTTCCTTGATTGACCCTTTACTTTAGTCTTTTTTTTTTAAAAAAAAGATTAACCCCTAAATATGGGCGAGACAGGGTGGGGCTTATTTTCATTATAAAATATTTTCCTCCCAAGCATATTTTCACTTAAAAATCTTCAACAAGTTATTTTTTTTAGCTTTGCTGTTTTGAAATTAAGACTAAAAGCAATGAAATCACCCTGGTGTTGTAGGCTTTAGTGAGTCTAACATTTATATAAATCATTATTCCCTTAAGATTATATCACCTTGAAAATTTGAACTTTCCATGAATAGTAAGCTTTCATATCTTTCGATAAATAGGTATATATTTAGCTCAGCTGTTTCTAGAGAAAACCCCAAGGTATTATGATGTATCTATTGCATTGGCGTAAGCATGACAAACATAAACCTTGGTCATTTCTTTGTTGTTTTTGAATATATCTACATGAAACATGTTCACCATCACCAAAGCTACCCAGACTTATAAGGGGGATAAATCTGGAAGCATTTTTTGTATGAGTTGTGCCCCTTTTTTGACTTACAAAGTTGGCATAATCCAGCACCTGAAGCCAAGTGTTGCACCCTTAGGAGGTGGTCTTGTTTTGAGAAAGTCGCAAATCATCATCCCCTGTAGTTGTGTGTGTCACAGACTTTGCGGTGCTCTTATTTCTATTTTCAGACAAAGAACTGCCAAAAAGAGATTTTGATTTAGATGAAAATTGGGAAGGAATCACTGACACATCAACTGTTTGATTTGGATATGTTCGAGCTGTCCATAATTTATACTCACGTACCTGAGTAACCCCTGTTATGAAATGCCCTGAAATTTATTTATAGATTTTCATGTATACTTCTACAAAGAATTTTGGTTACATGTATATATGGTAATCTATAAAATTATATGATAGATTGTACCAGGTGAGAGTGCAATTAAATGTTTGAAGGGTAATATGAATTTATACCTCTTTCATTCTATTTCTATGAATAAGTGAAAAAGATATACACTTTATAAGTAAGAACAAATTATAATCTATCAGTGTTGTAATAGAAGGGCTTCAGACTGAGAGATACCGCCTTGCTAATGACGGAACAAAGATTTCTTTTGAAATCTAAATTTTTATGATAATTTTTAGAAATTTTTATCTTTTATTTCAAATATGATCCTTTTTCATTAAAGATAAAATTATGTTTAATAACACCCCAATGAGGAATAGCATAGAAGCTTGAAATAAATAATTATTTCTATTTAACTTATTACTGTTGAAGTAAGTTTTTTTGTGAAAGCTTATAATATTCAGCAGTGAGATTTTTTTTTCATTTTTGTATTCTTTTTGCCTAAGGTTAGACTTTTAGTGAGAGTTTGTTTTTAATTTTTTCAATTTTCAATATCCATCATTTTTTTCTATTTTAGATTACAAACAAGAAAGAAAGTAATAATTTGAACTACATATAAACTATTATATACATTTTGACATTGGTGAATTTCTAAGTGTGATTTCTATGTTTTGCCATTGAGCTAATGTGACTCTGACTTCTTCATTGACTTAAATTTTGCTTTAGTTGAGAATTTTAAATTATAGTGTATTAGATTAGTGATTTTGTGTGATTTTTGATTAGTTGTGTTAAACTCTTGACCTTTGAGATCAGTGTGCATCAATTGGATCAGCTGGACTATTGGATTAAGATAGGAGGATACTGTAGCAGACTAGAGTTATTTACCAGTTTATTGAAGATAGAGATCAATAATCAGTCATCCTGTTTCATTACTTGTAAGTTGATTTTTATGCCCCGTATCCAGAGATCGGGGGCATATTGCTTTACTCATGTCTGTCTGTCTGTCCGTCTGTCTGTCCGTCCTTCTGTCCGTCTGTCCAAAAACTTAACCTTGCCAATATCTTCAAGCCTATTCAAGATACAAAGCTAATATTTGGCATGATGATAGATCTCAATGATCGGCATCCGCTGGTACCAAAGTCAAGGTCATGTGATAAGGGTCAAGGTCATCTGTCAAGGTCAAACTTTGAAATAAAATGCCGTTATGGGGGCATTCGTGTTTCACAAACACATCTTGTTATATCAGCTGTTTTTGAAAAAAAAGTCAAGCTATTGTCATTACCCTAGCAGCATTGCTGTTAGAAGATTTTGATGTTAACTTTTATATTGGTAACCTTAGCCGAGCATTGGCACCTGCACAAAGTTGTTGTTTTTTTATGAGAATATAAGATTCGTTCATCACTGGTAATGTAAAGAAAATTAATTGTCAGTTCTTGAAAGACTGCAATCATTTGAAAGAGTTGTCATGTTTTGAGGATAAGTATTTCACAATTAAATCTTTTCACAATGTTCTCTACCATATATTGCTTTTCACTTGTGACGTCAGTTGGTCAGTAGGTCAGTCCCTCCATCAGTCCGTCTGTAGATCTTTTTTTGTCCGTAGCATATTTCAAAAAGTATGCAAGTTAAAATCATGAAACTTCACAGGTCGATGGATCTCATTGACATGAACTGAAGTGCATGAGAACCATAACTTAACTAATCATATATTTAGATTTTTACACAATGTTCCTAAGGGAACTAAATAAATATCCAGAATAGTTGTACTCTGTTTCAAAATGAAAAACAGTACAACTATTCTGGATGCATATTTTTAGAGTTGTAGCCCTTTGTTAATCGACAAATAGTAGGCCATTATTTGGGCATAAAATGTTTTACAAACATCTCTTGTTTTTATGCCCATGCATTGATAGATTGGGGGAATATTGTTTTTCTGGGGTCCATCTGTCTGTCCGTCTGTCTGATTTTATGCAAAAACCTAACCTGCCAACATTTTCCTATTACTTCAACCCTATTTAAGTTACAATGTTAATGTCTGGTATGCAGCTAGGCCTCAACAAGGCTCAATTGGAAAGGGCCATTTCATTGAGGTCAAGGTAAAAAATGTAACCCTTTTTCCTAAAACTTAACAGAAAAGCTTAATCTGCCAACCAAACATTTTCCTATAGTTTCAATTCTATTTAAGTCACAAAACTAATACTTGGTATAAAACTAGGGTCAACAAGTGCAACTGGAGAGGATAAGTTCATCCAGGTAAAAAAAATTTAACCCTTATCTCTAAAACTAAACTGGAAAATTCTACCTACCAACTACACTTTCTTCTGTAACTTCAACACTTCAAGTGACAATTGGTATATTTGGCATGGAGGTTCCTATCAATTAAACACACAATTTAAGGTCAAGGTCATCTCTCTAGGTCAAGTATAATTATCAAGGTCAAACTTTTTAAAAAAATTCTTTGTGGGGAGGACATTAATGTTTTACAAACTATTCTTTTAATTGCAGATCGAAAATGCCTCGCAAGAAGACCTGGAGAATGAGAAGAGCAAGAAGAGACGTTCTGGAGAGATGCACAGCTGATCTGGGTGTCTTTGAACTATCAGATGGGGGCCCATCCCACCCTTTACCTGCATCTGTTTTGGATGAAACAGATGTAAGGCCATCTGTGTCTATAGAGGGCGTCTTTGGAATATCAGATTGGGGACTTGCCCACCCACAAAAACCATCTGTGTCTATAGAGGGCGTCTTTGGAATATCAGATGGGGGACTTGCCCACCCACAAAAACCATCTGTGTCTGGAATTTGTTCTGAAACTGCTCTTGAAACTGTTCTTGATACTGTTCATGATACTTTACCTGAAACTGACAATGATATACTGATTGACTGTGTTGCTGATTCTGGACCTAGTACTAGTGATGATACTGTTCCTGTTACCAATGTTACTGTTGAAGAACCAAACACAATGATTTTTGGAACATTTCATCAAGGTAATCAAATGTTCAATCCATCCTCACGAAGTTTTCAGTGTACAGCAAATGCCTTATGCTCATTGATATACACAGACCTCAGACAATTGCAATCCACTCAATGTCTTGATGATATTCTTATAGAAGGAGATAGATTACATAGTAGAATTGTGAGTGGTTTGAAAGAAAGAAATGAGTTTCAAAGTTTGCTTTTGAATTTAGATGAGATACCAGATTCTGTAACTGTTTTTGACAGAAATGTTTCTATAGTAAAAGGAAATATTGTGTCTGGTGTATTAATTCAGAGTTCTAACAACACTCATATGCCATCACTTCACATTTCCCTTAATGAGGCTTTCCAAATAACTTCTTACCTTTTATTCATCATTGGTTCAGTTTGTTCTGCAATTTTCAGAAAGGATAGTAGATACTGCATTTTTGATTCTCATTCACATGGTACTGATGGATTGTCTACTGATGACGGAAAATCATTATTAGCTTCCTTTAGTTCATTGGATGATTTAGTTACATTCATGTATTCACTGTATCAAAGTATGAACATCAATCTATGTGAACAATTTGACATGCTCCCAATTAAATTTGTTAAAAGAAAATCCCCTGAATCTGATTCTAGGAAGAATGAAATTGAATTCTTAGATTGTTCAACTGAAAATCAGTCCATATCATTGATTGAGAACTACTTTAAGGACCAATCAGTAAGACAAAAGCACAAACATGAAGTTGATAGGTTAGATTATGAAACTGTACATGAATGTAAAAGATTAAAAAGAAGAGAATATATGAGAAATTATAAAAGAGAACAGCGTCTGGATAATAAGCAAAAGCTAAAAGAGTGTTTAATGACAAAAGAATCTATGAGGAAAATAAGAAAGGATTCAGAAAGACAAATCACTGAACGTACAATGTCTAATATTTCAAAGAGGAAAGCAAGACAAGATCCAGAAAGACAAGTCACTGAACGTACTATTTCTAATATTTCAAAGAGGAAAGCAAGACAAGATCCAGAAAGACAAGTCACTGAACGTAGTATGTCTAATATTTCAAAGAGGAAAGCAAGACAAGATCCAGAAAGACAAGTCACTGAACGTAGTAGGACTAATATTTCAATGAAGAAAGTAAGACAAAATCCAGAAAGGCAAGTCACTGAACGTACTATTTCTAATATTTCAAAGAGGAAAGCAAGACAAGATCCAGAAAGACAAGTCACTGAACGTACTATTTCTAATATTTCAAAGAGGAAAGCAAGACAAGATCCAGAAAGACAAGTCACTGAACGTACTATTTCTAATATTTCAAAGAGGAAAGCAAGACAAGATCCAGAAAGACAAGTCACTGAACAAACTATTTCTAATATTTCAAAGAGGAAAGCAAGACAAGATCCAGAAAGACAAGACAAGGAAAGGTCAATGACAAAGAACTCTAAGCAAAAAGTTAGAAAAAATGAGGAAAGAAATAAGAAAGAAAGATTACTAACTCTTAAATCAATGCACAAGTGCCGGTCTAGTAAGTTGTACAAAGATGCAGAAAGGCTAAAAAAACAAAATAAACGTGCATCAAGATGTTATTTGAATGAGGAAAATGAAAGAAATAAGACAAAACGTCAATGTCTGAGATCTAATTTAGATTATAGGATGAAAGAAAAGTGCTACAAAACTTCAAAACGACATGGTATTGATATAGGAGACTGTATTGAAAAATTCAGGAAAAATATTTCTAAGGGTCCTGTTTATGTTTGTTCATGCTGTAACCAAACATGGTTCAAACATTCTGTTGTACTATTTGAGAAAATAAAATCCAAATGCACTTCTGATGCAGTTAAAAGGTTTTCTACTGGCTACATCTCTGTTGATGGTTGTGAATGGTTGTGTAAAACTTGTTATGAAAGAATTAAGCTTAACAAAGTTCCACCAATGTCTGTTTTTAATAGGAATGAATTCCCTGTACAGCCAAAGGAACTCAATTTACATCAGCTAGAAGAGAGACTAGTGTCTTTGAGAATTCCGTTTATGCAGATAAGAGAATTACCGAGAGGAGGTCAGTTGTCTATAAAAGGAAATGTTGTCAATGTTCCTGTTGACATTCAGCCTGTCATACATAGCTTACCTAGAACATTTGATAGTCACTATACAATACCTGTTAAACTTAAGAAAAAACTTTCTTACAATAAATGTGATTTCACAGAAAACATTAGACCTCTGCATGTTTTAAGTGCTCTTCATTGGCTAGTGAACCATAGTGTGCTGTATAAAGAATCTGGTGTTACAGTAGATGATGAATGGATACAATCAATTACTTCAGATTGTAGTGATACAGTTAAAGAATTTTTTGGTATTGAAACTGAAGGTGAAACTACTGAAGAGTTAAATTGTGCTGATGATGTGGATTATGATTCTGATCACTTCAGTGAGATTGATGAGACTGAAAAGGTTATTGGTAATAGTGATACTATGCTTGATGTTGCAGATCCAACTAGAGACAATGTTTATACTTTTGCTCCAGGTGAAGGTCAGACACCACTCAGTCTTTATCAAGATCCTGATGCTGAATATTTAGCATTTCCAACAATTTTTTGTGGACAAAGACGAACTCCAAATGAGGAAAAACATGTTCCAATTCATTTCAGCGATACATGCAAGCTAGAACTAAGACATATTGATCGCAGAGTAGCATTGAATATCCCTAACATCTTCTTCAAATTAAAGAAAGTTCAATTGAAACAAATTTCAGACAAAGTTCATCTTGCTTTAAGAAGATGCAAAAAAGAAGGGAAAACATTTACTGCCTCACAAATGCTTGATCCAAATTATCTTCAAAGTGTTGTGAGATTGGATGAGGGCTTTTATATATTCAGAAGTTTAAGGAATTCACCCCCTTATTTTGAAGCACGTAAAAGAGATGTTTTTGCAATGATTAGACAACTAGGACTACCAACTTGGTTTACATCCCTTTCATCAGCAGATACTAGGTGGCATGATCTACTGAATATGCTTTCTGAGATAAACAATGGGAAATCACTGTCTGAGAAAGATATAGATGGGTTGACTTGGATTGATAAAACAAAACTTGTGCAGAAAGATCCAGTTACTTGTGTAAGGTACTTTGACAACAGAGTTCAGGAGTTCATCAATACTGTCCTACAAAGTCCTCATGACCCACTTGGGAAAGTAGTAGACTATTTCTATCGAGTTGAATTTCAACAAAGAGGTTCACCACATATCCACATGTTAATCTGGATTGAGAATGCTCCTAGATATCATGAAAGTTCTTTAGAGGACATAACCTTATTCATAGATAAGTATGTATCATGTGAGAAAAATCCTGATCAACACCTAATAGATTTGCAAGTTCATAAGCATTCTAAGTCTTGTAGAAAGAAACAGAAATCAATCTGTAGATTTGGCTTTCCAATTCCTCCAATGAAAAACACAACCATATTAGAACCCTTGAATGATAGTAAAGACAAGCAAGATTACAAAAAATTATTTGGGGCAATTCAAAAGAAATTAGATGAAATGAAAGATACAAATATTACACAAGAAGAATTCTTAGCTCAGATCAAAGTGAAAGAGGATGATTATATTAAAGCAATCCAAAGTTCTTTGAATGGTCCAAAGGTCTTTCTGAAAAGAAGATTAAGTGAGGTTAGAATTAATGCATACATGAAACCTATCCTTAATGCTTGGGGTGCAAATCATGACTTACAATTTGTATTAGATCCATATGCTTGTGCTGTATATATAGTGTCATATATTAGTAAAGCACAGAGGGGAATGAGCATTCTTATGAATGAAGCATGTAAAGAAGCTAGAAGAGGAAACATGGATCTAAGACAACAGGTTAGACATATTGGAAACAAATTCTTGAATAGTGTTGAAGTAAGTGCCCAGGAAGCCTGCTACTTACTTTTGCAACAATCATTGACAAAGGCCTCTAGGGATGTTGTCTTTATTAATACTTCTTTGCCTGAAGACAGAACATTTCTACTTAAGTCTAAGGAGTCTCTAAAAAAACTGTCAACAAACTCTACTGATATTGAAGCAGATAATATCATTAAAAGATATTCAAAAAGACCAAGAGCTCTTGAGAATTGGTGTTTAGCAGATTATGTGTCTCAGCTTGATATCAAATACAATGATGACATTGCAACTGCAGAAAATTCAGGACAAGACTACTTAGAGCCGTCAACAGAGGAAACTATTGAAAGTGTAGACAATGAAAACATGGATACATATTGTAATGATGATGAGGTACTGGACACAGTCACAAGTAACAGTGAATCAATTGAGGATAAAAATTTTTCTATACCTGGTGGTCGGATTGTGCTAAAAAACGGTATTGTTATTAGTGAAAGGAAACATAGAAAAGTCATAAGATATGTGAGATTCTCAAAGAAGACTGACATTGAAAAGTTTTGTAGAGAAAGGTTGCTTCTATTTAGTCCGTGGAGAGATGAAAGTATTGATTTGAAACAAGGCCATGATTCTTACCTATCAAAATACAGATCTATTAAGAACTCTATAGAGCACAAGGCTTTACAGTATGAAAAAAATACTGATGAACTAGATGATGCAGTAGAGCGTGCACAAAATGAGGAAGATTTTGATAGTGTTGCTCCAGGTACAGAACAGTCTGAACAGGATGATGCAGATATAGGTGCTAAAGATAGTGAAACTTTCATATTCTATGATCCTGACAGACCTGAAAATCAGAGACAAGGTGATATTGCTGGAGAGTTTGGTTTAAATGTTGCTTCTGTAGATATAAGTATCCGTAGGAAAACAATGTCAGATGTGGAATACAGGCAATTGATAAACTCACTTAATACAAAACAGAGAGAGTTTTTCATTCATGTTTTCCAAACCATTAAGCGTAATCGACAAAAATTGAAAGTTTTTCTTACTGGTGGTGCAGGGGTTGGAAAATCTGTTCTTGTTAGTGCACTATTTGAAGCTTTGCAACGTTACTTGACATCTGATCCTGGTGATAATCCGGAGAATTGTAGAGTTCTGCTCTGTGCACCCACGGGTAAAGCTGCTTTTCATATAAATGGGGTAACTTTACATTCAGCTTTCCGCATTCCAGCAAGTCAAGGTTATGATTGTACACCACTGAGTAGTGACACTTTAAACACACTTCGAACAAAATATAGGGACTTATCGGTTGTAATGATAGATGAAGTGTCCATGGTTGGAAATAATATGCTAAAACTAATAAATGAGAGATTAAAACAAATAAAGGGCAGTGAAGCTGAATTTGGTGGTTTGCATATGATATTCATTGGTGATCTATTCCAGTTGAAACCAGTAATGGATGGTTGGATATTTGAAAATTTGAAATCAAGCTTTGGACCTTTAGCCACTAATTTATGGCGGGATTTTGTCAAGATGCATGAACTTGATGAGATCATGAGGCAAAAAAATGACAAGCAATTTGCAGAGATTCTCAACAGGTTACGAGAAGGAAATCACACAGAAGATGATATTGAAATTTTGAAAAAGAGGTTGACTGATGTTACTAGTACGGAATACCCACAAAACACAACACATTTATTCAATACAAATGACAAAGTAAATAATTTTAATGTGAGAAGCTTTCTAAACAATGATAATGAAAAAGTCAACATTCCTTCCCTTGATCATGTACTAGGAGATGACAATGTGACTGTAAAACGACAACTTGTATCACGATTACCAAATGATTCAACAAACACTGCTGGTCTCAGTCAAATTGTAGGAATATGTGTTGGAATGATTTATGATCTTTGTCTTAATCTTGATGTAGATGATGGTTTAGTAAATGGGTCGTCTTGCATAGTAGAAAAGATTGAATACAGACAAAAAAATACTACAAGACCAAGTATTATTTGGGTTTCATTTAAAGAAGATAAAATTGGAACACTATGGCGCTCAAAGTACAAACATTTGTATCATAGTGCTATCAATCTGTTGTGGACACCTATTTTTGATTGCAAGAGAAATTTTGTGTATTTGAGGAAGACTTTTGTTAGAATACAGATCCCTCTAAGACAGTCAACTGCAAAAACTGTACATAAATCTCAAGGAGACACCCTGAGTCAGGTTGTAATAGATATGGATGGGAAACGTGTATTTCCACATGCCCATTATGTTGCTATAAGTAGATCAAGATCCCTAGAAGGACTTTACATTGTGAACTTGAATGAGAGTAAAATTTCTGTGTCAAGCAAAGTTAAAGAAGAAATGGTCCGTTTGAGAGAATCATGCAAATTAGAATTGTGTTACACTCCTGTTTACATGATCAGTGAAACTCATTTTTCCTGTCTTTTCAACAATGTTCAATCTTTCAGAAGCCACAAGGATGAATTATTTTCAGATCCAAATGTCCAAACTGCTGATTGTCTTTGCTTATTAGAAACATGGTTAACTGCGGATGAATCTATTGATTTAGTGCAAAGAACTGGATATCAAATTGTTAGAGCAGATGGGAAACAAATAGGAAATGTTCGCCCTCACAGAGGAATTATTGTTTATGTTCAAGACCATATACATATTTCACACAGCTTTTCTGTTGTGAGAAAGAATATTGAAATGATTGTCGTATAGCTTGTGGTTCAAGATAAAGAAATAGTGATTGCAACAGTGTATAACTCACCTAAGTCTTGTGTGGCTGACCTTAAGGTATTCCTAATTCAGAACTTAAAGACCTTTAAAGGAAAATGTCTCCTCATTCAAGGTGATTTCAACATAAATTCATTAGATAGAAGCACAGTTGTTGAGAGTTTTATGCAGGATTTCTTCAAATGCAATCAGCTTGTAAAAAAACCAACCCATTATTCTGGATCATTAATTGATCATATTTACAGTAATATACCCTTGACGTTCACAGATGTTATAGAATGTGTCTGGTCTGATCATTCAATGGTTTATGCTGCTGTACCCAAGTGAAGTTGACTATTCAAAAAAATGAACAATAAAGTAGCATCAGAATGATACACATGTACCTTTAAATAGGTTAATATGAAATCAAAGACAAAGATATATACAAAGATATATAGATATATGTATAGAAATTGGACTTAATGGTCATTTTGAAATTTCACCCGTCCTTGGTTCTTGCATTGTCTGCTGTTCTGGCAGACAATGCTGGTGGTCAATATAGATATGGGTGACCACCAATGATATTAAAAAAACCATAATGAAAAGAAAACCACTCTGCTTAAAGTAGCCCACCCCAAATGAATAATTTTGAAAATAGCATGTCTTTCCTAGATGAAGTTTTTTCCCTTTAGGTTGCCAGCAGAAGGTATTGAAATAGTAATTACTTCATTGGCTATGTTATTGCAGTGCTTAAAATGTTATTAGTATCTAAACATTGTATAGATAAAAACAACATTTCAGTACTGCTACAACAATGTCGAAAAACATCAACATTTGATTAAACCCAATAGCTGTGCCTTCCAAAGATATTCAACATTGTGCTGTTTTCAAAACTTTTTTGTTAGGGGTTTACGTAACTTTAAGTTATTTAAGTTAAATTGATTTTCCCATCTAATAGAAGTGGAAAATCACTATTGGTTTTACTAACCAAACACTTGTAAATTTGTTGATTTTTTTTGAATATTGCTTTGAATAGAATATAATTCTGTAAAGGTTGTTTAATAACTTATACTATAAGACAAGGATTAAAACTATTTTCTGTTTGTACCCCAAAATCAATGAGATTGTGGCATATTATTTTAGCTTTGTTTGTCAGAATGTTTGTCTGCAAAGACAACAAAAATGAAATTGTACAATAGTTTCCAGCCTATTCAAGATACAATGTTCATTTTTGGCATGGTGATAGTACTTAACAATATATCATTCAACAAGATCAAAGGTAACTGTCATAATGATTTTAACCAATCTTTGAGGGGCTTTTTTGTTTCACAAACACATATTTTATTTTCTCTTTTTTTATGTAGCCTTAAAAGGGAAAAAAGGAAAAATTATAACCCAATTTGAATATAGGAGAATATATCATTTGTTTTCACCATATCTGTCTGTCTGTCTGTCTGTCCATCCATCCATTTTTTAATCCATCCATTCTTCTGTCAACCAAATGACTAAGAATGATAAGACACTGTATTGTTGCCTATGATGCAAGAAAATCTCTATTATTTTGGGGTAACAAAGGTCAAGGTTACAATTCAACTTTGTCAAAAAACTTTTCCTGTGCTCTTAATCATGAATCAATTGACAGAGAATCATGAAACTTTTTACTATTGTTGACCATGACTCCAGGAAGAGCCTAAATTGTTATTTATTATCATGAAGGTCAAAGGTCATGGTCACAATTGAACTTTGTTAACTTTGTACCATATGATGAAAAGATGAACATTCTGTAGCTTAAAATATCTTTTTAATGTTTAATGAATGAGAGTTTTTTGTGTGTATTTTTATGCCCCCGTATCGAGAGATCAGGGGCATATTGTTTTACTCATGTCCATCTGTCCGTCCGTCTGTCTATCCATCCGTCTTTCCAAAAACTTAACCTTTGCCTTTTCTCCAAAAGTATTTGACATACAAAGCTCAAATTTGGCATGATGATAGATCTCAATGATCCGCATCCGCTGGTACCAAAGTCAAGATTATGTGACAAGGTCAAAATCATCTGTCAAGGTCAAACTTTGAAAAAAAATGCTGTTACGGGGGCATTAGTGTTTCACAAAACACGTTTTGTTTGGTTTTTAGCTCTTTTCAGACGAGTTTAAATGTAATGTCCATTTATGATTAAACCTTTAGCTTTCTGAACTGAAGTTTTGTTTAAAATAAATTGACAATTTTCAAGACATTGTTATAAGTCTGGCTAAGGTCTTTTCACACAAATATTAAATAGACAACACATAGTTTAGGCTATGATCAGGTTACATGCGTGTGCAGGCTGATTTAGTCTATATTGTTATCAAAACTTAATGAAAATCATAAGAATTTAAATATACATCAACCTTAAGATTTGAAAGAAATAATTTGTTGTTGTCACAAACCCATACTGGTGCAAACCAAGACAAGACTTTATTTCAAAGTGAATGTAACTTGTATGGACTAATGTCATAGAGAGACATATGCTATGAAAAAAGAGAAATGTTTGCCATAAACAAAATCCCATTTAGTGTATAAATTATTACAAGGTAAAGAGTGATAGTTATTAGCTGTTTCATTATATTATGTGTAACTTGTTTTATAGATTTTAACAAAAAATACTGTTATAATTCTTATAGAGCCTGATCATGCTGCAATGTAACTGTATCCTCCTTTTCGATTGTCAAATCAACCATTTTTTAGAAATCTCTAAAACTCTAATAAAAGATCACTCCCTACTTAATCAAGCCACAATCATTTCAACAGAAGATTGAACTTCGCTTCCCTATCAAAGGACAGGGTTCTTGTGTCTGAATATTTGTAAAGACGATATTTTAGCAGAAAACTGTTGTAAGTGCTACAGGCACTTACAATAGTTTTTAAATGATCCCTCAAATTAGAGGCATCCAATTGAATAAAGGGAAGTTTATTATGCATATTTCAACTTTTGTTTAGGTCTTGATGATATATGTATAGGTACTAAATCTCCATTTTTAAGGTTTAGCCATTTTTAAACATTTTAACTAATCTGTAGCAACAAATCTGTAGCCTCTAAAAAAGGCCTGCCTCTTCTTATAGAAATGTTATTATTCGAATAAATCCCAAGGGTTGTATAAGAGGTTTTATCGTACATATAGTATTGTTCTATTCCCAATTACTTCCATGCAAGATAGTAGTTATTCCTAATGTTCAAGATGCATGTATATATATTATATTATATATATCTTAATATTTTATAAGTTGCATCAAACAGATTTTATTCTATGCTATGTTAAAACAGATTTAAATGTTTATGTGTACAGCCAGTCAGTCTTTTTATCATAAAAATAAATGCTAAAATGGTCTTAAAACCGTAATTAATACAGTATATAATCAAAACAGGTCAAGTCAAACAAGAAGGGTTTGATGGCCTGTACAAGATAGAAAGATGAATGGAACTTATAAAGATTAAAAACATTGAAAAATGGGTCCTGCATGGCTTGTTAGCAAGGATGCCAAACTGATTACTTGGGAGAAATCACAGGTAAAAAGATTGGATTCCATCCACGCTGCCAGCCATGTGGGTATAGCCTTTGGCAAGCTATTTCAGAGCCCCAGCCTAGTGATAATTATTAAATAGACAATGATTTATTTGCATTTTGATGTAAGTAAAAGATACAATTAATATTGAAAAATGGGTCCTGCTTGGCTTGGTAGCAAGGATGCCAAACTGATTACTTGGGAGAAATCACAGGTAATGAGATTGGATTCCATCCACGCTGCCAGCCATGTGGGTATAGCCTTTGGCAAGCTATTTCAGAGCCCCAGCCTAGTGATAATTATTAAATAGACAATGATTTATTTGCATTTTGATGTAAGTAAAAGATACAATTAGTTGTGGTTGTGCATATGAAAAAATAAGAACATTTCAATTAAACACATGCATAGTAATTATATCAATGCCAGTATATATATATATGTTCAGTATAATTATAAATGACCTGTTAAGATTTTATATTGTACATGTTACTTTTAAATGCTGAAAAAAAATTCAAATTAAACTTTCTAACAGCAACCTGTGTTTTGTTGAATATTATATACCAGAACTGGTGAAATATAAGCATTGTAGCTATACTGTTACTTGAAGCACAAAGCCATATTATTTAACCTTTGTTGTGCTGAATAATTGGCCACTTTGTTATACATTGACCAGTAGTCAAGAGCAAGCCATCCTTAAGTAGAAATTGTATTTACATTTTAAAAAAATTTTGCCATTCTACTATGCTATATTATACTATTGTTTGATGGATAAATAATCTTAAGACTTATGACATTTAAATAAGAAACCTATCTTCTTTAGAATCGGTACCAATATATATTTTGAAATAAGGTTTACCATTTAAAATTTAGCCTACAGTAGAATCAGCTTTTCTGTCTTCTTCACGAATTTCATTGTAAACTTCCTTATCTGATGGAGCTTCTCATAATAAGATATAAAAGCCAGTGGAGCGATACAGGCCCTCTTGGGCCTCTTGTTCATGGCTGGTAGTCTTAAAAACATTGTTGGGTGTGGTCAAAGTCTAATCAAATTTAAATTGTTTTTACATCTATAGAATCAAAATGGAAATCTTACATCTTAGATTAATCTCTCTCAATTCTGCTTCTTGGGGTATCCACAAATACCCTATAAAGATGAAATGGATGATCCTTTTGTTCTAGCATTGTGAATCACTGCTGAGAAGGCCTTTTCATTGTTTTCATATTTTCCTATGATTTTCCATCACATTTCATCAGTTATCAACCAAGCCAAGTTAGCTCAGCAGGTATCACATTTAGCTGTCTATCTTGGGATTGTGAGTGAAAACCCTGGCTCAGCCATTTTTTTTATCTGTCGTCTGACATAAGCTATTATGTCAATCCTCATTTGATTCCCATCAATGGACAAATGTTAAGTAGTAAGCTTAAGTGGGTTTGGCAGCTGATGGCGCAGATGAATTTGTGGTTGGTAAGTCTTGATTTTTTTTTCAAGAACTTAATATGTATGAGTCTGGCGATTTATGTTCTTTATTCCATATCATTAAATTACCCATGTAGGACTGCATTACACTTTTCCTGAGCCTATTTAGCATGCTTTTATTATTATTTCTTGTCATTTCTTTGGTCTCAAGTCCGATCCTTTCTCAGGCAACTTTCATTCGACATTTCGCAAAAGTCACAAGTCGACATGTCTCAGTGTCCCACACCGATGAATGAATGATAAGTAGTAAACCTTACTGATTTTGATATATTATGCCTCTGTTGTGTTGGTGTGAAAATGTGAGGTATTTTTCGACAGGCGCACTAGCAACTACAATATATCTGCAAAATTGTTGGAAATAATCTTTTACCCAATATAACTGAGATTTCTGAGTTTTTTCTTACAGGAAAAAGGACTTTAGTTATGCTTACCAAATTGTATACTGTTAGTTTAATTCATCATTTACTTTGTTTATGGTTCAACCCTTTTTATTTTACTTCGATTGGGAAACAGGTTCTTACAACTTAGATTAATCCCTCTCGATTCTGCTTCCTGGAAAATTCAACAGTACTTGCACCGATTGTGCTGGGCAATGAAAGAGCCTAGATCTGTGGTCGCTCCCAGGAATCGTACTCAGGGCCTTTTGACCACGGACACCACTTTGTCATTATAATATACTACTGTATAACAGCGCCGGTTCTTAGAATCGGTTTTGCCATTGATAGTTTGGTAATTGCCAATTTGATAAGTGCTATTGTTTTTCAGTTAAAGTGCCTTCTGAATCCCACGGGCAACCTTATTGATTTTAATTTATGCATGTATTATTTTTTTGCCCAAGTTGGGCTTTGGGGCTAGCCAGTGTATTTGCTTTGGGCAGCCCATTGTGACATTGAAGTTTTGACTGAATGCGATTTGTTTAGCCAAGCGGTTTGTAAACATCAACACCAAAGAACCGAAACAAATTATTGTTGTCACCAGGTAGTTATAACATATAAGTTGTCGGTGTGAGAATTCCTAGCCATCTCCCAGATATGATTGTAGTAACTGGCTTGAGATTGGGAACGTATATTCTCTGTCCCAGGGGCAAGGGGTATGAAAATGCAGCCACACCAAGGCGTTACAGCTAACCATTGTCCTAGTGCCAGTCCATTTGTGATTCTTTATCAACTGTGCCTTAAATGAGGCCGATGGGGCTTGTCTTACAAATGATAGCTTACCAGTAATAACATAAAGGTAGGTATTATTGCCTAAAAGTTACAATTGCCCATTGATGACATTCCTTTCATTGCTTCTAAATGGAAATTACCAGGTAAGAATCTGATAGTAGGCATTGATATACTTAAAGGTATTTCCTATTCAGCACTGGCAATCTCTGAGCTTTCATGCAATTTTCTTAATTTGAACTGTCTGACCATTTTGTTTCCTTGGTAAACTACTCGTGTCTTAAAAGATTTAACATGAGTTTGTTGACACGAACTTAAACAAGTAAGCGTGATGCTTTTAATTTGAAATACGCTTATTTAAAATTGTGTTCGGATTTTGGTTAAACCTGCGGATGTATTGTTGAGTAATCTCCCCCACTAACACACGTCTTTATTCGCTTATTTGCTATGATATCGTGAACAAATCCATACATAACGGGTCTTCCTGCACAAGGGCTTATTCGTGGCGTTTCAAGTTAGCTAAAGAAGCAAGCTTGATTTGAATAGATCAAGGTGATAGACTTAATCTCGTAATATGCACTAATGATTTATTTTGTCTTTCCAGTCGCCGTAAATGACGTGTGAATAAAAATCGACAACTTGCATTATATATCTTTTGTTAAATTTCACGCAAAAACTTGGTGCATGAGATTATTTGGGAAAATAAATGCATTTTTTGTCTTGTTTAGCAAACGAGTACTAATTGGTTGACTAGTTAGAAATTAAGGGAAACATAAAAACCTTGTCCGTTCTAATATTTTTTTATATCGTTGAGGAATTAGAATATATATTTTGTAGGTATTTTTAAGATTAAAGTTCATTGCGATACAATTTCCTATTTAATGACTGGTTGCTTGTTCGCAGCGTTTGTAAGTTAGTGAAGCTAATCATCCCGCGAAAGACGCTTGTAAATTTAAACGCGCGAAAGCATTTCCTAGTTTACAACAAATTGTAATTAGTGCCGATGTATTGAACCTAGGATAAAACAGGCAGAAACAACCCAATAAGTGTTGGCTAGGACATGTTCGTATGAAAGACTATTAACACCTTAACGCTTTGCTGTTTAATCCCTGCTTTTTACGTGCCTTTGATTTTATGATTGAGAAAATATTGTGAAAAAAGAAGAAATTGCTTCTGACAAGCAATTTCTTCTTTTCCCACATTATTTTCTACCCTACTGAATGGTTATTTTTCAAATTAAATCCATTTTAAATTTTCGTCTGCAAAACCTTTGAATTTGGACAGGTCCAAAATTTTGTAAAACAGGAAAGGGTTAAGCATCCAAGTCCTGAGATCTGTCCAATGTTCAGGAAAATTGGCGTCTGCAAGCGCCGCTGAAGAGGTACCCTCCATTACATAGCGAAGCATATCTAAGTATCTATCGAGTGAAGATTGGAGCGTTCGCGATCATACTGTTATTCTGAACCAATGAGGGTACTGGCAGCTTTTAATATGAACAGTTTTCTAGCAAGTTGTCCTGAACCTACTGCCAACCTTTTCCAAAGCGACAGGTCATAAGGTAATACAAACTGAACTAAATCTTATCTACATCTAGTTTTAATCGAGTAAAACTATTGTAAAATAAATCAAGGGTCTATTTAAGATATGATTGAAATCACAAATACCAATTATTTTCGTCGCCGTCATAGCGCAGTTGGTAGCGCGTCGGACTGTCAATCTAAATGTCCCGGGTTCGATCTCCGACGGCGGCATACATTCTTTCCGACTATTTATCTTTCACAAATGGGTTGATTATCGTAGACCTATGTGAAATAACAGCTGGAGGCTAGGAATGTGGTTGTACTGGTGAGGGATACCAACCAATACTTTTCATAATAGATATCATGCATGTTCGTCAGATTGTACGATGTAGAAAGGGCCCCAAAAGTGGTCAACTTTCAATTTCGAAAAGCAGTCGGCAACGTTCTACATCAAATTTGCCATTCGGAACATCGCTCGGACATTTCCGTAAACTGGAAAGTACCTCGGACGTAAGTGTAGTAATTTTTGGTCAATTTTTAGGTATCGAAAGATCGGGGGCATATTGTTTTACCGTTGTCCGTTTGTCCGTCTGTCTGTCTGTCTGCAAAAGTTAACCAAAAAACCTTGCATTGCCAATATCTTCAAGCCTATTCAAGATACAAGGCTCATATTTGGCATGATGATAGATCTCAATGATCCGCATCCGCTGGTACCAAAGTCAAGGTCATTTTACAAGGTCAATGTCATCTATTAATGTCAAATAACTTAAAAAAAACTTTACTAAAAAACTTGACATTGCCAATATCTTCAAGCCTATTCAAGTATTAAGGCTCGTAATTGGCATGATGATAGATCTTAATGATCCGCATCCGCTGGTACCAAAGTCAAGGTCATTTGACAAGGTCAAGGTCATCTATCAAGGTCAAATAACTCAAAAACGTAACCAAACAACTTAACATTACCAATATCTTCAAGCCTATTCAAGATACAAGGCTCATATTTGACATGATGATAGATCTCAATGATGCGCATCCGCTGGTACCAAAGTCAAGGTAATGCGGCAATGTCATGGTCATCTATCAAGTTAAAATTTCTCAAAAACTTAACCAAAAAAATTTAACATTGCCAATATTTTTCAAGCCTTTTCAAGATACGAGGCTCATATTTGGCATGGTGATAGATCTCAATGATCTGCATCCCCTGGTACCAAAGTCAAGTCATGTGACAAGGTCAAGGTCATCAAGTTAAATTTCTCAAAAACTTTACCTAAAAACTTAACATTGCCAATGTGCTCAAGCCAATTCAAGATACAAGGCTCATATTGGGCATGATGATAGATCTCAATAATTCGCATCTGCTGGTTCTTAAGTCAAGGTCATCTGTCAAGGTCAAATAACTCAAAAACTTAACCAAAAATCTTAAATTGTTCAGTTTATTCAAGCAAATTATAGATACCCTGTCTCATAATTGGCATGATGAAAGATATGAGTGATGTACATCTGTAAGTATCAAGGTCAAGGTCATGCTAAAAGGTCAAGGTCATTTGTCAAGGTCAAACTTTGAAAAAAATGCTGTTACGGGAGCATTTGTGTTTCACAAACACATCTTATTTTCTTTTTTTTTTAGTCTGCTAGGCTGCCAACTTCACTCTGCTGGGCTGCTAGACTGCCAACTTCATATTTATTGCAGTTTAGCAGCGTAGCATCCTAAAAAGTTTTTCCACCGTGTTTTTCTAAGTTTTAAGTTCTCATTATTGTAAGGACCCGATCCGGAACAAATCTTCTTCACTAAAAATTCAGTTTTTACGGTTTGAACAAACTCTTCGTGTATTATGCGAGTGTAATATAAAAAAATTGTTTATTATTTTTTTAGTCTGCTAGACTGCCAACTTCACTGTGGTAGGCTGCCAGACTGCATACTTCACATTTCCAACAGTGTAGCAGGTTAGGATTCTTAAATGACCCGACGGCGGCACTCATTCTTTCCGACTATTTGTCTCTCACCAACGGGTTGATAATCGTAGACCTATTTAAGATATCGGCTGGAGGCTAGTAAAGGATGAGGTGGTTGTACTGGTGAGAGAAATACCAGGAAACCATTGTTAGGTGCTCCAGTCGCCAAGATATAACTGAAAAATTGTTAAAAGCAGCGTTAACCTCCATTCAATCAATCAATCTAAAATGACCACGTTCGTGTTTTTCAAAGTCTTAAATTCCCTTTTTTGTAAGGACCAGATTGATATTTTCAGAGCAATTTTCGGGACATGTTTGTCGGAAAAGGAAGAAATCGAGATATCCGTAACAAATCTACATCCAATAAAAAACAATCGGTTTTTACGGTTTGAACTAACTCCTCGTGTATAATGCGAGTGTCAGATATCAATAATTTTGTTAAGTTTTTTTTATAGTCTGCTAGGCTGCCAACTTCACATTTCCAGCCGTCTAGCAGCGTAGAATCCTAAAATGACGACCATCGTTTTATTTCAAAGCAATTTTCGGGACAATTTTATCGGAAAAGTTGAAGAAATCGAGATATCAGGAACACATCACTTTTACTACAAATTCAGTTTTCACGATTTGAACTGATTTTTCGTGTATAATTCGAGTGTCAGATATCAATAATTTTGTGATTTTTTTTTTTTTTTAGTCTGCTAGGCTTCCAACTTCACTCTGCTAGTGCTGCCAACATCACGGACAAATGCCGGATCCCATTCTCAGTAAACTTAACTATTGAATCGGTCGATGCCCTGCCTTGATCAGTCGCCGACTTGTCGTCAATTTTATCACGAAATCAACAAAAAAGCGTCCGTCGGTCGCGACGCGTCGAAGCGTTTATCTGACGCTAGCTTTACTGACCGTTATCTCGCTCAAGAATTCAAAAGTTTTGTCCTTCATTCAAATAAACTCAAAGTAGGACATATATCAAAACTTTTCATATGGGATCATGTTTTTTGTTGTGCAGGTTTTTATCAGTGGGCACTGCAACAGTATTGCAATCTCTTGTGTGTAGGACAAAAGCCCCCTGGGACAATAGCCCCCCTAGGGCAAATCCCCAGCCTTTGTCCTGGGGGTGGGGGTTGTTATCCCAAGGGGCTTTTGGCCAAGGGGGCTTTTGTTCGCAACCCGCAATCTCGTCGCGGTACCTGGTTCTTCTAACCATGACTTCACTTGTCAATCACAACGTTTCATCTAAGCCACCACTTGTCCATCCTCAAGTTCTAAGACTATCATTCAGCCATTGCGGTAAACAAATGAGGCCTATCACAATGACTTTTGACAAGTGTCCGACGGTTTGGCAAGCCGGCTTGCGAAACCACGAACGCGAGTTTGGGAGTAAAACGGGCTACCGACTGAGCTGATGGGACTCGCGGCTTGTCGTTTAGAGCTCCACTGGACTCAGTCCAGCGGAGCTATTGTCATGGCCTGGTGTCGGTCGTGAGTGCGTGCGTGCGTCTGTCCGCCTATCCTTAAACTTTTTCTCTAAAACATCTTCTCTGAAACCACAGGCCGATTTCAAAGAAACTTCAATAGGATGTTCCTTGGGTGACCCTTTTCAAAAATTGTCCATGAAAATTTATTGGCCTATAAATATGGCCGTGGAAGGATGGGGCTTATTTTGAGCCCAAAATCTTTGAACAACATTTCCTCCTGAATCACTGGGCCAATTTCAATGCATTTTTACCAGAATGTTCCTTGGGTGATCATTTTCAAAAGTTGTTCATGAAAATTGGATTGGCCCATAAATATAGGCTTTGCAGGTCGAGGCTTATTTTGAGCCCGAAATCTTTGAACAACCTCTACTCCTAAACCTCAGTGATATCAATGAAACTTTACCAGAATGTTCTTTGGATGGCCCTTTTCAAATATTAGGCCGCCGTCATAACGCAGTTGGATTGCGCGTCGGAGTGTCAATATAGAGGTCCCGGGTTCGACCCCCGACGGTGGCACTCATTCTTTCCGACTATTTGTCTCTTACCAATGGGTTGATAATCGTGGACCTATGTGAGATAGCAGCTTGAGGCTAGGAAAGGATGTGGTGGTTGTACTGGTAAGAGAAATACCAGGAATTCATCGTTATGTGCTCCATCCGCCGCGATATAACTCAAATTGTTGAAAGCGGCGTAAAACTCCATTTAATAAATCAATTTTCAAATATTGTTCATGAAATTTTGATTTGCCCATAAATATGGACGTGGAAGGACAGGGATTTGAGCCCGAAATTTTTGAGTTATCTCCTGAATCACTGGGCCAATTTCAATGAATCTTTACCAGAATGTTCCTTGGGTGACCCTTTTCAATAATTATTCATGAAAATTTGATTTGCCCATAAATATGGGCGTGACGGGGGGGGGGGGCTTATTTTGAGCCCGAAATCCTTTAACATCTTCTCCTGAACCACTGAGCCGATTTCAATGATACTTTACCTGTATATTCCTTGGGTAACCCTTTTTACATATTGTTCATGAAAATTTGAATTGCCCATAAATGTGGCAGGGCGGGGCTTATTTTGAGCCCAAAATCTTTGAACAACATCTTGTCCTTAACCTCTTGGCTAATTTTAATGAAACTTTACCAGAATGTTCCTTAGGCGACCCTTTTTAAAAATTGTTCATGAAATTCGTTTGGCCCATAAATATTGGTGTGGTAGTGCGGGGCTTTTTTTGAGCCCGAAATCTTTGAAAGTTGTCTCCTCCTGAACAACTGGGCCAATTTCAATGAAACTTTACCAGAATGTTCCTCTGAACATTTTCAAAAATTGTTCGCAAAATTTTTTAACACATAAATATGGGCGTGGCAGGGTGGTGCTTGAGTTCCTTCTGAATGATGGTGACTTTCATTACTTTCTATTTTCAATATCTCTCTTTCAAATCTTGATATGTTGAAACCAATGGAACCATACAGGCCCTCATGGGCCTCTTGTTTTTAAATGAGCATACAAAAGAAATGTGGAGCTGAAAAAAGTAGGTCGCGAAAAAGTTTGTCAAATGTCAGAGAGTACTTTGCTGGGTTCGGAAGAAAATGCAACGTGATGACGGAAGATGAAAGGAACAAAAATTGTCCTGCTAACAGAGTGTTTCCCTTTGGCCATTTGTGATAGAGGATTGTCTCCGGAAGATGTTCATCTTTGTATTTCATTTATTTCACTCGTCCAAAAAAACAACCTTCATAAATGCTTGTGCCATTGGTGTTATAGTTAAAAACATAGTGAAATTGACCTTCATTCTGATCAATACCATTCTAAATCACTCACTGAGCGCTCCCTTCATTCAAAACAATCAATCAAATCGATTTAAAACGCTCAATTTTAGAAAATATTTCGAAATCGGCTAAAGCAATCAACATTTAAATAAAATCGATCAAATAATTCTACGATGATATTTGATGGTGTTGATTTTAAAGTGTCTTGAAGACACACAAGTTGAAAAAAACGTATAATTTGTTGAAGGGTGGTTATAAATATAGCTAACTTCATCTTAATCTCCCTTTAATTTCACTCAAACCTCGCTCCTCGTGCTCATTCAATTTAATTCCAAAATTATTCAAAAGGTATTCAACTTGTCAAATTCACGATGTTCTTAACTATAATAGTGAATGAAAATGTATGATCGTTTCAATATGACCATATGGCGAATGAAAGGCCTCCGTTCACTGTTACACATTCGCAAACTCGAAAACGATCACGGTTAATAGGGTTAATCTTAAGAAGCCAAACGAGTGCATTTTTATCGAATTTCCTTGATCAATGCAACAGTTAAAAACATCATGAAATTAACAATCATCCCCATCAAAATCATTCAAAATCATTCACTCATCGCTCGATTCAATCATTTCAAACACTCACTAAAACCATTAAAAACGCTCCAAAATCATTCAAAAATATAAGATCAACAACAGTTTTTAAATTAAATGTAGCTAGAAAAAAATAGCAATTTCCCTGACATATTTAAAGAAGTAGGAAGCTGTTCATTGAATTGTATGCAAAATTCATTAAAGGGAGGTAATGAATTTGGCTAATTTTGTTCATCCTGAACAAAATGAGAAATATTGGATTGCCTCCCTTTAATCTCATTCAAAATTCGCTCAACGCGTGCATTCAATTTCATTCCAAAAACATTCATTTTGTCAATTTCACGATGTCCTTACAGAAATAATGAATGAAAATGTATGCTCGATTCAATATGACCATGCCGAAAAGAAGGGCCTCAGTTCGCGGTTACACAATCGCCAAACTCAAAAACGTTCACGGTGTATAGGGTTAATCTTAAAAAAACAAATGAATGCATGTAACTCGAATTTCCTTCATCACTGCTACAGTTCAAAACATCATGAACTTGACAATTAGTCCAATCAAAATCAATCGCTCACCGCTCCATTCTTAACACTCAATTAAACCATTAAAAACGCTCCAAAATCAATCAAAAATATAAGATAAACAAGAGATTTTTACTTAAAGTAACAAGAAAAAATGGTGATTTCCCTGACATAATTGAAGAAGTAGGAAGCTATTCATTGACCTTGAAAGGGAATTTTATAAAAGTGGGGGGGGGGGGGGGGTAATGAATGTGGCCATTTTTAGATCGACTTTTCGAAAAATAGGGGGGCTATTCCGGTCACCCGGGCGTCTTCGTCGGTGTCGGCGTCGGCGTATTGCCATGGTTAAGTTTTTACATGCAAGTTTTTAAGTTCTCTGTTTCTGTTAAAGCTATTGCTTTGAAACTTTGCACATGCTTCTGTGACCATAACATCAGCATCTAGACAAAATTCAATACTCTGATATTGAATTGAGTGGAATTTTAACCATTTTCGGACTTAGAAATCTTATTTAAGTTTTTACGTGCAAATGTTGTTTATCTGTAATATTTCTGTTTCTGTAAAATCTATTGCTTTGAAACTTTACACATACTTCTGAGACCATAATATCAGCATCTAAACAAAGATTCATTATTCTGATATTGAATTTAGTGGAATTTTTACCCTTTTCGGGCTTAGTAATTCCTGGTTAAGTTTTAACGTGCAAATGTTATATATCTGTAATATCTTTATTTCAACTAAAGCTATTGCTTTGAAACTTTGCACATGCTTCTGTGACCATAATATCAGCCTCTAGACAAAGATTCAAATATTTAATTTAGTAGAATTTTAGCCCTTTTCGGACTTAGAAATTCCTGGCTAAGTTTTTACGTGCAAATATTGTTTATCAGTTATATCTCTATTTCTACCTAGGCCTTTGCTTGGAAACTATACACCTGCTTCTGTTACCATGATATCAGCTTCTAGATAAAGATTAATTACTCTGATATTGAATTCATAGAATATTTACCTTTTTCAGACTAAGAAATTCCTGGTTAAGTTTTTACGTGAAAATGTGATTTATCAGTTATATCTCTAATTCTAGTAAAGCTGTTGCCTGGAAACTTTACATTTGCTTCTTTGACCATAATATTAGCCCACAGAAAAAGATTCATTACTCTGATATTTAATTTAGTGGAATTTCAACCTTTTCTGCCTTAAAAATCTTGGTTATGTTTTTATGTGCAACTGTTTTTTATGTTAGTTGTATCTCTGTTAATACAAAAGCTATATTCCATTGAAACTTTGCAAATGCTTGTGTGACCATAATATCAGCCTCTATACAAAAGTTTCTTTTTCTCTTGACTTTCGCCGCCACCATAGCGCAATTGGTAAGGCATAAGACTTCCAATCTGGAAGTCGTGGGTTCGATCCCCGGTGGCGGCAAATATCCTTTCCGACGTTTGTCCTTCACCAATGGGTAGATAATCGTAAACCTATGTGAAATAGCAGTCGGAGGCTAGGAAAGGGTGTAATGGTAGTACAGGTGGAAGAAATACCAGGAATCCATTGTTAGGTGCTCCGGCCGCCGCGATATAACTGCGAGATTGTTGAAAGCGGCGTTAAACCCATTCAAACAAACAAATTTCTCTTGACTTTCTTTTTATTGAATTTCAAAAGTCTATATTGATTTGCTGTTACTATCTAGCACTAGAAATAGTCGAGCTTCGATGTCCTCCGATAGCTGTTGTTGTTTGTATAGAAATATTGGATTACCTCCCTTTAATTTTAAAACTCGCTTCACGCACTCATTCAATTTCATTCCAAAATCATTCATTTCGTCAATCTCACGATGTTCTTAACTGTTGTAATGAATGAAAATGTATGATCGATTCAATATGATCATGGCGAAATGAAAGGCAACAGTTCGCGGTTACACAATCGCCAAACTCAAAAGCGTTCACGGTTTAGAGGGTTAATCTTAAGAAACCAAATTAATGCATGTAACTCGAACTTCCTTCATCACTGCTACAGCTAAAAAAATCATGAAATATACAATTAGTCCGATCAAAATCCTTCACTCACCGCTCCATTCATTTTTTACACTCACTAAAACCATTAAAATCCCTCCAAATTAATTCAAAAATATAAGATCAACAGCAAATTTTCAAATTGATGTAGCTAGGAAAAAAATGATTTTGGAATGATTTAGGAAAGAAATTGAATGAGTGTGTGGAGCGAGTTTTGAGTGGATTTAATGGGAGGTAATCCTATATCTCAAATTTTGTTCAGGACGAACAAAATTTGCGATATTGATTACCTACCTTTAATAAAAAAAAGTTTACAAGTTCCATATATAGCTTCCTATTTATTCAAGAACCTATGAGACGCTAACAATTTGAATTATGTCAGTGAAAGCGCACTTTTTCTCTGTCAAAATTTATTTTGAATGACGTTCTGGATTCTATATATTTCAATGGGTTTGATTGTTTTTGAATGGTTGGAGTGAGTGATTGGAATGAATGAATGAGGCGCTGAGTGAGTGATTTGGAATGGTTTTGATCGAGAAGAATGTCAATTTCACGATGTAATTAACTGTAACTGACAAACGAGGAAGCTATTTCTTAAACTTGTATGCATATTTTATTATAGGGAGGTAATGAATATGGCTAATTTTGTTCATCTTGAACAAAATGAGAAATATTGGATTACCTCCCTTTAATCTCATTCAAAACGCGCTCTTCGCAGTCATTCAGATTCATTCCAAAACAATTCATTTCGTCATTTTCACGATCTTCTCAACTGTAATCACGAAATTGTATGATCGATTCAATATGACCATGGCGAAATAAAAGGCCTCAGTTCATGGTTACACAATCATCAAACTCGAAAACGTTCACGGTTTAAAGGGTTAATCTGAAGAAGCCAAACGATTGCATGTTACTTGAATTTTCTTCATCACTGCTACAGTTAAAAACATCATGAAATTGACAATCATTCTCATCAAAATCATAAGCCGCCGTCATAGCGCAGTTGGTAGCGCGACGGACTGTCATTCTAGAGGTCCTGGGTTCGATCCCCGACTGCAGCACTCATTCTTTCCGACAATTTGTCTCTCACCAATGGGTTGATAATCGTAGACCTATGTGAGATAGTAGCTAGAGCTAGGAAAGGATGTAATGGTTGTACTGGTGAGAGAAATACCAGGAATATATTGTAAGGTGCTCCAGCCGCCGCGATAAAACTGAAATAATGTTGAAAGCGGCGTTAAACTCCATTCAAACAATCAAACTCATCAAAATCATTCCCTCACCACTCAATTCATTCATTCCAAACACTCAAACTATTAAAAACGCTAAAAAACACACTCAAAAATATAATATCAACAACAGATTTTCAAATCAAAAGTAGCTAATAAAAAATCGCGGTCTTCATGCCATAATTGAAGAAGTATGAAGCTGTTCATTAAACATGTATTCATATTATATTAAAGGAGGGTTATGAATATGGCCACCCTTGTTCACCCTGAACAAAATGAGAAACAGTGGATAACTTCCCTTTAATTTCACTCAAAACTCGCTCAACGCACTCATTCAATTTCATTCCGAATTCATTCATTTCGTCAATTTCACGATGTTCTAAACTGTAATAATAATGAAAATGTTTGATCGATTCAATATGACAATGGCGAAATGAAGGGCCTCAGTTCACGTTTAAACAATCGTTAAACTCGAAAACGTTCGCGGTTTTATAGGGTTAATCTGAAGAAGCCAAACGATTGCATGTTACTCGAATTTCCTTCATCACTGCTACAGTTAAAATCATCGTTAAATTGACAATCATTCTCATCAAAATCATAAGCCGCCGTCATAGCGCAGTTGGTAGAGCGACGGACTGTCATTCTAGAGGTCCCGGGTTCGATCCCCGACGGCGGCACTCATTCTTTCCGACTATTTGTCTCTAACCAATAGGTTGCTAATCGTAGACCTATGTGAGATAGTAGCTGAAGGCTAAAAAACACTCAAAAATATACTTAGCAAAAAAAGGAACTTTACATGACTTACTGAGGGCTGTAGTATCCCTAAGAAACCATAAAGAATACAGATAATATATTATATGAAACTTGAAGGCAATATCCGTCGGTTTATGGAAGGGTCAGTACCGGATGTTTGTAAAATGGGGTTTTTATTGATGGTTAAAGGACAAAGGGGTCGATTTCAAAAATCACAGAAATGAAATAAAGATTGTCGGTGATGTTTTGAGTATAGGTCCGTGACGTTTTCGTCTGAGCTAAATACGCATACTTGTCTTGAAGTTATCCTTCCTTTGATGTAAATGAATTGAAAAATAAGCAATGATAACAGGGCCACTACATGACGTCAAAAGTGGCCTTTCTCAACTCGGCCGACATATCATGTGGTATTTGCAAGAGTTGAATTTTCAAAATAACATTTTACAAAAAATATACTGTTAACAAATTGAGAGAACAACAAACAGTTAACACCAATATTTAAACGGCGAAAAATATTTGATTCACCTTGGCATTGTCTTAGATATATCTCTTAGAAAAAATATGTATACCTATAAACCTTGATAATGTATGTTGTATGTAAAATTTATGGGACAAACTGTCCTTCCTCACATTTTTGTCTATGATATGTTTGTACTTATATGTGTATGGGCCGGTGGCCTTATTATGCATTAAAATGTTCTATGTTCAACATGCAACGTCAACATAACGTTACCATGGGAAGGATTCATGTTTGCATGAATGAAAGCCCATTAGCTAAGGTTCATTTTTCACTTATTTTCCTTTTTTATTTTGAAATGTTAACTTAGCTATTCTTAAGAGTGGCCAGTTGGTCACCGTCCTGTCGAATGGTTTTGTAAAATCATGTACCAGGAAGTCCTTAAGACAGAATCAAATGTCTGTACTCTCAAATTCAAAAGTCACAAAAATGGCAATTTTTTGAGAAATCTGAAATTTTCGACTCTTGAAAAACGCAAATCTTTTCAATTTTATGTACTGATATCAGTGGTATACCACCATTGGACATCTAAAAAATAAAAGAAATGACACAGCGTTCATCACATTCTTTATCCTAACAAGAAATATCAAAAATACCCCACCCACCAATGTAAACTTTGAAATTGAGGGTGCTCCTAGTTTCGTTTAATTTTAAATCATTTCTTGTTCAATTAATTTGCTAATCTTTTTCTTGTTGATTTTATAAACGACTTGGCTACATTATTCAAGTGAAAACGGGATGAAACTATGTGACATTATTAACATATGCCCAAGGAAGCAAATGGCCGATTAGGAGTTTTGAGGAGTGTAGAATGTTCAATCTACCTTCCAGTGAAATGATTTGTGAAATGCGACCTCTGGTTGACAAATGCTGGACCCAATCTCTTTTTCAAATGTTCATTTTACAAAGTTACCAGATGGTCCCTTTTTGCGTGACGGGTCACAATTATGCAACGATCATGATGGCGTTACTTATTGGGCTGCGCTTAGATTAAAGCCATTCGGAACATCACTCGGCCTTTTCCGTAAACTGCAACAGACCTCGGATGTATGTAAGGCGGATGGGTATGTAACAAAATCGTGCATTTTGTTAGGCGGAAAGAGTGTAAGAAAAACTAGCATTGTAGATTTATATCTTTTACCGTTTTTAACGGCTGAAAAAATCTGAATTTTTGAGAATGACGAATCATTCTCAAAAATTAAGATTTTTTCAGCCGTAATTTAAGAATCTAAAGATAGTTATATTAGGATTCGATGGTTTCACGTCAGTGACTTACACGAGTAGCGCCGGCGACGTCGAATGCTTTCACTCACAGTTTCGAGGGCTAACGCCATTTTAACTGACGTCATCGTGTTCTTCCAAGGTTTTCCCGTAATTGTTAAAAGTAGTCCGTCTATGTACATCCGAGGTTGATCTTGAGATTGGCCGAGTGGTGTTCCGAACGAGATTAAAGCGTCAGCTGTGAGGTGTAATGAACGTAAGCGGGGTATAAGTTTTTAACAAATTCACTGGCTAGGCAGTGCGTTTATCAAATGATAATCTACCGTTATATATCGAAAATTCACCGAAAAAATGTTAAGCAAAATAAATAGAGGTGGCAATTAGAGCGAGACTGGGGAAATGCATCAACCCATATCGCATAATGAAATTACGAGGTAATTTTTATTGTACTATGTGAACGTAAACTAAATGTTGGATTATAATAAATTCTTCATAGAAAATATACAAAACTGGTTATCAGATTCGGAATTTCGTGCATTTTTCGATGTGTAAGAAACGCATATGGGTATGGCACTAACAGCAACTCATTTCAAAGAATTAAAGCTTGATTGTTCGAAGTGGCAGGGTCACTGAGGGATCCAGTCTATTTATATCCAGTCTATAAATTACGAAATTGTTATTTGTCATGTATAATGTTTCATTTTTTGCTTGTATCGATATGAAGTTTCTCAAATGACTAATACTTCGACCTTGACCTTTGATAGAATGGGACGAACAGGCGGAATTGCGTAAAAGGTTGGCTCAAAATTTAAGAATAAATTTTAAAGCGTTAGTAGTTGCTTTCAGAATGGAATTCCGCTAAATTCAGGAATATCTGTCTTTTTTCCATGTCTTACCAGAACGAATCTTATTATTGTAGAATATTCTACACGATGAAGTAATAATTTCCGATTAGTTTTATAAAAAATTCAAAATTCCCATTTTCCCAATCTGTGAAAGAGCAGCTTTAATACGTAAACAGCTTTTGGAATGGAATTGTCCTTCTACGCGAAAGTGCACGCTAAATGGCAATTAAGCATGCGAAAAAGGGACAGCAAGTTTTTAAAAGCTGCAGAACTTTACGCTAGATTGGTAGACTGAAGACGAAATTCATGTAAATGTTTTACATAAAAAAAATGAAAACTGACTTTTAATCACTGCTTCGACAAATTTCATTTTTAAACACTCGAGATCCGTTGCTTGAATTAGTTACAAAAAAAAAGAAAGAAAAAGACAGATTGGCACTTTATTTACTACTCATATTGCCCCTTTTCCCATAAAGAGCCACGTTTACTTTACGTAGTTCACAGATGAGCCCTTTTCCCGTGACAGTTCACATATCGTTTTTGGACGAGCTTAATGCCGTAAATACAGCTTTGTTAAAGCTGTATTTACGATATTTTGTTCGTCTACAAACGACATTTAATGAAAGATAACAGAATTAAAAAGATAAGAATATGTAGTAGAAGCGTCTAAGATATGTGACAAGATGAATAGTGGTGGCATTGGCTTGAAGTGCTTTGGAACATTTTTAGTTCGACTCTATCACAGATCGAAGTTCGATCTAGCTATCGATGATTGCACAGTTTCGGATTTTATGTTTCGGAGGTTTGAGCAGCATGCGAGCAAGACAGCTTTGGTAGGTATATAAGTTTAATCGTTTGTAATTATCGTTAGTGCATTAATCGAATATAATTAAATATCAATATTATCATTTTTTTTAAAAAAAGAAATAAAATGATAATTCTACCGTCCTGTAGATAATTTTTGTCAAATGCTACCTGCGGTTTATCTCTACTCGACTCTACTCGAACAAATTTATTTTCGAATTTCTATTTTATGGAGTTCCCTTTCTACCTTTCTATAGAATAATTTATCGCAGAAGGCCTCCGGTTTATCTAAACTTGAACCAAACGTCTTTTCAAAATTCTATTTTACGTAGTTCCCATTCGACCTTCATATAGAATAATTCATCGATAAAGACCCCCTATTTATCTCAAAATAAACCAATCTGTTTTTCGAAATTATATTTTACGGAGTCCCAATTCTACCATCCTATCGAATATATCGAAAAAGGCCTCCGGTTTTTTAAACTTGAACCAATATGCTTTTCGAAATTCTATTTTACGGAGTTCCCATTCTACCATCCTATAGAATAATTTATGAAATGCGACCTCCAGTCACATTTGTTCTATACTCATTTCCATAAAAAAGTGTGCACTTTCAATTTTTGCATTTCTCTTGTTTTTTTACAAAGTTGGAGGAAAATTATGGAGTAAATTTGATTCCATACTTTAGGCAAGACCTTTTGAAATTAAAAGTCAAATCAGATTTGGATAAAGTATCGCATGCTGCATACACGATGCATTACTTAAACTGTGCAGATTTGACATCCTTACAACTTTTTCTTTGGTAAGAGCTATGTATTGATGTTGAATTATAGAGTTTCAGAAGCCATTCCAAGCCATTTTCAAACAAAAGTTTTAATTTTTATGCAGACGTTACGTGTACGTCAACGTTATACATTGCTACGTTGTTAGGCCAGTAATTTGTCGTTGAATGGTGCAATTGCGTTATATGACATCTCGATTTGCTTTTTAGAGGCCTTACAAAATGATGACCTCGAAATCTATTGGAATATGAATGCTCAATTAATTTTAATGGCGTTCTAAATCTGACAAGGTTCGATTTTGTTCAACGACGTTTATTGAAAGTCAAACCACGCTGAAGCATCATGCACTGTTGTTTTGAAAATGTGATTTTATGCTTAGCAAAACCGCAAACATTCAGCTGAATACATTTTCAGACGAATTATACGTCTAACGCACAATGCACATGCAAATCATGCAAAATCAAATGCCTCAATTTAGCTGAAAAAATTTGCTCATCCCGCGATTTTTGTTTTCAAATGTCGTATGCACATACTCTTTGGGATAACCATACGACGTTTCATGACGATAGATTGTGTAATTTCAGAGATATTTAAAATTCAAAAGTGCACACTTTCTTTTGGAACTGAGTATATCATTAAATTTATCACTGGAATTGGTTGAGACAATTTCTCTAGAAATCAAGGATGAATGATATATATTTTTCAAATGAACGAAATATCTTAATGAAACTAAGAGATCTTAATTATATAGATATGCAGTTGACTTGTGCGTTTAATAGGGTTTTACACAGCTTTTATCTTTTCCCATCATAACGCTTGAGCACCCCGAATATGTTTACGATTATCACACAAAATCTTTGTTAAATTCGGACAGGATATGTAATGCCGTTGGGTATAGTAAAATTGAAATAACAAGCTTGGAGACTCTCATAACTTGAAATAAAACCGGCGAAAATCCCAATTTTGATAATACTAGTGTTGAACCTGTCTCTTTATATTTATTTGGTACCGGTGATAATTTAACCATTGTATTTTGTTCCAAAGGAATTGTAAAGAACTGGGTCCCGTTTTACTAAACGTCTTACGAAAAAATTGATCGTAAGTCCAAATCACAAATCGTACCAGGTGTTTTCATTTATGGTTAGATTCTGTCTTGCAATATCTCATTGGAATCGTCTCTAAAAGACGATTCAAATTAGATGATGCATGACAGAATTCCATATATAGTTTTTACTGTAGAAGCAACTTTAATTTTTGACCTACGCAAAAACATTCGTAAGATTTTTAGTAAAACAGGCCCCTGGTCAGAATTCCAAGGACACAATGAAACATATCATGCGATCAGGATGCAAAATAGTTTGCGAACGTTTGAGAATCGCGATGCGTTATGAATTCATGCGCAAAGTGGGACGAAAATTCTTAAACGTTTTCGTCTTGGGCGCAATGATAATTTGTAGAGTATTTCCCCTCATAAACGCCCACGGGAGCTTTACTTAACATGGCCAGGGAGCTTGTATTTAGTATGCATATTCTGATTTAAAAAATCATACATATGATGTATTTTAGGCCCTTTTCCCTTTAAATTGAGGTGAATTTCCACTAAACAATCACTTAAATGACGGAAATTAATCTCAAATTAAAAAAGTCTCAAATGGTCCCTAAAAATTTAGGCATTTGAAGTGGGTTTTCTTAGTAAAAAATGTACGGGTACTACTATTAGGGAGGATGTTATTATTAGAGGAAATACGGTATCAGAAAAAAGTTTACAATTCTCAGGTTTGTGCCTCATACTTTTATCCAAAAGCAATTAATTCGTAAAATTAACATTAAATTGACATGAAATTGACAAGGTGAATGAATTTGGAAAGAAATTGAATGAGTGTGTGGTGCGAGATTTTGTGAATTAGATGGGAGATAATCCAATATCGCAAATTTTGTACATGATGATATTTATTATCCCCCTTTAATTAGATATACAAGTTATATAGATAATTTCATATTACTTCATGAACCTATCAGACGCTTACAATTTAAATAATGACGGTGAAATCGTGATTTTTTTTTCTAGCTTTATTTATTTTGGATGACGTTGATCAATGATTCTTACAGTTAGTTTGGAGCTCTTTTGAATTGTTTGAGTTAATGTTTGGAATGAATGAATGGAGCGCTGAGCGAGTGATTTGGAATGGGTTTTGGTCGAGATGAATGTAAATTTCACGATGTTGTTAACTATTATCTGATTTTTGCCATCTAGATCATTATATAAAAGTCTTGTATAATAACCTATTTGGCAAAAAATGAGTCTATGAAACACTTGCCTGTGCTAAATTATTCTGTATTTTGAAAACACACAATGTACATTAATCATTTCGTTGAGATATTAAATAGTTATTCACATTATAATTTATTCAAGAGATGTAGAGATTATTTGTTGATTTCATTGAGGTATGAAACTTAAAAGCTAATCACGCTGTATGAATACGCGAAGCGGATTCATTCCTGAGTGTGATTAGGTTTTTAGTTTCATTTCTCAATGAAATCAACAAATTAGCTCTTCATGTCTTATAATTTAATACTTTGAAGCAAATTTGTAAAGATTTGTCAACAATGGAGCAGTTTTCTTATGGGACTACTTTTTGCAGAAGTCTACAAGATAGCTGCGTTATCAAAATAAATTTCATTGAGAAATAAAAACAATTTTTCAGCCAATCAGAATACGCGAAATCTGATGGAATTAACTTGAATTAATTTATAGATAGATGGTAAAAATGGCAGGAAATGGTCATTTGGTCAGTTACTGGAAGAATCAAAGAACCTGTCCAGAAGTTTAATATCCCGTGGTTTTGACCCAGGTGATGTGGCTTGTCTCTGTGGGACAAATGCCCCGGAGTTCGCACATGTTTTCGGTGGTGTTACCTCTGCCGGGATGGCCCTTACCATTGCCAACTCGCAGTTGACAGCAGGTAATGCCAGTGTTCAATCATTTCGACAGTGGACGGCCAAAGCTACCAGCCTGATTAGCTCAGTTGGTAGAGCACCGGACTTCAAAACCATTGGAGTTCGGCGGCGTGGGTTCGATTCCCGGGCTGGTACACTAATAAAAACTAATTGTCTTTCGGATGAGACGTTAAACCGAGGCCCCGTGAGACGGTGCTTTACACCGAGCACGTTAAAGAACCATGGCGGATCTCAGCAGTAGTTTCGTCATGTATCCTTGCACTATCCCCCGTAACAACTAACCGTCTTCTGGGGGCGTCGCTCATATGGGCATGTGCTACGGTAGCGACAATAAATAAACGGAAATACACACACACGGCCAAAGCTTTGAAACTTCAGCTTGTAATAAGCTATATTTTCGATATCTCTGTCGCCAGACGATGATGGTTTGGTAACCTTTTTTATACAGTGAAAACTTCAGTTGTCCGAGGTTGAAGTTGTGTCTGTCCAAATGGTTTACCGATACCTTCGAGCTGAAATCGTCGGTTTAAATGGAGGAAAACCGTTTGTTTTAGTGTTTCCTTGAGTGAACAACAAAAGCTATATTTAACGAATGTCGAAAATATAGCTTTTGTTCATGAAATGAAACATAAGTCGATCTTACTCGAAACCCAAACGATTAATCCATTTTTGTTAATGCAGAAATAAGACTAAATGTGAAAATATTCAGACAATTTTTTCAAAAGTGCGTCAATTTGCATATATACTACTCAAAAGTTCTAAGCGGCCACCTTACATTTCACGATTTTTCACACATTTTCCGTTTTTATTTTGAAATGTGAACTTTGTCTTTCAAAAGAGTGGCCATTCAGTCATCATCCTATCCAATTGTTTTGTAAGCTTATGCATTAGTAAGTCCTAAAGACGGAACTAAATGCATGTACCCTCAAATTAAAAAGTCACAAAATTGACACTTTTAAGAGAAATGTGAATTTTTCGATACTTAAAAAACGCAAAGCCTATAAATCTTTTGAACTAAAATCAGTGGTACAACGCCTGTGAACTTATAAAATTAATAAGAAATGCCAGAACATTCTACATAATCCTGATCCTAACAAGAAATGTAAAAAATACCCCACCCATTATTTCACAGATTTTTCTCTTGTTGACTTCATAAATAATTTGGCTACATAATTCACGCAAAAACGGGATGATACCATGCGGCATTTATAACACATAACAAAAAAGGCAGGTGGCCGCTTAGGAGTTTTGAGGAGTATATAATTGCTATATGCAACGTTCATGACGACATAACTTTTGTCCCACTTAAATAATGTCAGATAGAGCGAAAAAAATGAGGTAAAAGCTATTGAAAATTTCACTGGTCAGGCGGTGATAATCAACTGTTATTTTAGGTTTAACTAACGAAAAGTAGTTAACCCTTTGCTGTTTAATCTTTGCTTTTTACATGCCTGTGATTTTATGATGGAGAAAACACTGTGAAAAAAGAAGAAATTGCTTCTGACAAGCAATTTCTTCTTTTTCCACACTATTTTCTACCCTACTGAATGGTTATTTTTCAAATTAAATCCACTTTATATTTTCGTCTGCAAAACCTTTGAATTTGGACAGGTTCAAAATTTTGTAAAACAGGAAAGGGTTAAAAAAACATTCATCTTGGTGGCTGCACCATGTGGCATTTGAAAAGTTAAGTACTGAAATGATTAACGAGTATTAAGTAAGCTTCTATCATTTTATGAAAGCTCTTGTAATACCATTTACAACGACTGCATGAGAGCACGATATATTGTTTGTATACTTATTCAAACTGATCTCTTTTATTTCTTTCTCAATCATTAATTTATTTCATTTATTTGTTCCAACAGGTGAGCTTACACAACAAGTATTGGAGACCAAATCCCGTTTATTGTTTGTAACAGAAGATTGTGCGGAGAAAGCCAAAACTGTAAAGAACCAAGTACCGACGATAGCCGTAAGATTGATTGCTTGCATGCTTGCTTGATTGATTGATCATTGCCAACTCGCATATGAGTGAGCAATTATTGTATGTTTCAAAAAAGCGAATTTCACAAAGTCTTAATCCACTTTAACCTGCGATGGCTCAGCTGTATACTGAGACGAACTTCTAAACGGCCATCTTGCATTTTCCACATTTTAACAAATCTATAGTCATTTAATGAACTCACTTTTCTTTTCATATGAAAAGCCGTTTAATTTGGCGTATTTCAAAAGAAAAACGGATTCGAAATGTTGTCCTCGGAACCTGTATCAAACGATCAAACACAAAAACCCTCCATCACGAAAGTCACAAAAGTTGAACATTTTCGAAGAATTTCAAATTTTCGGTCTAAGAAATACGCAGCGATTAATCCTATAAGTGACCAACTTCTATGGCTTTGGCACTGAAGAAAATAACATCGTGCCCCTTTTGTTTTTCAAACAAGGATAAAATGCTAAAATTATCCCACCCACCAATGCTAATTTTGAAATCAGGGGTACCCTTCAATTCCTGTAAAATTCGCTGCTTTCCTCACATGTTTTCAAGATGATGTTTATTGAAGATTCTCCCTAAATGATTTTTTTAATAGAATTCGACTACTTCCCATTTTAGATACTAAAGAAATAATACCTTTTCAGCAAAAACCAAGTGGCCGTTTAGAAGTTCGTTTCAGTGTAGATGAATATTCTTTGCAAATCAATAACTTAAAGAGGGATGCATTTTTTTAAGTTAAAATGTTTTTGAAGTCTGACCTAAGGTATGTTGTATTAAAAACATCATAGTTAAAAAAAGAGAATGGAAAAAACAACAGTTCTTTCATCTTACAACTATACAAATATCCGTATGATAACATCACATATGATATCTTTTTATGATATCACATGGATATTTTTTAGAACATTGACATAATGCGGTTAATTTTAGAAACTTGCGTTCTGTAAGATGCATCGACGAAAACAAGGAAAAATAGAGATTATAAGATAAATATAATACGTACCTAGAGTATTGCATGAAAAATATCTAACAAGGTTGGGGGAATTGATCAGAGCCTCGACAATGATCAATTCCACCAACCTCGTTAGATATTATTTTTACATACAAAATGCATGCTGAGTACGTATCATATATTTCCATCTGTCAGGATGTGATTGTATTTGGAGAGCATACCGGCTGTGTTCCATTTAAAAATCTGATATCAGCTGGTGCCGATAGTTACAGAGACGAGACAGCAGTAGACGCAGATCGGTCCACTGATGATACGGCTCTTATACCCTTCAGCAGTGGTACGACGGGCGTACCTAAAGGGGTGATGCTATCCCATAGAAACTTGGTAGCCCAGCTCACTGCTTTAAGGTAATATTTTCAGAACTGCCAAATTAACCCTTTGCTGTTTCATCCCTGCTTTTTACGTGTCTGTGATTTTATGATTGAGAAAATATTGTGAAAAAAAAGAAGAAATTGCTCCTGATAAGCAATTTCTTCTTTTCCACACCATTTTCTACCTTACAGAATGGTTATTTTTCAAATTAAATCCACTTTAAATTTTCGTCTGCAAAACCTTTGAATTTGGACAGGTCCAAAATTTTGAAAAACAGGAAAGGGTTAACCAGAGCTCATTCCAATCAGTGAAAGTGGCGAATCTAGAAACGCTAAAGATCCCAAAACCTTCAATATAAGCAATTCATTTGATATTCATGACGCTAGGAACTAACAACAAAACATGTATCGTTTAATGGACAAATGAGCCTGTGCGTGATATTTCCATTTACTTCATTTGTGCGTGATGTACAGACATATACAGATGTATCAGCCTGGACACCTATACAAATACATTAAATACACGTATATCCTCTAATTGTAAGTTAACACTATGGGTCAGAAGCTAAGAAAATATACAGAAAGTAACATCTTGAAAATGACATTCATCTCGATCAAACCCATTCTTAATCGCTCACTCAGCGCTACATTCGTTTACACTGACTCAAATCACCCAAAAACGTTCCGAAATCGTTGAAAACAATTCGAAATCGTTCAAAAGCATCACCATTCCATTAAAATGATCAGATAATCCCACGATTTTTGGCTGTTGTGTATTTTAAAGCATCAGGGCCCGAGGTTATAAAACTTTTCTCAGCCTCAATTCAAACTTTTCTGAAATTTCAATTTGAGATTTAAGCAATAATTCTGTTTAATTACTCATTTTAATGTATTAACAAATAAGATGATATTCATAAGTTGTTATATATCATACATTTATTGTAATTTAAAATTTGAGAAAATTGAGCCTGATCCCGAGAAAGGTTTTATAACCTCGGGCCCTGATCGGTAGGCCTACGTGAAGACACACCACTGGGAAAGTATGTGGGTTTTTTAAAGGGAGGTAGTAAATAACACTATTTTCGTCCAAGCTTGACGAAATTAGCGATATTGGATTATCTCCCTAAAATTCCACTCAAAACTCGCCCCATACTCTTATTAAATACCATTCCGAAATCATTCCAAAACCACCAACCTGTCAATTTGATGATGTTTGTAAATGTAACAAGCACATAGTGGAAACTTTGATCAGACTGTGCGGAAGAAATATTTTTATAAAGGCATGCACAGGCAGGCTCAAATAATGTTACTTTTCATTCATACATATATTCATTCATATATATGTAAGTCACTCTCTATTTCCGGAACTATGAAAGCATTTGTTTACAGATAGTACCAAAAAAGTCGTATTCTTCGCTGAAAGTTTCTGAACCCATTTTGAATCCTGTTAACGGTTTAGTTAATGGTCTGTCTCAATGAAGCAGTTTTATCCTTCTTCTTCCTCTTTTTTACCTCTTTTTTTAGTCAGGATGATGGTAATAAAACGGGATAGAATTACACCATTTTTTAATTATAGTCTTTCAGTGTGATGATTTTTGATGTTCATTCCTCCATGAAACCAACAATTAATTTTCTATACACCTCTCAAAATATTTAGTCACAGGACGATGCTACCATTCTATGACGACGATAAATCCCTCTCCGTGTTACCAATGGTTCATATCGCTGGTCTAGTCATAGGAATGCTCAATCCGCTGTGCCAAGGAGCAACTGTCATAACCTTGCCGAGGTTCAATCCCCACGACTTCTTATCTACTCTTCAAAAATATCAGGTATGGTTCTAGTACGAGAAGCAAGGTTGCAAGACGTATAAAAGCTTAACATGTATGCCAAAGAAAAAGGATTTGATTGTTTGAATGGGGTTTCACGTCGCTTTCAACAATCGTTCGGTTTTATCACACAGCCTCGAGCACATAAACAATGGAATCCGTGTATTTTCATCACCAGTACCACCATTACATCCTTTCCTAGCCTTCAGCTGCTATCCCACAAAGGGCTACTATCAACCTATTGGTGGAAAACAAAAAAGTCGGAAAGGATGAGTGCGGGATTAGATTGATTGAATTGATTGAATGGAGTTTAACACCGCTTTCAACATTTTTTTTCAGTTATACCGCGGCGGCTGCAGCACCTAACAATGGTTTCCTGGTATTTCTCTCACCTAGCCACAAGCTGCTATCTCACATAGGTTTACGATTATCAACCCATTGGTGAGAGACAAAAAGTAGGAAAGAATGAGTGGCTCCGTCGGGGATCGAACCCGGGATCTCTAGATTGACAGTCCGACGCGCTACCAGCCGTCAGGATTAAAACCTGGGACCTTTGACAAAGAAAATGGAAGATGGAGGCCTGTATAATGTTTGCAAAACTAGGAGTTATTGACCCCTTGACTTGGATTTTAAGAGGCCAAAACTGAAAGGCTAAAAAATGAGAATGGGTAGACATGCAAATATTTCTTGGTTATGTTGGTTAATTTTTCTTATGATCTTTTCCATATCATATTAGGAAATATATATTTCATAAGAAATATGACTCTCCCAAAATAATATGAAACAGACAATTCATTCTGATTCATTTCTACATGTAGTTTGCAGCAGGATCAAGATACAATATTGAAAATTTCAAGGGTAAAAATGACAAGATGAAAGAATATTTTAAAGGGACCTGACTTCCTATTTCACAGATTTGAAGAATTCCTTTTTTTATTGTAGGATTGTGGTATGATATCACATACCTTATCACGCTGTTTGAATACATTAAGATGAATGGTCAATTAATATTTTTATTGGCTGCCATTTTGGAAATACCAAGAAAGGTAGTCGGAATCCGAAATATTGACTGTTAACAACTTGATTTGAACTCGGGAAGGTCGTATCAACAATACCATAGAACTCTGCAATAGGATCTATGGTGTACAACATGGTGAACACTTTTGCCTCGTTGTATTCAACGAAAAAAATAGCAAGAATTTTTCCGAAATGGCTGCCATCTCCCATTTCGGAAATTGGGATCTTCAAAACATTTTAAGTATAAGAGGTCTTTACAAGAACGCGAACTAGACATTTTTTGGTTCCGCAAACTAACTAAACAAACGTCTTTGATATTGCTTTAACAAGAATAGGGACAAAGGGTTCCTGGTGTTCGAGAGTTTTAGAAATTCTAGATGCTAGATAGAAGTAAAAGTGGAAAATAGGCATTATTCTTTAAGTTGCGACAAGGCTAAAATAGCCTACCCCGATTTCTCCGAAAATAGATGACCTAATCATCTTTTGATCTTTATTTTGCTATTTTCTTATCCAAGTAGTACGAGTCATCATCGTCTATTGCTTTCAGCTGCACAAAGAATACATTTGTGACCCGTCACGCGAAAAGGGGCCATTTGGGAAGTGCGTACAATATCAACCCTAGACAGACTGCGCGGAGTGCGCAGTCTGACTAGGGTCGAAACTCTTCGCGCTTTACAGATATTCTGAATCTAGAATGCTCAATCTACCTTCCCGTGAAAGAATTTTTGATATTCGACTTCTTATTAACCTCCACTAGAACCAATCTTTTTTTTTCAAATATTTATTTTACGAAGTTCCCAGATGGTCCATTTTCGAGTGACGAGTTACACTTATTAAAAGCGAAAATTCAGTGACACTCACCCTGATCAGAACAATTCTAAATCATTCTTTCGTCGCTCTTTTCCCAGCATTTAAAACACTTAAATCGTTCAAAAACCGTCGCCCCAAATTCGTTTAAAAACAAAGCTTCACAACTTCACACTGTAAATCTATCGAATCATTCCATTTTTTCATTCGCATCTTATTGGTTCGCCAAGACTCACAAAGCTATTCACAGAAAAAATATTTTAGTGGGGAAATGGAATATCGCTTACATCGTTCGAAATAAGGAAAAAGCGACAACATATTACCCCTCTTTAATTTCATTTAGAAACTTGCTCATCGATCTCATTCAATTTCATTCCAAAATTATACACCCTGTCAATTTTACGATGTTCCTAATTGTATTTGTTTCCCTCAACAGATCTCATTTTCACTCATTGCCCCGCCGGTGGTCAGCATATTAGCCAATGATCCACTTGTTGATAAGTTTGACTTAAGTTGTTTCAAAAATCCTTATTCCGGGGCTGCACCACTCGGACGTGAGTTGACTGAGAAAATGGTCGAGCGTTTGAAATTATCGGAAATACGACAAGGTGAGACTATTTCCATGATATTTTTCCTAAAATTGATAAAAATGATAATAAACCACTTACATAGAAATCTGTGTTCTCATTATTCGCTCGTTATTAATAACTACTTCTTATGCGACTTTTTTTTTATATTTACTATTCCAACTGCTCGATTTAGGTACCGACTATTGAGAGCCCCTGATTTAATAAGGGTCATTTATCTTGAATGTCTTTATTCGTAAATAAATCTTTCGCAAAGTCTGATCAGAGTCTTTACTTTGTTCCCAATAGAAAGCTTTGGACCTATATTATCACTTCACAACCGTAGAATATTCAAGATGTACTATGACTATTAAGCTTCTCAATGTCCAGCACGCATCCATTATATTGTTGGAAATGCCACACATATCGACGGCTAAGAGCAAAAAACATAAGCCCTCGATATGCTCATTTGATACTTTAAGGATATGGCATGTCTGAGGCCAGCCCGGCTCTGACCACTACGCCTCTGGATGGATGGAAATACGGCTCCATTGGGGTACCGCTGCCGAACACTGAATGTAAAGTAGGATTTATTATCATTTGTGCTTTTAAAAGTATATTTACTTGGATTGTCCATTAACTCGTGAACTTTTTTAATTATTTACACAAGCAACCTATACGAACGATACTTATTCCCTTTGACAATGTACGCAGTTGAGGATCCAAAAAGGGATTTGTTTGAACCACACTGTAATTGACTGGTCTAGCTATTGTAATTTGATATGTATGTTGCATGCGTCACATGTATAAAATGTATATACTCTTTAACCCATTATCCAGTTCTTGATTAAATTTCATATCGTACACGTCTATTGTTTTACATCGTTTTATTCTGTGCCTTTCACGCGAGTGATTGACATTTGAAGACAAACAAGAAAACATAACACACACTCTGTAGACTTTTTTTCTTATTTTCGTCGAGAAATTCATTTTTGATAGGAACGAATATATCCTTGACTCGAGTCAATAAAGAAAATTATAGATTACACATAAAGCTTTGTTTGGCTACACAAGACAACGATCAGCCAGTCGTACTAAATTTGGCGAACGTTCTACTTATCTTACCTATGGAATAGTTACCGATTCGTTCGATACCCCTTGAGTCGTGATGCCTTGATGCATCAACTCACCGTCAATGAACTAATACCTGTACCTATACTTCATGAAGTATTCCCATTAACCTTCTGTTATTTTGATAAAATTTTTCTAAAAATGAAGTTTAATATCCATACTCTCTGATGCCTTAACTCAACTACTGAGTTATTGAACGTTTTCGACCACGTTGCTCTAATTAATAACGTTTTTGACCGTTTCTCAGGTGGTTGATATAGAAACGGGTGAAACATTAGGAGCCAATGAGCATGGAGAAATATGGTCACGTGGACCACAGATAATGAAGGGATATTTGAACAACCCCATCGCTACTGCAAATACTGTAACTTCTGATATGTGGCTCAAAACAGGTAATTTTTGTTGGAAAAAATCATTAGATCTCTTAACCCTTTCCTGTTTTACAAAATTATGGACCTGTCCAAATTAAAAGGTTTTGCAGACGAAAATTTAAAGTGGGTTTAATTTGAAAAAATAACCATTCAGTAGGGTAGAAAATAGTGTGGAAAAAGAAGAAATTGCTTGTAAGAAGCAATTTCTTCTTTTTTCACAATGTTTTCTTAATCATAAAATCACAGGCACGTAAAAAGCAGGGATTGGTGGAACCGTAATAGTTTTGCAATATCTCAGAGGTAATGAACTTGAACGGTGTTAACCGAGGTTTCCTAATGATTTTCATTAGGAAATCTCGGTTAACATTGTGAAAGAATATGTGGTCCGTAATGTTGTGGAACTATTACGGGTGCAATACCTTAAACTTGGCTTTGAATGTTTTTACAGAGGAATGATCAAATAAGGCAACGTTTATTATGATTCCCTTAAGTCAAACAAATAAGATCTTTCCAGCCCTGCTTTCAGGATGATAAAAAGGTACAAACTGTTTGCAAATTATACCCTGCTTTGCACGTGTACTTTCGAACAAAGCAGGGATATAGTTTGTAAACCGTTTGCACTTTTTTAACATCCTAATTATAGGGCAGTTACGAGAATAACGGCCAAAGGTCAATTGAATCGCTTGTGCGAACTCTTAAACTGCCCATCGAATATCGGGTGAAATCGTCGAGGTTTCACAAATCGTATGTTCCGCAAATTTAAATTTCTTTCAAAATCACATGATTATTGATGAATAAAGGCTCGCAAATACGAAACAGTTGGTTTCTGTCTATTCCTTCAGTAATTTGACTATACAACGTAGGGATGTTTGCCATGCTCGAGATGATAGTTTTAGTTATTTATTTACTGAACGATAAATCGGTCTAACAATGAAACAATCAATAATCATCTATTCAATTTGAGAATGTGCGTGACATTTCCAACAATTTGACAACAGCATGTGATGCAAACATTTAGTTGCCCCGACAGTTACACGGTGTAATTACAAGATTGCCTAGCTGTCTACAGACTCTTTGAGACTTTATATACAAATCGAATAGTAAAGACTCTGGTCATACTGTGGGATGCACAGACTGGCCAGTCTTTGCTTTGCACCCAAATACACAGACTGGTCAGAGTCTTTGCTTTGCACACGAATGAAATTGTTGGAAATGTCACAGACAGGTTCATTTATTTGTTCATAGGGGACATTGGCTACCATGACACAGACGGACATTTCTTCATTGTGGACAGACTCAAAGAAATCATCAAGTATAAAGGATATCAAGTATGTAGTGTGGTGTCCATGGTCTAGTGGTAGAGCGTCGGCCTCTTGACCCAAAGGTCCTGAGTTCGATTCCCGGGAGCGGCTATCGATCTTGGTTTTTCATTGGCCCACACATTCGGCGCGAGTACTGGTGAATTTTCCAGGAAGCAGAATCGAGAGGGATTGATCTAAGTTGTAAGAACTTGTTTCCCAATCGATGTAAAATGAATAGGTTTAAACCATGTAGAGAAACATCATGAAATACCGGGTACATTTCATAAATACTTTTCTACAAAATGAAAAGCAGAAAGCCTATTGATAAGCCTTTCTCAAGTGCCTTTTTTAAAATTTCATTATAAAAAAAATACACGAAGTTGAATCATCCTTTTTCAGACGGCGTAATTTTTCCAAAATACCCTCAATCGCTAAATTCTATTATGTGTCCGTCCGATCAAATTATATCTTTTTAACTGAAAGTGAAATGTGTTGACTCAACCAATATCTGCCTTTTATGGGAAGCCTTTATATTTGAGTCTGTGCGTGACATTTCCAACAATTTCACATGTGCACAAAGCAAAGATTCTGGCCAGCCTGTGCATACGCCAAGTCTGGCCAGAGTCTCCACTATGTGTTATGTAGATAGATAAGGTCTTGTTTTCTCTTTGGGCTGTCAGTGAAAATTCTTATCGCATGATGTGGTTGTCTAGACCGGTCAGTGGTTTCACCTCAAGCACTTGTGAAATTGTTGGAAATGTCACGCACAGGCTCATTTGTAAGTGACTTGATTGTCGTGAGTACAGCTAAAGGCGTTTGTATCATCTACCAATTACCTGCATTTAATTTTATGCAAATGACTACTTTGCAATTAATTGCTTATACAAAATCACCATCTTTACTTTTTTCTTATTATTAAAAGATATTGTTAACATGCATTGTGTAAATATGGAAACAAGAGGGCCATGGTGGTCCTAGATCGCTTACCCGAGTCTCTTTTATCACTGGGACATCACATCCATTAAAAAGGCAGATGTCAGAAAGAAGATAATTTCTACATAAAACCAAGTTTCACAAAGTTTGGGCCATATTTGTGGCCATTAGAATTATTTCAAGTAAATTATTATTTAGACTCCTTTTCCTGTGATATGGCATGAATCCTTCCCATTTTCAACAGAGTTCATTCATGTGACCTGGCATTTTGACCAAGTTTCATGAACATTGGACCATATTTGTGGCATCTGGAGCTCTTACAAGAAAATTTTCTTTAAGGCCCCTTTTCCCATGATATGGCAGGGATCCTTCCCATTTTCAACAGAGTTCATCCTCATGTCCTAACAAACATTCTAAAGAAGTTTCATAATGATTTGACCATATTTTTGGCTTCTAGAGTGTATACAAAAAATTGTCATTAAGAACCCTTTTCTCGTGATATGACACGGATCCTTTCCGTTTTCAAAAGGGTTCATCCTTGAGACCTAACAAACATTCTTACAAGGTTTAATGACGTTTGGACCATATTTGTGGCTTCTAGAGTGTAAACAAGAAAATTGTCATTAAGGACCCTTTTCCCGTGATATGGCACGGATCCTTTCCATTTTAGCAATTTTTACAAGGGACCACCCAAGTAATATTTCTGCCAAATTTGGTTGATTTTTACTCAAAAAGTTTAGGAGCAGATGTCATTTAAAGAAATTGTTGACGCCATGATGTATAGACCGATGCCAGACATTAATAGATCACAATAGCTCCATTGAGCACTTTGTGCTCAGGTGTGCCAAAAGGTGATATACTGTGAAATGTGTAAGGTGAGCACTTACGGGAACACCAAAAAGCGGTTGTTAAAGAGAATGGTCGCTTAGCACAAATTTACAAATTAAAAACATAATTTCAAATGAATACGTTCATGTTATTGCGAATTTCTCAATAATCCTATGTTGTCAAAATTCAAAAGAATAGTCTCACTGAGACTATTCTTATGGGTTTAACAACAAAGGGTTCAATTATTATAATTCTTAGACTAATAATGTCTACTTTTTTATTTTGATTCAAAAAGGGGATTTCAAAACGATCGCCTTATAAAAACAGTTGCTTGAGCAAGATGGACTGTATATAGAGTATTTTCTGGCTTCCCTTATTTTCTATGAATAAAAAAGTACACCATACACTAGAGAATGAATGATGTGTTTAGATACTTAAATCAAAATTTAACTTTACTTGTTTTACTAGCATATTCTTGCTTAAACACAAAACTATGAAAGAAATCCTACACACATACTAGCTAAAAGGGTATTCATGAAGTACTATTGTATTGTATTACAGGTTGCCCCAGCATATTTAGAGTCTATATTATTAACACATCCTGATGTTGAAGATGCAGCAGTAGTGGGTGTGGCCCATGAGGTGTATGGACATCTACCTCGAGCCTATGTTGTGTCCAGGCAGACAGGAATAGAGGAACAAATAGCTGCCTTTGTCAATGGTATTACATACTAGAGCAATTTGTCCAAGAATCATTCCTTTAAGATTCAATTCTAAAATGTTTTCTTTTATTTCTAAACATTACATGAGCATGAATAGTCCAGTCAATCTAGTACATGGGTTTGAACTAATTGCAACAGAAATTATAATTACACCATATGATAGAGGATAGAAAAATGAACATGTAAAAAAAAGTTGCAATTTTTCGCACCAGGCAAAATGAAGTTACTAGCATTTTAATTTTTCAAATCCGTTATAATTTTATTGACAGATATCAGTCCCTAGTGGCCATTACCATGTTATTAGACAGACATTTCCAGTGTCAGGTACAGTAGTTAATGGCCATGTGGGCAATTAAAAACTGATAAGCCTTCGGCTAGAGGATGATTTAAATACACACTGGACAGTTAAATTTGGCATCCTTTGCAAATACTGCTCTTTGTTTGTCAGTGAGTACATGTTAGGACGGCTAAAAATGAATTTTAAGGTCTGAATTTAAATGTGATATAATCAAGAATTTAGAAATTATAATCTATTTGTGTTGCTTCACATCCCTTTCTTTTATTTTAATTCAATACTGCACAAGAACACAAATTTTTCTGCTCTCTTAAATTAGGTTCCTTTGATTTGTCTAAGAATCATGTTATTATCATTACAATTTCTTGTTCCATTATCTGTACATGTAATTATTTATAAACTTCTTGACCTTGTATATGAAATACCGATGCATCCTAAAAACAATTACAAAGTATCATGAGGCAAAGCTTCAAAATATGCGGTAGTTATCCCCTCTATTATTTGGAAATTCTTACTTATATTTTAATCAGTTTGCCGCAATTAAAAGTTTTTGATTAGTTTTTTTTTCTTCTGTAACATGACATAAATGATCTTAATATGCATGCAATACTAGATCATATTATTAGAAAATAAATTAACTTTTGAAAAAGAAAATATGTTAAAGGAGTATGAGAATCTTATCAGACCAGTTATTTCAAATCCACCTTTCTATGTTCAAATTTTATTGTAATTGTTTCAAATGAGTTTTTCAACTAACATTTACTTTTTTTACTTAAAAACTAGTTCTCTTGTTTGAAAATAATATTCACTTTATCCATCTGTCTATTTGCCATTAAACTATTGTGACTCTTTGTGTGAGATGCAATTACTATGTGAGTACCATACTTTCTTCTTAACTTCTTAAATTTTTTTAAAGTTCCAACTTATATACTTTGTTTGAATTGGATTTTATGACACCTTTAACAATGTTTCACTTCTCTGCAGCAAGAGCACATAACCATGGATTCCTGGTATTTCTCCTACAAAGTTGTACTTCTACCATATATTTCCAGCATCCTGCTGGCCACCCAACTTAGGTTTAGGTCAAGTCATCTACTGTTTGGAGACAAATTCTAACTGTATAAGTAAAACTATACAGGATTATGTGTAGCTCACTGGTATGGACAGTAGTCTTACAATCTGAGAGGTTAGTTCTAGGCTTAAATCCCGCCTGTCCATGTAGGTTTGTCTCAGGAAGTTCATATAAAAGTTCAAGTCTTAGTCAGGTTAGTGCTCTGTTGTTTCCAAGGACAAACATGGGCAATTTTTTGTCAAAAATATAGCTAGAAGAGCTGAAAAATAATAAACCATAAATAAAGATATGACTAATTATCAACAAGCATTCTGATAATGATGTTTGTCTTTTGTAGCACTATCAATACATTTCATATATTTGGTTTAAAATAAAGTTTTGAAAAATGATATAATTTGTATTTAAGTCATAATAAAGCTAATGTTTACAACATTCTTGATTAAATAATTGTACTTTACCATAATTTCCAGCCACTAAGATTACAGCTCATCTGAGAAATTGGTTTGGGTAATACGATATTTCGAGCGAATTGTTGTACAAAATAAATTTATTGTTGAAAGTAAACATAAGTCATTCATAAATTCAAACTTCTTATTTGGCATGTTTAATCAATATGATTGTTTTTATCAAACAGGCAATAAAACTATTACTTTATTTAATTCCTAAACAGGCTTTCCTTGTTAAGTATCCACATATTATAGTGCAAAGGGTATGCATACAAAAGTGTTAAAAAAACATATTTTGCCGCATCTTTCAGATTGCAACTTTTTTTCTGTGACTAACAAGGTGTTATAGAATATGAAAAGCAAACAATCATTTCTGTTGCAATTAGTTCAGGGTTTGGTGCTAGATTTTGCTAGATTGACTGGACTAGAATTAATGCCACGTTGAACTAAAGTTGAAAAAAAAATGTATTTGAAGAAATAGAGACGATGAATAGAATGTTATCTGCTATAGGATTTTAATTCAAGCTTTCACTGAGAAATGGAGGGAGACAGAGCAGCTGACTTTTTCACCAGAGGACTGTATTTTAGTCCAAAGTAAATGAACCATAACAAAATAGGATTTGCACATCTATGACTTACACAGAGTCTTTCTGTAAAGTGTAAATCAAATACACCATAAGCTGCTTGAGTTACCTGACGAGAGTTTCATTCAAAGTACAATAACTCAATCAAAAGCCAATGGACCTTAACCAAAATTCGATATGCACATCTCTTTATGATATTGATCACATTTGTAAAGTTTGAATGAAATCCATCCAATATTTGCTGAGAAATTGAGCAGACACATGGATTAATGGACGGACCTACAAGCTGACTCCTATATGCCCCCAGCCTCACATCAATATATCTTTTTTGGGAGAGAGGGTTTGGGTATTAATAAAAAAAAGATGTATGGTAAGGAGAAATTTAATTTGTGAATTTTAACCCTAATCGTGATGAATGAAAAGCTTGGCAAAATTACATAAGTATTAGAGTGCCAAAAGTACTGGAGGCAGTTGCAAGTAAGTTAGTATTTACATGTTTTTTGAAAATACAATTATCAAACTCTCTGTTTTTCTCAAGGGACATATATGTGCAGGCTGATCTTTGTCTACACCCCCTGTCAAAGTAGGAATATTTTGGTATCAGTATGACAAGGGATAAAAATCTGTAAAATTGACAATTCATTTAGACTGTAACGAAGCGGACTAATACCCCCCCCCCCCTTAACACCCCCCAAAGGTACAAGTGCTCGTCAATAATGAAAAGCCATTTTCCATAAAAAAAAACCATAACTCTATCAAAAGACAAATAATCATAACTAAAATACCACTTGCACATCGCTGCCTGTTACTAATTACATCTGTAAAGTTTCAATGAAATCTACCCTTTAGTTGCTGAGAAATTGAGTGCAAAAGAAAATGCTTTAGACAGACCGACCGACTGACCGAAAGACAAACTGACTCCTGTAAATCCCCCCCTCCCCCTCCCCAAAATATAGTTTAAGGGGGTAAAACTAATCCTGCATAATGCATATAACTACCGTTGTCTTTCTTTACAGATAAGGTTGCACCATACAAAAGGTTGAGGGGAGGAGTTTGTATAATTGATCAACTACCAAGATCACCCAGTGGAAAAATTCTGAGAAGACATTTAGTTTCATAATAAATTTCATGTTTTTTTGTCATACATATAAAAATATATTTTAAGGTAGTAGACCCGTAATAATTCCTCGGAATTTAGGAACTCATGATCTTTCACAATGTTAACAAATGTTTCCTAATGAAATCATTCGGGAACCTTGATATAAACACTGTTCAAGTTCATGACTTCCAAAACGTTGCTGGAACTATAACAGGCCCACTACTTTAATCACTACTCCATTTCAGTTTATCATTCGTATTTATTTTAAGGCGGCCCTCCATATACTAAACGAATGGAAACAAGTTTTTTGTGCAACATTTATCGATAATTCTTTGAAGTTTGACTTTCATATTTAATCTTGCCTTTCTCAGGTGACCTTAAACCTGATAACATATGTTTGCCAAACACTGAAGAATAATTACTATAGGTAGATTTTGAGCGGTGAGCTGTGCAATCTACTTTTAACGGTTAAATTTCCGTGCTATTCTTTCAAAATAGATAAAACAGACATAATAAAGATACAAATTACCTTTCAAATGAAACTTAGTGCTTGTCTTAGATCTTAAGGTTAATTCATAAACCTATGGTAATGGACTCAACATCTAGGTCAGAGCTCAGTTTTGAAAATACACCTTTAGTATGGAAAAATAAATTGCGCGATGAACATTTTTTTTTCTATACATTGCTGGTTTCCCTTTTAATATTTATTTTTTTACCCATTTCCTATTTATTCCCGTTATCTTATGTCCTCGTGATTTGATAAATACTTTGATAAATAATTTGATAAAAATATAATGAAAATGAAGAAATTGCTTAAAAACAACCATATAGGATCTTTTCATTTCATATTGAATACAACAAGTGCACCATCTGGGGTATGCCAACACTCTGCTGCAGGTACCGGATAATGCAAAAATATAAGTTGAAATTCTTATAAATTGTTTCCAGAATGATCGTGTAGGTCTTGCGATGATGAACAATCGTGGCAAAATCGTTTGTCACGCCAATGTCAATTTCCACCCTAACGCAAACGCCAACATGACATCAAAAGGGATTTCAATAGCTTGACTTTTAGTTCCAAAAGAACCAAGCTAAAAGAGTATTAACTGTTATCACATGAAACTACCGAGGCAGTTCGGCACTTAGTCATCAACTTTTTCAACCTGGTCATGCCAAATCGAATGCCTAAAAGGCCTAAAATGAAGCCACGACAGAATAATGTATAGGGTAATTTCATATTTTACATTTCAAACAAATACTCTAGATCATATTCAATAAAATCTATATGTCTGTCCTGTTTATCTGACCACGACCTTTGGAAAAAATGCCTGATTAAGCACCAATAAGACTGAAAATCTGCTTCTAGGTTTAATGCTTGTTATGCTGAATAACGAGCTTGACCAAATGCTGTAAAATTATAGTACTGAAAGCACTTGAGGCATTTATTGTGGGACAGTATTTATTTTGAAAGTATAATTTTGTGACTTAACCGACGTGGGAACGAATTTCAGGTTGTTCAGACTAAGATCAGACTTCACATGTGCACAGGATGTTTTTTTTCGTTTACCTTCTGCAAAAGTAGGAATAATCGGGAAACAGCATAATGATGGTAGATAGAGAAAGGCAATTTGACCATCTGCAGTGGAAAGTGGAAAGTTTAAAATATGACCCTGACCCTGCGACCATGACCTTGATTGCAGTAGAAGCACTTGTTATTAACAAGATTCACAAATGTAAAAGGAATTAAATTCAGAACAGAGGGTTCAAGAGATGTTAACTTAGCCATGTGTTTGCATGGATTGGATTTATTTTTCATGGGTTCTGAATTCAAAAACAGGGTATTGATAGGCTCTTGTAGGAAAATGCCTTGCCTGACTGCTGAAAAATGTCGTAACCTCTCTTTTGTATTGACGGTGAGATTGCGAAAGACACATTCCTAAATTGTATTTGTGTGATTTTTGTCTATCATGTCACTCTAATAAACCTGCTATTTTTACCATACCTATTGTAAATGTACGCCAGTATCAGATTACATTCATAAAGTTTTAAAAGGTTTTGTTCAAAAACAAATCACTAGTCTAGTGCGAGTTCACACTCGTGTATAATAAAATGTCTTACTCTTTGCGTTTTTTGTTGAAAGATGTTATAATATTTTGTTTCGCCGCTACACTTGTCGGAGCACTTTGTGGCGATGGACAGTACGGAGATAATTGCACGCAGACATGTCCATCGAAATGTAAAGATGGTCGCTGTCACCCAAACGACGGGACTTGTAAATACTGTGTTGACATGTTTTGGGGGAAATACTGCAATCAGAGTTGCAGTGTCTATTGCCAAGATGTTTGTGAACAGTTTTCAGGAGCTTGTAATAAATGTAGGGTTGGATATTGGACTGATGATTGTACGGAACCATGTCCGGGATTTTGTGATGAATATGGCTGTGATCAAAGACATGGGAAATGTGTCAGGAACTGTGAAAATGGCTTTTTTGGTCAAATCTGCAACCAACCATGTCCAGTGGGCTGCCTGAACTGTAAAAGATCGTCTGGGGCTTGTTATAGCTGTCAAAAGGGTTATTATGGTACTTTTTGCCATATGACTTGTCCTCTGAACTGTGTTGGTGAATGTTACAAGGCCAGCGGAAATTGCCATACATGTATAGAAGGTTACTGGGGTGTTAATTGCATGAGCCATTGTGACTATCGCTGTATATGCGATATAATTACCGGCAATTGTACACAATGCTCTGCTGGATACTGTGGAATCAATTGTGAAAAGACGTGCCCAATAATTCACGTTGTGGTGACTCGGTATGCGACCGAAAAACATGTGAATGTTCGAGCTGTTACAAGTCTCAGTACATGGGGCCACATTGTGAGAAACCATGTCCTTTCCAATGTAGTACCTGTGATATTAACGGAACATGTTCTGTGTGTAAAGTTGGGAGCGGAAAATACGGGGAAACGTGCAATCTTGATTGTAAAAACTGTAGCCAAGATTGTGACAAAAAAACTGGAATTTGTGAACAATGCAAAAATGGTACATATGGAATAAACTGTGATAAGTCCTGCGGAACAAATTGTGAGGTTTGTGACAGAGAGAATGGACAATGTTTGCACTGCGTTCAAGGTTATTTTGGGGAAAGATGTTCTTGGATTTGCCCAAAAACCTGCGAACAATCCTGCGATATGAAAAATGGTATGTGTCATAATTGTAAATTAGGAAACTGGGGTATAAGCTGTAACTTTACTTGTCCATCGGGTTGTGAAACTAAACAATGTCACAGGCAAACAGGAGTATGTCAGTCTTGTCTCCCTAATTATTGGGGACAGACTTGTGAAAAGATATGCTATTCAAAAAGCTGTAGGCATTTACTTAGTGATGAAATTGATGGTAGGTGTAATAAAAATAACGGGTACTGCGAAATCTGTAAAGAAGGGCTTTGGGACAGAGACTGCAAAAAACTGTGTGCAAAATCGTGTCATGGTGGATGCAACATATCAACAGGTTACTGCATCTCGTGTTACGGGCAAGCTTATGGACGCGACTGTGAAATACCATGCAGTCTAAACTGTAAGCTTCATCTTGATTATCCCGATAATGAAATTTGCGACAAAAAAGGTGTGTGTCTACATGGATGTATGATTGGACTGTACGGCCCAATGTGTAATAATACATGTCAGAACTGTAAAGGCAACATATGTAATCAGGAAACAGGTTTATGTCTCAACGGTTGTTTAGAAGGCTTTAAAATAAATAAGCACACCGTATGTACTAATGATGACGATATTCAAGGAAATACAAAAGAAACTTCCGAATCAGTCGTCTTTATTATGACCATAGTCTTATTTTTTGTTTCACCGTTTGCCCTCGGTAGTATAGTTACGGCTGTCATTTGTATAGCATGTAATCCGCAAAAGAAATGGATGAAAAACAAGGATGCAGATTCAATTAAAAAGCCAAAAGAACGTGTGGTATATACTGTGCCGACAGAAACAATAAATCTTGAAAATACTGAAACAGTGAACGATAGCGTCGATCGGGCTAGTGAAGCATTCAATGACAGTATTTCAAATAGTAGTAGTTATGTTAATGTTGGAATGCCGGGTGACTCTCCAAGGTTATAGCAAGATTCTTTAATTACTTTTTTTGGTGGTGGGTAATTAAACATGATTATCGCTTCTTGCTGTTTAAACAAGTTTGTTATTAAATTCTTTGAGACCTGATTTAGGTACAAGGTTGATCAATTAATAAGAGTACACCCGTTTAAATATGGTGGGATATAGAACATTTGTGCGAAAATTTCCTTTTCATTTCTTTACGAATATCCTTCAAAAGCTTGTTTAAAAAATGAAATTTAAAAACAACGGTGTAATATCACAATTTTACAGTAAGTCACCGCACAACAAAATTTCTAACGAGGTGGCGACGATATTTTCCATAGAAATTGTGTTTATCCACGCGACGCTCGTTTCCAAAGTATACGCTTACAATAATATACTATATAACTTCCTGAATACAAGATAATTCTTTTTTACTTTCGAGAATTTTGACGAAAAAGATCTACTTCACACTAAGGATGGTCAAGTACCGCTCGACTTGAATTCACACCAAGTAACAAGAAGAACCATTTATATTCCTCGAGATAAATTTAAGCCTTCTTTGGAAAGGGCCGGAGTGTTTCATTTTGTTAGCCACTAGACACATGGCATCATTTTCGCTCTAAAGGCGAAGACTTGAGTTCAGTAAGTATGACAAATGACAAGTCGGATTCTAGAATTAAAGTTTAACATCTACTAACATTTTCTTTTGTGAAATAAAGCAGTCATACACCAAATGAAACTTTTTTTAGAAAGTGGGTGAAAGGTCAAAGACAGTGTCGAAGGCCAAACATGATGTTAGAATCAAAGGCAAAGATCTAACATTAGAAAGTATGTCAAATATCTAGGTCAGAGTCAAGGGTTCAATATATAATACTACAATTACAATAATACTACCAACCCTTATAAGTAGCAGTTCTACACAAAATTATGCAATATTTTAGAAAAGAAGGTCAAAAGTTAAGGTCAGGGTCACACTTCTTAAACTTATAAGAAGAATAATATAATTTTACCGATTGTAATTGAATATTTACGAAAGTAATTAAAAAAAATCAAGGTCTGGGCCAAATGTTCAACATGATGTTAGAGTCAAAGGCAATTATCTACATTTATTTGTGACATGAAACCGTACCACATATGATATTTTAAGATTAAAGAAAGTCGATCAAGGGTCAGGATCAAAGTTCAATTTGACGGCAGCATAAAAGACAATTAATAAATACATCAATATAGGCAATTAACTGATAACATAATATAGTTTTATACGCAAAATTCGATATTTTATTGAGTTTGTGTTGACCGCTTTACCCCAGTAAATAAGGAATTCTTAAAACTTCTAAAATACTCACTAAATGGTGCGGCGATTTTGTCTATCGTAGGTAGCTTATATCGGTTAATCGGTCTTCTTCATAAATGCACGAATGTTTAATCGTGTTTTAATTCATTCCATTCCAAATAAACTGAGGGTTTTTTTTGTCAAAACTTCGGGAATATGCGCCGGCTGATTGCTGAAATATACAACATGTGAACGTATTTATTGACCAATCCTCGTAATTTTCAATAACAGTTAATTTGAAAACTTGTCCACGTATTTATTGATCAATCCTCGTAATTTTGGAATAACCGCCATTTGAAATTACGTGTCCATGAGTTAACAGCAATACATGAAAAAAAATGTTTTAATCTAAGTGCGTACCTATCATTTGTTTCAAAACAGACGGTTTGACATGTACAAAATAAATGGTACCAAGTTCAAGGTCATCAGCCAAGGTCATTTTTTTCAAGGTCATTTTTTTAAAGAAATAAAAGTTTAACAATGTCGATAACTTTTGAATGGTAAGTGATATGGCTTTCACATTTCACATGATAATTGCCTCGGAAAGACATTTTTGTTGGTACCAAGTTCAAGGTTATCAGTCATTGTCAAAAGCATTTTCAAGGTCGATTTTATGAGAAAAAAAAAACATAATAAGACTTGAACATTTGCCAAAACTTTTGAATGGTTAGTGATAGTGCCTTCTTATTTCACATTATGATTACCTGTGACAAGACCTTTCTGATGGTACCATCTTCAATGGCATCAGTCTAGCATAAGGTGATTTTCCAAGTTCATTTTTTTCGTAAAATTAAAACTAGCATTAGCCATTACTATGAATTGGCAAGCCATAGATCCTTGAATTTTCACATGTACGTTGGCGCGGAAAACCTTAACCTAAGTCATAACTCTGTTCTTATAGAAGAAATCTTCATGAAATTTGGCATGTGTGTTCACCGTCACAGGAGCTATCAAGGGGGATATCTTTCATTTTTGGCCTGGTTTAGCAGGTCATAGGAAACAACCCTGTATCCTAAAAATTGCCTAGGACAAAGATAATCGGGTCAAAAACCTAACAACGTGTGTACTACGTAGCTTTTTTGTTCTCATGCGCACGAAAAACAATAGGTCTAGTAAACGTCATCAACTTTTGTGCGACACATAGTGCTTTGTGTGTTCAACACAGTGCTTGCATATCACTACGCTGTGATAAAATCAAAGCACTTATAGTACTGAAGGCGAGAGAACGGAATAGACGAAATAATACACGAGGTCAATTTTCTGGAATAAAACATTGATTATTTGTCTTGTCCTTAGCATGTATAACAGATATTTTCTTACTTAACACTGCCAAAATCACTGCAGTGTTTAAGATACATAGCTTTTATATTTGATCTTGACAGAAGACCTTAATCATAGGGAAAAGATGGAAATCCTGCTTACTTATATTTTCTCTTTTCTCCGTAATATTACCTACCCTTTCTGCTACAAATTTTACCAATTTGCCCATAATTTGTATGTAATCTGCAACCCTTTACAATTTGAACATGTCTAAACATTTTTTGTATTGTAATGCATTAATCTAAATTAGACAAATTTAAAAGCCTTTTCCGATACTTAAACTCCTAAACAGACGACACAATTTCAGACTCGGCCAACCTGGAACAGGTTGTAGACAATAAAACAACTTATGTGTAATTTGATATATATCTAGGGTAGACATTTAAAGATAATTGGGTATGAGTATAGGGTGGATCATATTGTGGGAAAGGTAGAAATTGACCCTTTCAATTTATTGTGTTTCCACAGTTAAATACAACTTCTTTGTTCAAGTCAATGTAAAAGAAAGAGCCGACGAGCTTGTGCCCCTAGAAAAACAGCATTACTTCAATCGTTAGACGGAATGATCGAATGGATGAATTGACTATCTAGTAACAAACCAATCGACTTAGCAAAAATTATAAAAACGCGAGTTGCGCCTATCTACAAAGCGGTATCGGGCGTAGAAATCTTTATCATGGAAATTACTTGTTTTTCTGGGACTCAGCGCTATATAGTGATCATGCCTTTCGACATTTTTCTTTTGGATTGAGTTCGGAACGTGACTTTCGACCCCTATAGGTAAATGGAATCCTTAATTTCCCTCGCCTAATAAACCTTGCTAAAAAGATTAAAATATTGGAGTGCATGCCGTCAAATGTCACCTTGCCTCTTTATAAACCAGGCCTTCAGCGCTTTTAGCGCTTTGATTCATTTTTTGGCCTGGTTTAGCAGGCCATAGGAAACAACTCTGCATCCTAAAAATTGCATGAGAAAAAGATAATCGAGTAAAAAAACGAACAACATGAGTACTACGTAGCTTTTTTGTGCTCATGCGTCTCATAGGTCTAGTATACGTCATCAACTTTTGTGCGACTCGAAGTGCTTTGTGTGTTCATCACAGTGCTTGCATATCACTACGCTGTGATAAAATCAAAGTACTGAAGGCGAGGGAACGGAAAAGACGAAACAACACACGAGGTCAATTTTTCTAGAATTTAACTTGATTATTCACCTTGTCCTTAGCATGTATACTAGATACTTTCTTACTTATCACTGCCAAAATCACTGCAGTGTTAATGATACATAGCTTTTATATCTGATCTTGACGGAAGACCTTGTTAATAGGGAAAAGAAGAAAATGCTGCCTACTAACACTTTCTCCTTTCTCCCTAATATTACCGACCCTTTCTGCTACAAATTTTACTAATTTGTCCACATATTGATTTTAATCTGCAACCCTTTACAATTTGGACCCGTTTAAACATTTGTTTTCTTGCAATTTATTGATTTAAATAAGAAAAAATTAAAGCCTTGCCCTATCCTTAAACCTATAAACAGACGACAAAGTTTAATACTGAGCCAACTTGGAACAGGCTGTAGCCAACGAATCAACATGAGTGTAATTTGATATATATCTAGGTTAGGAATTAAAAAAATAATGGGGTATAAGTAAAGGGTGGACCATATTGTGGGAAATGGACAAACTGACCCTATCAATTTCATGTGTTCCCACTGCAAAGCGTTATCGTGCGTAGTAATCTATACCTTGGGAATTTGTTGTTTTTGGCGGACTGAGGACTATATAGTGAGCATACCGTTCGACATTTTTCTTTTAGAGTGTGTTCGGAATGTGATTTACGATCCCTAAAGGTAAACGGAACCCTTGGTTTCCCTCGCCTGAAAAAGCCTTGGTAAAAAAATTAAAAACGGAGTGCATGCCTTCAAATATCACCTTGCCTCTTTATAAACCAGGCCTTCAGCGCTTTTAGCGCTTTGATTATAAGAGTTTTGCCTCTCTTTCGACTTCGATTTTTTTCATTATCCAGCACCTGCAGTCGATCGTTTCATCCGTAGGCGGTGCTCTTGTTTTCATTTAAACTAACTTTAAAATTTCAACGTCTGGTAATGTGTTAACTCTGACCAGCTGAAAGGCACTTCTTTCTCGGCCATTTCGAAACTAATTGGTTGATTATTGAATGTATTTTAACGCTGCTTTCAACTTTTTCAGTTATACCGCGGCGGCTGGAGCACCTTACAATTGATTCCTGATATTTCTCTCACCTGTACAACCATCACATCCTTTACTAGCCTCCAGCTACTACCTCACATAGATCTTCGATTATGAACCCATCATTGGGAGACAAATAGTCAGAAAGAATGAATGCCGCCGTCGGGGATCGAATTTGGGACTTCTAGATTGACAGTCCGACGCGCTACCAACCGTTGAACTGCGCTATGACGACGGCTGCAAATCCGAAAGTTGCTACCTGAAAGTGGAATGATGACCGTTTCATTGTTCAAATGAATTTGAGAGTAGTCATATAGCTCTTTTTCTATATTGTCGGAATGACTCGTTGTTCCTATATGGATGGGAAATAACATTGCAGTTTCTTCCGATACCTATAGCTAAAAAGATGGCTAAAATGCGAATCATTCCTTGGATTTCATCGGGTTTAGCTGTAGAACCAGTACTGCTGGATATTTTTAACATTTTGCACAAGTATCTAATTATCATACTGAACTCATTTCGACTAAATAGTAATCTAAAGGAGTCTTTGTGGCGCTAATCGGAGCTTCGATAAAACATGCTTTAGAAAATCAAACAGAGAAAATTTGATAAAACAGGCTCTGAGATGGTTTCAAATTATAGAGGGGAATTGGGTTAAGCATTTAAGTCAATAAGCGATAATATCAACACTTTCAAATAACTGATGTACCTGATAATCGATCATGGTCTGGCGATCAAGATGGTAAGATGACAGGGCTCATCAATACCGTCATCTTTACGCTCTACGCAAACAATTAATCTTCCACACATCATTGTTAACAGCTTTAGAGCTTTTTCAAAGTCATCATAGGTCACATGACTGAGACCCGTTTTCTAGGATAGGTGAGCCTACTACAGGGGTCAATAGTTGTTCAGGATCTCATCAATCAGTATCAATTTTGGACTCAAAATCACACAATTTTTTCTCAATATATTGCTCAAAATTAGCACATTGCAGGTGAACCATCGTGTCCGATCAACTGACTGGGCGCTTAAAGATTGACCCCTAGGATATTCTTTAGTGCCGGGTGGGGAAAAAGTACTTCCACCAGCTGGTGTCAACTATACCTTCCATTTTTGTAGGTGATGTGGATACATGTAGAAACTCAAAAAAATGTGTCAAAGAACCCTGACAAATCAGTTTGTGCTCGGAACAATGAATGTCTTTCAGAACATGATTTACAAACCGGGCACTTAGCTTACCAAAATTAACAAATTTCTAGTAACGTTACAAAGGGGCGGAGGTACTTTCTTCGCTTCGTCTGTGTTTAAAATTTCTTTGATATAGTCCTTTTGACATCTGTACGGACTAAAGTTTTGACCGAAAACCTCAGAATCGGACTTATGAAGTATTTTTTTATTCTTTTCATATCATATTTTCCATCTAATACCATGAAGAATTTTGTTTGTTCAAAATTTTTGAATGTAAAATAATGATTTTGTCCATCTGTCTACTTGTTATATCTCGGCCTCACATACCTTCTTGTGTTGGTATTAAACGGAGCGGCGAATTTTCTATCCAAAACTAGTTCTTATTTGCATATATATAATAGGGGCCGAGTCAAAAGTGTATGATTGTAAGTGAGTCGCTTTAGTTTAAAAATGAGTAGTGTTATGAAATGAATTTTGTCGAAAATATTTACTTCCTTAGACCTTCGGCCAGTGGAGCTAATGAAAAAGGATTTTATGAAAACATACAATCTTGTGAAAATTGAGAGTCCTATATTTTTCTGTGCTTAGACACGGATAGTTCTAAGAACAAAGCAGTGACTGGTTTCTCAGCCGACTTGTAACGAGCTGTTCATGATACCCTTTTATCCAATAATGGAGTGATTTATTTGACTAAAAGGCTTCTCATGCGACAATTTTCAGCTTTCTACATCATAGTTGGATTTTTACACTTTCACTGAAATTGAATTCTATTTGTGTTTTCAAGGTGTATTAATGTCTTGCATTGATTTATATGTTTACCTAACTCGGTTGTTGTCTTGTTAAGTTGGAATGCGGAGCAAACTTAGATTTAACAAAACCGCAAAATGAACCCAAGATAATTTCATTCCGGGTTTTTTGATAACACATATCACGTGAACAGGATGTGTACACTTCGGCCTATTTTGTACATCTCAACTTGACACAGACATACAGTTTATTTCATCAAGAAGTAATAATGTTGAACAATTGAACAACTATCACTTCATGTAAATTATTAACACGCTAATTTATGTTTTAAACGAAATATTTTGAAACTTGCGTACGAATTTACTAGTAGCAAATGTTTGCATTATTGTATTTGGAAATCATGTGATAAATCAAGTCCAATAAAGTAAGCTATTGACTATTGCACTAGCCAATCACGTTATCTGCTTATTTGGTAATACGCGACCTGTTTTTCGTCGAATTGTGGCAATAGCACAAGCCAATCACGTGATCTGCTTATTTGGTAACGTCGCGACCTGTTTTTCGTAGAATTATATTATAGCTTCTTTTAGAGGTGTAGTTTCTCTTTCTGAACGAACTTTTTACACACTTCAACAAAATACCGTAGTTCAAAAGTTTTTTTTTTGTCTAATTGTTTCGTAAACCATTATTAGAAACGCGCAAAATCTGCAGATTATCTATTTGTATTAACAACCCGATCCAGCAAATGTTCTCTTTTTATTACTCCTTTTGAAAAAATGGAACCATTTCCAAATCGAGCGACAATTTCACTTGATGGTGGACGCAGCAAGGATCGATGAAGGTATAGATCCACAAGTTTAAGTGATAGATCAAAGGTCAATTTTTTCTATACCTGTATAGACAAAATTTACCTTTGATCACTCACCCTAAATTGCGGGTCTATAGGCAAACATTTATCTTCTCTTTCCGTTTTTGTCCTTTTTCTTTGCTTAGACATAAATTCACTTGTGCAAAAATACGCACGTGCGCAATCCTTTTAATATCATTGAAGATTTTCACAAGTTAACTACAGCCTTTGTTGTTTTTTTTTCAAAAATCTGAACGAGTTTACCAACCCCACGTGTTTTGCCTTCAGGGGGCACGTTTAAGAAAGGTCCTACGACCAAAATTTGATCGTATCGCAATCGTACAATTGAAATTGGCTTTCAAGAAACATTTTGGGCTTTCAAAAAACATGTTTCGTTTAATTTACAGATAATTTTGCGTTAACTAAAGGGTAGTCTTGAATTTTGTGATTTTGACTGTGGAAGGATAGTATTTATTCGATTTTCATTTTTATACGCAGCTGGAGGCGGTCGTATTTTGGCGTCATCTTCTCCGTCTGTCCGTCCGTACGTACGTACGTCCACTTTTCTTGTGAGCACAACTCCTCCAAATTTTCTGGTTGGATTTGGATGAAACTTTCACAGAATGTTCCTAATCACCTGATTTGCGCATAAAGTCACGGTTTGGTGAATTTCAGCCGCGTCATGGAAAAGAGCCTTCATGTAAAAAAAATCTTGTTAACATAACTTCTCCCTCATTTATGGACCGATTTGGAATAAACTTTCACATAAAGTTCCTAGTCACCTGACCTAGTGCCTATTGTGACGGTTTGGTGAATATTAGCCGTGTCATGGAAAAGACGCCTTCATTTGAAAAATCTTTTGAACGCAACTCCTCCTCCATTTATAGACCGATTTGGATGAAACTTTTACAAAATGTTCCTAGACATCTGACCTAGCGCATATTTTAACGCGGTTTGGTGAATTTTTTGTCAAAAGTCGAGACGTATTATGTGATCACCTGGGCGGGAGGCGTCAGCTTCGTTAGTGGCTTGATGTCATAGTCTCTTGAATGCATTCCAACTTATCAGTACTTTCAGTACTTTGATTTTTTTTAATGAGAATAAACTGTTACTGACAACATTGACAGAGTACACATTATAGATATTTCCATGTGAATCGCTAAGCAATTCAAAATAAAATACACTTGGCTCTCTCCCTGTCCTCGCACTTTTCATACGCGTCATGTCAGGGTCCCAATATTCTTTTCTGTCGAAGAACACCATAATGAAGCCGTTTGAAAAAGTTTGGATATATCGGGTCTCTGGTAGTTTTAAGCTTTTCTGACCGAAGATCAGAATACCTGTAGCGGTGGCGGTTGTAACGTTGTAAAATGACTCCTCAATAGAACAAGAGGGCCGTAGTGGCCCTAAATCGCTCACCTGAATGAACTGTCTTGAAATTTTAAAAGTAGGTATAGAAAAAGAATAATGAATGAATGTCACTCAGCTAAACCATGCTGCTGCTTCTATACAACTAGAGGTTCCTTTTTTACAATTTTCAGGTTTACTTACAAGGTTTTTCTAAGACTTGACCTAGCTTTTGTCCCCAGTTGACCCAATTTCGAACTCGTCCGAGATTTTATCAAGACAATCATTCAGACTTTAATTTCAGGGTGATCGGGCAAAAATGATGCCTCTAGAGTGCATACAAATTTTTTCTAAGACTTTACCCCATGACCTACTGTTTGACCCCAGTTGACCCAATTTCAAACTAGTCCTAGATTTAATCAAGACAATCATTCTGACCAAATTTCAGTCTGATCAGGCAAAAAATGCTGCCTCTAGAGTGCATTCAAGGTTTTTCTTAGATTTGACCTCGTGTCTTAGTTTTTGACCCAAGTTGACCCAATTTCAAACTCGTCTGAGATTTCATCAAGACAATCATTCATGCTGGATCGGGAAAAAAATGTGGCCTCTAGAATGCATACAAGGTTTTTCTAAGATTTGACCCCGTGACCTATTTTTTTCCTCAGTTGACCCAATTTCTTACTTGTCCGAAATTTAATCAAGACAATCATTCTAACCAAGTTTTAGGTTGATCGAGCAAAAAATGTGGCCTCTTTAGTGCTTACAAGGTATTTCTAAGATTTGACCCCATGACCTAGTTTTTGACCCCAGTTGACCCAATGTCAAACTTGTCCCAGATTTCATCAAGACAATCATTCTGACCAAATTTCAGAAATGATCCGACAAAAAATGTAGCCTCTAGAGTGCATACAAGGTTTTTCTAAGATTAAACCTCGTGATCTATTTTGTGACCCCAGTTGACCCAATTTTGAACTTGTCCGAGATTTTTTTCAGGTTGATCGGGCAAAAAATGTTGCCTCTAGAGTGCATACAAGGCAAATGATGACGACAGACGACGGACGACGAACGTCGAACGACGCACGTCGCACGATGGTCGACGGACATCCACCTTACCACAAAAGCTCACATTGAGCACTTCGTGCTAAGGTGAGCTAATAAAAACCCCTCCTTCATTATTTTATATCAAATAATGACCCCTCTCTGTTAAATACTTACCTCCTTAAAAATGGTGACCCCTCCTGATTATATAAATAGTCAGAAAAGTTTTGCAACACTTTTGGTTTTATTGTAAAAATGATCGTATAAATATTAAATTCGTGATTTGATATTTGTCCGATTTTCTTGTCGATTGTATAACCGAATCAAGAATATTTTCTCAGCAGATCACCAGTTAAGGCGTAACGTGAGGTTTTATGCGTTTTTCGTCGGTAGTTCCAATTTACAAGCTACAGTCAGTCTGAAATTTTACGCTTTCAACTACTTTGAACGAGCTATAAAACAATTTAAAGAAAGCCGCTCAAATCATCTAACAGAATAGTGACATGGCCATTAACGCAGGATGATCACATAACGTCATTTCTGTGTTGTCATTTTTTACGACGTCAAGGGTGCAAAAGAAGAAAAAATTTGCTCATAAACCTGACTATGACCGCTTTAATTTAACCTGATCATTTGAAATCTGCCACGTCAGCTGTAATTTCAGAAAATTTGGAGACGTTAATCACGTAACGTCAACCAAACGTTTACATGCAGAAGAATTTTTTTGGTATGAAAGACAGCCAATTACCCCAGATAACATTTGCTTAAATGCTTATCGCTTCAGACTGCTTGATATTAAAACGCAAAGCAGAAATCTCGATAAAAAATGACAGGTTGTGACTTTTTTTAAATCAGCCCCTCGCGCCATTTTGACTATGTTTTGTGATTGTAGAGTAACCATTGGAACAAAAGAAAAGCATAAATCTACTGTTTAGAGATTGAACTCAATGTTTTGCTTCATTTGATTTTAATATTTCTGCCACAGAAAAAAACACGAAAAATATCAAGTGTTGCTAAACTTTTTTGACTAAGCATATCTATAAAATATTGAACACCCCCCCTGCCTCACTGTTTGCTAACAAATCATACTCTACATGTATATCGATTCAAATCAATGATGGAATATATGTTGCTATTTTAGTTGTTGTTGTTTCCACTGGGGCTTTTGTAGATACATATAGTCGTTTTCACGTTATTTTGTATGCTACTTATTTAATTGTTCATTCAGAGCTCAATTCTAATTATAATGGTATAGAGCAGTTTAGGTGGACCTATATCAGAGTCCCAATGAATAATGTACAGGCAGATTTGCATAAAACTTTTATTTTGCATAAAAACGAAGACATTAAAAACGTAAATCCCCTGCTGACAAAATTTCGGAAGGTTAAGGAATGAATGGGCCCGTACTTGGTTCTATATGGCCAATGTTTTAAATGAGGGATACTGTTATTTATTGCATTTTGCCTACGATCTACCCATAATTATGCACGAAGAAAAAAGTCACGTGGATTCGGTGTCAGCCCTGCCTGGACATTATTTTCAAATAAGGGACCCAATATCAACATTTTGACCGATATTGTCGTTATGGGATCAAAATGTTCATGCTTGCTTGGTCACCTGTCCTGTATTATCGAGCGCTGCATATGAAGTGTCCGTTGTGATTGAACGGAGCCCTTTAACAAAAAGAAAATACAAGAGACGCACGAGGCCCATAGGCGCTCTACTGACTATCGTTTTTTTTTTCGAAAGCTTATCTGATGTTTCGGGAACTCCATTGCTTGAATTCATATATAACTATGTCAGGAAATTCAACAAGACCCCTTTCCCACGTTTTCTAACGGTCTGACCCCATTTTCAAAAGTAACGGTCACAATGGTCATAAAATCATTTTATGGAAACAATATATAGACTTTATTGCGTAAACAAGTTTACACTAAGTGAAATTCCATAAGGCCTATTTTCCTGTGTTTTATAAGAAACCGTCCCAGTTTTCAAAGCGATGATCCTTATCGTATGACCCTACATTCTTCTTGTGAAAGTATCCGATAGCTAGATCGAATCCACTTAATGTTTAATCACGAGAATAAGATTACATTAAGTGGAATTCTTCCGGGAAATTCTATAGGGTCCCCTTTTCCGTATTTTTCAAAGGGATTATCTCCATATTTAAAAGCGACGATCCTTGTAACTCTTCATTTATCTTGTTTAAGTTTCGCGATGATCTGAATTTGGTCGATTTTGCCAGGTAAAGTACATTGCTTTATGTGAAAGTCCTAATCGAAAATCTATAAGGCTCCTTTTCCCGTTTTAGCCTAGTGATCGTCTCTATTTTTCAAAAGCGATGGTCCTTATGACGCTACAATCATCGTGTGAAAGTTTTAAGAGAAACTAATAATATTTTTGAAACAAAATTGCATTATATGAAATTTCTAAGCGATATTATGCCTTATTTCCCGTGTTGTACAAATAAAATGTATGGTCCTTATCGCGTCAAGAAGAAAACGTTTACGGATGGACGCACAGACAGACGGTCAGGAAACACGCTTCCCCTATAGCTGTTATAACCGCTGTTATAACCTTCGGTCAGTAGAGCCAAAACAGAAACTACTGCACAGTAGTGCGTATATACGATACTATGACATGATATGATTTTATCATGACATGATGAGGCAAGTGAATGGACCCAAGCTATTGGAACCATTTTGACTCGTATGTCACATTGTAGAAAAAGCAGAAATTGTTGGTTTGTAAAGCTTATTGACAAGTACTTATTTTTACATCAAATCTGATTGTTATTATATTGAAACTTAGTAAACTATCTCGTTAAAGTAACCAAATGTCAACAGAATCACTCTAATATGTAACCGCCAAGTACGACACCGTGTATGACCATTCGGAACATCACTCGGCCATTTCCGTAAACTACAACATACCTCGGATGTATGTAAGGCGGATGGTTATGTAATGAAATCGTGCATTTTGTTAGCCGGAAACAGTGTAAGAAAACTAGCACTGTAGATTTATATCTTTTACAGTAAATAACCGCTGAAAAATCTTAATTTTTGAGAATGACGAATCATTCTCAAAAATTAAGATTTTTTCAGCCGTTATTAAGATTCTAAAGATACTTATACATGTATTAGGATACGATGGTTTTACACCCGTGACTTAAACGAGAAGCGTTGACGACGTCGAATGTTTTCACTCACAGTTTCGATGGCTAATGCCATTTTAACTGTCGTCATCGCGTTTTTCAATGGTTTTCCCGTACTTTTTAAAAATAGTCCGTCTATGTACATCCGAGGTTGATCGTGAGATTGGCCGAGTGGTGTTCCGAATGTGAGATTGGCCGAGTGGTGTTCCGAATGCGTGTATGACATATACCCATACACAACCCTGGTAGGCCACAAACTCACAACGGCGAGGGACTAGTGAACCTTAACTACTTGTTCTTTCCACACAAATATGCATTTGTAGTAGTTCCACAGCGCAGAAACGGTCGTGTACAGTTTTCTAATAGGAATTGCCACTTTATGTTGTGTACACTGGCAGTTTCCTCACTTGAAGCAAAGTCGACTTTAACCCGGAGACTCTAGGTATCATTGGCTTGTTTTGTGTATTTTGATTCAAGATTTTATTTTTTTTCATTAAGAAAACTTTTTAAGGTATAAATATGAGGTTATTCCAAATACTCTGGTGTACGCATGCGTCCCTCTTAACAAATTTAAATGCCTAAAACTGGCTTCACTTTATGTAAAAACATTGTTGTATGAATATATTTGTAAAGGCCGGTGGCCATTTATCAATAAAATTTTTGAATTGACTGACATGATTAGGTAGAGCGACGTTTTTGCAAAAAATGAGGATTATTCATGAAATGTTAATAAAGTAGCACCATTAATCATTTGAAATAGGAAGTAAAATGTTCTTTATTCTTATTTTAGTTAAACATGCCGATGCTCTTGATGAAGTAGTAAATTCGTATGCGTTCTTTAAAAACAATCGTTTAGAATATGTCGAAAAAAAAAACAACCCGATCTTGTCTTGTCACTTTTAAACATGTTGAGCAGTTACTTGACATATTCAATTTTCATTTTGTATAGTAACTTGATTTAATACCCCCGATTCGAAGCAAGAAATAGACGAGATACGCGCATTTTTTTTCTCAAGACGAAGTGTTTGTTGAGCTTAAAAGTTAAGTTAAGACGTAAAGGTAACTGCGCACACGTGAATTCACACGTGAATTTGTCGAATCACTACTTTCTTAAAATCACACAATAATTACCGAAAATTATATTTGGATTACGGGCATTGACTTTAACGTAATAACATTTGTTTGGAGTATGTAATCCCTGAATACATTGTATACTGTACAATACAGACGAATCAGAACCGATGCCTATCAACTGGAAGAGCATAATCAGTCAGTATGAATCGGTTCAGCCCAGTAATGACGGTTCCGAAAATAATGCATGGAGAGTTGTGGTAAAAAAATCTGTACGTATGTACGGACGCATGTATGTACCGACGGGGAGTCGATATTTTTAGCTCACCTGAGCTCACCTTTTGTCCGGCGTCCGTCCGTCGGTCGTCGTCCATCAACAATTTCTTTAAACGACATCTCCTCTCAAACTACTTAGCCAATTGACACCAAATTTTACAGAAATGTTGCTTAGGTGGTCCCCTTCAAAAATAGCTAAAAGAATTGAAATCCATGCAAAACCCTGGTTGCTATGGCAACCAAAGGGGTATTTTATGAAAATCTTAAAAATTCTTCTTCTTCTCAACCAGGAGTCCTACAGACTTAAACTTTTGCTTGGTTGATCAGTTCATAGACCTGAATTTAAATAGCTAAAATCATATCTGTTGGGCCACCAGGTGCGGAGCACAAGTGGGGAGGGGGTAGTACTTTGGGTAAATTTTGTAGTATTTAACCTTCTTTTTCTTCGGAACCAGGAGCCCTACAGACTTGAAAATTGGCAGGGATGATCAGTTCATAGACTTGAATTAGAATAGCTAAAATCATATCTGTTGGGCCACCAGGTGCGGAGCAACAGGGGGAGGGGGTAGTACTTTGGGTAAATTTTGTAATCATTAACCTCCTTCTTCTTCGGAACCAGGAGCCCTAAAGACTTGAAAAATGGCATGGATGATCAACTTATAAACCTTAATTAAAATGGTTTAAATCATAACTGTTGGGTCACCAGGTGCAGAGCATCTTGGGGTAGGGGGTAGTGCTTTGTTGAAAATTTTGAAATCTTTAACTGTCTTCTTCTGATGAACCAGAATCCCTACAGCCTTTATATTTGACATGAATGATCAGCTCATAGACCCTATCTGAAAAAGCTAAAATCATGAATGTTTGGCCACCAGGTGCGGAACACCAGGGGCGGGAGGGTAGCTTTTCAGAGCAATTCTTAAATCTTAAACTTTCTTCTGATAAACCAAGTGCCCTACAGATTTTAAAAAATGCTTAGGATGATCAGCATATGGACCATTATTAGAATAGCTAACATCATAACTGTTGGGCCACCAGGTGTGGAGCCACAGGGGGGAAGGGGTAGTACTTTGTTTAAAAAAAAAATAAATCCATAACCTCCTTCTTCTTCTGAACCAGAATCCATACAACCCATATATTTTACACAGATTATCAGCTCATAGACCCTATTTTACATAGCTATTACCATGAATGTTTGGCTACCATGTGAAGAGCACTGGAGGTAGTATTTCGGGTCAATTTTGAAATTTTAAAACTTCCTCTGGTGATGAAGTGGGAACCTTACAGGCTCTAAATTTGGCATGAGTCATCAGCTCATATACAATAATCAAAAAAGATATAGTCATGATTGTTTTGTGACCAGGGGCAGAGACCCAAGGGGAGAGTGTAGTGCTTTGTGGTATATTTAACAATTGTTAAAAATTCTACTGAACCAGAATTCCTACAGCTTTTTCATTTGATATACAATAATCAGCTCATAGAACTTATTTTAAACAGCTATTTTGACTGTTGGGCCACCAGGGAGGGGGGGGGGTAGAACTACAGGTCAATTTTTAACATTTGAATTTTTTTAAGCTCACCTGAGCATAAAGTGCTCATGTGAGGTACTGTGATCACCCTTTGTCCAGCTTCTGTCCTTTATGTATGTAAAGGAAAATATTCCTATTTGTTTTTCACTTCTAAGCAACTAGAGTTTACAATATTATGCCTGGATTTTACTTCCAACCAAATACAGCTTGTTGATCTGTATAAAGCACCAAATATGCCTTCTTCAAGTTTTTTAGAAGTGTTAAAAGAAGAACTTGTTTCTTGTGTAGACATTATCTTATGTAAACTTTATTTATCATGGGAGATCTCAATCTTGATATCAAAGGTAAGCATAAAAATGTTGTACTAAAGTTATCCCAGATATTCTCTTATAAAATGATCATGTTAAAACCAACCACTGATAACAATTCCATTTTGGATCTTGTATTTTCAAACAGAAATAGTAAAACTGAGACTGTGGAATCTTACTGGTCTGACCAAAAGATATTTTCCTTTACACAAATTTGTTACAGATCAATAACCTTATCATCTGAATCAAAAGTAATGCAAGTTACCCTTAGGTGCTTTGACTCAGGTGAGCGGACCAGGGCCAAAGGTCCTCTTGTTTTATGAAATTATGACCGGGGACGGGGGTAATAATTCTATATGGTTTACTTTACAACGTTACACCGTCCGTAAAAAATGCTCGTTTACGCGATAATGTCCACAAATATTATCGGATCGCTTGGGAGTTTCACATGCTACGTGTAAAAAGAGGTTCCTTTCGAGAATGAGGCCGATCCATGAAAACACTGGGAAGGACTTGTTTATTTTCATTAAGAATATATCTCGATTGAGTCGAAAACATTATCAGATTTCCTTGAAACATTGACAGGGTGATTGAAGCGTTTAAAGGAAGGTTCCTAGTGAGCATCAGGCCGATCCGTTGGAAAGTACGGAACCATGGTAATTGAGGAATTCGGCCAAAAATTTTCGTTTGCTCGAAAAAGTCCACGGACAAACAAATCAGGAAAACCTAGAATTCCTCAAACAAACAACCGGTGGCGACTAAAAGAGTAAGAATACGTGCCCAAACAAGGCTTTACTTGTAGTTTTCCCCGTGACCATTTCAAGACCCGATATGTACAAAATTGTCAACGATATGAGGTAAAAAATCATTCACTATGACCAAGTTTCCAATCCTCTAGATTAAACAAGAGCAACGCTGGGCGTGGCATTACACGCCCGAAGCTCAGAAATAAATGGGTGTTGTTTTGAACTTTTTATTGATCCTTAGGATGTATTTTCTAGCAAACACTATAGTACTACTAAAATATTCACGAATTCAATCAGATTGAGATAATGTAATCAAACACCCTATCTATGAGTTCTACTTACATGTGAAGTTGCAACATCGTGGTCCTTGTATTTTGAAAGTTATGGACCGGACACAAATTTTCAAACTGAATCAACCAAAAGGTAATCACTAACAAATTATAAATGGTAGAGTTAGGCTTATTGCGCTCTGCACGTCCTAACTATGAGATATATACACCTTTGAAGTTTCAAGACCATAGGCCTTATAGTTTCAAAGTTATGGACCGGACACGAATTTGCTAACTGAATCAAACAAAGGCCAATAACTCAAAAAATACAAATGGTAGAGTTGTGGCTCTTGCGCTCTGCACACCCTATCTATGAGATATATACAGCTGTGAAGTTTCAAGACTAAAGGCCTTTTAAATTCAAAGTAATGTACCGGACAAGAATTTGCTAACTGAATCTAACAAAGGGCAATAACTCAAAAAATACAAATGGTAGAGTTGTGGTTCTTGCGCTCTGCACACCCTAGCTATGAGATATATACACCTGTGAAGTTTCAAGACCATAGGCCTTATAGTTTCAAAGTTATGGACCGGGCGAATTTGCTAACGGACAGTCAGGCGGACAGACAGACAGACAGACAGATAGACGATAACATAATACGACCCTTCTGGCGTATAAAAATCGGACCTCAAGAGAGCACTTATAATTGACTACGTTACCTAGCTTCCACTTATTACTTATTACAAATTCGAATTTGTCTTTGACAGATCATTTACAATATGACTTTGCTGAAACAATGTCCGACTGATATGGACCCTGATTTAAATACAAGTACAAATACATGTACATACTACGACTGTCTAGCTTGCACTGTTATACTACCCTGGCCTTATCTGCTGTTTTTTCGCTTCATTTACGGTCCTTGATTACGTGGCGACTATGAGAATGACATAAGGCATAAAAATATAATATGGAAAGCCAACTGTCTTTGTAATCATAATCAGGAGGTTCAAAAATCCCCATTATAATAATTGACTAATTGAATGATATTGATTTTAACGATATTCTTTATGAACTTTATTGCGTCAGAAAATGCGTTCTATTTATTATTTCAAGGTATTTCGGCAAGACTAAAATACAATACGACATAGGCGAATATGAGCGAATATGACTTGATTGTAGAAATGGCATTACGTGGAGACTTTTAAAGCTGCTCTTTCACAGTTTTTCATAGAAAAAATACAAAACTTGTTCTTCGATTTGGAAATGTGTGTATTTTTAGACTATTAAGAATGGTCCAAAGCATTGGCACTAAAAACAACATATTTCAATAAGTTTGTTACTTTTTTTTTTTCGAAGTGGCAAAATCAGTAAGGGATCCAGTCTAAGTATTTCTAGTCTATATATTACAAAATCGTTATTTTCCGTGAATAATCTTTCATTTTTTCTTGTACTGATATTAAGTTTCCAGCAGTCAAATACTAAACCTTAAACTTTGATTGAATAAGACAAACATGCCGATTGCCAAGCGAAAATAGTTGGTTCGCAATTGAAGAATGTTTTTTTAGCGTTAGTAGTCACTTTATTTTTCAGAATGAATTTAACCTAAATTCGGATATATCGGTCTTTATTTCCATGCATTACCAGATTGAATCTTATTATTTTAAAGGCTTCAACATGATGAGGTAGTTCATTCCGATTGATTTTACGAAAAATGTTAAAATTCACATTTTCCCAATCTGTACAAGAGCAGCTTTAAACCTTCAATCCACTCCTTTCATTCAGGAGACCGATATTCATGTTTATCTTTATTAAACTTTTAGTAATCCTTTTATATTTTATTGATTTTGTGTATTATGAGAAATTTCGATTTTTCGTGAAGACGAATATGACTACATGTGTTACGAATATGACTTCATTTTTCCTCCAAAGTGATTTCAATGATAGTTTAAACATTAAATCAGATACGATATATTTATGGGATTGTTAAAGAGATCTATTCAATACTTAAGGTAACCCGACACCATTTGACACTTGTTCAAATCTTTATCAAATAAATTAATTTTGTAGAGTATACCTTTATGGGTTAGATGAAGACTCGTTCTTTTGGGGTTCCTCTTTCATTACAAGACAAAATAATTTCGATTTCTACACCTGTAATATTTACTGAGAAGGAAGAGGGCTTCTTCTTCTATACGTAATACATATGCAAGAAAAAAATATATTTATAATCAGCCCATTCATCATGCATATAAAATATAAGATGATGCATTCCAGGCAACAAACTTATAGCGTCCATGACAAACTAAATATCTAATTGGCATTTGCTGAATCTTATAGCAAAATATTTCAATTGACAAAAAGACAGTTGAACGGTAATGCAATGGCAGAGAAAGGTCATGTTTTAACACTATAAGATTGATTGATTGAATGAAATGGAGTTTAACGCCGCTTAAAAACATTCTTTCAGCTAAATCGCGGCGACTGGAGTATCTAACAATGGATTCCTGGTATTTCTCTCACCAGTACAACCAACACATCCTGTCATAGCCTCCAGCTGATATCTCACATAGGTCTACGATTATTTACCCATTGTCGAGAGACAAATAGTCGGAAAGAATGAGTGCCGCCGTCGGGGATCGAACCCTGGACCTCTAGATTGTCAGTCCGACGAGCTACCAACTGCCCTATGACGGCGGCAAATTTATATAGAAGTTAGTATTAGTGTGTAAAGACTAAGCGAAGTCTCGCGCATACCGCATAGGAGGGCGCTGAACTTGGATACAACTTTTTTCAGAGCCATCTTCTCTGTTTGAACGGCTGGACGTCGCGTTTCCTTGCTATGACTCGGAGCACTTGTGAATGCATGTATTGTATATGTTTCACTCTATCGTTGTTTATGTAGCATGCGTCGCGTTTGACAATAAAGATATCGAAAAAGATGTTGTAATTTCTGGTACGGTACAGTTAGTTACATCGTTAAATTGACATTCATCTCAATCAATACAATTCTAAATCACTCATTCAGCGCTCCATTCATTCATTCCAAACACTCACTCAAACCGCTCAAAAACGCTCAAACCTATTGAAAATTAAAGAATCAACAATGCCATTCAAAATTAATTTGGATAGAGAAAAATCGCGATTTCACTGACATAATTCAAATTGTAAGCGTCCAACAGATTCTTGAAGAAATAGGAAGCTATCTATAGAACTTGTAAGCATATTTCATTCAAGGGAGGTAATCAATATCGCTAATTTTGTTCATCCTGAACAAAATTTGCGATATAGGATTACCGCCCATTGGTTTCACTCAAAACTCGCTCCACACACTCGTTCAATTTCATTCCCAAATCGTTCCAAAAACATTCATCTTGTCAATTTCACGATGTTCTTAACTGTATCTTGCATTAAGTATAGAGAAGACAGATACAAATATTGATGCAAATATTCGCGAATACTGAAAATCACTTCATTGTGGCCCTATGTCTTACTTTACATGTCTCTTCATTTTCTTATCAATTTGTCAGCGTGAAAATGTTTATGATCCATCATGTCACGTGACGGAAAGCTTTATTACCAAAGAGCATTTGGGTTAAAAGAGGCTGATTCTTTCAAATCGGTGTAAGAAAGTTGAAATTTAGTACTTGCCAATTTCAATTCATGACCGATAAATCATTGTGCTCGATGCAAAGATTCTTAAGGGTTATATATAACATATATGACACCCTGAACCATAAACAACTAGAGACAAAGAAAGCGCGAAACACTCCACTCTACGCCAAGCATATTTATAACAAATGCACATAAGATTGCTTTAAAAACAAAAGTCAGGACATAATTTGTACACAGATATCACTTATCAAAAGGATAATTCACAATATCACATAAATGCTGAAAGGGTGACACAATTATTCTTCGAAAGCTTTACTGTGATCATTTAACATAAATCTTTTATTTGGCGTATCAGCCATTTCAGTTGATTGATTGATTGGATAGAGTTTAACGCCGCTTTCAACATTATTTCAGTTATATCGCGGTGGCTGGAGCACCTAACAATGGATTCCTGAGGTGCGTTTCTTAGATTAAGATTCTTAAGAATCTCATTAAGATTTTAAACATGTAGCGTTTTTTAGATTAAGATTTTTAAGCGGCTAAATGAGAATCTTAAGATATCTTAATGAGGAAAAGAAGATGCTTTTGCATTGCCTTAAAACAAGTAGCCTTGACGACGTCGAATGTTTTCACTCAAAATATCAAAAATCGTTTCTTATGACGTCTTAATAATCTTATTTAGCGAAAATTTTCATCTAAATGTAAAAAACGCACCTCTGGTATTTCTATCACCAGTACAACCACCACAATCTTTCCTAGCCTCCATCCGCTATCTCACTTAGGTCTACGATTATCAACCCATTGGTGAGAGATAAATAGTCGGAAAGAATGAGTGCCGCCGTCGGGGATCGAACTCTAGATTGACAGTCCGACGCGCTACCAACTGCGCTATGACGGCGGCATCAGCCATTTCAGGTAAAATTTCATCCAATAATGGAGTGTCTGCATACGGTCTCAGAAAAACCATATCTGGTCAGTTTCCATTCTTCATCTGAACAAAATAAGAAAAAAATCAACTATTTACAGAGTTCCTGTGTTATTTTCTGAAAAGGAAAATGCATATTTTTAATCTGTTCAAAATAATTTTTGGTAGACTGATAAAGAGTCACTCAAGGATCATTCCAGTGAAATTTGGTTAATATCCATCATTTAGATTCTGAGAAAATGATTTTCAAAGTTTCCAATATATAACATATAGAGAAATGAACTCCGCCAATTAAAGACATATTTTCATCCGATCACAATACCTTTTGGAAGACTGATAAAGGGTCACTCAAGTTTTATTCCAGTGAAATTTATTTGATACCCATCAGTTACATCCTGTGAAAATGATTTTCAAAGTTTCCACTATATAACATATAGAAAAATGACCTCTGTCCATAAAATACATTTTTTCAATCCGATCACAATTTACTTTTGTAGACTGATAAAGGGTCACCCAAGGATCATTCATGTAAAAATTTAATTGGTATCCATCCATTAGAATCTGAGAAAACTCACATTTTACCATATTTGGAAATTAGCCACAGCCATTAAATCCATGTTTTTCATTGGATCAAAATTTCTTCAACAACTTTGAAAGAGGGTCACCCAAGGATCATTTCTGTGATGTTTGGTTGAAATTCATCCAATAATTTCTGAGGAGAAGATTTTTAAAGAAAAAGTTTACAACCGGACACACGGACGGACAGACAGACGGACGCAAAACAGACACAACGCCATGACAATAGCCCCAGTGGCCTTCGGCCAGTGGAGCTAAAAACCAAGCCGGTGATACAAATGTGTGTAAATACGTACATTGACATAAATTGGATTCTTTTGTATGCCAAATATTTAACATTCTCGAGTGGAGTTTTTGCATATGTATGCAGAAAAAAAATCACCCCCTCTATTACAATTGTGCTTACACACGCAAAATGACAAGTTTTGTAATTTTGATTAAGATTGATGAAAAAAAATCTTACGCAAATACGCAGATACATGTATTCCTATTTTGGATGAAAAATTAGCTTGCCATTTATACAGTTTATATACAGTTAAGAACGATGTGAAAATAACAAGCAGAATGATTTTGTAATGCTTTTAAATTGTAGCGAGTGTGATGATCGGCTTTTAAATGTTTTTATATTGAAAGTGGCCTATATCATATACAATTATGAGCAATGTTCTACAAATAGACTTGTCTGTCTTCATTGATCATTCATAAGCTCCCAAATCCACACAAGCCAATAAAAAAATTGAATGGTTGGATAGTTGCAAGAATATTTTGGATTGATTTCAGAGATATCTTTATGATTTCGGAGCATTTTTAGTGAGTGATTGGAATGCAATGATGGAGCGCTGTGTGAATTATTGTATAAATTTGAGTGGGTTGTCAAATTTACAGTAATCTCAACTGATAAACTAAAATGTTTTTTGTCTAATCTAAAGACTGCCTGAATGATTTCTGGTTTACCAGAAGATGTATCAGTTTTTTTTTCTTTGAATCCATTCACTTTTGTTGAAATAGCAACATCTGGTTTTGCCTAATTCTATTCTTTTGGCTATTTGGGAGGTAAACCCCTTCTATGTGCCCTGTTGGTTAACAGTAATTTTAGCTCTTCTTAATAAAGATGATATGGGGATCCATGTCAAATCCTGATTCAGCCATGTACCACATTTCAGGTAAATAGAGAATAACATGTTAGTGTCTAAAAATAAAAAAGTTATCTGGTCGAGGTTGGGAGAATTAATCATGACGAGGCTTTGCCGAGTCAAGATAATTTCTTACAGCCGAGACCTGATAACATTGATATTTTAAGACACTTACATGTTATTCTATTTATCATGCAATCATTTTCACCACTTAGTCATAGTAAACCCTTAAAAATTAAAGAAATTCATGTGAAAGTTTATGCAAATTGTTTCTAAAAATAGACTGTCTGATAACAAGACATGTTATCAGATAGGCGATATCAGGTCAATAAGGGCTTCATTGCATGATAATATTTTATCCTATTACAGAGTGTCTGCTGATTGTTGCATAAATACTGTGAGTGGACATTTTGGTACTTTATCTGCACAAACAGCAAAAATTTTAACCATCATGGATATTATGCGTACTGTGTTCGAACATTCTAGGTATTTACTTCATCTGCATAAACTATCTGATTACATACTATTACTTTTTAAAATGGATATGTGCACACATACACCCAATTTCACAATTTGGTGGAGTTATACACATTAGTGCATGTCGGTTTCCCGATATCATTATCACAGGCTCAAATTCATGAATTAGTTACTTTTTCAAGCACAGCGAAACATTTGTAAGATGTTAAGAAGTTCCAACAACATAATTGCTGATGATTAATATATGCAAGTCACACAAAGCTTGTCAACAAAATAAAGACCTTTGAAAAATTGTATTAGAATGAAAGTGCTGAAAACACAGGACAAACTAATTGTTAGTAAGTACATGTATTCATTTTGAAAGTTTGCGTGCTTAGGTACAGGCTGATCTTTGTCTATATTCTCCCAAAGCAGGAATACTTCATATATGCACATATGTGCAGCCTAGTCTTTGTCTACACCACCAGTTTAATCCCTTTTAAGGCAGCATGTTCATCAAATAATATATCAAAAAGACAGATTGCCTAGCACTCTTGGATTCTGGGGCTTTCAGTACTTTGATATGAATGTAATTCAGAAAGAGGATTTTAATTCCTCATGACAAGGGTTAACATTACATTGGCCCCAATGGGCTTACAGTACAAAATAATTTTATTCATCCATCACTTCATTTACAAAAACTCTGTAACAATCAGCTTCCACCTTCATCTTCCTTCATCATTTGTTCTATCAATCTTTTTCTTTCTTCTGCTTGTCTCATCCTCATTAGTACCAGATCCTCATAGTCTTTGTTGTCAACTGTTCTTTTCTGTGGACTCAACTGAAATGATAAGTTATATGTGAAACTTGTCATGCAAAAAGGGACTATATGGGAACTCTGTAAAATATTTTTTGAAAAAAGTGTTTGGTTCAAGTACAGGCGAACCAGGGTTCGTCTTTCAAAAATTCTTTCACAGGAAGGTGGATTGGTAATTATAGATTTGGAAAATTAGTATGATGCAAAAATTTACGACCCTAATCAGTCTGCACAGTCTGAGCAGCGTGACTAGGGTCGACACATTACACACTACCACAATGGTCACTTTTTCCTGTGATGAGTCTCATATAATTTAACACTTATCCTTCTGAATTTATAAGTTTTATCATACAAATTACCAATTCCGCCTTTCAATTACTCTTACTCAAGTTTTTAATACAACAACTGAGTAGAAAGCAGGAAGTATGAGCTAAGATCAGACTGCACCTCTGTGCAGGCTGATCTTAGTCTATACTGTATGCCAAAGCTTTGTATATTTCAAACAGGTATAGGCCATGTTCAGCATGAGAAGGGATAAAGAAGACCCTTGCTACAAATTGCAAATTTCTGGGACATTATAACCAATCTCTTTCAAGCCTTTCTAACAATGACTAACAGTCTGGTATCTGATGGCAAGCTGACGCCTTTTATTGTGGCCAAAGTAGGTTACAAGGCAAATTTTCAGAAAAAGGGAATTTTTAACCACTATTTGCCGTCATAATGTATTTTTGGTGTTTGGGAGAAGTGTCATGATCAATGGAAAAATAATCTTAAGTATATCCATTATTTGAAGTAATGAAAATATTCAAAACATAGGACCAAACACCTTTAAAAAAAATTGAGAAAATCACTTAATTTTGATTGTTTTCTAGTTCTTTTGTTAAGATAATAAACAAGTCAATGCTGAAAAAAAAAGTCCAAACAAGTGCATGTCGTATTGCGATGCAATACAGGAGTCCCCCACCGGATAACTAAAAATCCTCTCTTATAATATACCTCCTACTTACTAGATCTATAACTGTAAAAGTTTAAAGTTGCTAGCACTTATAGTTTAGGAGATATGATCCGGACAAGAATGTAAGACTAAAAACAACAAAGGGCAATAACTCTAAAAAGTGACATGGCAGAGAAACAGTTCTTCTACATGACACTTGTCCTTGATAAGATCTATCAGTGTACTAAGTTTAAAGTTGCTAGCACTTATGGTTTAGAAGATATGATCCGGACAAAAATGTACTTATAGTTTAGGAGATATGTTCCGGACAAGAATGTAAGGGTAAAAACAACAAAGGGCAATAACTCAAAAAGTGGGCGTGGCAGAGTAACGGTTCTTGAACATGACACTTCTCCTCAATGAGATCTATAAGTGTACCAAGTTTGAAGTTGCTAGCACATATGGTTTAGAAGATATAGCCCGGACAAAAGCGTGACGGACAGACGGACGGACAAACAGACAGACGGACGGACGGACGGACAGACAGACGGAATCGAGCAAACCTATAGTCCCCCAACCGGTAACCGGTGGGGGACTAATAATGTAATGCCATATTTCACGTTGCTAACATGACTTTTTAGCTCGGCTGTTTTTAGAGAAAACCCGAGGTATTGCTATAGCCTTTGTGTCGTTGTCGTCGTCGTTGTCGTTGTGCAAAAACTTTGACATTTTGATATATCTCTGGTTCTCCTGAAGGCATTCACTTGAAACTTGGCACACATGTTCACCATCAAAAGAGCAACCTATACAATCAAGGGGGATAACTCTAGGTACATTTTGTGCAAATTATGCCCCTTTTTCAACTTAGATTTTTTCCCACCATCCAGCACTCAACAGCCGAGTGTAGGCACCCTTAGCCGGTGCTCTTGTTAGGAACAGTTTTATAATGTATCAAAAATGTTCAAAATTCCAAGAATTGGATGAAAAAACATTTAACAAGAAAGCAGTGTAGGCTAAGGTCAGACTGCACATCTGCCAAAGCCTTGTGTACAACAGGACTATGCAGTGAACACAGGGGTCGACACTAACACCAGTCCTCAGGCCCGAGGCCTGTAATATTAGGACTAGCCTTCAATCTATGCTACTGGTCCTTCTGGCCTGTGGATTTTTATTAGTCAGTGACTTCAGTTCTTAAAAGTCATAAATGTCACACCCTAAGTTGTGAGTATAAACCTCATTAGATAAAGGGAAAACTCTGTTTCTGAATTTCTTCTTTTTCCACACTCTTTTCCTCATGTCTGATAATTCCATATGTACAACACTATACATATTACTTAAGCAATGTGTTGAATCTAGATTGCTTGAGAGCTGAGAAATATCTGGAGGACCTGTACTTAGAGTGGAGGAACGGTGAAAGTTTGAACCAGTTGGTCCTTAGGGCAAAATGAAGGTGAAAACCCTGGTGAACAGTATGCAAAGGATTAAGGGGGAAACAGGGAATAAAATAGGAGGGTGGGTACAAAATGCTTAACATGGGCATCTTACTCTTTATCTTCCCCAATTTCACAAAGTAAGTTTCTTTTACAAACAAAGTAAGTAGGAAGGAAAAGGAAAGGGAAAGTTTTTTCTCAGTTCCCATTGTCTTCTATAACTAACAGCCATCAGAGACATTCTTGTAAGATCTTGTAATAGGCTGATTAAGGTAGTGGACCCGTAACAGTTCCGTAACATTTTGGAACATATGATCTTTCACAATTTTGACCAAGATTTCCTAATGAAAATCATAAGAAAACCTTGGTTAACACTGTTAAAGTTCATTACTTTTGAGACATTGCAAAACTATTACTGATCTACTACCATGAGTGATTATAATCGATTATCAATTGATTTCAGATTCTATTTGCTGAAGAATAATTAATCAGTTCCTAACACATGACCCTAAGCCAAATGATTTCTTTTTTAATTTGATCTCTGTCATGGTAGAAAATTCTGAAGAAAAAGATTTCAAGCTATGAGTTTTAATTTTATTATGTTTCATTCTTAGAAGAAGGTTCCTTGGACTGCTTTAATCATTTCTAACAATACCTTTCTTGGGTAATTGGAGTAGAAAGTGCATTTAAAGTACAACAAGAGCACTGTTTATAGGTGCAAACACTCAGCTGTGGATGCTGGATAATACAATATCAAAGTCAAAACAAGAGGACTATGATGGTCCTAAATCGCTCACCTGAGTAAGTCAACTCATTACTTGGCAACAATGGTATGAATATCAGAGATTGTTTGATGTATATTTAGGGTTGTTTTGAAAGAAACAGACTTTAATTTCCACCTTTTGAATTTTTTTTAATTTTTTATAATTTTTCAAACCTTCTGTTACCATGACAACCAGAGTATTTGATGATATTGAATTCTGTTAACAGCTTTTGTAATGCTTCACCGAAGATACCTCCCAACCAAGATTCAGCTAGATTGGCCCCTATGTTTAGGAAAACATGATTTTTTTCTAAGATTCTTGGCAACTTTCAGTCTTCCGTTACCATTGAAACCAAAGTTTATTATGGAATAAAATTCTTTTAACATCTTAGGAAGAGCTCAACCCAAGGAATATCCCTACCGAGTTTCAGTTTGATAGACCTAGTGGTTTAGGACAAGATAATTTTTTTCAAAAATATTTGGTCTTTCAGTTGCCATGGAAACCAGAGTTTTTAATGGAATTATTATTTTCTTTTCCAAGTCTTGGTAAAGCTTCACCCAAGGAATAACCTTCCAAAGTTTCAGCTTGATTGGAGCAGTAGTTTTGGAGGAGAAGAGTTTTTGCTAAGATTCAAGAATTTTTGGCAATGTTTGGCCTTTCAATTACCATGGAAACAAGAGATTTTGATGGAATTCAATTATTTTAACAACTTTGGTAGAGCTTCAACTAAAGAACATCCGATCCCTGTCAATTTTTCAATTTGATTGGCCTCATGGTTAAGGAGGAGTAGAATAAGATTTTCAGCAATTTTTTGCCTTTCTGTTACCATGGTATATGAAATTTAATTCTTGTTAACAACTTTGGAAAAGTTTTATCCAGGGAATATCCCTGCCAAGTTTCAGCTTGATTGGCCAAGTAGTTTAGGAGGAGAAGATGTTTAAAGAAAATATGACAGACAGACAGACAGACGGATGGACAGACAGATGGACGGACAATGAAGGGACAGTGAATTATCACGAAAACTCACCTTGAGCTCTTTGCAGTGAGGTGAGCTTAAAAAGGGAATAACACTTATAACAAAATGGTTTTAGAGTTATCTCCCTTTATAGTCTGGCTATATCTCAAGGTGGAAAAGACATATGCCAGGTTTCATAATATTTCTTCAATAACACTAGAAAGATGTGACCAAGTTTAAAGTTTATCACACCAGCACTAATGACTACATCTTTGCCAATGCCAAAAACAATGCCAACACGAACGACTCAAGTGAGATCCCAAAACTTAAGGTTTTCTCTGAAAATAGCTGAGACAAAAAATGATGTTAAAGTAAACAAAAGAATCTGTTAATACATTTTGCTTTATACAATACAAACCTTATCTGAAATAGAAAAGTCATTAAGCTTGCCCAGGCTTGTTGCATAATTTTTCTATGTCTGACTTGGTTGTAATCTGCTTTTCTCAAACAAAATTTCATGGAATTTTGTCAGTAATATATGAGCCTGTGTGTGACAATTCCAATGATTTACTGTGTGCATGATAAAAAGATGTTGAGTAGCCTGGACAATAATGCAGTGTAATTAAAATATTCTTGTATTTTGAACAGACACTATTTGTCCATAGCTATCAATTGAATGCGTAGTGAAGACTCAGAGCAGACTGTGCGGCCGCACAGGCTGATCTGAGTCTTAATATTGCATACCCGTGAAATTGTTGGAAATGTCACACACATGCCTATATGTTCTTACTTGCTGATATGATTCCATATTTGGTAAAAACTTTGTAGAACTAGCACCTTTACTGTCTGCACAGGCTGATCTGAGTCTTAATATTGCATACGCATGAAATCACTGGAAATATCACACATATGCCTATATGTTTCTTACTTGCTGAAATGATTCCATATTTGGTTGAAACTTTGTAGAGCTAGCACCATTACTGTCTCCCACTCTCTCACTCCTTGTATTTAGGTCAGCCTTTTCAGGTTTCCCTGACAACCAGGTCAAGGTCAAAGGAAATTCAGGCTTGCCTGTCTCATTCTGCACAGCATGTTCCTAGTGTAAATGAGGACAAAGGTTTGGCTTAAACATATTTGAATAACCAATGATAATTTGTCATGAGTTCAGGATCTAAAAGTTTGAGAAGAAAAGACGAGGCTCAAGAACATAAGAAATAAGCCCTGTAAAAACGTCATTTTTCAAATTTCTAAAGTACACAATTAAACCTTTCTTTTTCATTTAAACTATACAAAATCTTTGAAAAAATATTTAGAATATTTAGAATATTTTTTCAAAACCATACAGTTTCCTTAAAATAAGCCAATAAAGTAGCCTAAATCCACAGAAATGCTTAATTTCCCCCCCAAATAGTTGTTTTAGTTACAAAAAATATGAAGCCCCTCTTTCCACATCTTAACAGTGTGAATTTCAAAATTGTTTGAGAAGAGGACAATTTGAAAGTTAAAGGGCTTCTTTAATGCCATTTTCAAGAAATTGCGGAGTTTTAGAAAATATTTTTATTACAATTTGAGAGAGGGGGATAAGGGTAACTACGATAAAACTTAATATCATTCAGATCATCAAAAACCAGAAAAAGTCCATTTTACAGGGCAAAAATCTTCACCTTGTAAACCAAATCCTTTAAAACACTGAAACCTGCTTTGAATGTGAAGTATCATGTAAAGTAAGAGAACATTTTCAAATGTTCCCAGAATGCTGCTTGATCCTGAACTGATGGTGAAGCCACAGGCTGACTTTCAAATGTTTCTTTAATGCTTGACGAATGTTGATTAAGGAGAAAGAACAGTAGATTTTACCTTTGAAAACTCTCTGCCTAGCAAGTAAAATAATCAAAAACTTTACCCAACTTTCGGTCATTTCACCCATCTGATGTTATCTAAGTGGAGTTCAATAAGTGACATCCTTATGAATGTTGCATAGCAATGACATGCAAAATGATGCATTTAAGGAAAAGATATCCTAAAATTTCCACATTTGTCTAATTTTTGCATTAAATGATTAGATTAACTATTTGTTTTACTGCAAGATTGATTAATATTTCATTTCATAGGCATCAAAAGCAATATTTTCACAAGTGACAGAGCCACTCATGAATATATAGCTTTTGTTGTTGTTTTTGTTTCTCTATGAAAAATAAATCCATCTTACACTAAATCAAACCACTTGTGGAAATCAAACTTCTGTTGTTCACTCAATGAAATATGAATATATCCTACTCTGAAACAACAATTATCCTCTATATATCTGTAATTATGACCAAGATATGGCTTGAGTTAAAGTTTGGCATGCCACTGACTCCTGAGCCTACATCTACATTACAGGGTGAAGACCATCACTCCTGGCAAAACTTGTGGTTTTGCCACTCATGAAAATATAACTTTTATTGTTCGTGAATGAAAGATTAATGAAACTAAAACAATGTTCCACTATAATGTACTTACAGCTGCGTGGGGAGATAAAAATTCGATGATTGCTATACCAGATTTCTTCACTGACAGCACTAAATTAGTTACTTCTCCATACTGAAAAAGATCAACCTTTTACAGCATAACATTTAAAATTGCTCACAACCCTGTCTAAAGTAAAACATTTAAGGAAAAGAAGAAATTTGCCCATGCAAAGTAATGAGGTTTGAGTAACCCAAAAACAAACAGCATTCCATATGCAATTCCATATGCAATTCCTTTTGTCAAATAACTTGCAATATTTAAATCTCTAACCCTTTGAATTTGAGCAGAAAAAGAAAAGATTTGCCAATGCAAAGTAATGAGGTTTTAGTAATCCGACAAAAAATGGCATAAGTGATTCCTTTTGTCTAAAAATTTAACACATTGTAATCTTAGATGAAAACATATTCATTACATTTTGTATTCCCTTATATATTACTGGTAGTCTAAAGAATTGTCAACTAGACCAGACATTGATAGAGATAGATTGAACTTTTACTGGACAAGAGTAATTAACCATCCAATTTAGTTCCAAAGAAGCTGCATATAAGACAACAAATAAAATAGAGTAATGGTATGTAACTTTTGGCTTTAATTTATTTGTTTGTTTGTTTGGAGGATAAACACCACTATTAGCCGTTTTCAGTCCAGTTCAGTCAGGTGAACCCTGCTCTGCCTTCATGATGACAAAACAGTGCACATGGTTTGCAAATTTAACCCCACTTTGCATGTGCACTTTTCTCATCCTTAATGAGAGGCTTGATTTCTAGTATTTCTCTCACAAGTACTATTATGACATCCTTTTCCAAGCTTCACTACTGCAAAAGGGTCCCGTTAAAATTACATTAAAAGACCATTAATGGCCCATGAAAACAAGGAAAACCATGAAAATGAGCCATTAGTTCTTGTAAAAAAATAATAATGGGTAACACTTTTAGCCATTAAAATGCTAACTAATGGCCATTAATTCATGATTTGACCATTAAAAAAACATGAAATGCAGATTAATATAATGGGCCGGCATAAAAGTATTGGCATTAAAAAAGTAATGGGTCATTACTTCTTGTTTTAGCTTTATTCATGCCCATCAACTACTATGAATATTTTTTTCATGCCCATTAATCACCCATGAGTGATGGCCATTAAATAAAAAAAGGCCAAATAATGGCCATGATAAAGATTGCTAAAAGTCACTGGCATTAAAATAAATTATGACAATCAATCATGGCCATTAATATATCATTGAATCTGAATCAGACCATTCATGGGCATTAACTTTGATTGTAATAAGATCAAAGAAATACTGAAATTTTTTAAAGTTCTTTTATTTTGATTCATGCCCATTAACTACCATGAACATTTAATCATGCCCATCATTATCCACTGAAGATGGCCATTAAATACCAAACAGTAACAAATAATGGCCATTATAAAATTTGTAAAAACCATTTGCGATCTTTTAATTTTGTTCATGCACATTAACAACCATGAACATTTATTCATGCCCATCAATCAACCATTGAAGATGACAATTAAATACAAAACAGTAACAAATAATGGCCATTATAAAAAAAACTCATTGGCATGACAAAAATCTTGACTATTACTTATGGCCATTAATATATCATACAATTATGAATCAGATAATCCATGATCATTAACTTTATTTAATGGGGATGAAAGGAATACAGAAAAGCTTTACCTTTTTTTCTTTTTATTCATGCCCAGTTACTATCATTAACATTTATTAAAGGTTATCATCAATATAAATGACGATAATTAAACACCAAATATGATAAATAATAGCCATGATAAAAAAAATCAAGTCATTAATTGGCATTGAAAAAAAAATTCTGACAATTAATTCTGGCCATTCATATGCTGTTGAATTCTAAATCAGTTTATTCATGGCCCTTTACATTATTTGAAATGGGGAATTAATCAATGAGAAATTAAATACAGAATTAAAGTTTTAACTACTTTCATTTTGATTCATGCCCATGACACAAACCATGAATAAGTCGTTATACAAAGTCATGGCCAAGAGTACCAGTCTAAAAGTGACCTTGAATCCAGTCTATGGAAATCCAACATGGCTGCTGTTTTCAAACAAAATTTCCAGTTAAAATGTTTTTTGCCTTATTCTCTTGTACATTGGGAAGAATAGCAAGCAGAAGGTATGTAAAAAGCTGAAATTTGATTAATTTAAACAGAATATTGTACTGTTGGACTTAAAACAATTGATTAACAAAATATAAGACAAATTCAAATGAAGCCTTCGAATTTGCAAAATTTGAAGAAAATAAGATTTTATTTTTTTTTAAGATTTTAGCAATAAATCATTTGTGCAAATATTCTCAAACCCCAATTAAACATTATTGCATCAATTTTATAGAAGAATTGTATGAATAAGATCTGTCAAGTTGTTTAATGCTTGTAGATTCGTACTTATGAATTTTAAACCATAGGAAACTAATGATTACCAACATTGAAGGGGGAACAATAATAGGCATGATTTGTATTGATGGCCATTAAAATAATAGGCATAAAAATTTTCCATGGCCATCATTTTTGGTCCATGACTGGTATTTTCTCCCCATTGTTTGGCCATTAGAAAATTAATGCCCATTTACAACATTTAATGGGTAAACTTTAATGGTCATAATTTGTCTATTAAAAAAAGTTAAGTACTTTTTCATGGCCATTACTTGGCAGATATTTTGACCATTAATTTGTCACTTTATTTTTAATGCCCATTACATTTATTTCAGGGTTTATGGATAATGGGCATGGTATAGCAGTGAAAATAAAATTCTTGCCCATTAATTTAAATTCATGCCCAGCACAATGTCGCTTTTAATGGCCACTGCCCATTAAAATGTGCCATGAAAAGTATTAATGGGTCATGAATTTAGCAATTATACAAATTCATGGCTACCATTAATATTAATAATGGCTACCATTAAAAAATCAATGCCCATCAATAATTCATTTTTGTAATGGTCATTATTTCCCCAGTAATTACTCCTGAAAATCTAATGGTGTCCTTTCTCCATTTATGGCCATGAATGACTTCTTTAATGGCCATAACTCTCCAATTAAAATAATTTAATGTTAAATTCATGGCATCTTGATGGTTTATTAATGCCCAGCACAATGTCGCTTTTAATGGGTGAGGTTAATGGCTCAAGCCATGAATTTTTCATGGCTGATTCATGGTTGATCTTGCAGTAGTGCTTCAAGCTGTCAATACTGGGTCTTTTAAGGTAGTGGAGCCATAATAGTTCTGCAATATTTAGAATTCATGAACTAAAACAGTATTAACCGAGGTTTCCTAATGATCTTTTTAGGAAACATCAATTAGTATTGTGAAAGATCATACGGGTCACCTACCATATATTTGCTGATTGTTTGGTGACAGGTCTTTGTTAAGGATGTACACCACTGTCTGAGATTAAACCTGAGATCTCAAAATTGGGGGTCTACCAAGTGTGCTATAACTTCGGTACTTTTAAGATATTGAAAGAGAATTGTTTTATTTCATTGAGGTATGAACTAACAAGAGTGCCATTGACACAAGATACTCAGCCAAAAGGATTATCATTAAAATAAAAGCCCCCTTGACTCTGGTTTTGCATCATAAGAATTCTCTTGTTCACAAGATGAAATATAACCTTGTAAATAAAACCTTTGAAATTATCAACCAAGTCAATCCTTCAAATGAAGAGTTGTTTCACGTCAAGGTTACTATAAGGCGACTTTTTCCATGACATCACATAGTTTGCTAAATCAGGACAATATGAACATGGCCCCTTTTTCCATGGCGTGGCTCACCAAACCTTAAAAATTTACACAAGGTCAGGTGACAAGAAACATTATGTAAAAGTTTTATCAAAATCTGTCCATAAATGAAGGAGGAGCTGCATTCACAATGAATTTTACATGAAGGCCCCTTTTCCATGATGCGACTGAATTTCAACGAGCCACGACAGAATACACTAGGTCAGGTGACTAGGAACATTTTGTGCAAAATTCAGCCAAATTCGCCCATTAATGAAGGAAGAGTATTTTTTCAAGAAGGCTCCTTTTACTATGACACTGCTGAAATCAAATAAACCATGACAATATGCTAAAGGTCAGGTGACAAGGAACATTTTGTGAAAGTTTCATCCAAATCAGTCCATTAATGAAGGAGGAGATGAGTTCGCAAGAATTTTTACTAGAAGGCTACTTTTCCATGATACTGCTGTACTGGTAATTCAAAAAACCTTGACAAAATGCACAAGGTCAGGTGACTAGGAACAATTTGTGAATGAAAGAGGAATTGCATTCACAAGATTGTAACATACATACAAACAGACATTCTGACATTGGGATGGATGGACAGATGGAGAAGATGATACCAATATACCTCCACTGTCAGGGACATATAAAAACCTAACCACACTGTATGAAAACCCAAAGCCAATTCATACATGGGTGTGATTATGCTTTTAGTTTCATACCTCTGTGAATTAAAGAAATATTCTCTCTATATCTTATAATTTAATATCATGAAGCAAAAAGCAAAAATGTCACAATTTCTTCAAAATTAGACTGATTCAAGAGGTGATTACTTGGCACAAAAACTTACAGAATGGCTGCATGCTCAAAATTGTTACATTGATCTTGATGAACACAACTAAAATTAAATTATTTGGGTTTGAAAGGCAGGCCTTGGAAGAAAATTTACCTTTGAGAAAATATCTGTCAGCTGTTCTTTTGTGTAGCTTTCATCCCTGTCTTCACCCTTCTTTAGTTTCCATTTGGCCTTGAAAAGGAAATAAGCATGGAGTTGACATGTCAAACAATTTTATCATTGTGTGTGTGATGGGCAAACAACAATTTGATTAAACTTGGTGAGTTTTATGCTGCTTTTAAGTCATAATGCAGCTAAAGTTCCTAACCATTGATGGTTTCCTAGCATTTCTCTCACAAGGACTATCACAACACCCTTTCTAAGCCTCTAGCTTCTCATACCACAAAGTTTAACGATCATTTATCAACTGATGGGAGGCAAATGTCAACAATAAGGTTCTTGTAGGCAATCAGCACTCATTCTTTCCGACTATTTGTCTCTCACCAATGGGTTGATAATCATAGATCTATGTGAGATAGCAGCTGGAGGTTAGGAAAGGATGTGGTGGTTGTACTGGTGAGAGAAATACTAGAAAACGATTGTTAGGTGCTCCAGCCACTGGGATATAACTGAAAAAATGTTGAAAGTGGCATTAAACTCCATTCATTCAATCAATCTTCCAGGCAATATCACATTTGGAATATCACTTCCAATGGACAATTCCATAAACTGGAAAATACCTTGTAAGTAAATGCAGTAACTTTGGGTCATTTTTAGGTGACGGCTTCTAATTGTACATCTATCAATAAGCTTGAAGAAAAAACAAATTTCTTAATGCTTTCTGATTGTCTATGTATATCTTGAGCATATTATAATTGATGACAAAACGCAGTAAAAACAGGGTTTGTGCTAGCTTTTCAAATTCATGAGTTATTGACCCATTTACACTGAATTTTTAGAGGTCAAAACTGCTGTTGAAGGGGTCAAAACAATAAAACAAGGGATTGAAAAGTAACTATTTCCTGGTAATGCTGATTGACTTATTCAGATGTTCCATCATCTTTATAAGATATTTTATATTTCATATGAATCTCTTATGAAAATAAGAAGGAGGCATATTATTCTAAAACATTTATGACTTGCAGCAGAATCAAGATGAAATTTTAATAAGAGGACCATGATGGTCCTTTATTGCTAACCTGAGTAAGTCACTCATAACTTGTCAACCATGTTATGAATACCAGAATTTGTTTGATGTATATTTTAGGGTGGTTTGATTTTGACCTACTGCAATTTGATTTTTTTTTTAATTTTCATAAATTTTCAACTTTTCTCTTACCATGGCAAATTCTTTCAACGACTTTATAAGACCTACACATTAAGGACATCCTTGCAACTTTAAAATTGATTGGCTTTATGGTTAAGGAGGAAAAGAATTTGTTCTAAGATTTTTGGCAAGTTATGACATTTTTCAGCCTTTCCAAGACCATGGAAACAAGAGATTTTGAAGAAATAAATTTCTTTTAACAACTTTTGAAGATCTTCACCCAAGAATCATCCCTGCCAAGTTACAGCTTGATTGGCCAAGTGGTTTGGGAGTGAAAAATTTTTCCTAAGAATTGTGGCCATTTTTCAGACATTCCATTAACATGGCAACCAGTGTTTTTTATGAAATTAAATTCTTTTAACAACTTTTGAAGAGATTCACCCAAAGATCATCCCTGCTAAGTTTCAGCTTGATTGGCCTAGTGGTTTGTGAGGAGAAGAATTTATTCTAATATTATCAGCTTCATCCAAGTTTCATCTCTGCAAAGTTTAGCTTGATGGGTCTTGTGGTTTTGGAGAAGAAGAATATTTCTAATATCTTCAGTCATTTTCAGCCATTTTACAGACTTTCCGTTACCATGGAATCTACAGTTTTTGATGAAACTAAATTCTTTTAACAACTATTAAAAAGCTTCACCCAAGGAACATCCCTGCCAAGTTTCAGTTTGATTGGCCTTGTGGTTAAGGAGGAGAAGAATTTTTTCTAAAATTTTCGGCCATTTTGGGCCTTTTTGTAACCATGGCAATAATAATTTAATAAGATAATATAATAATAATTTTAATAAGATTAAATTCTTTAAACAACTTTTGAAGAGCTTCACTGCCCAGTTTCAGCCTGACTGGCCCAGTGGTATAGGATTAAGACGCGATAGTTAAAGAAATTGTTGATGGACACAGAAGGACGGACAGACAGATGGACGGGCAGACAACTGACAGACGGACAGACGACTGACAGACGACAGACGGTGAGTGATTGCAATAGCTCACCTTGAGCACTTTTTGCTCAGGGAGCTAAAACTGAATTGACCACTTGGTACAAAATTTTAGGGGTCAAAATAAGATACTTTCAGAGTTTGCAAAGTTTATTGAAATCGGGCCAATGGTTTGGGAGAAGAAGATTTTTAAAGATTTAAATAACAAAAAATGCCCTGCCCTGCCAGGCCAATATTTGGAGGTCAATCAAAATTTCTTGAACAATTTAAGTAAAGAGTTACCCAAGGAACATCCATGTCAAGTTTTATTGAAATCGGTCTAACGGTTTGGGAGGAGAAGATTTTCAAGATTTTAACATGAAAAAAATGCCCCCCTCACATCCATATTAGAGGGTCAATCACAATTTTTGAAAAATTTAAGTAAAGGGTAACCCAAGGAACATCCTGGCCAAGTTTTATTGAAATCAGTCCAACGGTTTTGGAGGAGAAGATTTTTAAAGATTTTTACACGAAAAAATGCCACTCCCTGCCCCGCCCATATTTGGGGGGGCAAATCAAAATTTTTTAACAATTTTAGATGAGGGTCACCCAAGGATCATTTCTACTAAGTTTTATTAAAATCCGCCCATTGGTTTTGGAGGAGAAGATGTTTAAAGAAAAGGTTTACGCACACAGACGGACACACTCACACACAGATGCACGACGGACATTCCACTAGGACAATAGCTCACTGGCTGGAGCTAAAAATTATAACATGGGGTGTTATACACATATTTGTAAAGTTATAAGATAATGACATTTTCTACCTTTATTTTGACAGATGTGATATCTTCCTCCTCACATTTATCAACTTCCTCACTTTGTTTTGCCAGTTTCTCCTCAAGATCTCGTCTCAGCTGTTCTTGAGTCTCCTCCAAGATTCTATTACCTTCTTTACGTAATCTTTCAACCTGAATATGGACCATTGTAAAAGTCATTTTATCTTATAACTATACCAATATCTGTATGATAACATCCAGTATGATATTTTTTATGATATCACATAGTTATTTTTAGAACAATGATATAATGCGGTCATTTTTAGAAACTTGCATTTCAGTAAGAAACATCGTCTAAAACAAGACAAATAGAGGTTATAAGATAAACATAATACATACTTAGTGTATTGTATGAAAAAATATCTAACTCAGTTGTGAGAATTGAAAATTGTCTCGGCTCTATATAATCAATTCTCCCAACCTCGTTAGATATGTTTTTTCATATAATACACTAAGTACGTATTATATATATAAAGTTCTTTTTTTTTTTTAACATGACACCAGCAAAGTTAATCAGTACATGTATAACCAAGTCTAAATATAAGAGGCCCATAGGAGCATGAGACACTCAACTGGCTATCAAGAATTTCCTAAATAAATCTGATATTTCTGGTCCTTTTATTCAAAACAACAATAAAGCAAGTGGAATCAAAGCTTTGGTGCAGATTATGGATAGTGAAAAAGTCACAGTTGAAAAAGTGTTAAAACTCATACAAAAAAGCATTAAGAGTAATAAAGCTTGATGGGATGGATTGCTCAAGGAATTCTAAGTTTTTCTGGGCGAAAATATTTTAGTGAAAATTCATAAAGCCCCCTTTTCTTATGTTTTCTGACAGATCAGCCCTTTTTTCTAAAGGAAAAAAACCTTCCTTTTGACCCTACAACTGGTAAACAAACTGACAAAAATCATGCCATTGCTAAATCTCTTCTTGCCCTTGTCTAGAAAAGAGCCCATAGGTACAGAGATTGGGGGGGGGAGGTAAATCCAGTCCAAAAGCTTTATTTCTTAATGAATCCCTATGTTGTGGGTACTCATTTGAATTGTCTTGATGAGGCGATTCAAATGAGTGCCAATTAAATAAGGTTGTGCTTCTTTTTTTACATAACTTAATCTAAAATCTTAAAAACGCTATCTATCTGTAGCTCTGAAAACTGGAATGCCAAGTCACAAACTACGCCACAAATTGAAATTTTTACATGTTTTTTTTTCTGTAACAGAGTGTTTTAACCCTTTCCTGTTTTACAAAATTTTGGACCTGTCCAAATTCAAAGGTTTTGCAGACGAAAATTTAAAGTGGATTTAATTTGAAAAATAACCATTCAGTAGGGTAGAAAATACTGTGGAAAAAGAAGAAATTGCTCGTCAGAAGCAATTTCTTCTTTTTTTCACAATGTTCTCTCAATCATAAAACCACAGTCACGTAAAAAGCAGGGATTTAACAGCAAAGGGTTAAACAAGAAATTTTACATGACATTCCCTTCTTCAGTGATACAGAAGAACAACACTAAAACCCTGACAATATCCTAAATATGTAATACTTACTTAGTATTTTGTATGAAAAAAATTTTTTTACTTGGTTGGGGGAATCGATAAATTGTTGAGGCTCTGCCAAGACAATTATCAATATTTATCTTATAACCTATATTTGCCTTGCTTTGGTTCATGTTTCTAACAGAAATGCAAGTTTCTAGAAATAACCGCAATATGCCATTGTTCTAAAAATATCCATGTGATATCAAAAAAAATATCATACGGGGTGTTATCACATGGATATTTGTATAGGTATAAGATAAAGACAATACTTGCACAAATCTTATATCATGGATACTCATTAGAATAGACTTGTTGATAAATAAAGATTTGAGACTGAAAATACTCCCTCTTATCTCTCCCTCTGATATATATGGGAGTTTCGTTCAAAAGGAAATAGTCTTGAAGGTCCTTTTTCCTGCCGCGGCAATAGCGCAGTTGGTAGCGCGCCGGACTTCTAATCCAGGGGTCTATATTCGCACGGGTTCAATCCCCGGCCTTTCCTACATTTGTCTTCCACCAATGGGTAGATAATTGTAAACCTATGTGGAATAGCAACTGGAGGCTAGGAAAGGGATGTGGTGGTAGTACTGGTGTGAGAAATACCAGGAATCCATGGTGCTCCAGTCGTCGAAATATAACAGAGATTGTTGAAAGCGACGTAAAACCCCAATTCAAATAAAATCAAATAAAACCTTTTTTCTGTGGTACAGCAGAATACAACCATAACCAAGAATTTGTAAAATGTCACATGATTCTGAACATTCTATGAAAGTTTCATCCACAAATGAAGGAGAATTTGCATCCACAAGAAATCTGACATGAAAGCCTTTTTTTTTTTTCACCTAACCCTGACAATATGCACAAAATCAGGTGACTGTGGACATTCTGTGACAGTTTCATCCAAAAATATTCCTTGAATGGAGGAGGAAGTGGGTTCACAAGATTTGGATGATGAACATACTGACGTCATGATGGATAGACAGACAGAACAAGAAGGCTAGAATGGCCTTAAACCGCTCACCTGAATTTTTATTTGTTCAGTGGATCTCACCAAAGAAAGATTCTAGTAAAATTTCATTGAAATTTGCATAGTTATTGAGGAGATGTTATTCAAAGAATTCTAAAAAAAAAAAAAAAAAAATAGGCCCCACCCTGTCATACCAATATAAATGGTCCAAATATAATGTCACAAACATTTTCTGAAAAGGGGAACCAAAAAAAACATTCTGACAAAGTTTGATTTAAAATAGTCTTTTGGATTAGGAGGTCATGTTGTTCACAGATTTCAAAGTGAGATCCCTGCCACACCCATATTTGGGGGGGGGGGGGGTCAATCAAAATTTCACAAACAACTTTTGAGCAGGGTCACCCATTAACCATTTCTGCAATGTTTGGTTGAAATCTGCCCATTGGATACTGAGAATAAGATATTTAAAAATTTAAGGGTAATATAAATGCCCCACCATGCCATGCCCATATTTGGTGGTCAATTAAAATTGCACAAACAAGTTTTAAGATGGGTCACCAAAGGAACATTTCTGCTTAGTTTGGTTGAAATTAGCCCAATGGCTACTGAGGAGAAGATTTTTAAAGAATTCAGGGTCAAAATATGCCCCGCCCTTCCATGCCAATATTTGGGGGTCAATCAGAATTTCACAAACAAGTTTTGAGAAGGGTCACCCAAGGAACATTTCAGCCTAGTTTGGTTGAAATCTGCCCATAGGTCACTGAGGAGAAGATGTTTTAAGAATTGTTGACAACTTCCAACAGACGGTGGACAAAAGGTGATCACAAAAGCTCACCTTGAGCATGTTATGCTCAGGTGAGCTAAAAAGCATATAATACCAATGTATGTCTACCTTCAGTTGCATAGAAAAATATTAAAAGAATATTACCTCAGCTTGCAAATTTTTAGCTGCTGTTTGCTCATCATATTTTTGCTGCTCAGCGGCTCTTTCTCTTTCATCTAGATCTGTAAATCAACCATACACATTATTATAATCTTCCTTTTTTATTAATACTGTAAACGGCTTTAAATTGGTGGTGTCCACATTTGGTGGTTTTTCGATTACGATTTATTGGCGGTGATTTATTTTGGCGCATCTTACTTTAACGCCAAAATTAAACGCTTTATCTATATTTTACATTTTTCGTCCTTTAAAACAACGTAAGTAAATGTAAGGCAATTTCTAGAGTAATATCACCTTTCTACAAACTTGACAATAGTTTGTTTTCACACCTTTTGTTATAGCTACAACGCGTGTATAAGTTTTTCACCCTTTAAGCTGTAATTTCATTACAATGTATCAACCAACTTGGATCTGGAATCTTGAAATTGCTGGATCAGTGCAATGCTATTGTAAGTGCCTATAACTTATAGGCACTTACAATAGTATTGTGCTGACCCGTCGAAATGTCAACTTTGTCAGCATAATAATAAGTATGGTCTGTATATCTTTAATATAAATGTAATTAACATTGACTAAAAATGTACAGATTTCATATCTAGCATAACAAAGAAATTTCCTATTAAATAATGACAAATACTGGCGGTGGATTAATTTTGGCGCATTTTAGCTTGACCGCCAATATAGCCAAAATAAAACCACCACCAAAATTGCCCCGTTTACAGTATCACAATCATTTCAAGTTGGGGGATATCATTTAAATATTTATGTAAAATTCTTGAACTGAATTTTAACCCTTTCATGCACAGTCTAGGAATATGGCCTTGTGGTTTTATACATGTATGTACATTGTACTTGAAAAAATATGGTGGGAAAATAAGAAATTGCTTTCGATAAGCATTTTCTCATTTGAGGCATTTTTTTCTATCTCATATGTCGGTTTTTCAAATTGAATCCATATTACATTGCAGTCTTCAACCTATAAAATATAAAGGCAGTTATAACTGTTTCTTGCTGAGCCATCAATATCATCTTTATTCAGTAAACATCAAAAGCACGTCAATTTTGTTGAGGTTTGTATGATTTTCTTGGTTCTTTTTTAAAAAAATGCATACAAATTACAGATGCCTGAAAGATGGATGACAGACAAAGGGCCATAAAAAAGCAGTCAGTTAGCAAACATTTATAAATGGTACTTAGCTTTGCGCATGAGATCAAGTGCAACATGGCATACTGTTTCTTAAATGATTCACAAACCCTAGTCAGACTAAATATAAACCTTGGTAAAGTTGCATTAACCCTTGTCATACTGATCCCAGAATATTCCTGTATTGGCAGGTATGGACAAACATTTATCCTGTGCTGCCTGTGCAGTCTGATCTTAGTCTATACAACCTGATTTTCCTTTATAAACCAGAAAAGTTTCAGAAATTATATTTTCAAAATCAAATGCTGATTCACAGATACAGAGCTTTCAGCACCTTGATTTTTTATATCATTTTGCCAAAGTTTTTTATTCAGCATGACAAGGGTTATGATCACAGGGCGGAAAATACTAGATGAACCTTTCCTGAGAGAGCAGAGGTACATGTAAGAGAGGATAAAGCCAGCCTTATATCTTCATCCTGAAAGATAAACACTTTGGTGTGGGTACTCATTTGAATTGTCTTGACATTTCTTTAAACAAGTACCAATAACAAAGGGTTTGGGCTATTCTATTGAATTGCTTGATCTAAAATTTCTGTAGCTATGAGTTAGAACACAACTTTTAAACTTGGCTGGTTTTAAAAGAAAAACAGCTGATATAGACTAAATCAGAATGCTCATTTGTGCACTCTGATCTTCGTCTATATCTCCTGTTAAAGCATGAATGTTCTAGGTTTTGCATGACAATGGTTAAAATTCTTTACCATCCTTGAACTTCTTTCTCTTGGCATCAAAGTGTTTTTGGCGTAGCTGTGCAGCTTTCTTTGCTTTTATGATTCTATCATAAGCAGCCTGTAACAGATTTGCATCATGAAAATTCTAACAGGGGTGACAACCTTAAATGTAATTTAGTCATTAGGTAGTCACCATTTGGAAAGGGATATACTGCAAAAATAATTCAAGCATTTTCATTGGCTAAAATTGACCTGAGAAACATTGATATCTACAGCCGCTCCGGTATAACAGCTATTATTTCCCTAAGGCGCCTCGCCGGAAACTTAGACAAAAGTTTGAGCTGGTAGCGACAGCAATGATTCTCTCACTTCGCTGTTAACGCGGCCCAAGTATACACATAATGCTTCAGTTAAAAGCATGTCAGTCAATAAAATACAAGTAAAATATTCTAATGAATACCTTTCAATTTCACCAATCTGTCTATTTAGGGTGCTAACTTTCTGGCAGGTTAAGAAAAGAACCGCCCCGATAGCATATATCATATATTGCAGGATGTAGAAGTGTGACGTCACTATTCAATGTGATATCACTACTTATTTATTGTTCATTTGAGGTTAATTGGGGGACATTAGTTTTTCAAAGAATTCAAGGCCTTAAATAGGTGAAAGACAGGTATCTAATCTACAACTTTGCAGTATAATAAATTTGTAATACGGTTCTTGTCTTGGTATATGATGATTTATTCCATGCAGTAAAGAGGATGTCAACCCTTGCTTATGGCTCGGGTGTCATCATTTTTCCCACTGGGAATAAATTATCATATACCCAGGCAAGAAACCATATAACTAATAAAGTACATTTGTCAGGACAAAAGTTTCAGTGTGGACAATAAATACATGGGCGAATCTTGGATTGATACTTAATAAGAAATTTATTAGCCTAACATGTATATCAGAGAGTAGAAAACATTCTTTTTAAGAAAGTAAATGCTTGGTTCCAGCATATGTTATGTATATGTATAATTATGTGACTAAACCCTTGCTCTACTAAATCATTTCATAAACAACTTTGGCTAAAAAGTAACAAACAGCTGATGTTGACTACAGCACTTATGAGTAGACTGATCTTCGTCTAAATATCATGTTTGAACAGAAATATTCTAGGTTCAACACAACATGGATCAATGCCAAATCAACTGTATATGCATGAATCACTTTTTTCCATCAATTTTTTCCATCAATACCAGTTTGTCTATGTTTATGCTGCATGACAAATCATGAACAGAGGTAAACTAGAAAGCCATGAATGGCTTGAGTTGCTCCACAGACTTGAAATTCTTGTAATAGCAAATCAAAGTTTTGACCAGATTTTAAGATATTATGGGTTCTACTGATGTTGAAAATGACTTTCAAAATTTCCACTATGTAACATATAGAGAAAATAGCTCCGCACGTTAAAGACATATTTTTCATCCAATGACAATAATTTTTTGCTGCATGATAATGGGTCACCCAAGGATCACACCAATGAAGTTTGATTGATATCCATCAATTACTTTATAAAAATTTTTTTTCAAAGTTTCCACTTTATAACATATAGAGAAACGACCTCCACCCATAAAATACACATTTTTCATCCGATCACAATAATTTTTGTTAGACTGATAAAGGGTTACTCAAGGATCATTCCAGTGAAATTTGGTTGATATCCATCAATTACATTCTGTTAAAATGATTTTCAAAGTTTCCACTATATAACATAAAGAGAAATGACCTCCACCCATAAAATATATATTTTTCATCAGATCTTAATTATTTTAGGTAGACTGATAAAGGGTTACCCAAGGATCATTTATGTAAACTTTATTGATATCCATCAATAAGAATCTGGCAAAACTCACTTTTTACCATATTTGAAAATCAGCCACGCCCATTAAATCAATGTTTTTCATTGGATCAAAATTTCTTGAACAACTTTGAAAGAGGATCAACCAAGGATCATTCCTGTGAAGTTTGGTTGAAATTCACCTGCTAGTTTCTGAGGAGGAGATTTTTAAAGAAAAAGTTTACGACCGGACGCACAGACACACGGATGCATAGACACATGGACGCACGACGGACACAATGCCATGACACTAGCCCCAGTGGCCTTCGGCCAGTGGAGCTAAAAAGCAAGATGCATTAGAATCAAACAAGTGAAAGACCTGGATCCTGTAACTGTGAAACAGTTCTAGTACTGAAATATTTTTGTTAAACTTGTCTTGTTGACAAAGGTAAACCAGTTGGTATAGACTAAGATTAGACTGCACACATGTGCAGGCTGATCTTTGTCTATACCTCCTGCAAAAGAAGGAATATGCAAAAGCAGGAATATTTCAGGTTAAGCATGACAAGGGTTTATATTCAATCATTTTACAACTTAAATCTAATTACCTTTGCAGCTGCATCTGTTAAAACTTCTAGGGCTTGACTTAACCGATGGAATTCCTCAGCTAAAAAAAAAGATGTGTTTGTGAAACACAAATGCCCCCATTAAAGCATTTTTTTTCAAAATGTTGACCTTGACAGATGACCTTGGACCATTTAGCATGACCTTGACTTTGATACCTACAGATGTACATCACTGAGATCTTTCATCATGCAAATTATGAGACAGGGTATCTATAATATGCTTGAATTAACTGAGCGATGAAAGGTTTTTGGTTTTGTTTTTTAGACGTTTGACATTGACAGATGACCTTGACCTTGCCACATGACCTTAACTTTGAAGCCAGCAGATGTGTATCATTGAGATCTATCATCATGCCAAATATGAGCCTTGTATCTTGCATAAGATTTAAAATCTTGGCAATGTTAAATTTTTAGTTAGGTATTTGAGATATTTGACCTTGACAGATGACCTTCACATTGTCACATGACCTTCTCTTTGGTACCAGCAGATGCCAATCATTGAGATCTATCATCATTCTAGATATAATCCTTGTATCTTGGATAGGCTTGAAAATATTGGAAGTGTTTAGTTTTGGGCTAAGTTTTTGAGTTATTTGACCTTGACAGATGACCTTGATCATGCCATATGACCTTGACTTTAGTACCAACAGATGCAGACTATATATATCTATCATCATGCCAAATATGAGCCTTGTACCTTGAGTAGGCTTTTAGATATTTGCAATTTAAAGTTTTTGGTTAAGTTTTTGAGTTATTTGACCTTAAAAGTGACCTTGAACTTGTTAAATGACCTTGACTTTAGTACCAGCAGAGGTGGATAATTGAGATCTATCACGATGCCAAATATGAGCCTTGTATCTTGAATAGGCTTGAAAATATTGTCAATGTTAAGTTTTTTTGTAAAGTTTTTTGAGTTTTGCGTGACGGGTCACATATAACTTTTTTGAAGCATAGTAAAAGATCCACTATTCATAATATTTGTATAACTTGGTTAAATTCCATTTTTTGCAGGAAATGATCTGTAAAGTTTTCATTATTCAATAATATTATTAAGTAAATGGCCTCTGCAAACAAGTAACATTTACCGTCCAATCAAACTAGTTTTATGCTGGTTGATAAGGGCTTGCTCAAGGATCAATTCAGTGAAGGTTGGTTGACAGGCATCTTTTAATCTTGGAGTAAAAGTTTTTTAAGGTGTCCAAAGTGTCACTTTTTTTACCAAAGAGGAGATGAAGAGGATATTTTTTAATTCTATTGAGGTATGAATTAAAAATCTAATCACATTGTAAAAATACCAAAAGCAGATTCACACATGATGTTTTTTTTTTATTTTATACCTCCATGAAATAAGGGATTAACCGTCTTCATATCTTATTATTTAATGCCATGAAGCCAAACTTGAATAATTTCTCCATAACTTTTTGGGATTACTTTTTTGGCAAGCATAAAATATTGCTGCATACTCCAATTTGTCTGCATTGAGGAATAAAACCATTTTTTCTGCAAATCAGAATGCATGAAACTTGATGGACAAAACTAAAAGTATTAAGCAATGGTCTCAACCAGATAAAATCCTTTGAAGAAAACTTATATAGATTCAATGATTCATTCAAGTGGAAGGTTGCAGATGGACACACACACATGCATGCATTGATGGACAAACAACACACACAATGCCACAACAATAGCCAAGCCACTTGCCTCTCAGCCAGTAGAGCAATATCATGTAGTTATTTACATGAGCCTGTGCATGACATTTCCAACAATTATACACCTGCTCGAGGTATAAATGTTGGGTAGTGTTGACAACACCACAATGCAAAAATAATATATGCTGATAGTGTGAAGATTGACTAATCCATTATCTATATATATAGCATAGTAAAGATTCTGCAGGGAAAAAAACTAACAATCTAAACCTAGGGGCCCAGAGTGCCAAAATTCAATATTTAACAGAAGAGGTATAGGCATTTTCCCTAAATGTTTAGGGGCCCAGCCCAAAATCTAGGGGCCATGGGCGACTGGGCCCCTGCTAGTCTTTTTCCCTGTTCTGGCTAGACTGTCCAGCTGAACAGGCTGGCCATAAGCTTTGATTTGTGCACATTTGAAATTGTTGGAAATGTCACAAACAGGCTCATACAATTTCTTCCTTTCTTTATTCATAATTTTGCTTTCCTTATATAGGGTGAGTGTGAGTGGTTGTTTTTAGTCTACTGCTTACTATGCAATTTCACCTTTTTTTTTACAAGGAATTATTTACCTGCAGATGGATTGTCAGGATTTTTGTCAGGATGGCATTTCAGAGCCTGCTTTCTGTAAGCCTTGACAATCTATAAAATACAAAGATGAAAAATATGATATACTAGTATCATATATAACACAAGAGACATAATAAATATGTTATTCAATGTCTGATTTAACCAATCTCTACGCTTCTGCTTTTTACTGCATTTTCCAGCGTTGCGGTGAAAATGAACCATCTAAACCGGAAATATTTTCACTAATACCTCGCTTATTTTATAAAAAAGGCAAATGGAATTTTAACACATGACAAATAATGTTTTAACTATCAGAAAAACAAAGAATGTCCCCTATATACTTTGCTCAAACCTATGGGGCGTACTTTTGTACCATGGGGCTTGGAAGGGCATATTTTCCCCGTAGGCCATAGTTAAGTATGACCGCACAAAAAAGGATAAATGATGAACTTTGATGATGATAGACATGTTACTTAAAATGAAAAAAAAAAAAAAAAAAAAAAAGAATAATTTGTTTGTATGAATGGAGTGCAATATTGCTTTTTAAAAAATCAGTCATATTGCCAAGGATGGGGCACATAACAGTGCATTCCTGGCATTTCTAAAACAAGTAGCCTGGGACCCCACTGTATCGATCTACTAAGCATTAAGTGATAAATGCAATGATAATAATTGATCTTGCCTAAATTAGAAAATACGTCCACATGGTTTTATGTTTTGTCTTCCCACAAAGCACAAAATAGTAGTCGCAACACAATTATTTGGCACAAGAATGCAAACAGCAGGCATCCATATCAAAATTAGTGAATTGTGAAGTCACACCATTGTATCAATGTATTATGAGAAGTAATGTCGAAACTTACGATACAGAGACCCACTAAGACCAAGATGATTGAATTTAAATAGAATGCAATGTTTTTTAGGGATAACGATTGTTCTTTTTCAGGAAATAATAATTTTCCATCACTTTTAAAATCTTTTTTGCTACCACTAGTTCTGAAATTTCTACAGGAACAATTTTACAATAATGTTTGTGAATGAAGACAAAAACATATCATCATTCTAATATTTATTAACATTAAAGGCATTTTAAGTTTCTGGTGGCCTAGTAATTTATGTAAACGCTGAAAAGGTAGCATTTGGATGAAAATTTCCCAAAATCTGTTTATAGATCGATGCAGTGGATAGATCGATACAATGAGGTTTGAGTATACATGGTAAAATAAAAGATAGTATAACTAAAATATAAAAAGTGAATTAATGGTTATCATTCAATCTAGAAAATCTTTCAAACAATAATTGAATCTATCTATTTCTGATAAAAGTACACATTAATAGTGAACTAAAAAACATAAAGTTGCGTGTTTATTCAAGAATTTCAACTCTTGGTGCGAAACTTAATTGTACGAAAATATCAGATTCTGAATTTCTTAAAAAATATTTTTTTCAAGCATTAAATAAAGAATTTTCTGTAGTTCTGATGGTCAATACCTCCTTTTCTGTTGCATCTTCATTAACTCCGAGTATGTCGTATAGATCTTCCTTCGCCAAATCTAATTTCTTTGCCATTTCGTATCGAAATCGGCGCGCTGTCCGAGTATATGGTCAGTTCGCCTTCTTTTACTAAAGATCTTGTCCATCAGAGGTCCACAAAATTAAGCACAAACCATGTATTACGAAGTTATAGCGACCTGATTTGATGGTATAGTACAACACTTGATATTTCTTATCTCATCGAAGAAAAATAAGATATGATTTAGGCTTCTGCGAGCCAAAAATGCCAGTAAGCCGTAATGTTGACACTGGAGACGGTGTCGACACAATTTGGTACCTGAAAGATTTGTCCAACAGGTCACAGGCAAAGACCGTAGCTCAGGAAATAATAACAGCTCCAGAAGATGCTCTTTTCAAGATGCCTAGATAAGAAAGAGGTCAACTCAAGTAAAGAGAGTCAAGATAAATGGGAGCTTTAATAAGAAATAAGGCAATGCCTTAAAAGCGATCGCAGCTTATCTAAAAATTTGTTTGTCTGTTTGTTACAAGAGAGAGAGAGAGAGATAAAAAAAAAGAAAGAGAGAGAGGGGGGCATATGTAATTTAGGTTCTACTGCAAATGTATTGAGTAGATTTATGTTTCTGGTGCAAATTTTATTCCTCCGATACTTTGTGATCCTTGGGTGGGTATAAAACGCAGACAATATAGAATATATAGTAACGCATACGATATAGAATAAAGAGGGATTGCAGACAGGGGTATAAAACGCAGACAACATAGGTAAAGAGGCAGTATGCTGTTACGCAGACGACATAAAACAAAAAGCTTAAATTTCCAAGCATTTTTTAACGCTTTGTGTTCAATTTTTTTTTTTTTTTTTTTTCTTTTCTTTCTATATATTTTTTTAAGGCTTATTTATATATATGAGAACTATGATTTTTGCTTCGCCTTAAGAAATGGTAAGTACAAAAATTAACTTTTACGTCAAAACTTAGAATACTTTAGTTGTATAAAAATGCCTTAATGCATTATCAATTTGATTAAACAATATGGTTTAATTTAATTATTTAGTTATGTATATATTTTAAAAGCTTATTTAATTCATGAGAATTGCGAATTTTTGCTACGCTGTAAGAAATAGTATGTTTTAAAAAAATCAACTTTTAACATTATAACAGAGAATGCTTTGTTTATAAAATAATATAAGTATTTTTCATGATCACATATAATCATGATTTGAAGAATGCAAGTTTTGATTTGTTTTAAACAATAAGGATTACTAGTTGGTTTAAACCTATTTATTTTACATCGATGGGAAACAAGTTCTTACAACTTAGATTAATGATTAATCCCTCTCGACTTTGCATCCTGGAAAATTCACCAGTACTCGAGCCGAATGTGTGGGCCAATTTAAGAACTAAGATCGATAGCCGCTCCCGGGAATCGAACTCAGGATCTTTGGGTCAAGAGGCCGACGCTCTACCTCTAGACCACGGACACCTCATATTTAAAACCTACCAATGGCCTTCAACTTATGATTTTACTGGTGTGGAAATAAGATGAGCCCTGTTCTCAGGGTGAATAGTTGTAAAATGTTTACCAAAAAGCTACTCCACCTTTCACTTGCAAATTAGAGTACAGTTTCTAAACGCTCGCAAATGTTGTTGCATCCTAAACGCAAAGGAGGTTTCAGGGAAAATAAAAGTGAGTGTTTTTTTTTTTTTCCTTTAATTTTTCTAAGTAACCAATTGGATCAACTGGAGAAACGTAGAATCTGCAAAGTTAATTGCCACTCACAATTAACAAGGTAATCTAGACAGGTGACAAAACTTAATATACATCAATGCTGTAAGGTGTTAACCAAGCTTCTTAAATTCCGATAATCAGTTAAACGCGTGTCCAGTCGGTCATTTAATAGTTGATATTTCAAAAATGCTTTTAGACGACAGCTCCCGAAAACACTGTAGCGACCTGAAAAAATTAAAATAAACGAAGTGCCTTCGTTTTTAATAGATGACCAAGTTTCAGTGAGTGATCACCTGAGTTGATAAATTTGACTTTTGGTCACTTAAACTTAACCATCTCTAAATCAATATTTGACTGTAATCGAATATTAAAGGCAAAAATTGATCTTAGCCGGAACAACTTGCTTCCTAACCGATGTAAAATGAAATCGGATACAACAGCTTTACAACTTTTCTTATATATTTGATAACGTAACATTTCAAGTTGTAGTTACAAGCTTTTGGAATAACACCAACGATATAAAATTAATACATTTTGAAAAATGATAGCATTATTCGTGTCTATACAAACGATCTCTACATTTGTTATTTCATGTGAAAATTTGGAAACAAAATGTCAAAAGCTGAAAAATCCTAATAATATTTGAGTATTATCTTTGAGCAACAAGTTTTTATTTTCACCGTAGTTCATTATTTTATTTGATTATTTATCCAAAAACGCTCACTATCCCTATTTCAAATTGCATATCATATAATCGTCCATAAGTAAAAAATGAAAAAAAATAAAGATGAAAAAATAAGCTATAAAAATTCATCCATTTGATTTTATTGTTTAATCAAATTGATAATGAATACATGTATTTTAACCAAAGCATTCTCGGCTATGACATTAAAGTTAATTTTGAACTTACCATTTCTTAAAGCGAAGCAAAAAATCGTAATTTTGATAAATATGAATTAACTTTTGAAATAAAAAAACACCACCAAATAAAATATTAAGTGTTAAAAAAATGCTTGGAAATTTAAGCTCTTTGTTTTATATCGTCTGCGTAACAGCATACTGCCTCTTTACCTATGTTGTCTGCGTTTTATACCCCTGTCTGCAATCCCTCTTTATTCTATATCGTATGCATTACTATATATTCTATATTGTCTGCGTTTTATACCCACCCCGGAAAATATAGAATATATAGTAACGCATACGATATAGAATAAAGAGGGATTGCAGACAGGGGTATAAAACGCAGACAACATAGGTAAAGAGGCAGTATGCTGTTACGCAGACGACATAAAACAAAAAGCTTAAATTTCCAAGCATTTTTTAACGCTTTGTGTTCAATTTTTTTTTTTTTTTTTTTTTTTCTTTTCTTTCTATATATTTTTTTAAGGCTTATTTATATTTATGAGAACTACGATTTTTGCTTCGCCTTAAGAAATGGTAAGTACAAAAATTAACTTTTACGTCGAAACTTAGAATACTTTAGTTGTATAAAAATGCCTTAATGCATTATCAATTTGATTAAACAATATGGTTTAATTTAATTATTTAGTTATGTATATATTTTAAAAGCTTATTTAATTCATGAGAATTGTGAATTTTTGCTACGCTGTAAGAAATAGTATGTTTTAAAAAAATCAACTTTTAACATTATAACAGAGAATGCTTTGTTTATAAAATAATATAAGTATTTTTCATGATCACATATAATCATGATTTGAAGAATGCAATTTTTGATTTGTTTTAAACAATAAGGATTACAAGTTGGTTTAAACCTATTTATTTTACATCGATGGGAAACAAGTTCTTACAACTTAGATTAATGATTAATCCCTCTCGACTTTGCATCCTGGAAAATTCACCAGTACTCGAGCCGAATGTGTGGGCCAATTTAAGAACTAAGATCGATAGCCGCTCCCGGGAATCGAACTCAGGATCTTTGGGTCAAGAGGCCGACGCTCTACCTCTAGACCACGGACACCTCATATTTAAAACCTACCAATGGCCTTCAACTTATGATTTTACTGGTGTGGAAATAAGATGAGCCCTGTTCTCAGGGTGAATAGTTGTAAAATGTTTACCAAAAAGCTACTCCACCTTTCACTTGCAAATTAGAGTACAGTTTCTAAACGCTCGCAAATGTTGTTGCATCCTAAACGCAAAGGAGGTTTCAGGGAAAATAAAAGTGAGTGTTTTTTTTTTTTCCTTTAATTTTTCTAAGTAACCAATTGGATCAACTGGAGAAACGTAGAATCTGCAAAGTTAATTGCCACTCACAATTAACAAGGTAATCTAGACAGGTGACAAAACTTAATATACATCAATGCTGTAAGGTGTTAACCAAGCTTCTTAAATTCCGATAATCAGTTAAACGCGTGTCCAGTCGGTCATTTAATAGTTGATATTTCAAAAATGCTTTTAGACGACAGCTCCCGAAAACACTGTAGCAACCTGAAAAAATTAAAATAAACGAAGTGTCTTCGTTTTTAATAGATGACCAAGTTTCAGTGAGTGATCACCTGAGTTGATAAATTTGACTTTTGGTCACTTAAACTTAACCATCTCTAAATCAATATTTGACTGTAATCGAATATTAAAGGCAAAAATTGATCTTAGCCGGAACAACTTGCTTCCTAACCGATGTAAAATGAAATCGGATACAACAGCTTTACAACTTTTCTTATATATTTGATAACGTAACATTTCAAGTTGTAGTTACAAGCTTTTGGAATAACACCAACGATATAAAATTAATACATTTTGAAAAATGATAGCATTATTCGTGTCTATACAAACGATCTCTACATTTGTTATTTCATGTGAAAATTTGGAAACAAAATGTCAAAAGCTGAAAAATCCTAATAATATTTGAGTATTATCTTTGAGCAACAAGTTTTTATTTTCACCGTAGTTCATTATTTTATTTGATTATTTATCCAAAAACGCTCACTATCCCTATTTCAAATTGCATATCATATAATCGTCCATAAGTAAAAAATGAAAAAAAATAAAGATGAAAAAATAAGCTATAAAAATTCATCCATTTGATTTTATTGTTTAATCAAATTGATAATGAATACATGTATTTTAACCAAAGCATTCTCGGCTATGACATTAAAGTTAATTTTGAACTTACCATTTCTTAAAGCGAAGCAAAAAATCGTAATTTTGATAAATATGAATTAACTTTTGAAATAAAAAAACACCACCAAATAAAATATTAAGTGTTAAAAAAATGCTTGGAAATTTAAGCTCTTTGTTTTATATCGTCTGCGTAACAGCATACTGCCTCTTTACCTATGTTGTCTGCGTTTTATACCCCTGTCTGCAATCCCTCTTTATTCTATATCGTATGCGTTACTATATATTCTATATTGTCTGCGTTTTATACCCACCCCCGGAAAATATAGAATATATAGTAACGCATACGATATAGAATAAAGAGGGATTGCAGACAGGGGTATAAAACGCAGACAACATAGGTAAAGAGGCAGTATGCTGTTACGCAGACGACATAAAACAAAAAGCTTAAATTTCCAAGCATTTTTTAACGCTTTGTGTTCAATTTTTTTTTTTTTTTTTTTTTCTTTTCTTTCTATATATTTTTTTAAGGCTTATTTATATTTATGAGAACTACGATTTTTGCTTCGCCTTAAGAAATGGTAAGTACAAAAATTAACTTTTACGTCAAAACTTAGAATACTTTAGTTGTATAAAAATGCCTTAATGCATTATCAATTTGATTAAACAATATGGTTTAATTTAATTATTTAGTTATGTATATATTTTAAAAGCTTATTTAATTCATGAGAATTGTGAATTTTTGCTACGCTGTAAGAAATAGTATGTTTTAAAAAAATCAACTTTTAACATTATAACAGAGAATGCTTTGTTTATAAAATAATATAAGTATTTTTCATGATCACATATAATCATGATTTGAAGAATGCAAGTTTTGATTTGTTTTAAACAATAAGGATTACTAGTTGGTTTAAACCTATTTATTTTACATCAATGGGAAACAAGTTCTTACAACTAAGATTAATGATTAATCCCTCTCGACTTTGCATCCTGGAAAATTCACCAGTACTCGAGCCGAATGTGTGGGCCAATTTAAGAACTAAGATCGATAGCCGCTCCCGGGAATCGAACTCAGGATCTTTGGGTCAAGAGGCCGACGCTCTACCTCTAGACCACGGACACCTCATATTTAAAACCTACCAATGGCCTTCAACTTATGATTTTACTGGTGTGGAAATAAGATGAGCCCTGTTCTCAGGGTGAATAGTTGTAAAATGTTTACCAAAAAGCTACTCCACCTTTCACTTGCAAATTAGAGTACAGTTTCTAAACGCTCGCAAATGTTGTTGCATCCTAAACGCAAAGGAGGTTTCAGGGAAAATAAAAGTGAGTGTTTTTTTTTTTTCCTTTAATTTTTCTAAGTAACCAATTGGATCAACTGGAGAAACGTAGAATCTGCAAAGTTAATTGCCACTCACAATTAACAAGGTAATCTAGACAGGTGACAAAACTTAATATACATCAATGCTGTAAGGTGTTAACCAAGCTTCTTAAATTCCGATAATCAGTTAAACGCGTGTCCAGTCGGTCATTTAATAGTTGATATTTCAAAAATGCTTTTAGACGACAGCTCCTGAAAACACTGTAGCAACCTGAAAAAATTAAAATAAACGAAGTGTCTTCGTTTTTAATAGATGACCAAGTTTCAGTGAGTGATCACCTGAGTTGATAAATTTGACTTTTGGTCACTTAAACTTAACCATCTCTAAATCAATATTTGACTGTAATCGAATATTAAAGGCAAAAATTGATCTTAGCCGGAACAACTTGCTTCCTAACCGATGTAAAATGAAATCGGATACAACAGCTTTACAACTTTTCTTATATATTTGATAACGTAACATTTCAAGTTGTAGTTACAAGCTTTTGGAATAACACCAACGATATAAAATTAATACATTTTGAAAAATGATAGCATTATTCGTATAAATGATCTCTACATTTATTATTTCATGTGAAAATTTGGAAACAAAATGTCAAAAGCTGAAAAATCCTAATAATATTTGAGTATTATCTTTGAGCAACAAGTTTTTATTTTCACCGTAGTTCATTATTTTATTTGATTATTTATCCAAAAACGCTCACTATCCCTATTTCAAATTGCATATCATATAATCGTCCATAAGTAAAAAATGAAAAAAAATAAAGATGAAAAAATAAGCTATAAAAATTCATCCATTTGATTTTATTGTTTAATCAAATTGATAATGAATACATGTATTTTAACCAAAGCATTCTCGGCTATGTCATTAAATTTAATTTTGAACTTACCATTTCTTAAAGCGAAGCAAAAAATCGTAATTTTGATAAATATGAATAAACTTTTGAAATAAAAAAACACCACCAAATAAAATATTAAGTGTTAAAAAATGCTTGGAAATTTAAGCTCTTTGTTTTATATCGTCTGCGTAACAGCATACTGCCTCTTTACCTATGTTGTCTGCGTTTTATACCCCTGTCTGCAATCCCTCTTTATTCTATATCGTATGCGTTACTATATATTCTATATTGTCTGCGTTTTATACCCACCCGTGATCCTTTCATCATTCAAGAGATGAAGAGATTATTTCTTAAATTCACCAATTATGAAACTGAAAAACTAATCACACTATGAATATGTGATGCAGATTTTGATTAGGTGTTGAGTTTCATACCATAATGAAATTAAGACATAACTTCTAGATAACCTTAGATTTAATTGCAAAAACATGAAGATTTATCAATAAAAGTAGAAATTCTTTAAAGGGCTACTTTCCGCTTCAACAAATTTTTCTGCCAATATAAATGCGTAAACGTTTTAAACATAACTGGAATTGAATCAACATCTTTAAGAAATAAAGGCTTTTTGTGACGGGTCTTTGTAGGCATGCTCAACAACAAAATCCACACACAATTATATAAACTTTACAAACAAGCATATCCTTCTTACCCACAATGTTTTCTCATGACCTACTAACTAATTGTTACATTTCTTGATTTGGATATTACAAGACAACTAGGGTCACCATTTTCTCTATTTAACTCGTTGAAAAATGCAAGAACAGTGTTGCCTGTATTTACAAGTTCACTAGTCTATGATTGAAATATTTTAAGTTCTAGACTATAGTATTCATGACGTCATTAGCCATCATTGATGACGTCAAAATAATTGTTGTCATTTTAATCTAAACATGCATGCATGATGTGAATCTGAGGTTTTAAACATGTTCCAGGCCGTATATGTGTAAGGACTAAAGGTAAGGATGTTGAAATTAGCCTTGTCATTCTGTATAGCGAAAAGTAATAAACATTTTCGTGGGAATTTCGGGGCGAATTGCTTCACTCGACCTCGGCCTCGATTTTGGCTTTGTTTATGTTGCTTCCGGTAGAAAATAGAAATTTCAAAGAAACATCGTTTTTTCGGAATAGCTTGAATTAATTTTCAATTTTTTAATCTTTTATTTTCAAAGGATTCGTCACGGTATTTTTTCAATACAATTTTTAACCTTTTTTCAGTCCTGCAAGTGAATTCACTCCGGATGGAAAATGACACAGTTGTTTCGTTTGACAGAAGAATAGAATAGAATAGAATAAGATATGATACCATAAACACTCGCTTTGCACTCAAGGCCTTTAGTTGTTCGTGAGCTATATTATAGAATTAAATCACTGACGTCTGTCAAAACTGATTCACAATAAATATGTGAATCAGTTTTGACAGATGTCAGTGATTTACATATATATACACACATATACTTGCACACATACACATATCCATACCTGAACTTTTTATGCAGAACTAGCAGTGGTATGATTCTACTTTATTATTATTATTATTATTATTATTCATCTTTATATTGTAATAAAAGCAATATATTAAATGACATTAAATGATATTAAAGGTATATATGCTTTATCGCATACTAATAGTTAGTTTGTATGTAAGAGTCTGATCCTATATGTATGAACTTTTGGACAGAGCTTCCTAGTTAGCATTTCTAGTAATTTTCAAGGAGGTGTGAGCTGTCGAGAATGAGTTTCTCTGTTTTTGATACCAAGGATTCTTAGAGATGAGTTTTTATTTCTGAGATAATTTCAGATCTGACTGCACTCAGACACGGACATCTCAGGAGGACATAAGCGGTAGTTTCATGATCTGTTTTGCACAGGGTGCATTTAGGCTTATCCTCATCTTGGAGATGTCGGCCATGTCTGCCATGTAGATATACACACTGTATTTATTTATTCATTGTTTTTTGTTGTTTGGCATTGCTGGCACCAGCCCCTCAGCCTCCTTGTACATGGAGGTATAAGTCTTGCTGCTTTTCTCCTCTCTTGTAGTGGTGGAAGTTCCAGTTCTTTCAGGATTCTGGTGACACTGTGATCCTTGATCTCTTGATTTATAGTCATATATTAAAGATCATTTGCTGTCAGAAGGTTCATTTCTCCCCGTTTTGGCCAGGTGCTCCATTTTGTATTCTATGCCAACCTGTAATTATATATTTAAGAGACAAACCAAAACATTTTCATTTCCAAGTTAGTGTACCATTAGGCACACAATGAGGGGGCCAGGAATCTGCAAACCCCATTATCATTGTTGCTTCTCTGTTTCAGATTAGTCCAATCACAATCTAAAGAAGTAAATCACAGGATTAATTTTGAGGGAATGCAGGCTGACAGACAAGCCTTTAACAAATGGATCAGTATTCATTTGTCTCAAGAGATGGAAACAGTTCTGTCTATAAGGCTGTGTCTTCTTTTCTCCTTGAGCAGAGAAAAGACTGGAAAAAGGTGAACAGGAACACAGCATTTTTTGACCTGATGTTTGGAGAACGGAATAAGCTGCCTTTTGGTAGACTTGGTAAGCTTGTGGAGTTAACCCTTTCCTGTTTTACAAAATTTCAGACCTGTCCAAATTCAAAGGATTTGCAGACGAAAATTTAAAGTGGGTTTAATTTGAAAAATAACCATTCAGTAGGGAAGAAAATAGTGTGGAAAAGGAAGAAATTGCTTGTCAGAAGCAATTTCTTCTTTTTTCACAATGTTTTCTCAATCATAAAACCACAGGCACGTAAAAAGCACGGATTAAACAGCAAAGGGTTAAGATAAGATTTAGGACAAAATTATGGTAACTTGACTTTTGAAGTGGTGATTAATGGTTTCCAGAAATAAATCATAGTGAAGAGTCTTAAATCACTTAGGAAACTGGTCGTTGGTCCTTTGTTTTCATAGAGGATATTGCATGAGTGGTCATGGAATACTGAATTTATGAAAAGAGTCATCTATAAACAGATAAAAACGAGGCTGTGCTGAGTTTTTATCTGTTTATAGATGATGTGTTTAATGAATTCTGTATTTCATGAGCACAAATTTTATATTCTATTTATAATATGACCTGGTTTTTTGCCAAAAATCATCAAAGTTCATGGAATTCAACATTTCAATTTTCCCCGATACTTGTAACACCATTTTAAAACTGATGTCACAATATAATCATTATGACATCATTTAACAGTTACAAAATAGCCTTGCTATTCGCTCTGGGCTCATTTGCATAGTTGTTCCACCAGTGTAATAACACCTGTGTAATATCCAAAATATTCAATGGGTTTACTTCACTCCAGCGACATCGGTCATATTATAAAATCTATTATTTCAATTAAAACTATGAACATCTCTGGATAACATCATGCTGTATCCCCGAAAAATTTTGTGTTCAATAGATACAAAATTTGATGTCAATACAACTCCTACATAATTGATAAATGAACAGAATTATATTACCATAAACCTTAATGGGATAGCCCTTGTTATGAATGGGATAAACCTTGTTATGTTACCCATACTCCATCACAATGGTTTTGAGATATTATGCCATATAGTGAAAATTTTGATTATTTTTTCCTTTGAAAATTATAAAAATTTGACGTCTTTCAAATTGTACATGAATGTTCTTAGGTTGTATTATAAATGATGTTGATCAGTTAAAGAAAAAATATCTTTGGATACCAGTGGAGCAAATTAAGCGTTCAAGCACCTCTTCTTAAATTTTACTAGTTTAAAAGGAAAATCAGGTGAAAAGACTGAGATCAGACAGCACATATGCGCAGGTTGATCTTTGTCTATACCTCCTGTCAAAGCAGGAATATTCTGTGACAAAGGTTAAATATTTTCAATGCTTCTGCTAGCTATTCAAATTTGGGAGTAATTGAATAAGTAATTATTTATTAATAATTCAGATTGTCCTCTCTAATTTTCTCCTTCATATCTTAATAAGAGATTCATATTTCATATGAAACTCTTATAATGATATGAAGGAGGCAATTTATTCTATTTCTTTTATGATTTCAATCATATTCAAGTTTTAATTTTGAAAAATTGAAATGGTCAAAATGACCCCCTTGACAGAAAAGTTTAGGGGTCATAAAAAGAATTTTCAGATTTTTAGAGGGTCAAAACCACGGTTTAAGGGTCAAACATGAGCCCTGACTTTTACAGGTCATGACCCAGGGAGACTTCATATGGTCAACTATTACAGAGGATCTGACTCACTGTGCAGAAAATCAGCCTTAGTCAAGTAAGTACTCTAAAAGTCAATGCTCATGCTGTTTGAGGCCAGGTGGAAGGGTTTGATACTAACTACTTTTTGCCACGAGCCTGAAGGACCTGTTAGTCTTGAATATTACAGGTCCTCACTGATAACAACAGGTCCTGCATGAAAAGCATGTTTGATTTTTGGTGATTTAAGGGATAAATTACAAGGAAAACATCGTTGGAAAAGAAGAAATTGCTTTTGACAAGCAACTTCTTCTTTTTCTACGATGTTTTCCATTTGGTAATGCAAATTTCAGTATTGGAAAGAATTTTTTTTTCAAAACTGGACAAATTTGAAATACTAAGTACTGCAATTAACTACAGGCCTGAAGGACCTCCAGCTTGGCAACATCTACCAGTCCTCCCTAAAATCCACAGGTCTGGGGCCTGAGGACTGGTGTAAGTGGTGATCCCTGGGTTGGAGTCCAAAAACTCCTTGTTCATCAGTAGGGATTACTCATTAATCTACTGTCTAAATATCTTCCAAAGGCTTTCTCTATAATGAAAGCACTGGGAAAGTAAGCAAAGGTAATAGTAAGAAATCCTCAAGTGTGCATTCATTTTTATTCCAAACTACCCTGCTTTATCTAACCTGCACCATTTTGTTGTCAGTCTGTTTTGGACCGGTTATTAAATGTTGGTACGGTTCTTGCAGAGTTTTGAGATGGTTTTCCTGCAATTAAAAACCAGCCCAATATTTCATAAGGTGATGATTTTGATCAAATCTTTGGACTAAGGTCTATCTTAAATGCATCTTACATACATGTCTTACTTTTGTACTTTTATTCCCATACATTGATAGATTGGTGTCATCTTGTTTTACTTGTGTCCATTTATCTGTCTATCAATCTGTCTTTCTGCTTAAATTTGACTTGTTAACTTAACATTTTACACCAAATTTAACACTTTTCAAATTACCATTCTATTATCTTACATAAATTCACAATTTTGAAGGTCAAGGTCATGTCAAGCTCTACTTGAGTCGTGGCAGGTTGTCTGTCATTAGTCCATGAGTCTGTGCGTAAACTTTTCATTTAAACATCTCCTCTGAAACCGAAAGTAGATTTTCTCCGAATTTCACAGGAATGATCCTTGGGACATGCTCTCTCAGATGTGCTTTAAATTCTGATTGGGCTGTCAAGTCACCAAAAAAATGGGCCCTTATAGTGGAAATATCTTCTCTGAAACAACTGGTCAGAATGAAACCAAACTTCACCAGAATGATACTTGGGCATTGATAAAAAGGGTCCAACAGGCTATCACATCACCAAAAAATGGGCCTGCATGGTGAAATATTAAAAGAAATATTCTTCTCTATAACTACAGTAATGAATTGAACCCAACTTTACTACAATGATCTTTCTGTTCAGCTCTTTCAGATTTCTGTGTAAAATTGTGATTAGGCTGGTATCATTGGAACTACCCGCTGTGGTGTCACCAAAAAATTGTCCCATATGGTGAAATTTTATAAAAGATACTCTGAAACTGCTGGTCAAATCCATCAAAACTGCACAGAAATTATTCTTGGGACATGCTCTTTCAAATTTCTTTGTTAACCCTTATGCTGAATAAATTTTGGATAAAAACTTTCATTAAAAATCAAAGGGCAAAAAGCACTGAAAGTCCAACTGTGGATCAATTTTAATTTGAAAAACTAAATCTATTGACAATTCTGGTTTGAAAGTGAGAAACAGGTGGTGTAGACTAACATCAGACTGCACATATGTGCAGGCTGATGTTTGTCTATAGCTTCTGCCAAAGCAGGAATATTCCGGGTTCAGCATGACAAGGGTTAAAGTCTGATCAGGTTGATGGGTGCTACGGGCAACAGAGTCACCAAAAAATCAGCTTGCATGATGAAATATAAAAAAGTTCTTCTTTGAATCTACAGGTCAGAATTCACCCAGACTTTGCAGGAATTGTTCTTGGGACATGCTCTTTCTTATGTCCTCATACAATACTGATTGGACTACATTTACAGTTTCAATGGGCAGTCGAGTCACCAAAAATGGGCCATTTACTTAAATTTTACTTACACCAATGCTTCTACTGGTTTCCCTAGCGCAATTCCAGTGGAGCGATAATTGGCCCTCCATGGCCTAAAGTATTTCCTGTTTGTTTTATGAGTATATAGGAAAACCTTTGATCAATAGATAAATTTCATCCTGCAGGATTTTCAAACAGTACTGTGATTCAGTTAAATACAGCTACCCAAAATGGCTTCCACTAACCTACAGAATTTTTCCAAAGAATGCCAAACAAAACACGATGAGTACATCAAGTTCATTTTTCACACCAACAGAGAAGACAGATGACAGAGAGGAACTGATGGAAATGGACAGAAAACTTGTAGATGAGGAATGCAGGGTGGTGGTGTGGATTGCAAAGTCTAGCGCTGGAGCTAAGGGTGTGTACTGTATTAACAAGGCAAATTCCTAAAAAAGTCCTAAATTTTTCTTGCAATTCCTAATTTTCCTTGTCAGTTTTTCACGGTCAACCGAGTGTTGATATAAAAATTTCTCAGCAATCCTTTATCAATTATTTCTACTGCATTAAATATATGAAATTGTTTTGGCTCTTTTTAATTCTGCAGATCAACAATGTCATTGAGGTCAATCATGTTGAGGTTTACAACTTCATACAGCACAATAAGCTGAAACATTTTGCATGGACTGACGAGCATTCTTTTCAGTATAAAAAAACAAAAGTGGTCTAATTGACCATTTCTATACAAGTTTAGCTCAATCTTTTTCAAACCTGAAAATGCCATTAGAATGATTATGAAGAACATTTTGATGGCTCAGCATGAAAAGGTTTTAACAGCCTATAAACATATAGGCTGTAACAACTGTTTCACGCTGAGCCATCGATTTGCCATTAAACTCAATATTTTGACAATTTTGACATAAAGTCATAGATCTGATTGAAAGTTTCCTTTAACCCCTATGCTGGGCAAAATTTTGGCTTAACCTTTCTCTGACTTAATGAAAATGGTTATGTCATAGTGAGGAGAGTATCTGTGAACATACTGTATAAGCATTTAAAGTACTCTAGTGACTGCATATGTTTGCTTATTACTCATTGTCCAAATTTTGCTTAAATTCTTCAAATCTGCTTGAGACATTATTTTTACGCACAGGCAGAGATTAACAGCCTTATTGAATAATGAATGAATATGTCCGTATGCTGTTCAATCTAGCAAAAGGCCAGTGAAGAGAGTCTCAAGTATAATTTCCTTGATAGTTGTATGATTTTGGTGAAGCCAACTGATTATGGTGGTATTTTGTAAAATTTAAATAAGAGAGGGCTCCTTTTGGAAAGTTATTTCTCATGCATTCAAAGGGTCACAAATTTGACTAAATTTTCTTCAATAGAAGGTCTTGGCAATAAAAAAGGTCTTATATAATGTACAGTGGTCTCGCGATAAATCAAACACTCATGGGACAGACCAATTTGCTTGAGTCATCGCATGATTCGAGTAAATGCCTGTAAGCAAAATTGTTCTCTATGAAGACATTTTAAACCTACCTTTGGATAGTTTGCCTTGGTCATATTGTAAGGATTGAAAAATGAAAAATCTACAAAATTAGATGAAGCGTCGGCGTCAATGTTAGTAATGTTTGTTCTCAGTACATAGGCCATTGAAATGACAAAATTTTAGATTTGGCAATTTAAATGAGAGGTACAATAACAAGCATATTATTTCTACCTTTTGATATTTTAGTAGCTATCGTTGCTGAATGACAAAATTTTAGAAGTTTTATCAGTCAGAAGATAGACAAGGTTGCAGGCAATTCCTTCTTTTCCAACAATGTTTTCCTTTAATAATACCGTATTAAGCTGTTACCAAGGAAATTTCTTCTTTGATCTATTGCATTTGCATAATGTGCTTTCAAAAGTTAAAAACGCACTAATTTTGGTAATTTTAAGGGGGAAAGTGCCAATAAAACCTATTTTTTGAAGAATTTATCCAATGAATATTTAGCTCGCCCAGGACGAACGTCTTGGAAGAGCCATTGTCATACCCTTGGATGTCGGTGTCGGCGCCTGCATAAGGTTAAAGATTTTTATTTCTATCAATATTAATGCTAGAGGCTTTATATTTTACATAAACACTCATTTGGGTATAGGGTTTCATTTAAGACAAGCACCCATGTTAAAATGACCTTGAGACAGTGACCTTGACCCGTTTAAAAAAACTTTAACCAAAAACTTTAACCGATAAAACTTTAACCAAAAATCTGTAACTTTACTTATATTTTCTAAATGCTTAATCTAGGGACATCATTATTTCATATATGCACTCACCAGGTGATATGCTTTCACTGGTTACCAAGGTCCTTGACATTTTGACCTGAATCTTGACCTTTTATTGACTTAAAAAAAAATATTAACCAAAAACTTAAACCAAAAAACTTTATTCTTGCTTATATTTTCTGATTGTTTTCCCTAGGGACAACATAACTTCATATACACAGTCACTAGTGAAAGGCTTTCACTGGTTACCAAGGTCCTTGACATTTTGACCTTGACTTTGACCTTTTAAGGACTTAGAAAAACTTTAACCAAAAACTTTGACCAAAAAACTTCAACCTTGCTTATATTTTCTGATTGTTTTCCCTAGGGACAACATAACTTCATATACACATTCACTAGGTGAATGGCTTTGACTGGTAGTCAAAGTCCTTGACATTTTGACCTTGACCTTTTATGGACTTAGAAACACTTTAACCAAAAACTTCAACCAAATAACTTTGACCTTGCTTATATTTTCTGATTGTCGTACCTAGAGACATTATTACTTTACATGCACACTCACTTTGTGATAGGCTTTCACCAGAGACCAAGCTCCTTGACTTTTTGACCTTGACCTTGACTAGCATATTCTTTTAAACTTGATATTTTTTTAATGCTTACAGCTAGGACAATTAGAGTTCATAAATCAAGGAGTCAGCACAACACTATTGCAAGTGCATATGATTACAATAGTGTTGCACTGACTTCGAAATGCAATGATTAGATGATAAACCTTTATTTAATACAACGAAATTCCATTTGTAACTTCACTAGGCTGTAGGCTTTCTTTTTACCTAAACTTTTACATGTACTTGATACAAAAAATCTTTTTTATATTTCTTTCTTACTTCTAAATCAGACTGATATATAAGATCACAGACTTTCATGAAAAAAAATTACCTTAAACTTAGATCTTTGGTCAAGTGCTGTTTGTGACAAGCAGCAGTTTGGGAGAGCTATGTTGTCAGCTGACAACTCTTGTTCTTATTTTCTACTATTGTTTAAAAATCACATTTTTCCTTTATTTTAAAAAAAATCAGCATATCTTTCTAACAAAGTTTGTCATTATTTTATAGTGACCCCTCTTAATTGAAGGACTCTTATAAAGTATTTTCATTGTTAGATTCAATGATCCAGTCATCCATTTTTTTATCAAATGTTGAAAAGAAGCTTAGTTATGAAATTTTACCATCATTATTTTACATTATTTCCATAAGCAGTATCTTGCATAAACTGGTCTTTTTAAACAACACGCAAAAAGAGCTGTATAATAAAGGAAAACCCACTTCCATTTTATAGATTCGGGAGGCTGCTGTCCATTACCACCTTAACCCTAGACTGGTTTAAACAAACAAACAGCTTCCAGGAGCAAAACATGACATTGTTAGGGAGCTTCTATTTAGTATGCATTTTCTGATATAAAAAACCCCTTAAAATGGCTGTCTTTTAGGCCCATTTCCCTTTAATTTGAGTTAAATTTCCTCAAAACAATCTTATAAATGATTGTTTAGAGGAAATTTGCCTCAAATTAGAGAAGAAGTCTCAAAAACTTCCTAAAATTTAGGCATTTTGAAGTGGGTTTTCTAAGTAAAAAAATGTAGGGATGATACCATTAGGGAGTGTGCTATTATTATAGGAAATACGGTATGCCTTCATCCTCATTTTGTCATACAGACATTTTTTGATTTCACTCTCTTTAAAGAATTTAAGAACAATAATTGTCTGTCTTTAGCCTGTCTGAGTAATTATGGTATAATCATAAAACTTTTTACTGCACCTGTATATACAATGTATCTTTTTCTGTATATGCAATGTATCTTAATGAATGCTTTGGTTGATTGAATGGTGTTGAACACCGCTTTCAACATTTTTTCAGTTATATCACGGCAGCTGGAGCACTTTACAATGGTTTTCTGGTATTCCTTTCACCAGTAAAACCACCACATCCATTCCTAGCCACCAACTGCTATCTCACATAGGTCCACGATTATCAACCCATTCGTTAGAGACAAATAGTCAAGAGAAATACCAGGAAACCATTGTTAGGTGCTCCAGCTGCCGCGATATAACTGAAAAAATGTTGAAAGTGGCGTTAAAGTCCATTCATTCAATCAAAATCGGAAGACAGAGGCCCCTGCAGAAATAAATGTGCTATACAATAGTTTGCTTGCAATATGCATGTTTTATAAACATTCAAGTTCACAATTCATGGAACTGTTGTCATAGCACAATTGATGTGTGTCTCTGTCTCCCAGTTATGGCCCCTCTCTTCGATGGTTTAGTGTGAAACAGTTATAACTGCCTATATGTTTATAGACAATCATAAATGTTCCACACTGAGCCATTTATTCATTTGTTACCTTGTCATGGAATCAGTGCTTATCAACATATTGAAATCATTCTCATTTAAGGTGAAGGTATCAAGATATCTGGGGACATTTCTGATCTCATCAACTACATAGATGCCCAGGACAAGGCTTTTGTTATACAGAGATATATAGAGAGGCCATTTCTACTCAAGGGAAACAGAAAGTTTGATATAAGGTACATACCTTCTTTGTATTCAAAGATCTGTTCATGATTTAAAAGATAATAAGAAAACATTGGGGATAATGAAGAAATTGCTTGTAAAATGCAATTTCTTCATTGTCCATAATGTTTTCTTATCCAAAACTATATCTTTGGATGCATCTGATCTCATCAACTACATAGATGCTCAGGACAAGGCTTTTCTTATAAAGAGATACATAGTGAGGCCATTTCTTCTCAAGGGAAGCAGAAAGTGTGATATAAGGTACCATACTCATAGATTCTTTTGATTTAAAAGTCTGTGTATTATATTAGAAACACTAAGAAAACATTGTGAAAAATGAAGAAATTGCTTGTAAAATGCAATTTCTTCATTGTCAATAATGTTTTCTTATCCAAAATATGTTTATGGATGCATCTGATCTCATCAACTACATAGATGCCCAGGACAAGGCTTATGTTATACAGAGATATATAGAGAGACCATTTCTTCTCAAGGGAAACAGAAAGTTTGATATAAGGTACTCATAGATTCTTTTGATTTAAAGGTCTGTACATGATTCAAAAATCGTAAGAAAACATTGCGGATAATGAAGAAATTGCTAATAAAATGCAATTTCTTCATTGTCCATAATGTTTTCTTATCCAAAATATGTCTTTGGATGCATCTGATCTCATCAACTACATAGATGCCCAGGACAAGGCTTTTGTTATACAGAGATAGAGAGGCCATTTCTTCTCAAGGGAAACAGATTCATTGTCCCATCGTATCTAGCCAAGGGTGATTCCCACTACATGGTTGATATCACCCTTGGCTAGAAAAGATGTCATTGTCCATAATGTTTGTCTTCCCAAAAATATATCTTTGGATGCATCTGATCTCATCAACTACATAAATGCCCAGGACAAGGCTTTTGTTATACAGAGACATATAGAGAGGCCATTTCTACCCAAGGGGAACAGAAAGTTTGATATAAGGTACTCATAGATTCTTTTGAATTGAAGGTCTGTGTATGCTATGAAATAAACACTTAGAAAACATTGCAGACAATGAAGAAATACTTGTAGAGTGCCATTGTCCATAATGTTTTCTTCCCCAAAATATGTCTGTGGATGCATCTGATCTCAATAACTACATAGCTGCAAGACTTTTGTTATACAAAAGTACATAGAGAATCCATTCCTCCTCTGAAGGGAAACAGAAAGTTTGATATAAGGTACTCTTCCCCTTTCCAAAATTAACATTTTTTTTACCACTTGAGAGAATAAAGCTAGGGAAACATTTTAATGCCCTTGCATCAATAGCTCAGGGGTACATTCTTTTAGACTTGTCTACTTACCTGTTTGTCCCACCAGAAACATTTAAGAATTGACCATATCTAATGAATGGCAAGGGATATGACCTTTATATTTTACATGAGTATTACTTGTGATAAGACCTTTCTGTTGATACCAAGGTCAAGGTCATCTGGCAAGGTCGTGTTTCATGGTCAAATATGTAAAACATTTCTGAAATGGCAGTGGCGGGGGGTTAAGTAATTAACAAACACATCTTGTTGAAATCAGAAAGAAAAAAAATGCTAGTAACTATCAATACCTGCATGTTGCGTGTATTATACCCAAAATTTAGAAAAATTATCATACGAGGGTTGTCCGGAAAGTTCGTCGACAGTCTGAAATTCTCATTAACTACTTTCATTTTATTCATAATTCTTGTGTTAATCGCTACCCTAATTATCCCTGACTTCATACCCGAAGAAAAATGTTCAACATTTTTATTGACATGCCTTAGCCACACCACCTGCCGGTACCCGGAGCACGTCGAAATTATTAACATTTACCGATAACAATTGATTAATAAAACAAATTTTTCCAAAGGTTCAATCTTTTGAGAATATCATAATTAACATGTATTTATTGTGCCCAAGTTATGAGTTTTATCTGGTGATATTTTCAAAGTCATCGCTTCATAAATACTCGAATGAATGAAGAATATTAAAGCAAACCGCGCGCAAGATTGGACGGAAAATGGCGCCGTCAGATGTTGCGGCGGAGCAGGGTCTAATCTGTATTTTCCCTTATAATCCGGGAAACGCTATGAAATATACCTCTAAACCTATTAGATCAGCTACAGGATTGCAAATTGCAAATCCTTCTCAACATTTGGTATTTTCAGTTCTAAATTCCAGTAACTAGTACTAAAATAATTTTTAGCAAAGCTTCTTTAATGCAAAGTCATCGTTTGAGTTGGAACGTCATTATGACAAAACGCTGTTCGATTAAAGAAGGCTTTGAGAATGAAGATTGGTAGTAGCTGAAGTGTTATTCTTCAATGATTTGTAAACAGTTGTGATAGATGATAGCCAATAAAAGCAAAAGGAGATGAGGGTTTCTTTCTTTTTTTTTATTGCATTTTTTCCTTCTAAATTTATGAAAATAATTGAACAATACAGACAAATGAGTTTTGCGCATTTTGGGTATGGCTTTAAAGAAAACGAACGTTACAGTATTGGCCACAATCCAGGATACACACAACCTGTATTTGCCTCTGATACCTGCAGTGGATGAAACATCTATGGTTAATTTGCGATATCTTGAAATTGATTCGAATTTCTTTCTTTTTTTTTTATTAATGTTGTAAGATTGAAAATCAAAGCGGAAAACTTTTGCATTCATTTTCCCCCTGGTTATTGGCACTCTATAATACACATCCTTTCTTAAAGTGAACAAGGCTTGCTCTTTTATAATTATGATATACTGCAACGGGTAGGTTGAAATTAAGCAAAACATCGATGAATAACTGTAATAGTTGTTTCAGAAGATTCGACTTAGAGTAGCTGTATTCTTAACTCGACGTCATGTTTGCCATACAACGTCATTTGGTGCTCCGCACCAACTTACATGCCTTTACAAAATTCCATGTAATTTCATTATATATTAGAGAATCTTCTTTAAAATTTGCATAACGACTCTTTGGATAATATTGATCATTGACCCTTAGTATTTAAAAGCTAAAGACATACGGTATGTATGTACTATACATTATCTACGAACTTTCCGGACAACCCAGGTATTTTCATCAAAATCAAGTAGTTGTTTGCAGCTTCTCTCAAAATTGGCATGGCTAAAATTTATAAGAGAAAAATGGAAAGGCTTAAAGCCAAAATGTTAAAACTAAGTCTCTAACATCTTTATATTAAGAATTGTCTAATATTTTGTCGTCTAGCTACAAGACCAAAGATAACAGGATAGTTCCACCATTTCAGATGCTGGGTTTTGCTGGACACTTGTTATGATGTTTATTTGTTCCGTGAGGGTGTTCTTCGTACGTCATCTGAGCCGTACAATCCAGACAACCTTGATGATGTCACTAGCCATTTAACCAATCACTGCCTTCAGGAAGAACTCTCAGAGAATTATGGGAAATACGAAGTTGGAAATGAAATGTTTTTTGATGAATTTAACAAGTACTTATGATATTCATTCCCCTTTTTAGCTCCACTGGCTGAAAGCCACTGGGGCTATTGTCATGGCGTTGTGTCCGTCATGCGTCCGTCCGTGCGTCCGTTCGTAAACTTTTTCTTTAAAAGTCTTCTCCTCAGAAACTACTGGATGAATTTCAACCAAACTTCACAGGAATGATCCTTGGGTGACCCTCTTTCAAATTTGTTCAAGAAATTTTGATCTAATAAAAACCATGGATTTAATGGGCGTGGCTAATTTCCAAATATGGTAAAAAGTGAGTTTTCTCAGATTCTAATTGATGGATACCAATCAAATTTTGCATGAATGATCCTTGGGTGACCCTTTATCAGTCTACCAAAAATTATTGTGATCGTATGGAAAATATTCCTTTTATGGGCAGAGGTCATTTCTCTATATGTTATATAGTGGAAACTTTGAAAATCATTTTCTCAGAATCTTATTGATGGATATCAACTAAATTTTACTTGAATTGTCCTTGAGTGACCCTTTATCAGTCTTCCAAAAATAATTGAAATCTGATGGAAAATATTCATTTTATGGGCGGAGGTCATTTCTCTATATGTTATTTAGTGGAAACTTTGAAAATCATTTTCTCAGAATGTAACTAATGGATATCAACCAAATTTCACTGGAATGATCCTTGAGTGACTCTTTATCAGCCTACCAACAATTATTGTGATCGGATGAAAAATATATATTTTATGGGCGGAGGTCATTTCTCAATATGTTATTTAGTGGAAACTTTGAAAATCATTTTCTCAGAATGTAACTGATAGATTTCAATCAAACATTTTTGGTATGAGCTTTGGGTGACCCTTTATCATGCAGCCAAAAATTATTTTGATTCGATGTAAAATATGTCCTTTATGGGCGGAGGTCATTTTTCTATATGTTATTTAGTTGAAACTTTGAAAATCATTTTCAACATCATTAGAAGCCAAAATATCTAAAAAACTAGTCAAAACTTTTATTTGCTTTTACAATAATTTCAAGCCTGTGGAGCGACACAAGCCATTCATGGCTTTCAAGTTTCATATTGAAATCTTTTTAAAGTACTGTAATTTCTGATTTTGCACTTTTTGAGACCCTACTGATGCTGGAGACTTTTAAAAAGTTCTTCGAAGTTGCAATAAGAGTGAAATATCCCAAATATTGTTACCATATCGGCCATACTGGACAAATGTTGTTTTTCTTGGTCAGTCTGATCTGACTCTATACTAAACACAGCTAGTCATGTTTTAGTGGTGCCAGTGGTAGGAGATAATCTGTCCAGAAACAACATTTTTAATGGCTCGTCTTAAAGGACTTGTCTTGTGGCAACCAAATTACATTTTGATGTTGTTCCTCCGTGCATCTAACATGTATTTGTTACAAATCTGTGCCAAGGCATGCAATTTAAAAAGCCCCCAAGTAGTGGCATTTAATTCACAAAATAATAGATAACTACTAGGACTGTCAAATGAATCAGGGTCCAAGGTTATAAACCCTTTTTCATTCTCACCTGAGAATTTTCTCAAATTTTAAATTCAAATAAATGTATGAACATAAAAGATAATATAAAAAAGTTGTTATTTTTTACAACTCAAAATAACAACTTAATTCATATTATCTTTTATGTTCAAGTATCAATATAAGTATTACAACAGAATTAAGCCCTCAAGTTGAAATTTGAGAAAATTTTGAGTTGAGTCTGAGAAAAGTTTCATAACCTTTGGCCCTGAAAGTTGGGCAGTCAGATTTTGCTTAATTTGATATCAATGTCTTAATCCAGAAATAATAGCAAGTAATTTTTTACAATATGAGTGAATTCCTTACGTTGCAATTACTGTTCACAAATCAAACAAAATTCATTGGAGCTTTTACATGAATTCAGAAATACCTTCGTTTAATCAGTGTTAAGGTAGTGGAAACATAACAGTTCTGCAACATTTTGGAACTCGTGATCTTTCACAATATTGACCGAGGTTTCCCAATGAAAATTATTAGGAAACCTTGGTTAACACTGTTAAAGTTCATATCTTCCAAAATATTGCAGATCTTTTACAAGTTCAGTACATTAATGAACTTTTTCTGGAACAGTATACCATTCAGTTTTACTAATCTCAAGTGTAAAAATTACTGACATTTGATAACAATAATTTCAACTAGATATGTTTTATCTTTTCCAGCTACCTAATGGAGACTAGAGAGACAAGTTTAGAAACTTCCATTATTCCACAAATAAAGGATATTATAAAAAAATGTTTTTTCCTTGTCAAGGAGGTAAGGTGCAAAATTATCACTTTATTAGCTCCTCTGTTTTCAGGGAAAACCTGTGCTATTATAAATAACCTTGGCTTTGTTTGCGATGGCTTTGTTGGTGTTGTTAGTGAAGGCATGAAAGGCTTTTGTCATATCCTTGATCTAATTGAAGATATTTTCATTAAACTTGGCATGTGTGTTCACCATCTCAATCACTATCCAGACTATCAAGGGGGATAACTGGAAGCAATGTTATAAAAGTAATGTCCCTTTTTCAACTTAGATTTTTTGCTTTATCCAGCATCTGTAGCCGAGTGTTGAACACAAAGGCATTTCTCTTGTTGCCCTAACCCTTTTTCGTTGCTCAAAATTTCACACTGGTCCAAATTGAAGGAAATTCAGAGGGTAATAAAAAGGACTGTCATTTATAAAGAAACCATCATAGAAAATAGGTAAAATATATTGTGGATTTAGCTTATAACAAGTATATATTTTCCTTGATTTGAGACCTTTCTTTTAAGCTGCAAAGACCAAAGTTAGCTATCAAGATTAAATATCAAAGTAACATGGTGCTTGATGGAACATTGATGTCTAACAAATACATTTTTGAAATTATTTAGTAACATATTCCAGCCATGCCAGCCCTAAATTTAGGATACAAATATGTGTTGCTACTGTTTAAAAAGTTATATTGCACTTTGGCGCATATGCACATGCAAAGCAGGGTACTATGCATTTTTATGCCCCCGTATCGAGAGATCGGGGGCATATTGTTTTACTCATGTCCATCCGTCCGTCTGTCTGTCTGTCTGTCTGTCTGTCTGTCTGTCTGTCTGTCTGTCAGCCTGTCTGTCCGTCCGTCCTAAATCTGAACCCGAAAACTTAACCTTTGCCTTTTCTCCAAAAGTATTTCGAGGGGTCAGTGCAACACTATTGTAAGTGCCTATATAATTAATAGGCACTTACAATAGTGTTGCACTGACCCCTCAATTTGACATACAAAGCTGTACATCAAAGTAAAGGTCATGTGACAAGGTCAAGGTCATGTGACAAGGTCAAGGTCAAACTTTAAAAAAAATGCTGTTCTGGGGGCATTCGTGTTTCACAAACACTTCTTGTTTTAAAATGTTTTGAAAACATTTTCATCTTGAAAGCAGGGTTGGTAAGAACAGAGGGGTGACTCAATTAAAAGTTAATTGAGTCTGTGTTAGACATTGCCAACAATTCCATGCCTGCGAGATGTACAAATGTTGAGTAGTGTTGAAAACAACTAAGTGCAATAATATTATATTCTGACCCAATGGAGATGGATTAAGACCTCATTTATCTATATAGCCCTTAGCTAAGATTCTGGTCAGTCTGTGCGGCTGCACAGGCTGGCCAGAAGCTTTGCTTTGCACACTTTGAAATTGTTCGAAATGTCACACACAGGATCAGTTCTGAGTTCAATTTCAGTTTGGTCACAGACCTAATCCCTAGTTTAGTTAACTTTCATGTAGCATTTAACTAAACATAATTTGATTCACCCAAAGTAAATGACGATTAAACAATACACATACCATGTTATGTCTAATTGTAGCTCCCCACCCCCTCCCTACGTTGTCTATTGAAAAAACCACTCACTGAATTTGTTTAAATTGCCTTAACTTTAACTTTTTCACAGTCTACATATTGCCTTTATCCAATTCATTGTTTGGTGGTCATCTTCTAAGAGTGTATAAATTTCAAAATCCTAGATACACCTATTCTAAATACCCCCCCCCCTCAATAATTTGTATAGCTCATTGTGAGTGTTTACAATGTTTGCTCTTGTTTTTAATCTTTGGGAGTCATTGATCCCTTATCCATTAAATTATGAGGGTCAAAGCTGATTTCTAAGGGGTCAAAATGACTTGAAGAGAAAATCATGAATACCAATAGATTTTGTTGGTTTAATGGTCAATTGACCTTTTCTTGTAATGATATGAAGAACTAACTTAATTTGTAAAATTTTAGACAATGTAAAGGACGCGTCATAGGAAATTAAAGGAATAAGGTCTAGTTTTTACCATTAGATATTTCTCTCAAGGGAGTCAGCTTTAGAAGAAATTAAAGGGTCAAATCAGATATTTTCAAATTTTTGGGAGCCAGACCCCTTGTTTACAAATCACACACAGGCCCTGGTTAATTAGGAAAAATACGGATGGTTGAATGGGCCGATGGGGTGTAATGTACTAGTGCAAGATTAAACTTATGGGAACCTGTGTATAGGTGTACCAGCTGCCAAGGTATAACTGACATACTATTGAAAGTGGCATAAAACCCTTTACAAATATTTTATTTCAGAGAATAAACACCAATGGTCTAGGATATGTGTGTTTTCAACTGTTTGGGTTTGATTTCCTGCTTGATGAAGACCTGAAAGTTTGGTTGATTGAAATTAACGGCGCACCTGCATGTGCTGAGTAAGTAATATATGCTCAAACCTTGTACAATTCCAGGGCGTAGCTCCCTTTACACACATTACACAAGTGAGTAATAGAAATAATATTCTTTCGAAAAATGTTGTTGATGAATGATCATAACATCCAAACTACAGCTTTTTAAGCTGTAGTTACGATGTTTTGATTATTCAGCAACGCCCAAATCACAATAAGAGGCGCAGATGGATGACATTCATCTTGTTGTCACAATCCAAATATCGCCTTTATCCTATATATTCCTTCTGAGTGTGTATAAATTTCAAAATCCTAGTTAAGCCTATGCAATTTTTAGCTTGTTGTTTTTTGAGAAAATGTGAGGTATTGTTAGAGTATTAGAGTGGTCTGCACTATTGTCATGCGTAAACTTTGACATTTTGTGATATCTCTGGTACTCACTCGAAACCTTGCAAACATGTTAAATATCAAAATAGAAACCTATACATGTACTGTCAAAGGGGGAAAACTAAAGATTCATTTTATGAAAATTACAACCCTTTCTTCAACTAAGATTCTTTATCCACTTTCCAGCATTTGACAGGCGAGTGTGGTGATGCTCTAGTTCAAATTTTTTAAACAGGTCCAAAATGCAATAGAGTGCAGATTTCAATGAAATGTGGTTAAAAATCGAAAGGAAACTATTCTTTCTGGTAGAAAATATTGTTAGAAAAAAGAAATTGCTTCCAATCAATTTCTTCTCTTTCCACAATATTTTCTAAAGTATAAAATCACAATGACATAAAGATAGGACTATACAATAAAGAGTAGTTGGCCTAGTGGTATACTCAACATGTCATTTAACCCTTTCCAAAACAGCAAAAATTTAGGGTGATCCTCTTCAAAATCGGCCACAAATGACAAAATAGAGGTTGTTAAAGATAGAATTTGTGTAAAGTATGGCATAGAAAATATTGAGACAAAAGGAGAAACTGCTGGTCATCAGCAGTTTCTTCTTTGGTCGCAATGTTTTCTCAAGCCCATTCCACCAGGGACGTAAAAACCAGGTCTTGTTTGGGAAAGGGTTAATGATTGCAGTTTCAAACCCTGTGGAAGGCAGATAGTGTTTTTAGGCAGAAATCTTCACAGACAAACAGGGTTAGACACTAAGGGGAGTCTGGGAGTCCAAGACTCCTTGTATACCAGTTAGGACTACTTCATTTTGATAGTAGGGAGTCCTAGGCTTGGAGGGTTACATGAGCATAATTTGATAAACAAATGCACAGTGCATTTGCTTTTCATTTCCTAGCAAAAACTGTAAATCTTTTCACTAAAAAACTTGTTGAAGATAGGATTTGCTTGTATCCAGTAGTGTTTTGAAAGAATACCATTATCTTTGGTGATGAAACTTGATAAAATATTTGGGAACATTGGACCATGAGTAAAACAAGAGTCTCTCTACCCTTATGCTGGTATCCTACAGTTGAAAAGACAAAGAATATTTGAACTGTTAGAAATAAGATTTACTAACTAAATTGATCAATCTTGCTGAAATATCTACTCCATCAAGCTAATGGTAATTAAAATTACTCGAAAAATGCGTAGTTGAAAAGGGAATTGTTGATAGTATAATAATAAAATAATTTCTCACAAGGCTACCCTAGTTTTTAGCTGTTCTTGGAGAAAATCCAAGGATATGCTATAGCCTTGGCGACAGCATTGTCTTTCTTTTTGTTGTGGTTGTCTTGTTCAAAAAAATTTGACATTTTCTTTGTATCTTTTGTTCTACTTTAGGCATTCCCTTGAAACTTGGCACACATGTTCACTATCAAAAGAGTAACCTATACTATCAAGTGCTCAACTCTGGATGCATTTTGTATGAATTATGCTCCTTTTTCAACTAAATTTTTATCCAGTATTCAGAATCCAACAAATGAATGTAGGGACTGGTAGCAGTGTCCTTGTTTATACAGAATGACCATTAGAGATATCCTTGTCTTACACAATTTTTAAGATAACTCATTAAATAATAGCATCTAAACAAATTTTTATGTGGCATTTCTTTGCTGCTGGGAATAAAAGCACTAAAATGATCTTAATATGAGAAGAAGAGTATGTTACTTAATTCTGTTTTAAGACAAACTAATCTTAACCCTTGTCATGCTGAATAAACTTAGGCTAAAAAAATTCATCAAAATCAAAGGACAAAAAGCACTGAAAGTTCCAACTGTAGGTTAATTTTAAAAACTAAATCTATTGACAATTCTGGTTGGAAAGTGAGAAACAGGTGGTGTAGAATTACATCAGACTGCACATATGTGCAGGCTGATGTTTGTCTATAGCTCCTTCCAAAGCAGGAATATTCTGGGTTAAGCAAGACAAGGAGTAGAAACATTACTAAGCTTTTTAAATATTGAATGCTGGAAAGACATGTTTAATCCAGATTTTATATCCAACTTTCATAGATCCTTAAGAGAACGTAGCGACAGAATTCTACGCTGTATTAATCATAATATTAACGGAGCTATGCATTCGATTTTGAATTTTTTTAAATCCTCTGGAAAATCTATGGCTGTGGGTAAAAAGAAATTTTATTATACACAAGTTCAACCGGAATTGTGGGATGACCAATGCGATTTAATTAAAGAAGAAAAATATAGGTTATTAAGACGATTTCGTCAATCCAACGATCCTAGAGATTATACTATATATAAAACAAGTAAAAATCATTTTAAAGCTCTATGTCGTAAAAGAAAATTATCCCTACAATTTAAAAAAAAGAGAGCATTATCTCTATCATGCAACAACCCCAAGTTGTTTTGGTCCACATTAAAAGATAGTTGCAAAATAAACAAGTGCATGTCGTATTGCAATGCAATACAGGAGTCCCCCACCGGATAACAAAAAATCCTTTCTTATACAATATCTCCTACTTACTAGATCTATAACTGTATACAAAATTTGAAGTTGCTAACACATTAGGTTTTGAACAAAATGTCCCAAACAAAAATATAAGAGTAAAAACAACCAATGGCAAAAACTCCAAAAGTGGGTTGAGAAGAATGATTCTTGTACATGCCACTTGTCCTCAATGAGATCTATAAGTGTACCAAGTTTGAAGTTGCTAGCACTGATGGCTCAGGAGATATGGTCCGGACAAAAATGTCAGGATAAAAAACAACAACGGACAATAACTGAAAAAGTGGATGTGGCAGAGTAACAGTTCTTGTGCATTACACTTCTTCTCAATGTGATCTACCAGTGAACAAAGTTTGAAGTTGCTAGGGCTTATGGTTTAGGAGATAAGTACGGGACAAAAATGTAAGGATAGAAACAACAAAGGGCAATAACTCAAAAAGAGGACATGGCAGAGTGACAGTTCTTGTACATGGCTCTTGTCCTCAATGATATCTATAAGTGTAGCAAGTTTGAAGTTTCTAGCACTTATGGGTTAGAAGAAATGTTCCGGACAAAAATGTAAAGGTAAAAACAACAAAGGGCAATAACTTAAAAAGTGGGCGTGGCAGAATAACAGTTCTTGAACATGACACTTGTCCTCAATAAGATCTATAAGTTTTCCAAGCTTGAAGTTGCTAGCACTTATAGTTTAGGAGATATGATCCGGACAAGAATGTAAGGCTAAAAACAACAAAGGGCAATAACTCAAAAAGTGGGTGTGGCAGAGTTATGGATCTTGAACATGACACTTTTCCTCAATGAGATCTATAAGTGTACAAAGTTTGAAGTTGCTAGCACACATAGTTTAGGAGATATGATCCGGACAAGAATGTAAGGGTAAAAACACAAAAGGGCAATAACTCAAAAAATGGGCGTGGCAGAGTAACGGTTCTTGAACATGACACTTCTCCTCAATGAGATCTATAAGTGTACAAAGTTTGAAGTTGCTAGATGGACGGACAGACGGAGTCGAACAAACCTACAGTCCCCCAACCGGTAACCGGTGGGGGACTTATAAAGATCCACATTTAAACCCAATCTCTGCTGTTGAATGGGTGACATATTTTGCCTCGTTATTATTTGATAACCAAGACCTACAACAGTTCGAATCCAAGACGACCCCTTATATTTCAATAGGGAAATGGATACATTCTTGAATTCAAAATTCACTTTAGGTGAAGTGCGAAAAAGAACTTCAAAACTTAAAAGTGGAAAAACGTGTGGTACCGACGGTATACCTGCCGAACTTTCAAAATCAACCATTGACGCATTCTTACCTATTTTAGTAGTATTTTTCAATAAGATTTTAGCTTCTGTGGAAAATCCCCAATCGTGGTTTGAAAGCATATTGATACCAGTCTATAAGTCCGGATCTAAAGCCGATCCCAGTAATTATAGGGGAATTTCGCTGTTAAACGTATTTTACAAGGTTTTTTCTATACTTATGAATGAACGTCTCACTAGCTGGACACATTGATTTAATATTATAGATGAAATGCAGTCGGGTTTCAGAAATGGTTACTCCGCCACTGATAACATTTTTCGTCTCCAAAGTATGATCCAAAGGTATCTATGTAAACCAGGTGGCAGATTTTATGTCCTATTTGTTGATTTTAAGAAAGCTTTTGATTCACTAGACCATTATAAAATGTTTATATGTTTTAAAAGAAAGGGAGTCTAGGGCAATTTTTTCTCTGTCCTGACATCAATGTACTCTAATTTAAAGCGTTTGTTAGAATAGGTGATAAATTAACGTCTCCTATATCATGCAATGTTGATTTGAAACAAGGCGATTCAACGTCACCTACAATTTTCAATATTTACATAAACAACCTATATTCTGCGCTTAAAAGCAAATACAAGCGAGGCATTTTCATAACTAACCAAATTCATGACATTTTCTGCTTGATGTTTGCGGATGACGTCGCAAACTGTTCTGATACAGTCGTAACTTTACAAACCCAGTCAAATTTTATTGATGATTTCTGCAAAGAAACAAGTATGAATGTGACTCTAGAAAAAACCGAGATCATTGTTTTTAGAAATGGTGGACCATTACGTGATTCGGAAAAATGGCGATTTCGAGGACAGTATTTAAAAACTTTCTCCTTTTTTTATATGTACATGGGAAATCTTTTCACCCCAAAATTATCGTGGTCTTTAGCTAAACGTAAAATTGCATCACAAGCCAGAAAGGCAATTTTTAACATTTATAAATTCCAAAGTCCGTTTGGTAAATTTCCACACAAGGAATATTGTCACTATGGTTACGCCTATTTTAATTTATGGATCAGAGGTCTGGGGATTCGAATTTTCAGAACCAATTGAACAATTACACGCTAAGTATTATAAAGATTATCTAGGCGTAAATACTTTTACGAATAACTAAATGGCACTAGGAGAATGTGGACGCTACCCTGTGTCTATTCACTATGATATTAGATTCATAAAATATTGGATTAGACTAATTAAAATGGATCAACATCGATATCCAAAAAAATGTTATGTAATGTTTAAAAAGACGATGACCGAGGGAAAGTCAATTGGGTTTCAAAAGTAAGGCAGTTCCTTTTTAGAAACGGATTTGGTATTGTATGGCTATCCCAAGAGGTTGGAGACATCCCATTCTTTATAAAAACTTTAAGCCAACGATTGAAAGACTGCTGCTTTCAAGAATGGCATAACGATATGTCGGTCTCAGCAAGGTGTGATTTTTATAAAACATTCAAAAGTCTTTTGAACACAGAAAAATACATAACCTTGGATTTACCTTTTAAACAAAAACGCTCTTTATCACGATTCCGTTGTTCAAATCATAAATTAGATATAGAATTTGGTCGACACTTTAATATTAATAGAGAGGATAGAATTTGCACGTATTGTTTTATTCAACAAGATATTTTGATTTTAGAAGATGAATACCATGCTTTCTTTGTTTGTGAAAAATTCAAACTTATCCGTGAGATTTACTTATATTCCTGGCTGAAGTCTTACCCCAGTAGATAGAGTTTATCAATACTTTTCCAATCTGAAAATCCAATCGTCATTAAAAACCTAAGTTTGTATGTTTCAAAGCTTATGGAGAATATTTAATTTTGTCAAATCACTTTGTATTGTTTTGTTAACTGAAAATATGTTTGTATTATGGGCCAGAGGCCTTATTACGTTAATAAAATATATTGTATTGTATTGTATTAAATAACATTTCTTTCCTAGACTTGGTAAAGACCAGGCTGTCTCAATACATATGAAATACATACTTAGTATTTTGTATGAAAAGAAAATCTGACTAGGTTGGGAGAATTGATAATTGTCCAGGCTCTGCCGAGACAATTATCAATTTCCACACCTGAGTTTGACACTAAGTATGTATTATATCTTACAACCTCTTTTTGTGTCGATGTTTCTAACAGAAATGCAAGTTTCTAAACATAGCTGCATTATGTCATTGTTCTAAAGATATCCATATGATATCATAAAAAATATCATATGGGATGCTATCACACTGATATTTGTATAGTTATAAGATAATATGAGAAACTCTATCTCATTTTAAGTCTTGGCTCTGTTAATTTATTTTCTAGGCTCTTGTTACCCCACCTCACCAGAAGTTTAGTCATCACAGCAATAGATCCAGTGTTCAATCCTTCGGAACCACCTATTGGGGACAGTTGGTTTGTCAAGGTCTCTTGATGACAGTGAAGCTTTTGATCATATTTAATTAGGGGCCAGATTGATTTGGTGAAAAATGCAGCATATTTCTGAATATTGAATAGGTTAACAATGGATGCATCATTTAACATTTATCCTACTGATTTTTTTTTTTTTTTGGTAAGAAATGGCTACTTTTGGTACATTTCAATCAGTCTGGGCAAACTTTTTCCCAAAAACATACAGTGTAGGCTGAGGTCAGGTATACTTTTTCTACTGTCCGTCAAAGCTTTCTGCATATAGCTGGAAATATATGATACTTACTCAGTGTTTTGTATTAGGAAAAATATCTAACGAGGTCGGGAGAATTAATCATTGGCGAGGCTCTGCCGAGACAATTATCAATTCTCACAACCATGTTAGATATTTTTTTCATACAATACACTAAGTATGTATTATATTTATCTTATAACCTATATTTGTCTTGTTTTCGTCGATTTTTTCAACTGAAATGCAAGTTTCTAAAAATAACTGTATGATATTATTGTTCTAAAAATAACTATGTGATATCATGAAATATATCATACGGGATGTTATCACACAGATATTTGTTTAGTTATAAGATAATATGTTATAAACAATGTCATAAGGGTTTATCATTGGAGGCATGACAGGCAGTCATGGTAAGGATGGGGGATGATAAATCTTAGCAAGTCTCTCAGTTGATAGAACAAAACTATAGTAAGGGATTGTTTATATCTTTAATATATCCCCATTCAAAGAAGAGGGAGTATATTGCTTTGCACTTGTCGGTTGGTCCGTCTGTTGGTTGGTCCATAGACTGTTTCTTGTCCGGAGAATATCTCAAAAAGTACACAAGCTAGAATCAAGAAACTTCACAGTTGGATAGATCTCATTGAGGAGATTTGCAGTGTACAAGAACCATAACTCTACTCATCATACTTTGTGAGTTATTGCCCTTTCTTGATTGACAAAGAATAGGCCATTGGCCTGCTTTTATGGGGGAGCATAAATGTTTAACAAACATATCTTGTATAAGATAGATTTGTGTTATACAGGTAACAACATTGTGAATTTAAAGTGATTTCAGGGCATCTTTGAATGGTTTCAGTGTGTGTTTAAGATGTATGAAAGAAGCAATGAGTGAGCATTTTAGTATGGTTTTGTTTGAGATTTTATGATGTAACTAGCTGTATCCTGACAATGCTGTAAACTGTGGATGATACAATACTCATGGGCGAAGAATTATAGCTAAAGGAAGTGGACCCGTTTGTTTTGTATCATTTCAGAACTCATGAACTTTCACAATGTTGACCAAGGTTTGCTAATGAAAATCATTAGATTACCTCGGTTAATACTGTTTGAGTTCATTACTTCCAACACTTGCAGAACTGTTATGATCCACTATCTTCAGATCTTTTCTCAAGAAGTTACCCTTTGCTATAGCCTTAACATTTTTATCATTGTTTTTATTGTCACTGTCGTCATGTGAAAAAGTATGACATTTTTGATATCTCTGGGATTACTGAAAGCATACACTTGAAACTTGACATTCATTATCAAAATCTGGGCCTTTTCTGGGGGTCGCCATTGTCACCAAATGCGAAAAATGAAATGAATTTGGCGATAAAAAAATGAAATTGGCGAAATGACTTGCGACAAAAAAATCCGAACTTTGACCCATTGACAATTATTGATTTTAACATGGTGTGAGAGGATATTGGGTAGACTCGCTTACTGGTGACTGGTAGTTTATTGAGGCAAAATGCATTTGTGTGAACTAGTGAATTGTTTACAAAAATTAACTGTCAATTATATGTTATTTGACTTTTAAATACACCCCCCTCGACAATGAGCTATATAAAAGGAACAAAAGTTTTTATGAGGCACAATTTTTTAGAAGAAAAATAGTTCCAAATTTGGCTCCTAAAATTCAAATTTGGCTCCGTATTTTTTCGATTTGGCATAAGTGTTGGAAAAAAGTAATTCAGTCCAGAGAAGGCCCTGCAAAAGAGCAACATATGCTATGGAAGGGGATAACCCTAGATCCTATTTGTGTGAAACATAATTTTACTTAGATGTTTATGCACCCCTTTAGATAGACCTATGTGTGTCTGTCTGTCTGTCTTTCTGCAATTTACTTCAAAACTTAACCGAAGCCTTAACATTGCCAATTACTTCAAGGCTATTTAAGATGCAATGCTCATATTTGGTATGATGATAGATCTTAATGATGCACATCTACAGATACCAAGGTCAAGGTCTTGTGACAAGGTCAAGGTCACCTGTCAAGGTCAAAGTCTTGAAAAAATTCTGTTCCAGGGGCCATCGTGATTCACAAGCAAGTATTGTTTAACCCTTAATTGAATGAAGAAATATGCTTAGATAAGGCAAGGGATTTGCTGGATGTGATAGATCTACTGAAAAAAAAGTTATGGACGACAAAGTAAATTTTTAACTTGGTCTCCAATTTCTTTTTATTTCAGCAGATATTTAAAAGATCTGCCACATCTTGCAAAGTCCTGACATTTTCCTACCTTCTCTTCTTCAAACAGAATTCAAATTGACGATTAAACATATTATTGACAATTTTCTTAAATAAGTGATGTCATGTGATTCTTTATTGGCAAAGTGGTTAAATCAATGGCCCAGCGCAAAATAGTTTGTAACTACCTATAAACATATAAGCAGTTACAACTCTTTTGGGCTTAGCCATCAAAATCTAAGTAGCAGTGAAGATCTAAAAAGTCAAGATTATCAGACACTGTTAAGGTACTGGTAAATTAACAAGATGGCTTTTAAAAACTGGGAGTTTCTTGTTTATATATGTTCTTCTAAATTTTTATGAAAGCTACCATTGTTTTAAAATCATTATATGTACATTTATTAGATTTAGATCTGTGATAATTATTTTATGTATGATGTTGACATCACCTTCTATGTTACTGATCCAAATCTAGTTGAGATTGAAATAAAATTTTGTTTATATTTTTATCCATTTTTCATTCATTAACCAAATATTCTTACTTTTTTATGCCACAGCAGTGTTTAGATCAAGATACATGTATTTATACCTCCATAAACAAAGCAGAGGGGTGTATTAGTTTAACCAAGTCTCTCTATGTGACCATCCAATGACATGACAGCCCATTGGCTTAACGAAGGTCAATCGCATGTGTTTGATTCCTGGGCTGGCATACTAAAAACTACCGGTAATAATAATAGGATAAGATGTTAATCCAAGGTACTTTATACACTGAGCACATTAACCCTTTGCTGTTTAATCCCTGCTTTTTACGTGCCTGTCATTTTATAATTGAGAAAACATTGTGAAAAAAGAAGAAATTGCTTCTGACAAGCAATTTCTTCTTTTTCCACACTGTTTTCTACCGTACTGAATGGTTATTTTTCAAATTAAATGCACTTTAAATTTTCGTCTGCAAAACCTTGAAATTTGGACAGTCCTAAAATTCTATAAAACAGGAAAGGGTTAAAGAACCTTGGCGGATCCCAGCAGTAGTTTCATCATGTATCTTTGCACTATCCCCTGTAACAACCATCTTCTAGGGACATGGCTCATTTGGCAAATGCTATGGCAGTGATGATAGATAAACGGAAATACACACACCATCCAATTATATCATAATGAGATAATAATGAAAAGTGTTTAATCTTTAGAACTAAAGTTTTCCAAATATTTCCTATTGTTTCACAGTGAACAACCAAAAATATACAAAGTATTTACTAAATTATATAATTATAGCCATGTGTTGGATCCCATATATTTTCTCCATATACAGAAAATGTCAAAGAGAATAAGAAGAAAGTCTTTACAACTTGGGACTTGCAAACTCACAAGAGCTATTGTCTTTTGTCAGTTTTAAACTCGATAACGCAATATAACTGACGTTTGAGCCTGTGTTACACATTTTCAACTATTTCATATGAGTGCCAAATAAAGACTCAAATCAGCCTGTGCATCTGCACAGTCTGATCAGAGTCTTCTGCACTTTGCACTCTGCAGATTATACTACCTACCACCTACCTAAAGTTTCTTTAAACGTAACTTGTGATTATTCTAACTGTGACCTGTCTCGCAAAAGAGGACCATGGCATTCACTCCACGAAATGAACATTTGAAAAAGAGTTTAGTTCCTTTACAGATCAACCTGAAGTCTCATTTCAAAAATTCATACACAGGAAGGTAGATAGATCATTCAAAAAGTCAGTCTAGCCCAAAAAGTTTTGACCTCAGTCTGACTATGGTCAAAACTTTATGCACTGTTCAGATAGCCCCTTTTTGCATGGCAAGTCAGAAATGAATAGTGGGGGAGTCAAGTTAGCTAAATACATGAGCTTCACGAACATTTCAGGGTATTTTCTACTCTTGTCCAGGGACAGATTTTCTACACTTGTCCAGGGATAAGTGTAAGATTATTCCTTGCTTGTCAAGAATCACAGTGAACTTTTCCACAAAAAAGAGAATTGATAGACATAATTTATATAACTTGAACTGAATGAAGTAAATGGCTTGAATATAATGTTTTCTTCACTTAAAACAATGTTTCAATCCTTTGTTATAAACATTAGGATAGTTAATCTTATAGCAATCTAAGATTTGCCCTAGTATCCCTTGTATTAACCCTTTGCTGTTTAATCCCTGCTTTTTACGTGCCTGTGATTTTATGATTGAGAAAACATTGTGAAAAAAGAAGAAATTGCTTCTGACAAGCAGTTTCTTCTTTTTCCACAGTATTTTCTACCCTACTGAATGGTTATTTTTCAAATTAAATCCACTTTTAATTTTCGTCTGCAAAACCTTTGATTTTGGACAAGTCCAAAATTTTGTAGAACAGGAAAGGGTTAACTTGTCTACTTACAAGTGACTTAGTAAAATGCACTTGTCCACTAGTTGAAAAGCCAATTCTGGATTAGTTGAGCATTGGAATTTCCCATCCCTGCATTTGAAATCATTGGAAATGTCACACACAGACCCATCTCTTTCTAAGTACAAATTAATGTGATTGTGGTATTTCAATACAATTTCAAGTATGAACAATGGAAAGATTCAGATCAGTCTATGCATCTGTAAAGACTGGTCAAAGTCTTCCGAACACACCCAATCGAAGAATATCTTTGATGCTTTGCATGGCTGCCAATACTGATAAATGTCTGTCAATAATGCACGAATGGAAATGTCTCTCACCGGCTTTCATCAAATCGATTCATGATCCTAAGATTTCACAATATCAGTTGTCTGTACTCTATGTGTCTTGAGCCAAATTCTCCTTAAATAGACTGTCACTCCAACCACAAGTGCAACAACCATGGTAAATAGACCTGTAGCTAACCCTATAACCAGTCCAGTATTGCTGGTACTAGTAGTTTGGCTGGCATGTGGTTCTGTCTGGTTGGTTTGTGGTGGTGTGGTTTGTGGCGGTGCCAAACTATTCATATCTGGAAATAGGAAGAGAAAAAAATGGATTTCGACGCCCCGATCCAGAGATGGGGTGGGTTGGGTCTCCAAATGTTCCTTAAATTAAGGCTAAAATTTGGTAAATAGAATAAGAACAAAAGTATCAAAGTTGTCAGGTGGTGATCAAAAAGTTTCAGCTTTGTGTAAGACTTAATATTGCATAAAATGTGCGTTTTCGGGTCATTATGGGTATACGTTAACGGGAGAAAACGTGGATTATTAATCAGTAAATTCACGCGCTCGGCTTTTTTAACTTAAATATCCATGATTTGTGCCTATAAAGCTTATTGATTTCAATGATACTACTCTTTTTCTGCAACAATTATTGACTTCAAAAATAAAAACCAATGCATTTTATTAATAATAAGTTAAAGGTTCGATTTTGACGAGTTGACATAATGATAAGTAAAATGCAGCGAAAAAAATATTCATAGTTAACGTCAATTTAGAGCGTAACTAAAGACGATCTAATTCTCGTGTTAATTTTGACGTCATGAATCTACCAAGCAATGGCGGTGTAAACAAAAGTGACGGTGCAATTTATGAGGCTATTTAGCCGGCGTTTGCGCAGGGTTTGTGGCTTGTTTTGAAGCGTTGCTATGAATTATTTCGCAATCTTCGCTGAATTAATACTCTAGCCTACTTTTTATGCAATAATGGCACCAATTCACGTTTTTTTTTCGGGCGTTAACATTTGCAGAGACCCTCAAAATGCATTAACGCCCTCGTGCTTCGCACCTCAAAAACGTGACTTAACCCTATAATAGTTTAGCAATTTATTCATCCGGACAAATATTAGTGGATAAACAAATATTTTGTAGATAGGACACCAATCCTCCGCTTGAACTAATTCTAGCTCCACATTTGCATGTTTCTACTCTATGAATCGGATATTAAGTCTCTCGAACGGACTGTTGTTTATGATCCATCTTGGGAAAGGGATCATCTAGGAATTTTGATAGGTATCTACATGGTTAGACTGCATTAGCTGAGCAGGCTGATTAGAGTCGATTTTTTTTCACATTCAGGCAATTTTATGAATATAGAATGACCATTTTTCATCATTCTACCTTCATGTATAATCATTTTAGAAATGCGACGATATCATTTGAATTCATGGATGTTTGAAATTAAAAACCAAAGCTACTTAATGCTTAGCTCACCTGAGCACAGCCTTAATGGCAATTTTCTTCTTTACACACTTGAGGCCACAAATATGGCCCAATATTCATTAAACTGTTTGGCGGCGTACAAAGACGAACCCTCATGAAAATGGGAAGGCTCCATGCGATATCACGAGTAAATGGGCCGTAATAAAAATTTACTTGTTTACACTTTAGAGGCTTTGAATATGACCCAATTTTCATAAACTTTGTCAGAATGTTTGCCAGGTCACAAGGATGTACCCTATTGAAAATTGGAGGGATTTCCCATTCGCCATTTCAAGGGAAAAGGGACCATAATGACAATTTCCTCTTTACACAAAATGGACCACAGATATGGCGCAATCTAAATGAAACTTCGTCATAGTATTGTAAACAAAATGTTGACCTTATCCGAGCTTCTAAGGTCCCAGTATCTCCTTCAAATAAGGCTTCCTGGTTAATTAGCATAAGGACTGTATAAAAGGACAATTCAGCTTGATGATGATATTTAATGAATGAATAGCCATTAGAGGCTCCTGTTACAGCATAATAAAGACATGTGTCATGAGTGAATCTTATACTAAAACTGATCATCTGCCAGGATTTACCCCTATTAATAAGCTTTTGATCACCATAGTGACAACCTTACAAACCAATCAAAGGCAGTGGAAGGGTCTCACTTAGCCAATCGAAACGTTCCTGGCTGACAGGAATCCTGTCAGGTAAATATGACAATTCCTGGCATTTGCAGCCATGTTGCCAGGAGCAAATCCTTTCAGATGCAAATGCTACATACAAATAAACAATATGAATTAATGATGCACATAAATAGATAGAGCACACGAAGACCTAAACATTGATACCTTACATTATAAATAGATTTCTCAGAAAAGCTAGAATTTGACATTTGAAAATCTGAAGTGGCCAGGAATTCAAAGATTCCCTCCTTCCAAACTTAAGGTCATTGCCAGGAATTCAATAACTTGTTAAACACAAATAATTCCCTAAAGTTAATGCTGTAAGGGCAAACAACAAACATTATGTAATGTTATTGACAATATAAGGGCTTCTTTACAGAGTTAGATTAGATAATAGAGGAATAAATAGTTTGTAGTCAAGGGAGATAATCACTGGAGTCTTGTAAACAATCAGACGACAAATGTTAAGATTAGCAGATTTCTGTAGCTAACTGCTGCAAACAGACCAGTTTCAACTTTAAAATAGTCCTTAAATACTTCACAAACCCAAACAAACACATTTTAATGTAAACTGGGCAGTTCAGCAATACAGTAACTAATGCCAGGAATCCTGGCAAGGCTAAAATAGTGGGTGGTGTAATATTTCCTAAAAGCACTATTTCCTTACAGTATTTGGCAGGGCAAAACGATGAACCCAATTGAAATTGGGAAGGACCCATGCCATATCACGGGTAAAGGGACCTTAATGGCTATCTTCTAGGTAACACTCTAAAGACTACGAATATATAAACGACTCTTCATGACTAAGGGAGAAGTCAAGGAGACGTAGGTGAGCGAAATAGGAACGTCATGTGGCCTCTTGTTTTTTTTCATACCTCCATTAACTGATTGAAAATATTCTCTTCGTCTTTTTAGCGAATGAGCATAAAATGCCACACACGAGTTTAAGGTAGAAGACCCGTAATAGTTCCGCAAAATGATCTTTCACAATATTAACCGTTGTTTCCTAATGAAATCATTAGGAAACATCGTTAATCACTAAAGTTTCATGACTTCCGAAACCTTGCGGAATTATTACGGACCCTCTACCTTAATGTAAATACTCACGTAGCCGTGTAATGTTGTTTGGTGGTATGTTGCAGACATAGCGATTCCAATAATTCAGACAATTTCCCGGACACGTGACAATGGAGCATTTATCTGGCGCTGAAATTTGTCACGTCATAAAATATATATGGATTTGGCTATTTTCAACATTTTATGTGTGCTTAGGGCAAAATTAAATGGAAAAATTTCAGTTTTTCTGTTCTGTTTGCTCATTAAGCTGGTACTTGGTAATTTCTCGCTTCGTTTCATCAGAGACATAGAATAACAAAAATGATAAAAAAATTTTTTCGTTCGGCCATTTTTGAATCGGCAATTTTGAAAAACCACAGCAATAAAACTCTTTGGCTTTAATAGCACATTGGCTGCTTTAATAGCACATTGGCTATCATTAAAATTGTTTGCGACGAGCTTTGCATGCCCACTGCCACTATAAAATACAAGTGAAGTGAAACAGACTTAAGCACAAAAAGCAATGGTTTCCTTACCATTTATCACATAAGTAAGGCATCTTACTTCTCCCGGTACACTGGAATTAGAATTTGATATCATCATATTCACCATTATTATTACTATTATTATCACCTTTAGTATTATCATCATCAACATTACTTTTAATATTATTATCATACATCAGATTATCAAGATAAAAATTCACAATATAGAATTGGTAAATTTCGGTGAATCGATTGTTTTAGACGATTAAAACAATGAAACTAACACGTTAAAACTTATTCAAGCTGTAGTTTCGGTGAAAACGTTCTAAACGTGGGGGGAGCATCCTCTTCTACTTTTTGAAAGGTTATCTGCCGTTCCTTTTCGAATCACTTACCTTTAAATATTAAAAATTTATACTTATACGTGCGCGTACTTTCCAAAACCATGGGATGTCCAATGATATTATCATTATTGCTATCCATATCTTTTTTATTTATTTATTTATTTATTTATTTTTTTTTTTTTTTTTGTTAATCAATTCAATTAATTATTATTTGAATTGATGTTGGATTTCACTAAATCTTATAAGCGAAGAAAAGGAAATATATATTTTTTAATATCTTTCGCAACAAGCAATTAACATTTTCCTTTATTTCTTTTGTATAATTATTTAATGAATTGATAATTTAATTTGAACCAAGTTTTAGCTACGAGATCATAGAAGAAAACCGACGAAACAAACTACCTAGCAGCACTGTAGAGGATTCCACACACTCGAACTACGCCAGCTTCAGTGTTGTTTGTAACTGTCCAATTGGAACGCTTTCCGGAGCCAACGCGCAAGCCAGTTGTGTTGCGAAACAACATGCCTTGTGGACCGACCGTTACTATACTGCAAAATAAGTTTTGGTAATTTAGGCTTAAATACAGTACAATTCTGCTGTTTAAAGTCAAATTGTTTGAATTTTCCTGTCATTCGGATTTTAACGACATTTGATTTTATAATCGAGAAAATATAATGGAAAAAGCAAATTTCATGGGTTTTTTTCTACAGTATTTCCTATCTCACAGAATGAAATTTCCCCCTTTTTTCATTGTCTTTTGAAAACTCATTCAATATGGAGCAGTCCAAACTTTCGAAACATAAACGGAAAAGGGTTGTGTAGCAATGACATTTCGTCTCGGACAGAAATCATTCTCTAGTGACTAACTCACTCTGGGCCAACTTATTTCTCCCCCGGGCGGGGCCCGATTTGGTTGTTTTTCAGCCGGGCCACAATTTGAAACCCGGCCCTGTGTTCCGGTTGACGAGATGCTACAAACCGTTTTTTAATTATACGTATTAATTATATGCGTGCACATGCTTGCAAAAACGGGTAAAATTTGAAAACAGTTTGTAGCATCTTGTCAGACGGAACACAGGACCGGGTTTCAAATTGTGGCCCGGCTGAAAAACATCAAAATCGGGACCCTTTCGGGCGAGAAATAAGTAGGCCCTAACTCCTCCCATCTCAATTACAGTAAAACTTGTGTTAAGCGACCACTTAAGGGACCACCAAAAAGTGGTCGTTTATGGGAATGGTCGCTTAATACGAAATACCATGATAAATGTGATAGTATATTTTTATAGCATATAAAGATTGTCGTTCAAGTCGCACTGAATCTTATGATGTTCGAACATATTAGAATCGTCTTATTGAGACGATTATAATGGGTTCAAACAACATAAGATTCAACAATAACCAATATTTCGTATAAATGTCCTCTTTTTCAGTGAATTCGCTTACTGGGAGGGGACTTTTTATGGTGGTCGCTTAATAAAATTGGTCGCTTGATAGACGTGGTCGCTCGAGCAATATCGACTGTAATCTGAAAAGGAGGAAAATGTACTTGTTTCTTATACAAAAATGTCCATGTTCCCAAACCCAATCTATCGCCCGCGTCGAACTTTTCTTCGTTCTACGGATTCTTTGGAAACACATTTTAACTTTTATTAATACCTTTCCATTCGGCTATATTGAGATTTCACCAGTACTCGCGTGTGTAGCCCTGTAAAAGTACCAAGGCTGGTAGCCGCTCCTGGGAATCGAACTCGGGAACTCTTGGTGACGAAGCAGACGCTAAAAAACGGTCATGGCGCAACGTTTTAACTTATTTATTATTTTCCCAATTTCTTTATTTATTTATTTATTTATTCCATTTTTAGCTTTTGCTACTAACCTACTATTGACTGCATCTGAAGAAAATATAATATCCTCCGAAAACGGCACTTTCAGGGGTATGGCGCCAATTGTCGCATTTGTCGTCTGTAGGGAGAACGTCGGTTTCTGATTACAAGCTCTGGGATCTGCAGGGGCTTTAGTTACATGAACAGTCAGCTGAAACGGTAACTTCATCGTTGATAAAGACAAAAGAATAAAAAATCATCAGGGGTCCAGATAAGATGGGGTAAAGCCAGTCTAAAATCTTAATTTCCAAATGAAACTTTAGGTTGTGGGTACTCATTTGAATCGTCTCGACGAGACGTTTCAAATGAGTACCCACAACATAGGGTTTAAGCCAGAAATAATGAAATATTTAAATTTGAAAACCAAAATACCGCCTCGAGTATCTGTAGCTCTGATCATGAAATGAAAATATTGTGTTGAAACAATAAGTACATAAAATATGATGTTGGACCTAAATGTCGTAACTACAGCTTTTTTAAAGCTGAAGTTACGACATCATGGTAGCCCTCTGACGTTAAATCTCAATGGACCGTGCAAATTGGTTTTAAGATCATAACAAGTGCCTTTTTAATAGTAATTCTTGTCCTTTAAAAACTTAAAATTGATTATACTAGTTGCTGATAATGCTCAGAGCGATACTTAAACACTTTCACAGCAAAGTGACAATTTTGGCGTAGGAATAAATCTTGGATTTCATTTTCATTTGGTATTCTAGAGTTTCGAATAACCATATGCTGCCGTATTTCTTAAGTTTCGAACACCGCATCATCACAAAAGTAAACAAGAATGGCCCTAAACCGCTCACCTGAATAATAATGTTCCAGTGAATGTTATCAAAGTAATGTTCTGGCAAAATTTCAAAATAAATTGCATATACTGATTGAAGAGAGTTTTTTCCAAGAATGCTAAGTGAAAATAGGTGTTGGCCTGCCACGCCAATATTTATGGGCTCAACAAAATTTGGGGAAACTGGTTTTAAAATGGATCACGTATGAATACTTCTGCCAATTCTGGTTTGAGAGCTGAAGATGTTTAATAGATTTTGAAGGCTAAATTCACCTTGTCATACCACGCCCATATTTGGGGATCAATCAAAACTTTTTCTATTTTCTAAATTTAGAAAGATTATTTTACTTTCCTCTATTATCATATTCCAAATAAAACATCCAAATTACATCTGCTTGATTATGTTATTTTACTTTATTTGTTTTAAGAAATATCCAGGCCCCTTTTCAGAGGCGAATCACATATACGAGGGGTGTTCCGAAAGTTTTGCGACTACCTTAATGAAAAGTAAATTCAAGTGCTGCACCAATTTACCGAGATTTTCGTGTGATTAGTTTAAAATATGTTGAGAAGGCAAAGAATATTCATTTAATTAAAGCAAAAGGAGCAATCCATACAATGTTTTGAGTAACTGAAAACGGAGCAACGTCAAATCAAACGTTTCTTTAACATAATAGTCTCGTGATTTACATCATTTCCTGGGAAATATTACCCAGTGAAAGAAAATATCTCTTGAATACGAATTTGGATATGTCCTAAAAGCTTATCATGCATCAAATTGACTTTTGAGATATCTAAAGCCTTGAAAAATATCTAACGGCGTAGGTTCGTCGAAAGTCGGCTATCCACTACGGTTTTAGTCATCAAGCAAATTATGGAAAAAATGTCGCAGTTTCAAAGTGCTCAATAATAATCAACTATCATAATAGTTGCTGCAAATTTTGGAAGGATTAGAAATTTCAAGGGCTTTCAGTCAAATAAACGTTATGCTTTATGAGAAAGTGGTTCTGTTGTTCTTGGATTTATATTTCAAAAGATCTTAGCGGAGTCTCAAAACTTTCGGAACAACCCTCGTATATAAATCACAAACCAGAAGCGGGGATCTACTGAATGGTCCCCTAGAGACCGTGGTCACTCCATGGGTCAGACGGACATAATTGCTGGAGTAATCTTCCACGTACAACGATGCTCTATAGTACTGGCCTTCCATAAATCCATTTGTTCTGGTGGCTACTATCGTTATGCTGCACGATATCTGAAATATCAATCAGGAACCCTCTGTATTTCTACCGAATAAACCTCTGGTAAATGAAGACACAGTCATGAAAGCGCGTAATTTCGCACGTGGGTTTAATGACGTCTCGATTATCAACCATCCCGCTAAGGTTCACGTTGCATAAAACAAAATCAACGAAAGAATAAAAGTGCGTGCGATGTTTCGAGTGCTGAATATAGAACGTAACGAAAAAACATCGTGACGTAGACCACACCACATACAAATATTTCCCAATCCGATTTCTATCATATAATCATGTAAGATATCTATAACACGAAAAATTGCCGGGATCGCGAAACAATCGCCTGTGGATTACATACCGTAAACGAGCGACCAAAGCATCGTAAATACAATGTACAATTTTCTATAAAAAGCCAATCTACGAGCCATCAATTAACTGTCCAGCTCGGTTTGTTTGGTCAGTTGTGTGCGATAGGACTCGATCAACTCCGATCGAATTGTAAAAATGAAAAAAAATAATAATAACGAAAAAAACAAAAACAAAAAATAAAAAACCGTTGTGCCACACGGCACCTGTCTCCCAATATTATACAAATTGTGAGGAAGTAGATATTCGAATGATTAATTGTTGCGAGTTGTTTTGCATCCTAATAACAGGGCTTGATATATACATTTATCTTATAACTATACCAATATCTGTATGATAACATCCCGTATGTTATTTTTTTATGATATCACATAGTTATTTTTAGAACAAAGATATAATGCGGTTATGTTTAGAAACTTGCATTTCAGTAAGAAACATCGTCGAAAACAAGACAAATAGAGGTTATAAGATAAATATAATACGTACTAAGCGTATTTTATGAAAAAATATCTAACTCGGTTGTGAGAATTGATAATTGTCTCGGCAGAGCCTCGACAATTTTTAATTCTCCCAACCTCATTAGATATCTTTTTATATAATACACTTAGTACGTATTATATGTTTACCTACCTGGTCCAAAGTTGCAGACGTTATATTTCCACCGACGTCAGACCAACGGCATTTGACGTCATCTCCGTCTCCATCAAAAGGTAATAGATCTATTTGGACACTACAACCTAACGGTACTCTGGCAAAATAAGTTAAAAAGGAAATCAAATTTTAAATAGAACAAATAAAAAGATGCGTCCTCTTTTTATATGTGATTGGGACAGGGGGTGTTAAATTATGCGTATCCTCCTCTTTTCTCAACCTTAGAAGAAATACAATTAAAGGTAGATCTAGTGGAATAGATCCGCAACATTTCGAAACTCATGATCATTCACAAATAAAATTTTCAGTCAGTATTTATAAAGGTTTTCGTCGCCAATAAAATGACATAAATGATAAGAATTGTCTATAAAAACTATTAATTGTCGCCAATCTACAAACCATTAACTTCCAGCTCGGTTTGCTCATTCAGTTGTACGCGTTTGAACTCGACCAAATCCGACCGAATAGTAAAAGAAATGAATGGTGTGCCGCACGGTACCTGTCTCCTATTATTATTGGACAAATTGTGAGGAGGACACACTTAGGTGGATATTCGGATGAATTATATAGAGGATAATCGTTTGTTTCAGTGTTAGATCGATTTATATTTCATTGAGTGAACAACAAAAGCTATATTTTCACGTCGAAAATATACCTTTTGTTGTTCACGATATGAAATATTAATCGATCTTATTAAAAAAAAACGATTATTCTATTTCTTTATTGCAAAAATGAGACAAAATGTGAAATTTCTAGGACATATTTTCGTATAGCGCGTCATTTTTGCGCGTGATTGCTATGCAACTTTCATTGTTTAGCCCCGCGTAGATGACGTCAGATAGGATGAAATGCACAAAAGCAGGGTATGAATTTTTCATAATTTCACTGCTTTTGCGGTGAGATTATCAATTGATAATCTACCGTTATTTCTCGATAAACCACCAAAAAAGCATTAAAAAAAGAATGGTAGAATGATCATTGGAGATTCAGAAAACCTGTCAGCAGCGAACAGTTTAGATCCTAGTCAGTCAGCACAACTAGGTTCGATACTTAACGTACTAGCGTACTAACCAGATGGTCTATTTTCGCCTACTCGAATTATCGAACATTTATAAACAAGGTCAAATATTTTAAACACGATTTTGAAGAAAATCCAAAACGTTTCAATTTTGACGTTGAAAAACAAACACGACTTAGATTGATCTGAAGTGCCACTTCAACATTAATACAAGAAATTGATGTAATACTACTCGTATAGGATTGCTCTAGTTTCGCGTTGTCGAAATAAATATTTATAGAGGATATTGAATGAGTGGTCATTGAATACCGAATTTATTGAACGAGTCATCTATAAACAGATAAAAACGAGGCTGTGTCGAGTTTTTATCTGTTTTGGATGACGAGTTTAATAAATTCGGTATCAAATGATCACAAATTTAATATTCTATTTATAATATGACCTGATTTTTTGTAATAGATCGAGAAAATTCTTGATATCTATATTTCAAGTTATTCCGCGAAACATATAACGCCGTTTGCGAATTGACGTCATCAATCAACAATGGCGTCATTTTCACAACGAAAATATAACGTTCTTAGCTCGTTTGCATAGTTATTCTACTAGTGTAATAACACCCGTGTAATATCACAAATATTCAACGGGTTTATTTCACTCCCGCGACGTTGGTCATATTATAATTTTTGTTATCTTTTGTTGATTATTTGTGAAATATTGCGACACAATTTACCTACTGGATTTTTTGAAATTCTTGAATGTGGGTATCCTGCGCAGATTACGAAAGTTTGCTAGGGTCAATTGTTTCCTTTAGATAGATTTTCCAAATGTAGACTTATCATTCTACCCTACTTTGTATATATCTACTTTTAATACTCAGCATTAGATTGACTTATTTCTAATTTCAAGTGATTACGGCAATTGTAGTTTTTTTTTTCTTTAATACTTTTCTGTGGTTTATCGAGAAATGACCGGATATTATCATTTTAATAAACTCACCGCCTTGCCAGTGAAATTATCTTAAAGTTAAACCCCATTTTCGTTCATTGCACCCTATCTAACGTCATCTAAGCGGTACCCAATTAGTGGCGTCATCATATCGTTGCATAGCAGTGACGTGTAAAATGACGGGCTTAAATAAAAGTCCTAAAATTTTCACATTTTGTCTCATTTTGCGTTAAATGGACTGAATAGTAGTTTGTTTTTCGAGTAAGATGGGTTTATATTACATTGAGGGAACAACAAAGGTTACATATTTACTCGTGTGTCCGCCACTCAATTGTTCACTCAATGTAATATAAACCCTTCTTATACTCTTACAAAAGATTTCCCTACATAGTACATTTGCTAATATAAGCGACTGATTTAACACGCGAAATTTGGAACAACGCTTAAGTAAAGTTTTATTGAAAACCTAATCACAAACGTTACTTTTTCGGTAAAATATGAATTCGTAAATACCTCTTTTAGACCCGGAGATCTAAAAAAAAAAAAAAAAGAATATTCTTTTTTTTCAAATCAGGCCGCTTCTTTCTCACGGACAAAAATGAATTGTGTTAAACGGTCGTATTTGACAACTCAAAATAAATTAAAACAGAATTTAGTCCCAATACAAGATAACCACAACAATTTTCTATCTACAGTTAAGACCGTCGTGTAGGCCTATTTGACACCTATTCCGATCAAAACCGTTCTAAATCGCTCACTCAGCGCTCCATTCATTCCGAACACTCATTCAAATCGATCAAAAAGCTCCAAAATAACCAGAAAACATTTCGAAATCGGCCGAGACGATCAACATTTAATTTAAAATGATCAAATCATTATATGTTTTATTAGCTTTTGTGAATTTGAAAGTGTCTGATTGGTCTTTGGAAATACACAAACAGAAAATTAAGTATACGTATATCGTATTTATCAAAGGGAGGTAATTAAAATATCTAATATTGTTCATCTAGAACAAAATTAGCGATATTTATTTACCTCCCTTGAATCTGCGTCAGGAAAGATCTTCTTCAGCTCAGTGGTTATCGAATTGGTCTTGATAACCGACAATTTCTAGATTTCCATTCTGAGTCGGTCGTCCCTGACCCACGTAGGGTTATTTGCAGCTATGGTGCAATTGCGGACTTTTACGATCGTAAAATGGGGGCTCGTCCGGGATAGACCATTGAGCCGTTCACGTCATAAATTTAGAGGAAAAAAAACACGTCCAACTTGGACGAAATAAGCGATATTGGCAAATTCCCTTCAAACTGATTCAAAACTCGACAAATTAATTTAATATCATTTCATTATCATTCCAAAATCTCTCACCTTGTCAATTTCACGATTTTATAAACTGTCCCACAATTGTAAGATATCAAACCTGTATATTGGCATTAAAATTACGGTTGGACTAGCGTTCATCCTGTTTGTATCATTACGTATAGCCAGACAGACCTCTGCTTCTCCTAGTCCTGTTGTTATTGTTGTGTTTGGTGGACTAAATCTGAAAGAGCAATACAACAAAACCTGTATATTGTTATTAACTCGTGTGCGTCTATACACAAATTATAAAATTTATACAAACAGGACGAACACGAGTTAATGTCAATATATTTACAATATATTGACATTATGTCGTGTTCGTCCTGTTTGAATCATTAGCATAATTAATTTTAACAATTTTATACAATACATACTGTACATATACTCGCTTCATCCTATTGGTATCAAAACGTATTGCCAAACAGATATCTGCACCTCAAAGTAGCATGTATATTCTTATTTTCGGCGGAACAAATCTAAAATTAACCTCGAGAAAATACAGTGTGTAAAGCGGGTTTCAATTTTTGCAATAACTATCAACCTAAGTATCTTTGAAAGTTTGTGCATTTGAAATCAGAACTTGAAAAAAATGGACTTTTTGCAGCTGTGTGATTATCATATAAATATTCTCAAGAGAGTAAATCAATTTAGTTTAACCCATTTCAGATACAAATGTATTAAGATCAAGGACCTGTTCTACTAAACATCTAACGATCATTTTTGCGTAAGTCAAAAAATTAAAGTTGCTAAATATGGAATTCTGCCATGCAACATCTCATTGGAATCGTCTTCTCAAGACGATTTCAATGAGATATTGCAAGGCAGAATGCAAAAATGAATGAAAACACTAGATACGATTATTGATTTTGACTTACGATTTTTTTTTCTTAAGATGTTTAGTAAAACGGGCCCCTGGTCCATTTTCCAGGGAAACCTGCCCAAATGATGTCACTTTATGAGTTCAGCTGTCTAACCCAGATACTTCAAAACAAATGCGTGTGAACTATTTCTGTTTTAAAGAGTTTGCAGACAAAAATTCAATAAAAGATGAAATCGAAAATAGAATGCAAAATATAGAGGAAGAAATCATTGAGAAAAATGGAGAAATTGATTTCCTCAAGCCATTTCCTCTATCCTCTAAATACTTTCCCTCGTAATAAAATTTCGGGTTGTGGGAACATTGTTACATATACCTGTACAAAGCATCTAGATCTAATTTGTTTCGGAAATGATTTGATTGTTCTTGTTTCATGAATATTAAATTTGGATTTATTTCAGAATTCGTGTTTTAGTCAAGTTTATAGACATTTAGGCAGATGTTCCCCTGGATAACTAAACATTCTCTGTATAAAGTACAATATTTAAGTTTTATCAATTTCAGATACATGTATTTAGATCTATGTATACGGCTTCAAAACCGAGTGCTGATTCCTGCAAGAGTATGTGTATTTTTTACAACGCAGACATAAATGAAACAGTTAACTATGTCGTAGTGAAATTGGCATTCATCTCGATCAAAACCATTCCAAATCACTCGCTTAGCGCTCCATTCATCTATTCATTCCAAACACTCACTCAAACCAATTGCGAAAGCCCAAAACTCACTGAAAAAGATAGAATAAACAACGTCATTCAAAATACATAAACATTAGAAAAAAATCGCGATTTCGCTGACAAATTGTAAGCGTCTGATAGGTTCAAGAAGAAACAAAAGCTATACTGAACGCAAAAAGTTTAGTCGCACTTTTTATAACGTCACAAAGAATTCAACCAATGTAACGAAGCAAAAGTTTCTATTTGAAATATATTTGCCATCCTATTGGCTTACTTTTTGTCATAACCTTTTTAATTTTACTCTCACACATACGTCTGACATGACGTAAGTGTAGTTTTACGTACTAAGTTGATAGCTGCGTGTAACAAAATGAATTAATGTTCTTTTTTGTTTTATTTGATAACTCTTATTCCGCGTAAACAATAAACACTAATATGCATTGCATCCTTCGAAAAAGAGCGAAGTTGTGACATGACGTAAATCAAATGGATAGCGCATGGACATATCGAATACGGTGGGCATATCTGGAGGTGATGAAATTGCACTTAGCTTTTGCGACTATCGTTTTTATTTTTATACGGTTCATTGCGAAAAAATATTGACATAATATGATCCAATTTCGTTTTACAGATCTTGTTAAACGACAATAGGAGGGCAGCCGAACGCTATGCCGTTAGGTTAAAAATGGAATGCTTTCATTATCCCAACTGATTGCAATTGGTAAAAACATCACTTAGGATCATTCAAGTCTTATTTTTTATCAATGGAAACCTATTGAAAAGAACCTACCTGTAAACAAGTTAAATTAACGCCACCGTGCCGTCAATCGAACGTTACTGATCGCTTAACCAGAAAAGCGCAATAATTAAATTTCTTAGGTTAGAAAGAAACAGAAGAAACTTTTTTCTTTCCTGATTAACAATATTCTGCAAAGATATCTCTGATAAAAACAATTGTTGCATTTTTGTGAGTTAGGTGTAAAGATGATGATGAAGAGTCACCAGAGAGATCACATACTATAACCAACCCTTTTTTTACTGAAACAAGATACCCGAAAATGATGTTGGTCTCAAGAAACATTTTTTGTGATACAAATTGGAAGTAACGTACCTTAATTAGACTGTGTGACTTTTCCAGTCTACCGGTCTGTTCAAAATCATGTCCTTGCGGTTGGCCATTTTCGTCTAACATAACAAAATTATTGGATTATAGGAGGAAATTGGACAGAATAATAATTAATGTCATTCATTTTGTGAAAGATGAATCACATCCTGAAATATATCCCATCGAAGAGAAAACGACTAAACTTTTTGCGCTCAGTATATTTATAGAACTTGTATTCTTATCTTATTAAAGGACGGTAATAAACATCGCTAATTTTGTTCATCCTGAACAAAATATGCGATATCGGATTACCTTTCATTAGATTCAATTAAAACTCACTCCACACACTCGCTCAATTTCATTTCAAAATCATTCTAAAGTCATTTATTTTGTCATATTCACGATGCTCTTAACTGTATGAAGATTACACATACATTATTTGACACGTTAGGAAAATTGGCAAGCTATGATGAAATTTGCAGAATACGGTCCATGACATAGGATAGGTACAACATATTATCAGAGTCCAGTCCTGCTTTTATCAATACAAAACGGTTCAGCTTTTATATTTATAAACTATACCCCCTGTTTGCACGCAAAAGGAACAATTTGCAAGCAGTTTGCAACGTTTTGTCAATCATAACTCAGGACAGTTCCACGCCACTTTATTTTGATTTATATTGTTGTTTTAAAACTGATTTTTAAAGATATCTAAAACATTTCAAACAAATTTGACACTGACCCCACTTTGATATTGAAGTTATCGTTTGAGTCAAACGTATGTAAAATCGTCTCCTCCCCGGATTCCCACTTGTCGTCTGCAAATCCAGCAATTTCCGCAAACAGAAGATTGGTCAGATCGGAGATGACGTCATTAGCTATGCAACCCGCCGTGCAAGTCCACGAGTAGCCCCCGACCCATCTGTTCAATATTTGGACTGTGATGTGACTCGTGGTGTAAGCTTGTAAGCAAACAGGGGTCGCACAGGTAATGTTTTGTCGGGTCCAAGTGAAATGGTAATAGAACTGAAGCTGAAAGAAATAAGAGGTAAAGTTTTTACTTTTATATAATTTCATTTATTTATCTTTTTATTCATTTATGTATCTTTATTTATTTTTAGATAAAATCATTTAACTATAATTGAGTAGTATGCCCTCATTGTTCCACTGCGATTTGTTATCAAATCATAAATTACATGTCCAAAAGATCTCAATTTACCATTCGGAACATCACTCGGCCATTTCCGTAAACTGCAACAGACCTCGGATGAATGTAAGGCGTATGGGTATGTAACGAAATTGTGCATTTTGTTAGGCGAAATCTCGTCGGCTCTTTCTTTTACAATGAAAAGAATTCCATAAAGAAGTTGTATTTTACTGTGGGAACAAGAAATTGATAGGGTCAATTTCTCGCTTTCCAACAATATGGTCCACCTTATACTCATACCCCATTATTTTTATAATTTTTACCCTAGATATATATCAAATTACACTCATGTTGATTTATTGTCTGCAACCTGTACCAAGTTTATCAGTCCAAAATTTTGTCGTCTATTTAAGGATGGGACAAGGCTTTTAAATTTTTCTAATATAGATTAATCCATTACAAGACAACAAATGTTTAGACAGGTCCAAATTGCAAAGGGTTGCAGATTACATACAATATGTGAGCAAATTATGAAAAAATTGTAGCAGAAAGGGTAGATAATATAAGGGAAAAGGGAGAAGGTGTTAGTTGACAGCATTTTCTTCTTTTCCCTATTAGCAAGCTCATCCGTCAAGATCAAATATAAAAGCTATGTATCTTTAACACAGCAGTGATTTTGGCAATGGTAAGTAAGAAAATATCTGGTATACATGATAAGGCCAAGGTGAATAATCAAGGTTATCATCCAGAAAATTGACCTCGTGTGTTATTTCGTCTATTTAGTTCCCTCACCTTCAGAGTGTGTGTATTTCCGTTTATTTATCGTCGCTACCGTAGCACATGCCCATATGAGCGACGCCCCCCAGAAGACGGTTAGTTGTTACGGGGGATAGTGCAAGGATACATGACGAAACTACTGCCGAGATCCGCCCTGGTTCTTTAACGTGCTCGGTGTAAAGCACCGTCTCACGGGGCCTCGGTTTAACGTCTCATCGGAAAGACAATTAGTTTTTATTAGTGTACCAGCCAGGGAAACGAACCCACGAGAGCCGAATTCCAATGGTTTTGAAGTCCGGTGCTCTACCAACTGAGCTAATCGGCCTTCAGATCTATCAGTACTTCGATTTTATCACAGCGTAGTGATATGCAAGCACTGTAATGAACACACAAAGCACATCGTGTGGCACAAAAGTTGATGACGTATACTAGACCTATTTTTTGGCGCGCATGAGCATAAAAAAGCTACGTAATACACATTTTGTTTGGTTTTTGACTCGATTATATTTTCCCTAGGTGATAATCAGGATACAGGGTTGTCTCCTATGGCCTGCTAAACCAGGCCAAAAACTAGCTCAGAAACAACCGGCGCTATCTTTAGATTTATATCTTTTACAGTAAATAATGGCTTAAAAATCTTAATTTTTGAGAATGACGAATCATTCTCAAAAATTAAGATTTTCAGCTGTTATTCAAGAGTCGAAAGATATTTATATAAGGGTACGATGGTTTCACGTCAGTGACTTAATTGAGTAGCGTTGGCGACGTCGAATGTTTTCCCTAAAAGTTTCGAGGGTTAACGCCATTTTAATTGACGTCATTGAGTTTTTTCCCAAGGTTTTCCCGTAATTTTTAAAATAGTCCGTCTATGTACATCCAAGGTTGATCGTGAGATTAACCGAGTGGTGTTCCGAATGCGTTTACCATGGCCATTTCCGTAATGCTCCATTTACGACCAGAGATAATTTAAGAAATTCGGTTTTCTGCACCAGAAACCGAATAAGTTGTACAACTACTACAACTTCTATAATTTGATTATAAGAATGATGGTAATAATGATAAAATCTTTATTCAAAGACGGTTGCTCATTAAGCTATCACCGTACAAACAATACAATGAAGAACTTATTTTCAATGAGGCCTTCTGAAACAAATCAAAATATCACAAAAACAAGTAAAGCAAGATTGGTGATGACAACATTTTCATAATGTAAATTAAGATCTGGTCAATTGATTGAAAGGTGAATGATTTTCACTTTCTGGAATTCATTTTGCTTGAATGGAAACAAGTTCATACAAAAATAATTTTTTTTGCAAATATTCATATTCTGGTGCAACACTATTCGCGTAGATCTTGTGAGTTAGATGAAGCACTTAATCGATTACATGTACCTTTTTTCAGAAATTAAACTCAGATTAATGATAATGATAGGGAAACATCCTGCTATAAAACCATACACAATCATAATGATGATGATGACGGTGATTATGATGATGATGGTGTAATTTAATTTTGAAAGAAATGAAAATATTGTTTGAAAAGACACTATCCCAGCGTTATTGAAATTTGCCAAATGCGCTTTGCTTCTACTTGGAAATATATATGAAATCTGTTAGACAGGGAATCGGGGGAAAAAAGATTGAATAATATTTACAAGTTGGCCTTTTGTTGGACAAAACGCCGTTCTAATTGAGGCAAAACGTCTTCCTTTGGCGTTTAGTTGAAAACTACTTAGATCTTGACAAATACAGTACATTTGGTCAGGACTCTCAATAGACATTATAAGGGTCTGTGATATGTCAAGCATTCAGGATGATAAAACGGTGCAAACAGTTAGCCAATTATACCCCGTTTTGCACGTGCACTTGTGTGCAAAGCGGGGTATAAATGGCAAACTGTTTAATCGTTTTGGCATCCCGAACGCGGGGGTTAGTGTACAACTTTACGTAAATACCTTTTAACATTCATGCCTTATTTTTTTAACAAAATCTTCTGGATATTCGAAAATGCAACTTGATATTCGAAAATGCAATTTGATATTCGAAAATGCAATTGATATTCTAAAATGCAACTTGATATTCGAAAATGCAATTACCTGTCTAGCATTGTTTGTGGGTATCCATGATATAGATGCACTGTACAAACTTTGGCTTCTTAGTCCGGATAGAAAACACAGAAATATTGATACAACACTAAATATCATAATCCTACAGCGAGAAACCATTGTTCTTATTTCGACTTTTTGAAGTGTTAAATAAAGCTTGAGATCATTTTCACCAGTCAACTTTTTTTTCAAATTTAGATCTTATTTTTAAGATTTTTTTTCTTTAAATATCTATGTAACTTTACGGTCTGTGTATTATCTCGAAAAACCACCACGTTAAAATTATATGTAAACAGTTAAACTCAAGTTTAAGGCAATGTTGGGAGAATTTTAAATAATTTTAAATTTGGTCAAGATCTAGTTATTAATTTTGAATGCATGTGAACCAGCGATACATTTGGTTTAATTCTTGTTGCTCGTATATCGTCAATGATAAAATATAAACGAACGTATATCCAGACACTACGTACAGCCTTCTTTAATAAGAGATAAAACACGCCACCGCCGGGGTTCTTTGCCTGTGCATTTCCTTCTTCTAGCTTGACAAGTCACGATTATTCGAAAGCGGTAGTATCATGCATTTGACGATCATTTTTTTTTCCAAGGTAAGATAGAAAAAAACATTCTTTATCATGGGGACTCAGCACATGATAAGTAAGCCTTATATAATGGTTTGGCGGGAAAAAAGAACAATGGTATAAAAATATATATGTGACCCGTCACGCGAAAAGGGACCATCCGGTAATTCTGTAAAATGAATTATTGAAAAAGAGATTCGATCCATCATAGGTCAACCAGGAGTCGCATTTCAAAATTTCTTTCACGGGGAGGTAGATTGATCATTCTAGATTCAGAAAATGAGCACGGTGAAAATAGATTCGACCCAAGTCAGTCTGCGCAGTCCGCGCAGTCTGACTAGGGTCGACACTTTATGCGCTACCCAGATAGTCCCTTTTCGCTTGACGGGTCATATATTTATATACCATTTTTTTTTTTTTTACTTTTTCCTGTCAAATCATTATGAAAGGCTTATTTATCTGTGCTGAGTCCCTGTGTTCTATATTTGTCATAACCGTCCAAGTAATCACAGCCATGCGTTCAAGATGAAAATTTCCGCGAGACTATTTGCAAATAATGCCTCGCTTTGTACGTGCATTTGCTTACAAAGCGGAGTATCGTTTTCAAACGTTTACATATGTTTGGTTATCCAGAACGCAGAGCAGGATAGCCCTTGGTTTGCGCTTTCAGAGCATGTTCGATACCTTTTGGCACAGGTTCGCGATACCGCTTCGCCCCAACGGTCATATAATCCAAAATTGGTATTTACAGCTAGTGACATAGTGAAATTGTCTTTCACATCGATAAAATCCAGTCTGAATCGCTCGCTCAGCAAAACACACAGTCAAACCATTCAAAAACCATCCAAAATCTTTCAAAAGCGATCATTATTCATTCAAATCGATCAAACCATTCCATGTTTGTATTGGCTTATATTGATTTTGAAGCGTCTGATTGGTCAATAAAGACACACAGAAAATTGTGAATATTTTTCCAAGGTCTGTAATAAAAAATCGCTCATTTCGCCCGTTTAGTCGAAATAAGCAATATCTAATTATCTCCAGTCATTCTATTTCATTCGGATATCATTAAAAATCACAGTAACCCCCCCCCCCCCCCCCAACCTCCCAACCACCCCCAACCCATCCCCACACACACAAGTACGCCTCACAAAAAAAAAAATGATCTAAAACTGTATCTTTAAAGATTTATCCTCTTGTTTATTCGCGGGGTCTTTTCTTTAACAAGTTAAGTCACTCAACAATCCAATGATATCCGAGGTATTAGAATAAGTACTGGTCTGATCTCAATATAGACATGTTTATAGATAAAGACTTATAATAAAGTGGCTTGTTGACAAGAAACGATAAAGTCTTCTGGAAGATTTTAATTAACACTTTTTCGTATACTAAAATTTCAAAATGAAAAACGGTTCGATAAACGTTTGAAAAATTGTTACCTGCAGGGGTCCGTTTTACTTAACATCTTACGAAAAAAAATAATCGTTTGTCAAAATCAAAAATCGTACCTAGTGTTGTCATTCATTGTTAGATTCTGCCATGCAATATCCCACTATCCCAATGACATAATGCATGTCAGAATTACATACTTAGTTACTACTGTTAAGGAGCAACTTAAATTGTTTACTTAAGCAAAAAAAGGTTGTATGATGTTTGACAAAGCGGGTAACCATTTTTAAACGTTAGCGAACGTTTGGTCATCCTAAGAAATATATAATTTTCATGGAACAGTCAAAATGTGTAAATAACCATGCCTACGCAATTTTTAACATAAAAACATAATAGTTAAACATAAAACAAAAAGAGAAAATTTTCAAATTTCTTTGACCGGGAGTTCATTTCCTTGAAAGCTACTTCAGCTAAATTTTATAACACTTAATTGTGGAGCCATTTACTATTTGCCAAAAATGATATTATGAAACTTACAGCTTACCAACATCAATTACATGTAGCATTAAAATTTTCGTTTCGCATAAGTGTTGTTGTTGTTTTGTTTTGATTTGTGGAACTGTTTGGGTAGTGGATCCGTAATAGTTCCGCAACATTTCTGAACAATAGGAAACCTCAGCGAACAATGTCAAAGTCCATTAGTCTCTAAACTTCGCGTAACTTTTACGGGTCCACTACCTAAAATTGCCCGTTTTCTTAAATCTTCTTGCGTTATACCATCCTGGATGCAGGGCTGGTTTATTAAAATGAGAATACGAGCCTTTCTTCCATTTGAAAAAGAAAAAAATATGCATGTAAATCAAAAATGATAAAAGCTCTTTAACCTTGAAAAATAGCCTTTACTTCTACTTCTATTTATCATCGTATCTCTTCTTCTTCTTCAATTACAAACTAACAACCAAGAGTAATTTTATGTGTGTAAACTGAAGCTTTAATAGCATTACAGTCTCCATAAATAGAGGATATTGAATGAGTGGTCATTAAATACCGAATTTATTAAACGAGTCATCTATAAACAGATAAAAACGAGGCTGCGCCGAGTTTTTATCTGTGTTAGATGACGAGTTTAATAAATTCGGTATTTTATGAGCACAAATTTGATATTCTATTTATAATATGACACGAATTTTCGCGAAAAATCGTCAAATTCTTGAAATTCGACATTTCGTTTTTCCGCGAAACTTATAACGCCGTTTAAAACTGACGTCACAATATATACATTATGACGTCATTTTGGCGGTTACAAAATAGCGTTGTTATTCGCTCTGAGCTCGATTGCATAGTTATTCCACTAGTGTAATAACACCCATGTAATATCAAAAAAAAATCAACGGGTTTATTTCACTCCCGCGACGTCGGTCATATTATAAAAGTAGTTATTTTATACGATATTGATTTAAACCAACGAAGGGGAATAATATGATCATGAACAGATAATAGTAATATCAAGTTGTATCCCTTTGGTTTCAATTCTCAAAGCCAGTCACGGACTCGATATTTTGACATGTCTGTCGAGTGAGAATGTTTAACATGTAAGGAACTTTTCATTATTTTACTATACATTTATATTTTCCGCAATTTCTCGAAATCACGAACTTAAACTTTGTTAATCGAGGTTTCCTTATGGTTTCATAAGGAAACCTCGGTTTACATTGTGAAAGAAAATGAGTTCTGAAATATTGCGGAATAACCACGGGTCCACCACCTCAATTTTCGACTGAATCAATCAAAAGCAAGCTTTCGGATTGATGGGGGAAATGGGTTTATGCCCAATGAAAAAGAAATAGTTTCATGTTCATATGAAATTGGTTTCATGTCCCAACGAAAATTGTTTCATAATCCAGAAAGCACTTATAAGCTCGCAACTTTTTTTTCTTGCCCACAATTGAAAAAAGAAAACTTCCATAGGAAGAGTTATCATATGAAAAAATAATAGCCTTTTTCTATCTCAATATTTTTGGTGAAATGAAGTTTGAATTTAAACTAAAACCAAATTATTCTGCACATTTTAAAATAAAATCACGGGGGTATGAAACTGAAAACAAAATCACACGTTTGATTGAACCCGTTTCGCATATTCATAAACACGCATTGCATTTTTTGTGGTTATACTTCCATTTATCTAAAATCATATGAGCCTGTGCGTGAGATTTCCAACAATTTCAAATAAGCGCAAAGCAAAGCCTCTGGCCAGCCTGCGCATCTGCACAGTCCAACCAGACTCTTCACTATGCGCTTAGTAGATAGATAAGATCTCAAAGTATCTGTAAACCATCAGGTAACTTTATATTTACAGTTTGTGGCTGTCCACACAACTCAATTGTTACACCTCACGAACATTTCAAATTGTTGGAAATGTCACGCACAGGCTCATATTCTCTTCATCCCTTTAAAAAGATAGAACATTGTATTCGATGTAGTTTAACGTTCAAAGCGAAAAGTGAAACAATTTCTTATATCTTGCTATACACGATTCATTTTTAAGAACCTATTTTGGACACCAGCACAAAAATAACCGTGTGGTCAAAAGTGTTTTCCCTTGAGAAAAGACCAAACAGATTTTTTATAGGTGAAACTGAACATCAAAATTATTCTTAGTTTTCAAGAAATCATATTTCTTTTGTTACCTTTAAACAGAATTTAACAAAAAGACGAAAGTCTTCCTACCAAGTAAAGATAAGGATTAAAAATGGCGCCTAGAATCCGTTTTAAGTCTTTGTCTTTCAAAATCTTTCTAAATATGGTCCCAAGCAGCGATGCTGGAAAGCTGCGCTCATATTTTTCATAATTCTTCCTTATTTCTTTTTATCTTTTGTTTTCCGTCCAAGCAAGCGACAAAAATCGATTTCCCATAGCGTCCTCCTCTGGCATTCCACCTGCCTCGGATTCAGCGCGTGCTGGTATTGTTCAGTGCGCGTGCGCGCTTCGAAAATGGCGCCGCCGTTTCGTATTGGTTACCGCTTGGAATTTTGTGCTGTATGCGAAGCCGATTCCAATACAATGTCCAATCAGGGAACAATTTATGTTTGAAATTCTATAATGTAGCAGACGAACAAAAGGAGGCAGGCGTCGATAATAACTTGTCGTCCAGCGCTATTTGACATTTAAAGGCACGCGAAGTCTTTGATAATTGATCGTAGAGTGTAATAACAGGACAAATAAATGATACGTTATGTTAATTATACTAAAGATACGTTTAAAATAGTTCGACTAACTTTGAAAATAATAATGTTTAAGATTGATTCGACTTATTGTAATATTTTCATACATTTTTTTTTTAAATCATTGCATATACAGACTATTCTTAAAAGGTTTGAGGAATTGAACATTGTTTAAGAAATTGTCTTCAATATTAATGTTAATGTATAGCTAAAACTTTTTATGTTTTATTACAATATTCAAATAACTAAAAGATAAAACATTATTATTTATTTATTATCATTATTATTATTATCCTCCATAAGCATTTGTTTATATTATCCACTGCCATACAAATTTGTACAAATTTAAGGAAAGAGCGTCAAATTCGAAAAGTCATGACAAAAATGTATTGCTACCTATAAGGCCTTCTTCTGAAAATAAGTTATTTAACAATGTTTTATATTCTGTTTTAGAGTGTACTAATAAAAAATATTGTTAAAACCTTTCAGAATGTATGAAAAAAAAAACAAGAATGAAAAATGCTTAGAAATATTTTCATTGCTTTATTCAAACGTTAAGAATTCTTCTGTTGTAGAAAAATGTATCTACTTAAAGACTGAAAATGCTTCCTCGAAGATACCTCCATTTTAAACTGTGGTTTTACGCACTTTTTACCTTGATATTTCCATAATTTCATTTAAGTTGAAAACATTAAGATTTGTGGATTCTAATTGATCAAAAATTTGTTTTATTCCCAATGAAAGCAATTTTAAGTACACGGATTTTTTGAAAGCTTCCACACAAAGTAGTTCCATTACAAATATGTTAATTAACTAATAAATTTGAACAGTTTTGCTTCGATGTATTATATTTTAAGATATAGAGAGTGTGTATATCCATTTCATAGAGTTATGAAAACTTATTCGCGTATTCATACAGTGTGATTAGGTTTTTATTTTCATACCTAAATGAAAAACAAACAAATACTCTCTTCATCTCTAAAATGCTTAAAGCTAGTATATAAATAACTACATTAAACAAAATTGCATTATAACTATAAACAACAATTCACTTTAAAACTTTTGAGAATGCATTTAAATAGATATAATGTTTACTATCAAGAATAAGAAAGGAAAAACCAGTTATAAATACGCCGAAATATTAGTGTGAGTCAACCGTTATTGAAGTTATAGAGAAAACATTTTCGTGACGGTAAAGTTCGGAACAGCCGGCGAAAGGTAAAAGTTATGGGTAAACAACATGCGCTCCTCTTCAAATAGGAATGTTTTCGCGTCGCCTATAATTAAAGTAACGGAGTTTAACGGTTTTAGCCGGGCTGTACCGTTTTTAGACGAACACCTGCCGCTCTGGGTCGCTGAACCGCTCTTTTTGGCGAAGATCTTATTGGTTGGTATTGATCGTCAACCACTCAAAATAAGCTCCTCCCACTAACGGCGAATTTCGGCTAGCTTGACTGGTTCTAAAAAGGCTGTCAGAAAATGCTACGCTGCGTTTAGGATACGCAAACGTTTGAAAACGTTTAAGAAATGTGCTCCACTTTGCACGTTAGAATACGTCTTTACACGATGTGAATGTCTTTTTTCTCCAAAAAAGTCCATCTATTTATTTTTACGTAGTATGGCTCTTAACTTTGCCTTGTGGGTAACATATTTATAAATTATTACATATATTATACCATTATACAAACTTATCTTTAAGGGGGGAAAACGCCACTTTTCTTTGAGGCAAATATTTGAAAATAAGCGTTCGAGTAAAAGCTTTTTTCAGAAATAAAACATAAAAAAGATATGTTTATTAGTTCATTATCAATGTTGTTTGAATTCCTATGGCATCTCTCAAGGGCGTAGCTACCATTACGCACGTTACGCAAGGGCGTAATAGAAAAATCCTACTCTTTTAAAATTTATCGCTGATGAACTATCATAACATCGAAATACAGCTTATTCAAGCTGTAGTTACGTTGTTTTTATTATTCACCAACGCCAATATTATAAAAAAAAAGGGGGCGGGCGAAGGGCAAACATCTTTTGTCACAGTCTACAAATCGTCTTTATCCTATAATATTCCTTAGTGGTCGCCTTCTGAGTGCGTAAAAAATTCAAAATCCTATTTACACTGTACGCCTATGTCTCTTTTTGCGCTGCGTATCGCCTCTTTAAATTTCCTAGATTATTTCTATTCACGCTACGGACCATGGGATTGAAATCATGGATTGTCTTTTTTCACTTTACCGGAAAGTTTGTATTCCCAGACGGAAGCATAACATTCAGTGTCTGGCGGACAACAAAAGTTAAATATTAAATCTATTGGATTTCGCCTGGGGCAACTTACTCTTTGTTATGTCGACATGCTTGTGTCATCAAATAATTATAATTAGCCCATCTGATTCTATCACGAATTCGACTCCACTAAAAACGAAGGTCTGGGTTAAAACTATTTTACATCGATAGGGAAACAAGTTCTTACAACTTAGATTAATCCCTCTCGATTCTGCTTCCTGGAAAATTTACCAGTACTCGCGAAGGTCTGTAACTAAGGTTTTCAATCTTTCGTGTTGGGTTTAAAGTATTTTCAGCAACATTTCATTTTAGGATGTGCGAAACATTTCCAAAAATTTGAAACATGCAAAAGATGGAAACAATCAGAATCCTAGAATGTAACAAAGTTAAATTCATATATATCCTGAATGTCTAAGGATACTTTGAGAACTTATCTTTCTGCAAATGGCATAGTACATATGCTAGACAGACTGTGCGGATGCACAGGCTAGCCAGGATTTTTGCTTTGACTACATTTGTTGGAAATGTCATGCACAGGCTCGCTTGTAATTTAGCGTTTTTGGAGAAAGTCTTAAAGGTCTTACGTTGGTGAGCATTTCAAGAAACAGCAATAATGCGGAGGTACGGACGACAAGACCATAAGACGGGATGATAGACGGTTGGCTGGATGGCTGACTGTCGGACGGATGGACAAAGGAATGGATGGATACGCGGATGAGTGGATGGATTAGTAGACGGATGCATATTTTAGGAGGGCGGATTATATATTCTTCCAACTTTATAGAAGGCATTTGCCGTGCATTCAAAGTAAAAATAGATACAAAGCGTAACCATATACCGTATTTTTCACAAATTTTGAAGTTTATTTCTTTCATTTCCCACAATGTCTTTGCTTAACACACCTTTTTATCCTTCATCCGTGACACACGAAGACTGATGGATTGAAAAAAATGTGATCCGTCACGTGAAAAGGGACCATCTGAGTAGTGCATAAAGTGTCGACCATAGTCAGACTGCGCGGATTGCGCAGACTGACAAGGGTCGAATCTTTTCGCACTTTGCTTATTTTCTGAATGTAGAATGATCAATATAACCTCGTGAAAAAGAATTTTTGAAATGCGACTCCTGGTTGGCCATAACTGAACCTAATCTCTTTTTCGAATATTTATTTGACAGAGTTCCCAGATAGTCCCTGTTCGAGTGACGGGTCACAAATATTACCCGAAAGAGAACAGTACTACCAAGAATCTTTTAACAAAAGCTTTATCTAAAAGAAGATATTGAAAATTACGCTAACGATGATAGTAAGTCAAACCAATGAACGACATCGAAAAAATATCACCGTTTACATATGGCTAATCCCCTTTGTTCATTTCATACAATAATGTGTAATGTTGACTCGTTCAAATAAATTTGTCAAAAAAGGGATGGGATAAATACAGGCACGCGACCGACCCTATCATAAATCCGATAACGATTCATCCTTCAATTCAAAAACAGATGTATCACAAAGCTAAGTGTAGTTTGTTTGAATTCGGTTTAACGTCTTTTTTAACAGTTTTTCAGTCATGTCGTGACAGCAGGGACACCCTACAATGAAATCGTGGTGTTTCTCGCATCTATTGCATCCCATGGGCGTATCTTGGACTTTGAAATTTATACGCACTCAGCAGACAAAAACTTAAGAATATATAGGCTAAAGGCGACTTGAGATCTGTGACAAAAGAATAATTCCCTCCGTCAACTCCCATTTTATGATTTGAGCGTTGGTGAATAATCAAAACATCGTAACTACAGCTTGAATGGGCTGTAGTTTCGATGTTATGATCATTAATCCACAATATTTATCGACAGAGTAGTATTTCTTTTACGCACCTGCGTAAATTGCATCCTTTCATAGCCTCAAGTTGCTATTGCAAATATGATGTCGATTACCCATCCTTTGGTTTGGCGGAAAGATTATGTGGCCCACCGGGGAACGAACCTGTGACCCTAAGATTTTAGAAATTTGAAGTCAGTTTAGTGCTGAAGTTTACTTCTCATTCATGTTCATCCAAAAGTCTCCAAAAATCGCGAGAGATTTTTTAAAGAGAAAACATGGTGGGAAAGGTAGAAATTACAAGGTTTTCCATGCATGAACGTTTATCAAATGGTATAAACAATATATGATTTTTTTTAATTTTCAACTTCCAGTCGTTATTCACTGTATATCTGCCTAAAATTGTCTCGACTGGTAACGGGTTAAAGCGATTTAACACGTCTTATAGAGGCAATAATTAATATTTATGATTTTTTACCAACAAAAAATATCAAATTAATCTATAGATAATTTAATACAAGTTCCGATAAAGTTTATTATGACAAAGAACATCAAAACGGGATGGGGTGAAAGATTAAATTGTCATATAATATTAGCCCCAAGCACGTGCCGATTTTAATAATTTTCACCTGTACCTAATATCATACAACTGCAAAATGGTTTCCACCAGAAAATGGGAGTAACCTGTCCTTTGTTCATACTGACGAATCACCCGCGAGCGCTTCATTTTATTGGTTTGGTTTGGTTTAAACCTATTCATTTTACATGGATTGGGAAACAAGTTTTTACAACTTGGATTAATCCCTCTCGATTTTGCTTCCTGGAAAATTGACCAGTACTCGCGCCGAATGTGTGGGCCAATGAAAGAACCAAGATCGATAGCCACTCCCGGGAATCGAACTCAGGACCTTTGGGTCAAGAGGCCGACGCTCTACCTCTAGACCACGAACACTACATTTTATTCATCGCATTACCTAGTTAAGCGTATTTTATGCATATTTCAAGATGGAAGCGCATACGAGCGCTTTGTTCCATTCCTAACATGAAGCACAAGGCCTTAACTAAAATTGATATAGGTTGTTTGAGTTTTAAAAGTCTATCGCCGCCAACATAGCGCAGTTGGTTAGGCACAAGACTTCCAATCTGGAAGTCGTGGGATCGATCCCCGGTGGCGGCAAATATCCTTTCCGACGTTTGTCTCTCACCAATGGGTAGATAATCGTAAACCTATGTGAGATAGCAGCCGGAGGCTAGGACAGGGTGTAATGGTAGTACAGGTGAAAGAAATACCAGGAATCCATTGTTAGGTGCTCCGACCGCCGCGATATAAATGCGAAATTGTTGAAAGCGGCGTAAAACCCATTCAAACAAACAAATTAAAAATCTATCCTCGTTTACATTTAACGCGGACGCCGTACGATTTTGTTTGTCTGATACTTTTGACATTCGTTCGATGTTATTTGTAATCGCGTTTTGAATAAAAAAATAGTGGTAATACCCGCACACTTTTTATTAACATATGTGATCCGTCAAGCGAAAAGGGACCATCTGGGAACTCTGTAAAATAAATATTTGAAAAGAGATTGGGTTCAGCATAGATCAACTAGAGATCGCATTTCAAAAATTCTTTCACTGGAAGGTAGATTATTCATTCTAGATTAAGAAAATAAGCAAAGTGCGAAAAGTTTCTACCCAAGTCAGTCTGCGCACTCCGCGCAGTCTTCCCAGATGGTCCCTTTTCGCATGACGAGTCACATATCCTAAAAATCATTGACGTGCCCCCACGGCAAGTGCATGACATTCGCGAAGAAATTACGCGTTATTGCTTTCATGGTGTGTATACGAGCTTTGGCTTTCACATTATTAAAATTGGTTATAACTTCTTGTTAAACGAAATTGTAGGCTAAAGTCGACGTCACCCGTTAAACCATACAATGATCGCACGGACATAGTGGGACACCATAAGGACAAAACACGGCGAGCTTGCGTTCGCCCGCCGGATCCGTAATCCAAATGTGAACTGTTTACATTTTTTAAGAATGTCATGACCTTATGCGTGGCATTTCTAACGATTCCATACATCTGTTAAGTGCAAGGACTGATAACAGCCCCAAGCTCACCATTAAACTTATAACGCCGTTTTAAAATGGCGGTATCATATGCAAAATATGACGTCATTTTCAACGTTGCATTTGCATGATTATACACTAGTGTTATAACACGCGTGTATTATAAACAAAAATCAACGACGTTATCTTAAATCCCCGACTTCGGTTATTTACATTATAAATAGTACATAAAATTTACCAACATATCTCGTGCTGTCAGAAAACGATGCAAAAATGGATAGATTTACCGTCCCAAAAGGGTAACAATTTTACAACATTCGCTCCCGCGTGAAATCGCACTTGATTATAATTTCAATAATAATCGGCACTTTATTTAAATGAGCATGTCACTCTTTAATAAATGTGAAAATAATTTCACTTTAAATAATTCAAAACGGTTAAATGCTACTGAAAGTGCACCTGTCAAGAATCCAAAGTTTCCCGTTAAACGGAAACAAAAGAGATTTTGGCCGTAGATTCTATTCGCGATTGAAATACATTCTTTTCCTTAATATTTGGTAGTAAGTTGACCCTTTGCTGTTTAGTCCCTGCTTTTTACGTGCCTGTGATTTTATGATTGAAAAAAACATTGTGAAAAAAGAAGAAATTGCTTCTGACAAGCAATTTCTTCTTTTTCCACACTGTTTTCTACCCTACAGAATGGTTATTTTTTAAGTTAAATCCACTTTAAATGTTCGTCTGCAAAACCTTTGAATTTGGACAGGTCCAAAATTTTGTAAAACAGGAAAGGGTTAAGAGATTATGACTTATTCGGTGGCGGATCCAGAAGGGGTTCGGGATTCAAACGACAACCCCCTTACCTCTCTGAGGCATGGTCATTCCATCGTCATAGGGAAATACAATCGAAATTTCGATATGCTGGAAAACGAATCTCAGAATTTAAGAAATTTGTATGGCGTCAACGAATTCGGGTCCCAATGAATGAATAGTTAAAAGCTTACATGGGCAATTTTAAAGCTTCGTCCCTGCTTTTAATGTATACTTTTTCGTTTTTGTTTTCCTTATAAATTTATTTATTTATTTTATTTTATTTTTTTTTTTTTTTGGCTGTAGTTTTTTCTTTTTTTTTTAGAAATAACGAACTATTCCCTGTATCAAGCTACAGTTAACATCATCGTAAAATTGACTATGTGAATGAATTTAGAATGACTAAGGAATGAAGTTGAATGAGTGTGTGGAACCAGTTTTGGGTGAATTAAGTGGGAGGTAAACCTATTCGCAAATTTTGTTCAGGATGAAGAAAATTAGCGATATTGATAACCTCCTTTTAATGAAATATTCACACAAGTTCTATCGATATCTTTTTTATTCCTTCAAGAACCTATTAGACGCTTACAATTTGCATTGGGTCAGTGGAATCTCGATTTTTCTCTATCCAAATTTATGTTGAATGACGTTGTTGATTATATATTTTTCAATGGGTTTGAGCGTTTTTGAATGGTCTGAGTGAGTGTTTGGAATGAATGAATGGAGCGCCGAGTGAGCGATTTAGAATGGTTTTGATTGAGGTGAATGTCATTCAATTGATATCAAATGTTGAAAAGAAGCTAATTTATGATTTTTTCCATCATTATTCTACGTAAGTTTCATACGAAGAATCTTATGAAAACCGGTCTTTTTAAACAATGCGCAAATGAGCCGTAAAATAAACGAAACCCCACTTCCGGTTTATAAAGTCGAGAGGCCGCTGTCCATTACCAGCTTAAAACACTGTAGGAATTTGTATTTTCGAATCCCCTTTACAGAAATCCTGGATCCGCCATTGATATTCAAAAAGGAATTCTATGAATATGAATCGTACATACATTTGAAAAAAAAAAAAGAATTGAGCTAGGACAATCACTTAAGAGATGAAGAATATATCTATTATTTTCATGAAGGTATGAATATTTAAAACCTGATCTAACTTTATGAATGTGCACAGCGAATTCATACATAAGTGTGATTAGGTTTTATGCAGTTTCATACCTCAAATTCAAATTCAAATTCAAATTCCTTTATTGGTTTAAAAATCCAGTTATAGGATTGTCACCAAGAACATACATACAATAAACATACAAGACAGAACTTATCAAAAGGTATATATCAGATTCAATGATAATACCTCAATGATATTACTAAAAAATCTTTTAATATCTTGTAATTTAGAATCTTGGAGCAAACTTGTCAAATAACGTAAAGCTTCGACCCCAGTCGAACCTAGACTGCAGCATAGGCGTTACTAGGATTTTGAATTATACACGCACTGAGAAGGCGACCAACATATAATTTATAGGATAGGCGATATGTGGACTGTGACAAAAGACGAACGTCATCCGTCCGCCCCCCTTTTCTATGATTTGAGCGTTGGTGAATTATCAAAACATCGTAACTACAGCTTGAATAAGCTGTAGTTTCGATGTTATGATCATTCATCAACGACGTCTTTCGAAAGAAGATTTATTTCTATTACGCACTTGCGAAATGTGCGTAATGGTAATTACGCCCTTGTACAATACCTAATTGATCCCTTTTCACCCGAAGAGCCACGTGTGAACTGCATCCAGGCTGTTCCGTTTGTATGCTATACAAATTGTCTGAAATTGTGGTTAACCCTTTGCTGTTTAATCCCTACTTTTTACGTGCCTGTGGTTGTATGATTGAGAAAACACTGTGAAAAAAGAAGAAATTGCTTCTGACAAGCAATTTCTTCTTTTACCACACTATTTTCTACCCTACAGAATGGTTATTTATCAAATTAAATCCACTTTGAATTTTCGTCTGCAAAACCTTTGAATTTGGACAGGTCCAAAATTTTGTAAAACAGGAAAGGGTTAAACTTTCACTCTAAAATTTATTTCTGGATTAAACGAAGTCCCGTTGATGTCAATGACGATGCTTCAAGGAAGCCATAAAATTAATTTGGCGACAAAAGACTGTTAAAATGAAGCCCGTAGACTAGAACAATGCAGGAAATTACAACAGAAATTCTATCACAATTATGGTTCTCCGTCATCCCGCGTCCTCGTTCCTGAAGAGTTAGACTGGAAGTCGTGTCGCAAGAAAACGACGATTCTTGTCAAGAGATTGAGGCCCAACTTTTTAAAAGGGGGCTAAAGGGGGCCAACAGGGAAATTTTCAAAATGTCTTCCTCGGCCGGAGGACCCTCAAAAAGTGCGACTTGAAACTTGTTAAAAATATTTTTCCTTTCTCCATTAATTTGTATTTACGTCACCTATTCAAATTTCTGGGGGATCAAAACCTCGTAACTAGATCATGAATAAGCTGGAGTTACGAGGTTTTGGTCGCACACCAACGATAGGCTTATAAGCACCCCTGCAAAATTATAAATAACAACTAATTAATATCATCTTTTATACACATTCAGTTATTTAAATTCTAAGTTTGAGAACATTTTGAATTGAAAATGAGAAAAGGCTTTATAACCTCGGGCCTAGGTGTCATTTTTTGAGAATAAGGGAGGAAATTTGAAATAGTAAAATATGGGTAGTGTTCCTTTTTTTATTTCAAACTGAACACTTACAAAGAGCCTAGGAGACAGGCTACGGCCGAATCTGAGATGACCCTGTCAAATATTTGCAATTTGAGTAAGTCAGGTCAAAAATTGGCTGACTAAAGTTTTTATTCAAAATATTTTCGAACATGGAAAAAAAACACATGATTGTATAGATGTGTATGACAAGTGACGACACCCATTACTGCGGACAAGCGTATCGAACTGTGAGGACACTGATACTCGGTCGTGGTATATACGTTACAAACCGGTGAAAAACAAACACAAGTGGAAATGCACCTTTGACTTTGGAAATAAGCACAGGGATATGTCCCGCTGATTTTTTTAAAAAAACATATATGATAATATAGACAATGGGTCGAACTCAATTTTGGAGCGAACATCACCCGGCACGAATCGAGAGTCGATTTCTAAGTCAGTTTTCCCCCAATCTGAATGCATAATACATCATTTTATAACTAAATGGATAAGCTTCCATTGACCAGACAGACTTCATTTGGGAAAGCCAAACTAAAATGCCGTGCGATTAAACGTCAATTTCGCAACTCAGACAAATGTCTGCTGAAAATATTACTGGGGCAAACGTTCATACAGACGCCTCAATCGTTGGTATTTACTCCCGATTCGGGTAGAATATTATTTATTTACCATGTAAAGTTATTTAATTTACCATCACAACATTGGTACGCACCGACAGAACGGCTTTTGTCCTAGACGCCGCTGAAAATATTCCTAATTCGCCATAACGTAACACCGAACCGTGAATTGTAAGTAGTGATTCGATTCGTTGCAATCCTATGAAACGAACGAAAACTCTACTCGCTGAATATTCCCTTTTAATTAACCGTATTTGCGAAATCGATATGTAAAGGATGGGCAAGTTTTTAAAAAATCAATTTCATTTTATCAAATTTATTTTTATCTTTACTTTTTTCCGTTTTAACAATTTTGAATATTTATTTGAAATGTTCGGGATCGTGAGTTTGGTCACGAAGTTCAGTATTCAATGGTAGCTTATCAATTCAGCTATGAAATGATGTAATGTGTATTCATATTCGTTAAAAACTGACTTAGAAATCGACTCTCGATTCGTGCCGGGTGATGTTCGCTCCAAAATGGAGTTCGACCTCTTGTCTATATTATCATATATGTTTTAAAAAAAATCAACGGGACATATCCCTGTGGAAATAAGCTATACCAGATAACCAAAACCCTGTACTAGAACTACCGTATTTTCTAGCATCCAGCTGCTATCCCACATAGGTCTATAATAATGAACCCTTTGGAGTTAGACAATGGGTCGGAGATGATGAGTGCCGTCGTCGGGGATTGATTGAACCCGTGACCCTGTGACTGCGCAATGGGGGCGGCTTTTTTGTCATCCTGAACGCACCTAGTTGTTCTTAATAATTTTAAAAAAGCACAAGTAACAAATTCGTAGCCATTTTGCAAAATTGAAAACAGGATGAGGGTCTTTGATTTCGTAAAGAATTTCAAGGTAGTGAAGCTTGCGTGTCAGTTCGAATACATAATGTTTTTAGTCATCATATTTCCTGTAGAAAACTCACTCGGAACCGGCAAAACTACTTTAAGTGAATTTCTTGATTCCTTTGAAGCGCCTCGTGACTCTTTACATAATGGATGCATGCATACGAGACCACAAAATTATCGCGTTTTGGTAATTTCTAAGAAATCTATTAATACATTTTGATTCTGTGTTCCAATTGGACTTTTTATTGTTGTGATTATTCGTTTTTATACAGTTTCCGATCTTTTTTAAATAGCAGTTTTTTACGACAACCAAACCTTCCCGAGGTGTCTGTGATATTGCGATTGCATAAAGAGATAATAAGGAAAAACACAAAGTACAAGACACTGTTTACGGCAAACGTGATGATTAACGAATTTCCGATCGCTTAATTGGCGGAATTCAGGTCCTTTTACAACTTGAGGACATTATTTAGTTATCTTTTACATAAGAATGCTTGGGTTCAAAGGATTCCAACGCAATGTAACTGAAGCTCATTTTATAAATGTATAGTTACAGTTGTTAAGACATCAGTAATCGAAGTGAATTTTCTAAGATAGCCTTTCTTTTGTGAAAGAGGTGAAACAGTTTTACATTTTCTTATTCATTTATATACTTTTTTTCAACTTTTCTTAGCCTTATGCCTCATATGATTTATCTTGATTTGGTGGTAAAAACTCTGGACTTTTTCTATTACAATGCGACAAATAACAATGACGAAGCCACTGAGAATGTTGTTCCCACTCTCTTGTGAACAGGCTTGAGTCTCTAAATATTCTTAGTTAAGTTTTAGCATATAACATCACCATATTGTTTTGATACATTATATGATAGGTATTTAAGGAATTGGCAAAAGACAGATATTTAGTCTAAAACTTTGACGTATGATAAATTCGTAATACGGTTTCCTGTCCAGGTATATGACGATTTATTCCCGGCAGTAAAAAATGATGTAGACCTGCGCCTCGGGTGACATCATTTTTTCCATCCGGAAAAAAATCGTCATATACACCGGCAAGAAACCGTATAAACTATAATGTGACCCTTCAGGCTAAGATTTATATAGGGTTTTATGTCGCCTTTAAACATTCTTTCGGTCATATCGCGGCAGTTGAAGTACCTAACAATGTATTCCAGGTATTTCTTACACAGGTACTACCATTGCAATCTTTTCTTGCCCCAGCTGATATCCCACATAGGCCTACGATTATCAACCCATTGGTTGGAGACAAATAGTCGTAAATGATGAGTGAGTGCCGCCGTCGAGGATAGAACCCGGGACTTTTAGATTGACAGTCCGACGCGCTACCAACTCCGCTATGACGGCGGCCTGTCAGGCTAAGAGGGACCATCTGGGTGGTACATAAGTGTCGACTCTTGTTAGTCTGCGCAGGTCGCGCAGACTTACTAGCGTCGACATTTTTCGCACTAAGCTGATTTTCTAAATCTAAATTAATCACTCTATTTTCCGAAATCATTGAATTGTTTCCGAAATGCGACATCAGTCCTGTGTTCAGAATGTAAAATCGTTTCGCTACCGCTTTGAGATGGTACCCTTCTTTGCACGTTCACATAGGTGCAAAGCGAGGTATCATTTCGAAAGCGTTTCGCTAACGTTTTCAACCTGAACGCAGGGCTGGTTACCATCTACTGTATTAAAACACCTTTTTACTGCAAAGTTTCACTTAACATGTCACGTTTTCTCCTTTCTGAAATAGCCTTTTCAATGGCTTTGATTGCGCGAAGAAAATGTTCAGGTAAATACTCAATTATCTCGAAGACAAAATAATAAAGTGACACGAAAATGCATTCTTCTAAACGCGACAAAATTCCATTTCCACGAATCACACGCGATATTGCGAAAGGAAATGCATTTACAACACTTTCATTTTTGCCTGGCTTAATTGATTTTATTACAGTTTACAACAAGACTGAGAAATCAGGGGATATACGAGCTTTTTTTAAAAGAAAAAAAGCGGGAAAACCTTTAAGAACCTTTCGTTACGCTTCTTTCAAGATATTGTTTCGATGTTTTGGTATCGAACAAACGAAATACTAAATATATTTTATTGAAAACAAAACAAACAAACAAAAATCACAAGGAAATAAAATAAAGAGAGCATTTGGTCTTTGTTTTCATTTTTCGATTGAAATTGACGAAGAATTTATGAAAATCACAAAAAAATCTGCTTCAATTTTCAATAGAACGATAATTATCGAGGCGTTATAATTTGATTCAAAAGTGCGCGACAATTTTTCCGTTAGCCCAAATTTTCTAGCGGGATCGATAGCGGTTGTTATATTAGGGATGATTGACTGCGCAGGTGCAGTCGCCAGGTAACATCATCCGCGTCATTATCGGCAAACGGCACGTGCGATGCATCATATGGTGTCCGAGAGAACATTTCCCGCAACCAATCATATAGCGCGCAGCAGTCGCGTACCCATTTCCATTCAATGTTCAATGGACATGAATAAAATAGTTTTGAATGTGAGAAAACGACTGCAAATTGATTGATATGCCCTCAAATTTGAGAAATAAAGAAGAATTAAAATAGAGAATTTCTTCTTAGAAAATCTTAGGAATTCGTTTTCCGAAACCATAAGCATATTTAAATTTCGTATGAAAATACAAGCATCGTTTTTTGATTAGTTTATTTTACTCAAATATTGCATCACAACTAATTGGAATATTTGAACTCGATATGATATTTAAAGAAAAGCCGCAAAATGGGAATAATCACAATATAGACGCGATTTTCTTTTCTTAATTGATTCATTTTTAATACAAAATAAGCAATTCAGACGGATATGGCATAACGACCAATTCTAATGTTGCATAAATAAATAGCATATTTTTGAAAATTAAAATGGAACTTTAAATTATTATGGTGACTTTTAAAAGATTGAAGATGATTTTTTCCATGAAAAAAAAAAAAAAGAAATATGAAAAGCAGTAAAAAAAATAATTATGATCATAAAAAGATAATGATAATAACTAAAACATTCTGTAATTGCTATTTCTTTTAAACAAATCTAATCATTTTTTATGTGCTAGGAAACCTGCCCTGCGTTCAGGATGACAAAACGTCGCAAACAGCTTGCCAATTATACCCCGCTTTGCACGCAACTGCACGTGCAAAGCGGGGTATAAATGGACAACTGTTTGCCCCGTTTTGTTATCCTGAACGCAGGGCTGGCTGGACATATGAAGTAAAGGGTAAGCGAAACCGCCCGTCTCCCAAGATCAAAAGTATTGAAATTAGATTATTATTTTCTGAACGATTGATTTGAAATTTTATTTCACGAAATACACGGTGTTTGATAACAGCCGAATTGCGATCAATAACTCCCCGTCTGACAGCGGGTGTGGGCTCCAAAATTCGTGCCATATGGGCTCCGCTATATTTGGGTGCTTTATGAATGGGTTCAGAAGGGGACACATTTGTGCAAGAACCTTTATTAATATTCAGAAATGATTTTTTAAAGAAAAATAATCGAAAACAAATTTTAATTATGTCAAGTAATAGGCCTACATATTTCGTGTTGATAAAATTTTAACAGTCAGTTTAGTGTGACTTAGATTGTTTTATCTTTATTTATTTGTGACCCGTCAAGCGAGAATGGACCCTTTGGCTAGTGCGTAAAGTGTCAACCCTATAGATATGAATTGAGTCGAAACGCTTCGTATTTTGACTACTTTTCTGTATCTAGAAAGACCATTCTTCCGACTTGTACAAAGATTTTAAAAAATGTGACTTCCGGTTGACCTCTATCGGAGCCAATATCTTTTTCAAATGTGATCCGTCACGCTAAAAATGACCATCTGGGAAGTGCGTAATATGTCGACCTTTGTCAGACTGCGCGGATTGTGCAGACTGACCACGGTCGAAACTCTTTGCATTTTGCTTATTTTCTGAATTTAGAATGATCAATTCACCTTCCTGTGAAATATTTTGTGAAATGCGTCCTCTGGTTGGCCTGTTCTAGATCCAATCTCGTTTCCAAATATTTAATTTACAAAGTAACCAGATGGTCCCTTTTCGCGTGACGGGTCACAAATTTTAATTTATGGAGTTCCCAGATGGCCATCTTTTGCGTGGCTGATAACATTTTTGGCGTAGAAACTGGAGGCTAGGAAAGGTTGTAATGGTGGTACTTTTTTGAGAAATACCTTGAATCCTTTGGTAGGTGCTCCAGCCGCCGAAATATAACTGAAAAATTGTTGAAAGCGGCGTTAAACCCCATTCAAACAAACAAAACAAAATAATAACCCGTTGCTGTTCAATTCCACAATTTTACCTGTCATTTCAGGTAAGAAATATTGCAGAAAGAATAGAATAAATTGCTTGTAACGATCAATTTCTTCTTATCTAACACTAACTTTCATTGAAGTATGCAACTTCTTTCATATTGGACCAGTTAAAATAATCGGAGAATACGGAAAAGGATTAAAGCTATAACCGCTCTAACATATGCCAGACAGAAGCGACTAGATGGCAAAATATTAGTTTAAATTGATAAAAAACAATGAAAAGAAAACTGATTTTGAAATACAAATACCAACCAAACATTGTGGACAATGGAGATCTTACTTACAACAAGCAGTTTGTCATTTTTCCATACTTGCTAATGGACATGTTTGTGTGTTTGTGCCAAGAGAATGATTTATTCGAAAAAATAAGTACAAAATGGATTCTTATTAATTTTTTGCTTCGATTTTATCTCATTTTGTCCTATCGCTCTCTCATTTGTACTTTAAGAGATGTATACCTTCTTATTAAAATTCCCTTTAGATCAACAAGTTTAAATGATTAATCAAAAGTCAACATTGTCTAGATAAAACTGACTTTTGATTTCTCACTCAAAATTGTGGATCTGTATATATCCTGAAAATAAAATAAAAAGGAATAGTAACAAAATGGATCTACATGAATATCAAAAATATTCGTTCACAAAGGACAAGTGTCAAACCAGTGAAACAATGTCTCCCGTAGAACTATTTTACGATATCGATAATTTCTTTGTGAAGAAGAAAAACAACCTGACTTATTCTCATGACCCCGGAGTATCGTCTGTCCCAGTGTTCCATATTTGTCATTCTTGCCTGGCAGACGACTTTCTATTTACGGTGTACAAATGTGAAAATTGCAGTGGACAACCTAACACCCATCTATCGCAATCTGTTGGATGGTGATTTGCGAGTTCTCGCGGTTTCTCGTGGGAAAACGCGACTTCTGTATTAATTATTAATTCCTGAAATTCAAAGATCCGAAGCAATCCAAACAGAGAGCGTGTTCCCAGACGATATTTAATCAAAGGTGCGCACGTTCCTTTGTATCTCGTACCGGATTCACGAAACAAGGAAATTCTTTATCTTTGTTTTTAAATGAAATTTTATCCTTATTAACTCTTCAGACTGACCTGACATCAAAGATTTAAAGTGAAAAAAAGAAAAATCAAAACCATTTCAGAAAGCGAGTATAGAAGTACAAATGTAAGTGGGTGATCAAAGGTCATTCAGTCAATACCTGTATAGACAAAATTGACATTCGAACACACATACAAACATGTTTATGTCATCCATCAGTCGGCGACAAAAACGACTTTACTTTCGAAATATGTGTATGCGAAACGGTTTGATGCTACGGCGCTTCTACGGGATATAATGTGATATTTTATTTTGCTTTGATGAGGGTATGAAACGAAAAATCGTATCACAGTACATGAATGGGCGACCAAACGATTGTCAAAAAAAAAACAAAAAAAAACAGTTGAATATAGCTCTGATGGACGCATCACTATTGGAAAAGACATTATAAGCAGTTGGAAGAAAATAATATAGGGTATCATTTCATAGGAGCCCGTGGGTACTAGTTTAACCTAAATGCGGGACCACTCTTTGAACACTTTCTCCATGTGCCTTGTCATTATAAATAGACTGACCGGTCGAGATAGCTGCAACCAAAAACATTTTGGGGTTGGTCTGACATTATACATCATTTGAAGGATCAGTTTAATATCTATGGACAATGTTTAAGATATTTTTGGGTAAATTATACCTTTATGAATGGGGTTGTAGGGTTTCGTATCATAATCAGACCGACCTTTGTTCAGGGTGATGGAGCCATTGTATTGACCTTACAGCAGCTGTCTGAACCGCAATCAGCATGTTATAAACGTGTCCATGTTGTTACAGTTAACACCATCGTGAAATTGACGTTCACCTCGAATCAAAACCATTCCAAATCACTCGCTCAGCGCTCCATTCACTCATTCCATTCGTGAAATTGACAAGATGAATGGTTTTGAAAGGAAATTAAAATGGGTGAGTAGAGTGATTTTTGAGTAAAATTTAAGGGAGGTAATCCAATGTCGCTAATTTTGTTCAAGATGAAATATTAATAAAATATGCAAACAAATTTAATAGCTTCCTATTTCTTCAAGAACCAACCAGACACTTGCAATTTGAATTATGTCAGTGAAATCATATTTTTTCAGGCTTTATATTTTGTATGACGTTGTTGATTTTTATCTTTTTCAGTGAGTTTGGAGCGTTTTAGAATGGCTTGAGTGACAGTGTTGAATGAATAATTGGGGCGCTGAGAGAGTGATTTGGAATGGTTTTGATCGAGATGAATGTCAATTTCACGATGTTTTAGCTGTAGTTGACCTCAACTGGATTCAACCTCTTTTTCAAGACTTATTATATATATATATAATACATACTTAGTGTTTTGTATGAGAAAAAATATCTAACAAGGTTGGGAGAATTGATCATTGGCGAAGCTCTGCCGAGACAATTATCAATTCTCACAATCGAGTTAGATATTTTTTCATACAATACACTTAGAACGTATTATATTTATCTTATAACCTCTATTTATCTTCTTTTCGTCGATGTTTCCAACTGAAATGCAAGTTTCTAAAAATAACTGCATTATATCATTCTTCTAAAAATAACTATGTGATATCATAAAAAATATCATGCGGGTTGTTATCACACAGATATTTGTATATTTATAAGATAAACGAAGCTCTCAGATTGTCTCATGGTCGCGTGACTGTTCAGATTAAACCGGTATTATTATTATTATTATTATTATTATTATTATTATCGTTATTATTTTTGGCTTTGTTAATGGTCATTGTAATTTTCTTTAAAAAGAAAGTTTACAAAAGAAAAAAAGAAAACAACGTTATACTGAAATTAATAATAAAAGAATATAATATTATCAGATACCAAAGGAAAATTCTAACAGCTTTTGTTTGTTTGTTTTGTTTGAATTGGTTTAACGCCGCTTTCAACAATTTCGCAGTTATATCGCGGCGGCCGGAGCACCTAACAATGGATTCCTGGTATTTCTTTCACCTGTACTACCATTACACCCTTTCCTAGCCTCCGACTGCTATCTCACATAGGTTTACGATTATCTACCCATTGGTGAGAGACGAACTTGGGAAAGGATATTTTCCGCCACCGGGGAAACAGCTTTTGTACGCCCGAAGTTTAATATGAGGCGCTTACTTATCACAAAAAGGGCATGTTTTAGGGCTTTTAATGCATTGATGGCATTTACCCTCTTTGCATATTTCTGAAATGTTGTCTATCTACTCGTTTACCGATATGAGTTCGACCCCTAACTTTTCAAGATAAGTGTAAAAGATAAAAAAGAAGACCGGTCCGTTTAAGGGTAATTTAACATTTTCCTCGTATTAAAATAAGGATGCCAGATTTCAAACAAAGAGATCAATACCTCGGCTGGAGTCAGCCTCGATTCGTCTGCTGCGACAACATACGGGTACTTCTGTTGTGAGTGCAAACACGTGCGGACGGCCTTGAAAACGTTTGTGGAACGATTCACTGTCAACACCCTTTATCCATAGCTATCCCTATCCTGTGTTTAGGATGCAAAAATGTTTGCAAATGTTTATGCATGGTATCCTGTTTTGCACGTAAATAAACGTGCAAAGCGGGTATCATCATATGCACGTTTGTGAACGTTTTTCAACTTCACCGAAAGACTGGCTTTTAAGGTTTTAACACAGTCCGTCTATTTTTTCTTGACATTAATAAATAAATCATCAAATATTTAACCCCAAGCCACTGTGAATAAAATACATTTTAAGAAATGTGTTGATATGAAACGGTTTTTTGTCATTTTTATCAATCTATCATTTAAAGAAAGTTTAAATACCGATCCTGCCATGAACGGAATAAAAAATGGAGCACCGATTAAATTATAAAGTATTAAAGAATTGAAATTCAATTGTTTTAAAATTATGGGAAAATCGACATGCATTTAACCAGTCCTACGTTCAGGATGAACAAACGGTGGAACTTGAAAACTGTTCGCAAATTATATCCCGCTTCGCACACAAGTGCGCGCGCACATAGAAGGGAATATTTTGCAGACAGTTTGCACGTGCAGCTGACATTTCCAACAATTTTATATGAGTGCAACTTTAAGCTTCAGTTCGGGCCGTGCAGTCTGATCAGTTTTCACTATTATTGAAAGCTACGGTAGCCGGATGGATAGCCGGTGTTTAAATATACACAATATTTCTTTAATGTAATTCAGTGGATTATCGATAAATAATGGTAGATTATCACTTGATAATTTCACCACAAAAGCAGTGAAATTATCAAAAACTTCTACCCTGCTTTAGTGCATTTCATCCTATCTGACGTCATCAATGCGGGGCGAAATAAGTGACGTCACAATGAACGTTGCATAGCAATCATGCGCAAAATGACGCGCTTTACGAAAATATGTCCTAGAAATGTCACATTTTGTCTCATTTTTGCATTAAAGAAATAGAATAATCGTTTGTTTTTCGCGTAAGATCGATAAATATTTCATTTCGTGAGCAGCAAAAGCTATATTTTCACTCGTGGCTCTGCCACTCGTGAAAATATAGCTTTTGTTGTTCACTCAATGAACTATAAGTCGATCTTACACTGAAACAAACGATTATCCTCTATATATTTTGCAATTTTTCGTTGTCCAGGTAGCTCAAAGTCTAACCATCATCCAGACTTTCGGGTAGTGGAACCGTAATTGTTCCGCAACGTTTCGGATGTCATGAACTTTAACAACGTTATCCGAGGTTTCCTAAAGGTTTCGTTTGGAAGCTTCGATTAACATTGTTACAGATAATGAGTTCCAAAATGTTACGAATCTATTACGGTTCCACTAACCTTAATTGAGATTGTTCGTGAATTTTCCAACAATTGCATGTGGCTGTGTGATAGACAGACATTTCGCAGGCTGGTCAATCGCATTAAAAGTAATCGGGCATTGTGGGCAGAGACTATTGTTTTCGTAGTCATCTATTAATCTGCGTTTTCACAGACTTTTCTTTAACGCTTTTCGGTCGTTTATCAAGAAATAACGGTAGATTATCACTTGATAATCTCAGCGCAAAAGCAGTGAACTTATCAAAATTTTATACCCTGCTTTTGTGCATTTCACCCTATCTGACGTCATCTATGCCGGGCGAAATAAGTGACGTCACAATGAACGTTGCATAGCAATCACGTGCAAAATGACGCGCTAAACGAAAATATGTCCTAGAAATTTCACAATTTGTCTCAATTTTTGCATTAAAGAAATAAAATAATCGTTTGTTTTTCGAGTAAGATGGAATGATATTTCATTTCCTGAACAGCAAAAGCTATATTTTCACTCGTGGCTCTGTCACTCGTGAAAATATAGCTTTTGTTGTTCACTCAATGAAATATAAATCGATCTTACACTGAAAGCAACGATTATCCTCTATATCTTAGTCTTTACGTCGCGCACATGTTAAATTGCAGGAAATGTCACGCAGAGACTCAAACTGGTTATCGACAAAAAAGATCACTTACTAGTAAAGGCTGAAAAAAATGATTCAATTTGTTGTATGCTTTTTAAGAAGGGTGATAACCAATTGGGGTATGCTTGCAATTTTTGGGAACATTTTTTAAGAATCAAGATACGGTTTTTGGGGTTCTTGAGATGCCTCAAATGTGACTTGTTTATTATCTGCCCTAGAATTACTATATTTACAATTTAAAACTTATCGTAACCAACTATTGGATGCAATTTGGAAATGTCTTGCACATGCTAAAGTTTGTCGAATATTATTATAAAAAGGTCACACTCTTAGACTTAAATGGATTCTGTTGTCGTGGATTTTTATCAACACTCGATTAAAGAGTCGGAACTCGTCAAGGGTGCTTGAACAGACAGATAAAACGCCTCCAATCGACCGACTTGTTTCTTAAGTACGGAACTTCTTTCAGAGTGCGGAATTGTGTTCCATACTGGGCTCCCAACAAGTGCTTTACTTCTGAAAAGTTCCCCCATTGTCTGCCGCTTTCCTGGGAAAAACGAGCCGATAATGTGCGATGATTAATACAAAATTAGACCTCTCCATCAAAAACACGAAAAATCCCCGCACCACTATTAGATTATTTGATTAGGTTCCATTTTGAACAGATATGAAAATTAATTGGGAAAATGACTGTCAATACAAAGGCTCTAGCGCCGAAGCAATTTTTCCATCATTCAGTGAGCGCAGATCTTGCTGGGACATTAAAACCCAATATCCTCCAGGGGCTTGGAATTGTCATAATGACTTCAGATAAAGAACAAAACGTTTGACAAACGTTCATTTTAGAATATCGAATTTGCATAGGGGCAATTAATCCTTTTCCTGCGTCAAGAATAGTTGTGACCCGTTCTTAGAATTGCGAAGAATGTCGACCCTGGACAAACTACGCGATCTGTGCAGCTTAACCAGGGTAGATACTGTTCACTTTAGACAGATTTCTTATTGAAAAGGGTTATACTGCCTTTCCATTTTAATAGGCCCAGGTTACCTTTGCTGGATCAAGCAAGTTTTATTATTCATTTTGATATATTAGACCTCTTATTGACTCTTAATGTTTAGCAGATCACATCGAATATCAAGAAATTAAATGTTTGCATATTAATCATAAGACATTTAAAATTCTGTTTGCTATGGTAAGCAATTCGCCAGATTAGCAAAGGTTAGCGAGGGCGAATTGTTAAGGTAATCGAAGATCACTACCTAGGTTTAGCAAAAACTACATGCTGAGCTAAGCGAGAAAAACTTGCTTAGGTTAGCGAGGATTATTTGCTAAGGTAAGCGACGAGAAAAGGACAGTGAGGACTTGAGTTCAAGAAAGGGAAGGTGTGCAAAGATGACTTCCTAGGATAAGCAGGGCCTCTGTCAAAGATAAGCGAGGACCACTTGCTCATGGTTACGACGACAATTTGCTACGATATGTGAGGCCCACTTGCTAGGAAAAAGAAGACCCCTTTCTAAGAAATGGACGACCACAGACGGACTTCTTATTAACCCTTTGCTGTTTAATCCCTGATTTTTACGTGCCTGTGATTTTATGATTGAGAAAATAGTGTGAAAAAAGAAGAAATTGCTTCTGACTTGCAATTTCTTCTTTTTCCACACTATTTTCTACCCTTCTGAATGGTTATTTTTCAATTTAAATCCACTTTAAATTTTCGTCTGCAAAACCTTTGAATTTGGACAGGTCCAAAATTTTGCAAAACAGGAAAGGGTTAAAGTGAGCAAGGGTTTTCTTGCAAAGATAATCGAGAAAGAAATGCATACGTTGTTAATAACCATTTTGCTAAGATAAGGTAGGGCCACTTGCTTAGAATAGTTAGTATCACTAGCTAAAGTTCGCGACAGGTAGCAAAGACAATTACGAACCATTTGCTAAGGTAGAGGGCGTGAGATATTTGTTAAGAAAAGCCAGAGCCATTTGCTTGGGTATGTGAGGATCATTATGTTCATTGTAATAAAAAGAAGTACAGAGAAAAGGTTGGTCATAAAACTCGTTTGTCATATAGACATTAGTATTATTGTTTATACTAACAACCTAAGATAGCTCTAAGCCTTGCAACCATATGATCAGATGGCTATGACCAGGAAACTCGATTGAGCATGTGGGCGACATTTCCAGCAATTTCACACCTGCGCGAGGTACAAAAGTTGAAAAGCGTTGACAATGACATAATGCAGTAATGCTATATACTGACCGCATGAAGATGGATTAAGACCTTTTCTATCTATGTTACGCATAGTGAAGATTTTGGTCAGACTGTGTGGCTTCACAGGCTGGCTGGCCAGAAACTTTGCTTTGTGCACATTTGAAATTGTTGGAAATTTCATGCACAGGCTTAATTGATTTAAATTCTTTATGTCCTTTTTCACACTCAATGAAAGCTTGGTCTATTGACATTCATATGAGAGTTTAAATGCACAGAATTAAGTCATGCAAGTTCACTGATTTGATTAACGCCTAATTTAATATTTGAATCGCGTTTGAGGTATAAAAGGAGTAACATTTGTGTCTGTGCGGGACATTTCCAACTAATTCGGATGTGCAAAATGCAAAGCCTCTTGCCAGCCTGCGCAGAGACTGTCCAGAGTCTAAACTTGGCGTTAGATAGAGGGGTGAGGTCTAAACAACACATAAGACGACCAGAGATCATTATTATTGCGGTGTGTGACTCAATTGTTGTGCTTCACTCGAATGTGAAAATGTTGGATATGTCAAGCAAGGGCTCATATATGTGACCCGTCACGTGAAAAGGGAACTATATAAATATACTATAGATAGTTGAAATATAGATTGATCCTAGTGCACTAGAGGTCGCATTTCGAGAATTCTTTGACAGGAAGGTAAATTGATTATTCTAGATTAAGAATGATAGTAAAGTGAGGAAAGTTTTTACCCCAGTCAGTCTGCTCATTCCGCGCAGTGTGACAGTTCGACATTTTCCACCATTTCTAGACGGTCCCTTTTCGCGACACTTGTCACACATGATATCAATTAAAGTATACCGATTTTGCATAGTGCAAAAAGATTCGACCCTTGTCAGTCTGCGCAGTCCGCGCAGTCTGACTAGGTCGACACTTTACGCCCTATCCAGATGGTACCTTTTCGCGTGACGGGTCACAATTATCATTAAAGAACAGTGGTATTCTTAGAAAAGGATTACGCGACTGAGATTGAGACACTTGGCTATAAAAACGTTGGAAGTTTTAATGTCATGGCTAATTAAATAATGGGGCGACAAAGCGACATTTCCTCGAATAGGGACATAATTTAAAGCAAACAATCATAAACGCGCCAGAAGAAAGACTCCAAGAATGGCGGTTGGGGTGTCAGGTTTCCTTTGTACGGGTCCTTTCATGTCGGAATTTTGGTGCCATCCGTACGGGCTTTTGTCAAAGAATGCTCCGCAATGAACTTGGATTCCCCCTGGGACGCTTTATTGTTTCAGATGTTCGGAAATTTGATCGTACATATTTTTTTAACAACGGATGACACGTAGATTGGATCTTTCTGCAAAAAAAGAAAAGAAAAAAAACGAAAAAAAAAAAACGCAAAGAAATGCGACCATCATCCACCTTGTAACTCCGTAAACTGAATAGTAGAACAAGAGATTAGATCCAAGATCCATCAAAGGTCAACTAAAAGTCGTAAAGATCTATAGAAAAGAAAATGAGTCTGTGCGTGACATTTCCAACAATTTAACATGTGAATGAACGTCTCACATTTAGAAACCTCGACTACAACATAGTGCGATTACAAGATTGCCTGATTGTCTAAAGACATATTGGGACCCTATCTATCCACAAAGCGCTAAGTGAAGATTCTGGTCAGACTGTGCAGATGCACAGGCTGGCAAGAATCTTTGATTGGCGCATAATTAAAATCGTTGAAAATGCCACGCATTTGCTCAAATGTGATCTGTCCGACTAAAATGTGCAACTTTGGAATGGCGTAAAATTTGGACCCTAATCGGACTGCGCGTAGTGCGCAGGCTGACTAGGGTCCAAACTTTTCGAACGTTTGCCCATTTTCGAATCCGGAATGATTAATCTACCTTCCCAAAGGAAGATTTTTTGAAATGCGACTATGGTTGACCTATACTGGGACCTAACTCTTTTGCGAATCTCTTTTTTAACGGAGTTCGAAGATGGTTCCTTTTCGCAGGACAGGTCACTATATAACAAGTATGAATGATCATCAAAATTCTGAGTAGTAAGAAAAATATCTACACATGTCAGCCTGTACATAACGCACAGCCTGATCAGGAGCGACGTTTTTGCACCACTAAGATCACCCTTATATCTAAGACGGATCATATCCGACTTAAGTTTATTTTATCAGTATCAGCGATATCTATTTTTTCTGCCTGTTTTTTTCTCGTAAAAAATAGTCTCGCATTTTCTTGGAAATAGGCTGCACCGACGTAGTCTGCAGCTCCACATTCTAAGCATTTTAGAAAAAAATATTGATAAAAAATAACCATGTAGTCCGAATCGGTGTATTATAATGGACTTTCTTCAGAACTCAGTGTGTACAAGAGTCGTTGATGTGCATTTAGCAACCACAACATTTTTATTTACTTTCAGGATTCCATGTGTCATTCTTTAAAAGTCAGCGGATATTTATGCAATATCATTATTTTCAGTGTTAGAAATCACTATGTTACACTCATCAAGTGACTGCTCCTTTTTAATGGCTACTATAATCATGTAATCTTGTATTTTTGCATATAACTATACAAATATCCCTCTGGAATCATCACATGTGATATTTTTGTATTATCACATAGAAATTTTTAGAACAATGACATAATGCAGTTATTTTTAGAAACTTACATTTCTGTTAGAAACATAGACGAAAAAGGCAATTAGAGGTTACAAGATAAATGTAATACGTTATTACTGTATTGTATGGAAACAATCTAACTCGGTTGAGGAAATTGAATTGCCTGCACCATTGAAGAACAATATGCAATACTCTTTAATAGAAATGGGGTTTTTGTCGTTAATTTTGATATGCGTACACCATTTGGAAAGATATATGCCTATTAAACGATCTTTGTCATCACTTTCCTTAAAGTTTAATTTACACCAAATGATTTGTAACTACAGTATCATAAAGGCGGTACCAATTATACTTTTAACTTTTTAAACGGTTAAGACTCGCTTTATTGTCCGTAAAATGAGTTACAAAACTTTGTACTATGACGGAATTTGAATATTGAGTATCATATCAAATTTGGGTATGCTTGTACACAAAGTAGTTTCATGAGAAACTGCCAAATATTTGTATCACCTTTTTTGTTTTACTTTAAATGATATCAAATCATAATAAACGAAGAGAACATTTTTATTGAATCAAAATAACACTTCATGGTGAACCCGCTTCCCGCATTCAAACACTTTGAATATGTTTTTGTTGGAAACCACTACATAAACAAAACCATTCTCTTCATTAATTCACGTCATTTCCCTCGTCATGTACTAGCATCTTTGTTAAGAATATCGTCCAATTAATGTAAACCGCCAAAAACCAAATAGTTATTATTGTTGTCGACATTTTCGACAATAAAGCCATTTTTTGAACGAGCAAATAGCGAAACATGAATTAGATGACATCGCAATGTCTTCGTTTTGAATCATTTGGTATCTTTGATCTTTATAAATCACTAAGAAATTGACGCTTTCAATTAAAAAAACGTTGTAAGCGATATCTTGATTTAGGCAGAAGTCAATCATCAATTGGAAAATGCAGTACATATGCACTGAGGATAAATTATTTTACGCCGTGTCATGAAATTTCCTTTTATCATGCAATGAAGCCTGTATTGACCTGACATCACCGGTCTGATAACATTACATGATATCAGACAGTTTATTTTTAGAAACAATTTGCGTACACTTTTCCCTGAATTTTTTTTGATTTTTAAGGGTTTATTATAATTAATCAATGAAAATGATTGCGTGATAAATAGAACAACATGTTATTAGTGTCTTAAGATATCAAAGTTATCTGGTCTCGGCTGTGAGAAATTATCATGACTCGGCAAAGCCTTGTCATGATAAGTTCTCTCAACCTCGACAAGATAACATTGATATCTCAAGACACTCACGTGTTATTCTCTATTAATACCGTACTATTCGTGCGTATAAGTCATTGTTTCGAACGAAAAAAAAGGTCATACGTGGCTAGCTATATAGATAGGGTACAATTAAGATGTACTCGCACCACAAAGAGTCACGGTTGACAAGAAGGTCGCCCGACTGATGCATATCTCACTTTGATTCTCACTTCACGGTACTTTGATAATTAAAGGTTAAACGCCGAGTCACTGCAGTTGAACACCATACTTTCTAATAGATTCTAAAACTTCTTCTTCTTCTTCTTTTTCTTCTTTTTTATCATCTTCTTCTTCTCCTTTACAATGTTTTGTGGTTGTGGTGATGATAAGCACAGCTTAGTCGGGAGGGAAAAATCTTACAAGTGTAAAAATGTATTTGCTAATTTCAGAGATGTCAAAAGAATCATTTGAATTTTTTGCACAGTGACGACGAAAATGTCGCTGCCGACCATTCGAATCATCGCTCGTACTTTTCCGTAAAGTGGGAAGTTCCTCGGACTTAAATGCAGCTCTTCTGTGTCATTTAAGGTAAATCGGTTTCTGTTGGTATTTTGGTTAAAACGCTTGAAGGATTAACACATTTTTAAAGGTAGTGGACCCATAATAGTTCCGCAATGTTTCGGGAGTAATGAACTTCAACGGTGTTAACCAAGTTTTCCTAATGATTTTCATTAGGATACATCGATTCAGATTGTGAAAGAACATGTGATCCGAAATGCTGCGAAGCTATTACAGTCCCACCACCTTAATGCTTTGCGATAGTCTTTGGAGATCGTTTGGGCAAATTTCACATTGTCAACAAAACGAGGTAAAACTTAACGTTTTGTTTTTCAAATTCTTAGACGAACTAATGTTTGCGTTTTACGTAACGCCATTTTTTTTAAGCGGTAATGTTGACCAGTGCTTTTGACGTCGAGTAACGCACAAAATGTAATTTGCAAAACGATGCGTTTTCATGGCTGTGCGCTTAGAATTCCCGAGTTCAATTCCGTAGAATAACCGAAGGTTCGTTTTTGCTCCTCGGGTTCTTTTAAAATCCGACAAGATGGTACTGCATACGGATGAGATCTTCCTCGCTGATGGCGAAGACATTTTCTGATGACGCGATATTTTACGGTAGACTCCATGTTAAATTGTATCAAATGATGAGAGGAGGGTAGATTTCCACTCGATAAGTTTTTACAGCATAATTACTCCCAATTTACATATCTTTTGTACCCCAAAAAACCCACTTGACACCCGTCACAATTGGGTTCATACGTGGCTTTTAGGGCCCGCGCCCCCGGGCAATGAGAGGGCACCCATTGCTATAGACTGTATACAATACGGGTCGAACGGAGAATGATTATTTTTTGTGTAAATACACTACAGTTGTCTGATTATCATATTTTATGCATTTTCCCTTTTCACGATTAAAGGCCAGATAAATTGTATTTTTGGGTAGCAGAAATAAGATGTTTTCTGGTCCCTTTTTTCATATTCGGTCTGATCTGAAAGAATAGGTGTTGTAAATGACTAGATTTCGTCATTGATAACTAACTGCAAAAGCCCAGCATAACGGGAGTTTGCTCGAACACTCATTGGTCCCACTTAGCTTTGGAAAATGAAACAAAAACACAGCCCTGCGTTCAGGATGACAGAACGGTGCAAACAGTTTGCCAATTTTACCGTGCAATGCACACAAGTGCTCGTGCAAAGCGCGGTAAAATGGGCTTACTGTTTGCACCGTTTTGTCAACCTGAACGAAATGCAGGATTCCAAACACACATAGGTTTATTCTGGTTTAAACTGTGTCATCTTGTGCGTTTGTGCAATTACGAAGTGCAAGAAAACATAGTTAAAACGATAGATAAGTTTTTGAAAGTCGTCTTTGATTTGAATTCGTGAATTTGATCAAATCTATATTTGTACTGATAGCTTACTACTTCCCATTGCATTAAAATATCTGAAACGTTTGTGCTTTAAGATTGTATTGATGGCGCATGGTTGTGTGCATACACGCATTTAAAAAAAAAACACGTTGGTCTGGCTCCTTGAGAAATCTTGGTAGAAACTTTAGGTTAAAACCCTTGGAATGGAAAAAGTGTTTCAGAAATAAATCACAATAAGACAGAGACATTGTTGACAGGGAGACAAACATCGAGCAATCAAGAGTGGGGAGGAAAATTGATAAAAAATTGACCTTTTTTAAACATTAATCACAGTCACAAAGTCACCCGTAAAATTGGGAAGTAAATAGAAATCGCTCGACTGCTGCTCTGATCTTTATCTCCCGAAATTTGGATGTATCCGGCGATAAATATTATGTCCTTATATGGTTTTGTCAACTATTTATATTTTAGATATCAATTATAAATGGTATCTTCAGGAAATAATTTCAAAGAACACAAAAATGCATACTTATTCAAATACGTTGAGCTTGATTTTTTTTTTCATTTATCAAAGATAACGAGGTCACACGAACACGGCGTATTTGTTTTCGGATTTTCCGCAAAAATTGTATGTCTCATAGGGTTATATTTTGAAATTATTAAGTACATTTATGGTTATACATACTTTTTTTAGTTTTAATACGACGAAAGCCTGGGCTTATATTGTTCTCAAACACTATCCTGATGTTTACACGCCCCTCAGAGGTAGTGGATAAGACCCACTCTCCCCATTTTTACTAGCTTTCTTTGGGCATTTTGTAACTAATGTAACTAGATATGAATGATGTAGAGAAATTAAAACGAGTAGATATTAGGCGAAGATGGAATAAAAATGCATTAGTTTGCGCCTCCGATGGTTCATTCGCAACATCGAACACGAACACATTTTGTCCATTGACTCGTAGGGAATTTAAGTAGTTTTCGGCTCTTTTCTGACTGCTGATATTTCCAGTTCTAGAATCCAACGCTGAGTGGCTTAAATAACTAGACATGTGCGGGAAGGCCAATCCGATCCGATTATAATATTCTCGCCAGGACCCCATCTGTAAATCACATCAAGCAATCGGAGAATTAAGCTAACACCAGATTAATTGTCTTCAAGTCAAATTGTGTCAACAGCACCCCCACCCACCATGTCAAAACTAACAATACCACTAACAATGTAACGAAACGGACCACAACAAAGGAGCGAAACGGACACTTTTGTGAAGGAAATGACCATCTTGGACGACATTATTCAATAACTAGTGTTTCCCTATTCTACTTGCCTGGTTCCTTTCACAGACCGCCTTAACGGGACTAAATTATAAAATAGCTCGACATCCAAGATGATGAGTTAACGATAGTCCCATTTGACCCCGGCCCTTTTTCTGACCCTAATTATATTCATGCTGTGTCAAACGGGGCTTTTCGGTATTTTAGGAGGTGACAAGCTGTTTAAGGAAAAAAGGATAATTTGGGTGAAAAATGCGGTCAGTAAAGTATCACCTGCCTCACGTTTTAATGACCATTAGCGGTCATTTGTTACAAGAATTTGGCAGTGGTTTATGAACTACTTTATGATCGGTACTGTTGCAATTTAGTGTAAGGATACCGTTACACAACAGTGGAGTTTTATGGAACACTGCGGAAACTTTTTAGATAGCCAAATTAAGCAAGCGTTATACCGACTGGCTTGTTTTCATTTGAATGTATTCCTTGACATAAAGGTGTAGGTATACAGAAAAAATACATTTATTAAAAAGGCAAAGTTCGTACGAACTTTGCCATTTTCATTGCTGTATTTCTGAATGCTGAAATTTGCTGGTCCTCTTAATGAGTAGGGTTTTGTGACAGCAAAATGTGGGTCACAAACCCTCAAATACGAGTCAATAGTAGTGCATTTCACGATAAAATCACTTCTTGGGTAAAAGTGTGTTCTACATTGTATACTTTTTTGTGTGTTTTCGATACACTTCTAAGTATACGCAGGCATACTGCCTCAAAACTTTTAATCTGCCTCTTTCATCATTGGGTAAATGAAGCAACCTACCTTTCTTCTTCATTTAAAGTGTTATGAGGCAACCGAAAAGACTTCAACCTGGGGAGAAATATTCGAAAAGTCGAGAACAAACAGATGGCGTGATTCTACGATTGAGTTTTGGTGTGCAATATGGCGGCCGACAGGGGCTAAATTATTGAGGACTGGATAACGGAAATCGTCCTCGTCTAAAATTCGGGAGACGAATATTATTAATCGTTAATTACAGGAAATTATAACACATTTTTCTACATTCTAATACATTAAACCCATGACCTCTTTTACTATATTTAGGGAAAGAGAATTTGACGAATAAGTTCGATAGAAAGGAAATTGCTATAGGCCTTTATCTGGAATCTGAAATAACTGTTTTATGTGACATTTGAGCGCGTGCTTATTCCAAATGTACAGGATAAATAGAAATAGAGCATCCTCGAAAACCATTTGTGACATCTAAAATATTCGGGGTTAGTGAGCACAGACTTTTGGTCTGCAGCCATCTATCGAGCGCGTAGTGAAGACTCTGATCAAATTGTGCGAATGCACGGACTTATCAGAGTCTGAACATTTCGAAAATGTGATATTTGAAAATGTCTCGCACAGTTATGCCCTGAATTCTCCGAAACTAATTCCACATTATTTCCAAATATACCGAATCTGATACCAATAAAATAAACTTTGAAGATCGTCACATTATAAAATGTCTTGTAAGTTTGGAACCAAAATAAAAAAAAAGATAATATTCAATGGGCGAACGAAGTTTTTAAATACATCTTATACAAAGCTGTGGTTGCGATACTCTGTCACCCGCCGGCGAAAAAGAGTAAATGTGCAGTATTAAAATTGTCTTCGAAATCCTTAATTTATTATAAAAGAGAAGAAGATATTTTGTATTTTTAACCTAAAAACTCACTCTCAAAGTATACAAATATACAAAGCAATTTCATAACGTTACAGTGTGATTAGGGTTTTAATGTTATCATATTCCCTTCCTAATAAGTAGAATCACATGCATAACCAATAAAAAGTAGGAAAACATATGATTTTTAATGAATTTCAGAATCTTATTTAGCGAGCCAATTCTTATGTCATGATACAAATAATTGCGTACAGCTACTTTCATTTATGGACGTTGTTTTTTTTTCCTTTTGGTCCATTTCAAACGCGTTATGCATGGTGGTCAAATACCAAACATTCTGTAAAGGAGATACAAGATTTTATTGCTTGTGATTTTCATACAGATAATATAATTCTCATACATCAGGACAGCATCGTGATGCTTTTAAACTGAAAGCGTTCGCGAAATCTTTGAGAAATGTTTCCCCTTTTTGTAAGTGTATACCCGTGTAGAGCGGGGAATGGTTTCTTAACGTTCGCAAGTGTTTTCGCATCAAGGCTGGTCAAATAAAAGGATTACTCGTTTCTGGCAGAATCGGCGATTCAGGGGCCCGTTTTACTAAACTTCTTACGAAAAAAATAATCGTAAGTCAAAATCACAAATCGCACCTGAGGCCAGTTTCATCAAAACATTTATGACGTATTTTTGTCTTACTGATGTCTTTCAAAACAGTAAAAACAACAATCACTCAACAAAAGTATCAATAGATTTGTAATACGTGAATTTTTTCCTAAATTTGTTGTAAGTCATCGGTAAGACAAAAGTGCGTCTTAAATGTTTTGATGAAACTGGCCCCTTGTGTTTTCATTCATTGTTAGATTATGTCTTGCAATATCTCATTAGAATCGTCTTTAAAAGACGATTCCAATGAAATGGTGCATGGCAGAATTCCACATTTACTTACTTCTTTAGAAGCAACTTTTGTTTTTGACTATCGCAAAAGATGATCGTAAGATGTTTAGTAAAACGGGCCTCAAGATTATAAAAGTGTCGGAATTGCGGTATTACGGGGCTCCAGCCAGCATTTGTCACCCAGTACTTTATGACCGTATGTGGTAACAGATGCTGGTTTCAGTTCCTTTGTTTGTAACTCAACTCAACGGTAACATTTTTTCACTGCGGCTCTGAAAATACGATATTTTTTTCGCTCTTTGTTTCTGATTTAATCGTTATTCATTGAAAAGCTGCTGTTTGTTTTGAGTATGACACTAATAAAATAGATACCTTTTTTCAGAATATGTAACAATCTCTTTTTGCATTCTGTTTGCCTGTAAAAGATTGGCTTTTATTTTGTTCGCATTTTCAAAAAAAGTTTTACTAATAACAAACCTCTTTTATCCATTTCATATTAACAAATGCTTAACTAATGTCAGGGAAAGGCGCTTAATTGAAAGTTTAATATGACTGTTTCATTTTGTTGTCTTTGAAATAAATACTGTAAAGATGAGTCTGACAGCCAGAATTGTCATAAGGACATTTAACCATTGTCATGCTGAACCCGAAACATTCCTGCATTCACAGGAGCTAAAGACAAACATCAGCATGCACATAATGTGCAGTCTGATCTTTGTCTATAGTACCTTTTTTAACTTTTTGAAACAAGAAAAGCTCAAAAAATCAATTTTCACAATGAATTCCCTGTCATATTTAGTGTTTTGGGCGCTTTGAACGCGTATATTTTGTTGCAAATTTGCCAAGATTTTTTATTCAGCATGACAAGGGTTAAGCTAAGTTATCCAGTATCTACATAAACAAGTTGACATTTCGAGGGTTCGGTGCAAGACTGTAGTAAGTGTATATACATTGTATATACACTTACAACAGTCTTGCACCGAACCCTACAATGAATATACACTTACTACAGTCTTACACCGAACCCTACAATGTATATACACTTACTACAGTCTTGCACCGAATCCTACTATGTATATACACTTACTACAGTCTTGCACCGAACCCTACAATGTATATACACTTACTACAGTCTTGCACCGAACCCTACAATGTAAATACACTTACTACAGTCTTACACCGAACCCTACAATGTATATACACTTACTACAGTCTTGCACCGAATCCTACTATGTATATACACTTACTACAGTCTTGCACCGAACCCTACAATGTAAATACACTTACTACAGTCTTGCACCGAACCCTACAATGTATATACACTTACTACAGTCTTGCACCGAACCCTCTGCTATAATTTCATAAGAGTGACCCGTCATCCAAAATGACAATCTGGAAACTCCATAAAATAAATCTTTAAAAGGGAAACAGTTCTTGTAGACGTCAATCGGAGGTTGTACTTAAAAATTGTTTACAGGAAGGTAGAATGTTCATTCTAGATGCAGAAAATCACCCCAAAGACAAACGTATCGACATAGCTCAGCATGTGCGATCTGCGCAGTCTAATCAGGGGCCCGTTTTACTAAGCTTCTAACGACAAAATTATTCGAAAGTCAAAATAACAAATCGTTCCTGGTGTTTCCATTCATTGTTAGATTCTGCCTTGCAATATCTTATCGGAATCGTCTTTAGAAGACGATTCCGATAAGATGATGCAGTGTAGAATTCCATATTTCGTGACTATTCTAGAAGCAACTTTAACTTTTGACTTAAACGAAAAAAAAATCGTAAGACGTTAATTAAAACGGGCCCCAAGTTTTACACTTTACGTACTACCCAGATGGTTCATTTTCGCCTGACGGGTCACTTACGTGTGCGGCATGGGCGTTTGGCAGACTGAACAGCACACCATCTTTTTAAAAAAAACTAAGTAAACTAAAAAATCTTTCCTATTGTATCGTCTTTAAAACAAATGAGTCAGATATATCTACTAATTGTCCTGTGAACTCGGACTCTAATCGGACTGTGCTGATACAAAGACTGATCTAAGACTGATCTAAGACTTTACTAGGCGGATATGTAAAATCAGTGAAAATTTTTGCGACTAGAGTTGCATGGAAAGCGGTATATAAAAAAGGGAAACATTTGTTATTATTCACGTCGGAATTTTCGTCTTACTTTAATGCCTATTTATCACGCCTTGTCTTTTTTTATTAAAAACCTTCCAAAGATTACTTTAAAGTCCTAGCTGTGAAAACAGTGGATTGTGGAAATTAAATTTTGAAACATTAATGGTTAAAAAATTAAAGTTATGTGGTCTATTATAAGATCAGGCTGAACTTCTGTGCAGACAGATCTTTGCCTATACCTCCTGCCAAAGTAGGAATATTCCGGGTTCAGCATGACGTGGGTTCAGGAACTCTGCTACGATTTCGTCTTTTTACCCTTTCTGCAGCATAGTTAACAAATGTGTGATACGCCATGCGAAAAGGGACCATCTGTGTAGCAGGTAAAGTATCGACTTCAGTCAGATTACGCAGTTCAGTATCGACTTCAGTCTGCGCAGGCTGACGAGGGTCGAAACCTTTCGCACTGAAATGTTTTTACTAAATTTAGAATGATCAATCTACATTCCCATGGTTCGTCTTTCAATTTCTTTTTCAAATATTTATTTTTAAAGACATACCAAGATGGTCGGTTTTTGCGTGACGGGTCACATATATACTGCACACCCAATTTCTTTCTTGGTAAAAATGACATAAATCACATGGATATTTTAGAGCCCAAAAGCTCGTACCTACAGCTCCAAGCTGTAGTAAAGGAATTAACTACCATGATTATTTTTAAATCCCTCTCTCCAAAAGGAAACATACACGCATGAAAAAATGCCCCGAACCCATTCAGTTCTAGTTAATCATTGATGGTAACTGGTGTTAACGGGCCCAGCTGTTTGGTAACGAAAATATCACCCATAAATAGACGTCAGATTCTAATCGCTGGGAACCTGTCATAGAAAATCTTTTACATCAACTGAGTTTTGTCAAGCGAATACGGGATACGATTGTTGTTAATTCATTACTAGAATAACAAAATATGAGCCAATCTTAATTAAAAGAATTTCCATTTCCAGGTGTCTTTTTACTGGTAAAAAGGTGTATAATAAATGTGCTGATAATTGTAAATATAGATAAAATCTCTGTCTCTAACTCTGTCTCTCTCTCTCTGTCTCTCTCCGTCTCTCTTTCTTTCTCTCTCTCTCTCTCTCTCCCTCTCTCTCTCCCCCCCCCTCTCTCTCTCTCTCTCTCTCTCTCTCTCTCTCTCTCTCTCTCTCTCTCTCTCTCTCTCTCTCTCTCTCTCTCTCTCTCTCTCTCTCTCTCTCTCTCTCTCTCTTTCTCTCTCTCTCTCTCTCTCTCTCTCTCTCTCTCTCTCTCTTTCCTTCACTCTATCTATCAAATTTAATTATAATTATTATTATTATTATAATTATTATTATTATAAATATTATTATTGTAATTATTATTATTATTATTATTATTATTATTATTATTATTATTTTTATTATTATTATTATTATTATTTTTATATCTATTCATCAATTATGATAGAAGAGAGCGCAACAGACATTTAAGTTTTTGAAAAAAACTGTGATAGTTTAATTCTAACATTTGCAATATCAAAATATTGCCTTGCATGTCATATCTATTAGTTGAAGGAGACAATAGTGGAATTTAGTCCATGTAAACTGACATGTGCATATCTCAGCTCGCACCTGCCTCTTAATGAACATAATTACTTGCATTCTCATTTATCCCGTAAACTGGTGTTCATTTCAGTATGAATTGCAAATACATGTACCCTTAATAAATGAATGTGAATATTGAAAATGGTAGAAAAAAGCTACATGTAAGATTTAAATGTTCTCTTGATCAACAGGGGCCCGTTTTACAAAACATCATACGATCATGTTTTGCGTAAGTCAAAAATAAAATTTGCTTCTTCAGTAATAACTAAATTTGGAATTTTGCCATGCATCACCTCAAAGGAATCGTTTTCTAAAGACGAATGATTGAGATATTCTAAGGCAGAATCTTAAATTGAATGAAACCAACAGGTACGATTTGTGATTTTGACTTTCGATCAATTTTTTCGTAAGAAGTTAAGTTTAACGGGCCACCGTGACCAAAGCTCGATATGCGGGAACGCCAAACTTCTTGAATTTGATCTAGATGGGCCATCACATCTTTAGACTCATTAATTTCAAAGGAAGCATAACATAGAGGACTTTATCTTACGAAAGACTGGTGGTGACTTCTTTTATTCACACTTCACGCTTCACACTTCAAACATATTTTCTTTGAAATGTGAACTCTGAAGCTTGAACTGGAGGTGACATTTCTTAAATTCAAACTTCACTCTTCACACTTCAAACAAAATTTCTTTGAAGTGTGAACTGTGAACATTGAACTTTGAAGTGTGAAGTGTGAAGTTTGAAGTGTGAAGTATGAAGTGTGAACTTTGAAGTGTGAAGTGTAAACTTTGAAGTGTGAAGTTTGAAGTTTGAAGTTTGAAGTGTGAAGTGTGAAGTATGAAGTGTGAAGTGTGAAGTGTGAAGTGTGAAGTTTGAAGTGTGAAGTTTGAAGTGTGAACTTTGAAGTGTGAAGTGTGAACTTTGAAGTGTGAAATGTGAAGTGTGAACTTTGAAGTGTGAAGTATGAAGTGTGAACTTTGAAGTGTGAAGTTTGAAGTGTGAAGTGTGAACTTTGAAGTGTGAAGTTTGGAGTGTGAAGTGTGAACTTTGAAGTGTGAAGTGTGAACTGCGAAGTGAGAAGTGTGAAGTTTGAACTTTCAAGTGTGAACCCTGAAGAGTGAAATGTGAAATATGAACTGTGAAGTGGAAATTTTTCAAAGTTGCCATATATATACATATATATATATATATAAACTTCCCAGTTTACAGTTCACATTTCACACTTCAAACTTCACAGTTCATACTTCACACTTCAAAGTTCACACTTCATACTCCACACTTCAAACTTCACACTTCACACTTCAAACTTCACACTTCAAACTTCACACTTCATACTTCATACTTCACACTTCACAGTTCACACTTCAAAGTTCACACTTCATATTCACACTTCAAAGTTCACACTTCACACTTCAAACTTCAAAGTTCACACTTCAAACTTCACACTTCACATTTCATAGTTCACACTTCACATTTCATAATTCAATATCATATGTTTGAAGTTTGAAGCGTGAAGTGTGAATAAAAGAAGTCACCACCGGTCTTTCGTATTATCTAAGTAGGGTGTTTAAAATGACTTTTTATAAAAGAAAGTAACCGAAAAGGATCTCCATTTCGTTATTCATACATCTACTGAAGGTAGTGGACCCGTAATAGTCCCGCAACGTTTCGGAAGTAATGAACTTTAACTGTGTTTACCGAGGTTTCCTAATGATTTTCAATAGGAAACCTCGGTCAACATTGTGAAAGTTAATGAGCTCCGAAATGTTGCGGAACTATTACGGTTCTGTTACCTTAAGATGAAAATATACGAACGAGTATTTTACAGTAACAGTGGCTACTTATGCAGTAAATGGCCAAACGAACTGTAAAACTATAGGAAAGTTTGGATTTGTTTTTAATGTTGATATTGCGAGAGGCGGGAACGTGATAAAGAATTTATCGAAAGTGTCAAACCCTGGACCGTGCGTGTCTATGACAGATCACCTCCTATCAGGTGGCGCAACGCGTTTTCCACATGACCAAATTTGGTCATGCACAATTTACAATGAAGCTTTATAATGTGTACAAAGAGTTGCTTTTTGTCCTAGGCTAAAGTGTTGCAAAATCAGTATCTTTAAACCTTACACTGATCACGATTAAATTGCTATGAAATTTCTTTAGTAATCTTGCTCAAGTGACCATTTCTATTAAGCGACCATTTACAAAATTCCTTTTCTTTGAATTAAAATATCCTAAAAAGAAGGTGTTGTTGGTATAAACATCATTGAAACTGAATCTTTTGTTGTTAAAACTCGACAGAATCGTCTCAATGAGACGATTCTGTTGATTTATTATAACATAGGACTTTGCAATAATATGCATATTCAATCAAAAAGTATGTTTCTTATTTGTGAACAAAACGTGTTTTGAGCGACTATTTTCTTAAACGATCGCTTTTAGGTGGTCCCAGTAGTTGACGCTTAAAACAAAGTTGACTGTATTGTGAAAAAATGTATGACCCGTCACGCGAAGTGAAAAACCGTTAAAAACATCGTTAAATTGGTACGCATCCCTTTCAAAACCATTCTAAATCGCTCACTCAGCGCCCCGATTATCCATTCTAACACTCTATCAAATTCATATAAAAATCAAAGTACTGAAAGTAATGATAAGTTGGAATGCGTTCAAGTGACGGTGACCTCAAGCCACTATCGAAGCTCACGCCTCCCGCCCACGACAGGCGATCACACAATACGTCTCGTCTTTTGACGGGCGCATATAAATCAATGTATTTCAACAACGAGAGATGCTTAAACCCCTGATTCGCTAAACAGGCCTGCAACTGATGGAAGAAAAATGATAACGAGAGAGCCAAAATGTTCCTTAACCGCTTTCCCGAATCCGATCTGTCCAGTGGATCTCACCCAAAATACTTTCTGGCAAAGTTTCATTCAAATTTGCCTAATTGTTGAAAGGAAATATAATTCGAACAATAATCAGTGATAATAGACCCTTCCCACCCACTATTTATAGAGGAGACCCTGCCCTGCCACGCCCATATCTATGGGCTAATCAAATCTTTGCAAACAAACTTTGAAGTAGGTCTCCAAAGGAACGTTCTGGTAAAGTTTCGTTGAAATCGGCCAAGTGGTTCAGGAGGAGATGTCGTTCAAAGGTCCTGGGCTTAAATAAGTCCCGCCCTGCCACACCAATATTTATGGACCAATCAAAATTTCGTGAACAATTTGTTAAAAGCAATGAACATTCTGGTAAAGTTTCTCAGACAGCCCAGTGGTTCAGGAGGAGATTTCATTCAAAGGTTTCTTTCTCAAAATTAGGCCCGCCCTGCCACGTCAATATTTATGGGCCAATCAAAATTTGGCAAACAATTTTTAAAAAAGGTCACCCTAGGAACATTCTGGAAAAGTTTCATTGAAATCGGTCTAGTAGTTCAGGAGGAGATGGCGTTCAAAGATTTCTCGCTCAAAATAAGCCCCGCCCTACCACGCCCATATTTGTGGATTATCAGAATTTAGCGAAGAATTTTTGAAGAAGGTCACCCAGGGAACATTCTGTCAAAATATTGAAATCGGCCCAGCGGTTTAGGAGAAGAAGAAGTTTTAAGAAAGTTGACGACACATGACGGACGACGGACGTCGGAGTCAGGGTGATCCTAAAAGCTGCCTTTGAGCACGTAGTGATCAGGTAAGCTAAAAAGGAAGAAAATGATATGGACCATACAGCCGGCTAATGGACGCAGAGGCGGACATTTATACACTCAAAACAATTTCTATGTTTTTTTTTTTTCAAATGACTTCTGCTCCATTTAAGTTATCAATTGCATTCGTAATTAGAATTGTCGCAAAGTGGATCTCAACAAGCGCGTTTTCCTTGATGAAAAGCTTTTTTCGTGGGGAAGTCTTTTACTTCATGAGTTGGAATCGCAAGACAAGTCTTGGACGAAGTTCAATTGTAACTTCGACCTTCGTTACTCCAAAATTTGGCACTTTAATGGGTGATTGACAACATTTGTGTCAAGTTTTATGATTTGGGTCAATTGGTTATTCAGTTAGAGTGGAAACTGTTTACAGTTCAAGGTAACTTATGACCGTGACATGTATGACCCCAAAACAATAGGGTATTTCTTTGGGTCATGGGCAATATTTGTGTAAAGTTTCGTTATTGCAGGTCAATTTCTTCTCCGTTTAGCTAGCGGAAAGCAAAAGGTCAATGGACTGACAGACATACATGATGAAATCAATAAGTGCTCCTCTACTTCTGAGTTGGGGGTAAAGTTAATAACATCGTAAAATTGATAATGTGAACGATTTTGGAATGATTTAGGAATGATGATGGATGAGTGAGCGGAGCGAGTTTTGAGTGAAATTTAAGAAAGGGAATCCAATGTCGCTTATTTTGTTTATGTAAATCCTCCATTTAATATAAAAATGCATGAAAGTTCCACCAATAGCTTTATATTTTGCCAAGAACCAATCAGACGCTTTAAATTTCAATTATGTCAGTATAATCGCGATTTGGTTCTAAAATGCTTTATTCATTTTGAATGTACAATTTGATCTTATTTATTGAGTAATTTTGAGAGTTTTGAATGGTTTGAGTGAGTGTTTGAAATAAATGCATGGAGCGCTGAGTGAGCGATTAAGAATGTTTTTGATTGAGATGAATGTCAATTTCACGATGTAACTAACTGTATGATGGTGCTCCTAAACGGGTTGATGCGCAAGAATGTGAAGAAAACAAGTTGAACTAGTAGGTCTGTTTCAAATGGCAAGTTATTTTGGTGATGGAATGCATATTCATATTTAACTCCATTAAAGATGTGGTGGCCAGGATTTTATTTGATGAATTTTGGGCTTTGACAATGAAACATTCATGTAGATAACTGCAATATGACGGAAAACAAACGAACGACAATATGTTGCAAAAATATTTATTAACTTTATAAGTGTATCTTCACTTTAAGAAAAACTAAAGATTTTTATTTCGTAACTGTAGACAGAAATGTACAATATAACAATTTGCCATAAGTTAAATGTGTGATAAGGTCGTTCAGAAAGAGAAACTATACCTTTAAAAGAAGCTATAACATAATTCTACGAAAACAGGTCGCGACATTACCAAATAAACAGATCACGTGATTGGCCTGTGCTATTGCCACAATACTGAGAAACCAGATCGCGACATCGCCAAATAAGCAGATCACGTGATTGGCTAGTGCTATTTTCAATAGCTGGCCTTATTTGACTTGACTTATCACATGATTTCCAAATATAGTAATGTAAACATGTGATACTTGTAAATTCGTAAGCAAAGTTTAATAAATATCGTTTAAATCATGAATTAGCGTGTTAATAATATACATGAAGTGATAGTTGTGTAATTGTACAGGATTATTTCCTTTTGATGAAATAAGCTGCATGTCTATGTCAAGGTGAGATATACAAAATAGGCCGAAGTGTATTCACATCCTGTTCACGTGATGTGTGTTCTCAAAAAACCCGAAATGAATTTATCTTGTGTTCATTTTGCGGTTTTGTTAAATCTAAGTTGGAATTGCTCCTCATTCCAACTTAAAAAACCATCTTCGAAATCCTAAGAAAGCATATCGAAATCTTTTACGACGATCAAGATTTAATTCACATCGATCAAATTACTCTACCATTCTATTTGGCTTATGTGTTTTTTTTAAACTGGTTGAATGGTCCTTGAAGACTCATAAACAGATAAGTACGTATATTTTATTAAAGGGAGGTAATTTATATCGCTAATTTTGTTCTTCTTGAACAAAATTAGCGATATTTGGTTTCCTCCCTTGAATTTCACTCAAAAATCGCTCAACACACTCATTGAATTCGATCCCAAAATCATTCTAAAATAATTCATATAATAATTTCACGATGTTCTTAAAGCTACCTTGGAACTTGAACCTTAGAGGTCAATCGGTGGGTTTATTTAAAATACAGTCGACATTGCTCGAGCGACCACGTCTATTAAGCGACCAATTTTATTAAGCGACCACGATAAAAAGTCCCTTCACCGTAAGCAAAAAGAGGACATTCTTAACAAAAAAAAATGGTTATTGTTGAATCTTATGTTGTTGGGACCCATTAGAATCGTCTCAATAAGACGATTCTAATGGGTTTAAACATCATAGGATTCACTACGACTTGACCGACAATCTATGAATGCTATCAAAATGAACCGTCACATTTATTATGATATTTTGTATTAAGCGACCATTCCCATAAACGACCGCTTTTTGGTGGTCCCTTAAGTGGTCGCTTAACACAAGGTTTACTGTAAAAGGTTACATACAAAGGTCATAATGGATTTTGAAAATATAAAGGATTCGAACAATTTCGACCCTGTTCGATCCTAGTCAATCCCCATAGTTCGCACAGTCTGACCAGGTTCGAGATTATCCGTTCTTCACAGATGGTCCCTTTTCGCGTGACGGGTCTCAAGTACTTTTTACAGAAGAAAAAAATCAGAACGTTTACCGAGTTTTGACAATTCTATATCGGGTGCTTGCCTGAGGTTTTTTTCTTCTGTTGTTGTTGTTGTATTTTTTCAGCATTACTTTAAAACAAACCGGCAAAATAATAATAAAAAAACACGCAATGGCATCGAGTCCAATGATAAGATTTGTCAATGCACATTATTAATAAGGAAAAAAAGATCACGTTGAAAAGCCTAAAACTTCTCGGTAACAAAACAGATCGCAATAACTGATCTTATTTCAAATGATTTGCATATTCGCTATATTGATCCTAGCTGATAGAAAAAGTGAACAAAACACCAAATATCAATCATATAATTTTTATAATTTCTATGTTTCCATGGCAACCTTCAGAATCTTTGGTTGGTGAGTCCCTTATTATTGTCACTTGTTTTGCTTCTTTATACTAGCAGTGTCGTGTTCATGTAGACGACAATGGTTCCTTTTTTTCTTTAAATAGTAAGATCGGTTCAATTTCACTAGATAAGCTTAGTAATCGATGCAAAAAATATTAAAAAAAGACAAGCACTGAGTTCATGATTCAAACGGTCGGGTAGCTTTTAATGGAGAGTTTGCACGTGTACTTTGTGAAAATCATGGTGCAAGTGTTCAAACGTTTACAAACGTTATTGTACCATGAAGGCAGACCAGTGTTCAAATTAACAATCCACTCTATTGTACAAGTCCAATCACGAAGGCTTCAATTGGTCGACACATGCATGGATGTATGTATAGGACCAATGTAAAACCTTATAAAATTCAAAATCTAAATTTAGACCAGTTCGTAAATACGAAATCAGACTGGACCTAGTTTGAAGTCATTGAAATCAAAAACATTTCATCGATTGTCTGCGATATATCATCAAGGAAAGTCTAAATTCTTTATTTCTCAACGAAATCATATGTTGTGGGTACTCATTGGAATCGTCTAGACGAGACGATTCCAAAGTATACCCCCGAAATAGGGTTTGTGCAAATGTTTTTGAAAAATTTTGAATATACTATCCATTAATAACCTCTATTTCTAGCTTTTTTCAAGGCAAGGGTCTCAGACCTCGGAAAATGCCGACAGCTGTATGTAAATGAGGCGCGCGTCTAAACGAATGCTCGCTTGTTTACTCTCCGTTATAATGAATATGCATGAATCATAAAATTCTTCCATATGGTACCTGAAATATTATAACCGTTTTAAAGGTTCCCATGGAAGCAAAAATAGCGCTCTTTTGTCTTTAGATTTAGTTCTTTCTTCTGTATTTAGTACATTTTATTTTACACTTTTAACGTTTGAAAGAATTCCTATCGAATCAAAACTAGTGATATATCTAGGGATATAGCACTCTTTTGTTTTATGGTGAAGCGCACTTTTGTCTTGAAATATAGAAATGATGCTTTTTTATATTAAGAAATTGCGCTTATTTGTCTTTTCATATAATGTGTTCTATTGTCTTTTGATTCGACGCCCTTTTGTCTTTAGATGTAGTCCAGTTTTGTCTTTAGATAACTCGAACTGTGTTTTTTTTCTTAGTACAGGGCCCATTTATCTTCAGAAATGGCGTTTTTTTATCTTAAGAAATAGGGCATTTTTTGTCTTTACATAATATAGTGATCAATATCCTTTGTATAACGCTCATTTGACCTTGGACAAAGAGCTCTTTTATCTTTAGAAATAGTACGCTCTCGTTTTTTAGAAAAAGCTCTCTTTCGTCTGAAGATGAAATGCTCTTTTTCTCTGTATTTTATACGTTTTAGACCTACACTGATTATGCTGGCTAAGTTAAGTGTCCGAAAGCTAAGAATTAGAGTTCAAACCCTTGCCATTTTAACAAAATATAGATGAAATCTTAATTTATTTTATATTTTCTGTTTTATTGCCGCTTATAACATTTTTGTAACTTCGGCGACTGGTGTACCTAATAATGGATTCCTCGGGCTTGTTTTATCAAACATCTTACGATCTTTTTTGAGTAAGTCAAAAATGAAAGTTGTTTTATAGTAGTAACTAAATATAGAATTCTTATATGCATCATCTCATTGGAATCGTCGTCCATCGACGATTCTAATGAGATATTGAAAGGCAGAATCTAACAATGAATGAAATCACCAGGTACGATTTGTGATTTTGATCGGAAGAAGTTTAGTAAAACGAGCCTCTGGTATCTGTCACTCCAGTACTTCCATTACATGCTTTCCTAGCCTCCAGCTTCTATCTAACATAGGTTTTCGTTTATTCACCCATCGGTGATGGGCAAATATCGGAAAGGATGTGTGCACCAGCCGGGGATCGAACAAGCAACTCTATAATTGAAGATTTTGGCCTAAGGAACTACCAACTGTGTTATGATTGCGGCCCAGAGTAAGACTCAGGACTACAACTATTGTCCCTTTCATAACTCCGTTAGCTCCAATTTGAGTTAACGGGATCGATAATTTTTTCATTGAGTTGTAACTACAGCTGTGGTTGTTTGAATTCTTTAAAATGTTGCACGTGACAGCTGCTTCCATTATCGACTTTAATAAAAAAAAATAGTGGAACAAAAAATCGGAAAAAAAGTTGTTTAATAAAGAACAACATCTGAATTTGGTTTTCCCCTTTATAGAAGTGATTCCTTTTTCTTTTGTCTTGTTTCTTTTCTTGGTTAGCCGGTTTTTGATACACGCTTGTCAAGAAAAAAAAACAAACACGGACAGGAACATGATCAGAAATGCTAACCCTGCGTTCAGGATTTCAAAAACGGTGCAAACTGTATGCGAATTTTACCCTGCTTTGCACGCAAAATTTGAATGATCATAGATTCAGAAAATTGTGCAAAAGCGAAAAGTTCCTACCCGGGTCAGACTGCGCAGAATGAGCGCTCGAGAACTCTTGGCCATTCTACGGAATAGACCTCAGAAATCATAAGGGCGCTGCCATGAAAACGTGTTATTTCGCACGCGGGTTTATATGACGTCACAAACATAACTGAGGAAGTCGTTGCGAACAACAAAATCGGCGTAATGTTTAAACTGGGTATATTTGAAAAAAAAAACCCGCAGTGTTTTGCTTTCAAATTATAACAAAAATTACCCAGACGAGCGAAAACGGATGGATAAAAAATTTCAATGATTTTTGAACGACCCCTTTATGTGTGGATAATTATGAGCGTATAAAATCTATTTGCTCAATGAAGGAATTGCTGGCCATTCAACTCTTTGTCTGAATTCCGTCGCATCCGTATCGATCTTTGGGGATCGATCAACGCTTTACCTTACAGTTAACAACATCGTGAAATTGACAAGGTCAATGATTATGGATTGATTTAGGAATGAGATTGAATGAGTTTGTGGAGCGACTTTTGAGTGTGTTTAATGGGAGGTAATCCAGTATTGCAAATTTTGTTCAGGATGAACAAAATTAGCAATATTGATTACCTCCCTTTAATAAAAATTGTATACAAGTTCTATAGATAGCTCCCTATTTCTTCAAGAACCTATTACACGCTTACTTTTCAATTAAATAAGTGTAATCCCGATTTTTTTCCCAGCTATTTTTATTTTGAACGATGTTGTTGTTATATGTTTTTCAGTGAGTTTGGAGCGTTTTTGAATGGTTTGAGTGAGTGTCTGGAATGAATGAATGGAGCGCTGAGTGAGCGATATTGAATGGGTTTGATTGAGTTCAATGTCAATTTCACGATGTAACTAACTGTACGACAAGATATTTAGTGAGGTTAATCCTCAAATAAGCTGCCACCGTCATTTGAAAATAATTTTCTTCGAATTTTTCTAAACGGGGGAATATACGATAGGGTTTAAAAACATTGTTGGAGAGCAAATTCTCGCAAGACTATATTCTTTATTTTATCTTTATTTCTTTACATGTTTAGAAAGAAAGAAAGAAAAGAGTGAGAAAAAGAAACACAGTCATATAACTATGTATAGTTATTTGCTAATTAATACACGTGAATGGTTCGAATGGAAAAGAACATTTTTGCATAACAAATGTCGTATATTGTTTTGGTAATTGTGAATTAGATCTAATTTTAAAATAAGTTATTTGGGTTTTTACCACATTTTATAAGGGTTTCTTGTTTGTAGTAAACAAGTTTGAAAAATTGTTGATAACTAGTTGCGGATAATATAGCATCATAAGTTAGTTGGTAAGGATGAATATCTAATTGATCCTTATTATCCGATAGCGTTTGTTTAAGCTTACACGTTTTGTCTTTTGTTCGCTGTGATTACAAATAATATCGCTATAGACGCAATATTTGTCGCCGGAATCCCCAATATTTATCTTCAATATTTTCCCAATATAAGTAGAATTCGCTATTGTGACTCGTCGTTTGTATACAAATGTATTGTAATCACAAGTCACCATACCGTATTCGAATTATACAGAAAATGATGTACAAAGCTATTCGCAGATAACTTCACAGCGGCCGGTCTCAATTTACCGCACTCAAATAGAATTGTAAACACCAAATAGCTTCAAAGGCTGATTTAATTTACAATAATACCGACAAACCACCGCTTTGCTCTGACAACTCGCACGCGACAAAGGCGGAGCTTAAAATGAAGGGCGGGGCCACGACAGATGCTGATGCTGCGCGGTATAAAACTAAGATTTTTTAAAAATTCGATGGATTTGGTCAATTATCGATGCTATATGAAGTTCTATACCGTTATTGTCTTGGAGAATTGAAACAAAGAAACAAAGAGTAACTTTGAATTTAGTTGATAGAACGGTATTCAATCAGCAAAAGTGAAACGAGAGAAAAGACATGTGACCAAATCCCGACTGACTCAAATCTTTCGTACATTTTCGTAATCTTCAAGACAGTTTTACAGTGTGCTTTAATAAGTAAAACTTCAGGATCACCTAAGTGCCTTAACGATATTGACAGTTCAAAGTAATTCGAGTGATAGTAAAGGATTTGCAAAGATGCCGAAGGGATTTCTCGTAAAGCGGACCAAACATTCCGGCTCAATCTCACATCGTGTAAGACATTTTTCGGACGATGAGAAAAGTGAGAGTGGCTCTGATCAGGAATACGTGCAAACAAACTTTGGTTCACCGGATTCCGGATATTCAGCCTCACCAGTTTCCGCTAGTTTCCGAGAGCGATACGGTCACTATCCGGACTTCATTCGGGTAAGTTCGCCAATCTCGTCACCCCTGACGATTCCAGGAGCGACTTATCCATCGCCTCTCTACTACACAGCGTTCGACCGTCTGACTGTCTGCAGTGCTTCGCCTTTAGATCTAAAAACACCCTCGAAATTATCACCAGAAATATTGGACAAACCTCAACAGATCACCAAAAATCTGACGTATACCTCACAGATCGTCCGGCCTCTTCCGTCAACTCCCGGAACTCCGATAAGCCCGAATAAACGACGAGGAAATTCAGAAAACTCTGAAAATAAAAGCAAGACTCCTAAGAAGCCAAAAGCAGCACGAAAGATCAACTTCGATGAAGATAACTCTTCTCCTGTGTCTGGAACAATTATCCGGAATTTGTCGGAGATGCCCGACAGTGGACGAGTTGTTTGTGGCGACATTGACAGTAAGTTTAACTGCGTCGAGGTGACCCCGGAAGCCAAAGCGGAGATAGCGAAGATTGAGAATAAGATCGGTGACTATGTGTGTCAGCTATGTAAAGACTTGTTTCCGGACGCCTTCCAGTTAGCACAACACCGCTGCTCTATGATCATAAACATCGAGTACAGGTGCCCAGAATGTGATAAGGTATTTAACTGTCCAGCCAATCTCGCCTCCCATCGACGGTGGCACAAACCTCGCCCAAGTGGCAACGACAAACCATCAACTCCAGCTAAGATCCTCCCCGCTCCTGGGAATCAAAATTCGAACATCAAGGAAAGGAACGGAATCGTGAGCCCATCAAACGAAGGACAATTCTCTTGTGATAAATGCAGTAAGAAATTCCGGCGACAGGCTTATCTCAGGAAACACCAACAATGCCACGTAAGTGATTCAATATACGTCTGTCAATTTTGCAGCAAAATCTTTCCAAATGACACTGCACGTGCTAAGCACGAGGTCACACATCATGGCGGCAAAGAACTGACGTGTACCCTGTGTAACACACCGTTTCCAAACAAAATAGTTCTGGAAAAACATGTTCGGCAACACGGCAATGATACGTTTAGCTGTAAATATTGTGACAGTACCTTTTGTAGCTCCCCCGGCTTGACCCGACATATTAACAAATGTCATCCTTCCGAAAATAGACAGGTTATACTTTTGCAGCTTCCGGTGAACAGAACTTGCTGAGTAAATTCGGAGACACAGTCTAATAAAATGGCGGACAACATTCCTTATCAATTATATATTAGACAACTGTTCCAAAATTTAAAGAATTTCCAGAAAACCTTTTAAGACTGAGAACTATATTTGATAATATCATTCTTATATAAAAGAAACATTTTCAGAAAAGAAGAAATTGCTTGTGACAAGCAATTTCTTCTTTTCCTAAAATGTTTTCAAAATTGCAGTATCGTTGGGTCGTGAAAATGAGTGAATTTGCGAAAATTGTTTGACTCGATACATTCCAACATTTTACCGTGCCTTCATACATATATTCAGATGTAAAGTACACTAGTTCCTGTAATCTGTTTGATAGAAAGTTCTTTAGTACTGATTTATATTCCAATTAAGACTAGTCCATTCCAATTTCTAGATTTAACAAGATTAAGCATTTCAAATTGTTCCTCTAACAACGGAACGCACTGACAGAAACTGAAATCACACCCGTGTGTTCAGCCCTGCGTTTAGGTTGTAATAAACGTTTTCGAACGTCTAAAAGTGGTTCCCCGTTTTACACGTTGCTACACGTGTAAAGCGGGGCATCATTTGTAAACTATTTTGCGAACGTTTTTATCTGGAACGTAGGACTAGTCGTCTTGTGATTCGGTTCGAAAACATGGCGGCCATAGTTTTAAAAAAAGCTGTAGTCACGATATTTTTGAACCGAATCTTAAGTTGTCATAGGTTGCAATTTCTTGAATATCAGAAAGTTTATGAGTTCATGGTGGGTTATGAAAATCGTGTAGCAGCAGTTTTATCGGCTGCAGTTACGCTGTTCCATACTCCGCTGGCGATTTCAGAATTTCAAACGGGGTTGTATCTTTTGGATTAATTTTGGGGTCCGATTTGTTGCTCTCCTGTTTTGTAAACCGTTAGATAAAATTGCAAGCATCTTTCTATAATAATTACGCTGTTTTTCAATCATTGAATTGGTTATCGAAATGGAAAGTATAGAACAAGATCAGAATGTGTCTATGTACTATGTGAACTTGATCCGCACTTTTCTACATTGGCGATCATCTATCCTTTCAGTCAGCCCTGTGTTCAGGATGACAAAACGGTGAAACCTGTTTGCAAATTATACCAGGCTTTGCACGCGAACTCGCGTGCAAAGCGGGGTTTAATTTGCAAACCTTATGCAGCGCTTTTTCATCCCTCCTGAACGCAGCCCATGATAAGAGTTGCATTAGTCAGTCATCCTACCATTTCACATGTCAATAGTTGTGATATCGCTTGTCATATGGGAGGAATGTGATTTTTGAATGATTGAAACTACAGGCCGCGTCACTCAAACATTTTCTTGGAGTATCTACAATCTTTGGCAATTTAACAATACAGAAAATAGGTTTTGTTCGATATTGAAGGAAAGTCTAAGTTGCCGGCGAAAATTGGTTTTCTGAATTTTCGATTGTCGTCTTCTTCGATTCGATGCATTTGGTCTTTTTCCTAGAAACTGAAATTCAAAACATTTACAAATAAAATTGATTGAATGATTGATTGATTGATTGATTGATTGATTGAATGGAGTTTAACCCGGTTTCAACATTTTTTCAGTTATATCGCGGTTGCTGGAGCAAACAACAATGGATTCCTGGTATTTCTCTCACCAGTACTACCATCACACCCTTTCCTAGCCTCCAGCTGCTATCTCACGAATTACGAATTTAATAAGTACAACCTAAAACTCGATAGGAAAGGGAAAAAATGCTTGTAATTTCCAAGATGCGTTTTGGGGTATTCTGAATTTTGGGAAAAAAAGTATGGAATAAGAAGAAAAAACTGACGAAAACATTTTCGGAAAGAAGAAGTTGCTTGCAAAGGCAATTTCTTCTTTTAACCAAGATGTTTTCTACCTTTGGCATTTTTTTTCTGAGTGAAGGGTCAGAAAGTGTGTGATCTCCATCTTTTTTTTTCTTTGATTTGGGATTACCTATGTTTTTTGTTTGTTTTTTTTTTTTAACAACCTTCACTGTCTTCTGTCATTGAATTCCGCAACATCGACGGGCTCTATTTTGAGTGATGCGGCTAAATGGATTCATGAAGCATTTTGTTTACTCACTCAGTTTTCACTGTTTACCTCTGTGCCGAGTCGGGGTTTGAAGTCGTGCTTAATTGCTGCCAACTTAATGAATATTTGAATGCGGAAGGTGTGAGAATTTAGTTGATTATTTGGAATGACAAATCCGTCTGAATGTCGACAGATAAATGAAAAAAATGCATTTTTAAAGATTTTCTATACATTTAGATTTTTCCCTTGTAGTCTGTTTTTAAAGGGGAGTACAAATGAATTACAACCAAGTCGGAGCTTATGGTTTAACCCATTACCAGACGACACAATTTTAGACTGGTCCTATTTCATTGAAGTTGCAGACGACAATTTTAGGAAGATACAAATTTCCAAAATCTTTGTTCTTTATGGAAGAAAATGTTGTAGAAATGAAGAAATTGTTTGTAAAAAGCAATTTTCTTCATTCTCTACAACATTTAATAAGTTTTTTTTCTAAATGGCATAATATATGGGATTGTCTGGGAATGGGAAACAAGGTAAATCTAGTCGCTGTATGTCTACCAATAAGAGTTTATTTTAGTTCTTATAGAATTATTTTTCGAAGTTTTATTTATTTTAGCATTAAATGCGCTCTATTTAATTATTTTTTTGTTTTACAAAGCTTTTATTTCTTATTCTAATTTTCACATACGAAAGTGCAATAGTTATTCACAGAGTCATGCTTTAGCGTGAAAGCGGTATCCGTGAGCAAATTTGTCTCTGAAGCCGTCGAAAACAGTGTAGATCAAGATGAAGATTGTATTTGTCAACCTTTGGTTTTCTTCGCAAATTTTATCTTTGGTTATCCTCTATCGTATACAATAACTCTATTCAAATACTTTGGGAAAACATGTCGTTTTGGCAATCAGGAATTTTCTTGCTTTCTTTAATCCAAACGTTTCCAATCGGGGGTGGGGTGGGGGTGGGGTTGGTTATGGGTACTCATTTACGATACAGATCAGACTTTCATTCTTTCAAGTCCAATCTTAGTACTGGTGAAACCCAGGAATTGTGGACTCATTTCAGTGGCTCAGCGCAAAACAGATGTAAGTGCCTATCAATAAATAGGCACTTACATTAGTTTTGTGCTGACCCATCGCATCGGTATGTACATTTGGATCCAAAACTTATTTCCAAATTCGTTCTTTGGCTATTTTTTTTTCTTTTTTTTTTCAAAATTAAAAATCATCTTCGGATTTCACGAATTGTCTTAATCTATGCTGTTCTTGGAACCATTTAGGCGACTTCTAAGACACTTTTGCTCAGACCGTTTGTTATATTTTGTTGATCAGTGCAATAGTCCCCGCGTGTCTTTTCATCGGATAGGTGCAATTCGATTCTAGTCTAATAGTCTATCATTATTTTATCAGATTTATCCTTTATTTCTCGTGTAAGTGCAATAGATTATGTGCAATGTAATTTGTGCAATAGCTGGAGTGTGCAATAACATCCGTGCAATAGTTCGGAATGTGCAATAGGTCGGTTCGTGCAATGGGTCGGATAGTGCAATCGGTAGTTTAGTGCAATTGGTTATTAAGTGCAATATTTTTAATTGAATTTTATTTATTCTTATTCTTTCCATTGTTTTAGATTATAATATAATTTCAGAGATTATTTTTGTTTAGTTTGAAGGCTACAGTATATTTGTCTTATGATACCATTTTACCCCCTACTGTGCTACGCTGAAAGTAATAGTACTGTGCTACGCTGCTTCGATTTTTTAACTTATTTCTACACAACCCTTCTTTTTGGCGCCAATGTGAAAAAGAGAGTATGTGGAAAACATCATGGAATATGAATAAATTGTTTGGTTCAAGCAATATCTGTATTTCCCACGACGTTTTCCATCACAAAAGATTAAAATTATAAAATTTCAACAACGAGGAATTGTCGTCTGCATTTTCTTTCAAATTTTACCCTCCAGACAATCTTTAGTGTAGCAATGAGTTAACCGTTTCTACAATAACATGAAAATTACCAAATGAAAGAATTTCGTAATGAAGAAATCGTTGTGGAAAACAAGATATTGCTAGTCATTGGCTTTTTTTTCCTTTTCCACATTGATTTCTTACAATATAGAGATATATTCAATTCTTTATTTCAAATAAATTTGTCACCTTCATCTTCTTTCAAAAATGGACCAGTCCAATTTTTTGTCGTCTGGTAATGGCTTTAAAGTAGCACATCTAGAACAAACATACTAATCATTCATGTAAATATTAAAGATATTAAGACTCGAAAAATTTTTTTGTTATAACGATTGTAATGTATTAACCGGTATTACTTATGATATATGTGATTATTATTGAGGTATTGAGATACGACATAATTATATTTGTGATCCGTCTCACTATAAGGGACCGTCGGTAAAGTGCGAAAAGTATCCACCCTTGTCCGACCGCGCCGGCTGCGCAGCCTGACCAGGGTCGAAACCTTTCGATTTTAGATTATTTTCTGAATCTAGAATGATCATTCTAGCTTGCTATATGATTATTTTCTAAGCGCGACTTCTGACTGACCTCTGTCGGATTCAATCTCTGTTTCAAATATTAAATTTACGGAATTTCCAAGATGGTCACCTTTTCACATTAAAGAATAAACTTGTGATAAAACATTACATAAGTGCATTATTTTTGACAGAAAAATATCCTATTATTTTATAACATATCTAACTCGTCACAATTTTCTTTTTAATTATGTGACTCTTATTTTATTAGAAATGATAAGTTGAAGGAAAAGAAGAAACTGCTGTGTTTCACCTAAAATCGCCTTAAACCGTTGAATCGTCTACAAATATAGATCAGCTAAAATTTGTCGGATTGTAAATAGTTTCATTCTTAAAGTACCACCTTAAATCTATATCACTAACTTCTTTTCGATAATAAAGATCTTAAAAATGAAATGTTTGCTTCTGCGAAAAATTATATCTTTTCTCACAATATTTATTCTATAAGTCTACTTTATATTGTCGTCTGCAAAATCTTTCAAGTTCGGTCAGTCTAAAATTTCGAAACACGTGACAGAGCTAAGAACCGCAATACAACATACATATATCACATAAGTGCACTATATTTTTTTGCCTTTACACTTATATGCCTTATTTACTTTGAGACTTGTTGAATTAATATGACAAAGATTGTACCTTTGTGAAATTTGTGAATAAAGGATTAATAAAGGAACCATGTGTCTATTTAATTCATTCAATCCTTGAGGTAGTCGAACTATAATAGTTCCGCAATATTCCGGCACTCATGAACGTAAATAATGTGAACCAAGGAATGAAAATCATTAGGAAACCTCGTTTAACGCTGTTAAAGATTAAAATTATAAGATTTCAACAACGAGGAATTGTCGAGGAATTCTTCCGAAATGGTGAGAAACTATTACGGGTCCACTACCTTAAGGTCCCAGAATTTTACAAAGCTATTATGTTAGAGACAATATTGTGAAAAAAAGAGAAATTGCTTGTAACAAGCAATTTCTTCTTTTCTCGCAATTCTTTAAACCACATATTAAGAAGGTTTCATTGCGAATTGATCAATTATTCCTTTTATTTGCAGTCTAAGATTTCGAAAATCGGAAAAAGAATAGGCCCTAAAAAAGAGCCTTGGTAGAGAAACTTGGTGAGACAGAATGTTTCTATGGCAAGAGTCGATCTTAATCCACGATTTCCTTAGTATAAAGTTAAACCTCTCAACTACGGCTTAATCAAAGCTATGATTGCTAGGTTTTAAAATAACATTGGCGATTTGTGACAAGTTCAGTAAACCAAATCGGCATCTTTCATCAGTGAAAAGATTTTGGCCCAACCAGCCCTGCGCGCAAAATAGCAAAACGCTTGCGAGCGAAACAAGCTCAAAACAGACGTGACAGCTCTTTCGCAAGGTAAGATAGGGTACCACTTCTGAGACGCTCGTTGGTGGTTCGTTAATCATTGGCAATTGTTTTATCATCCGATATTTTACACATTAGTTATTATCTTCTCATGTAATAACCAATTTGGAAGAAATCGGACCATGAAACAATTGCATGTGTTTGTTATCCTGAACATGGGACTGAATGCTAATCGACCTCCGTTTGACCCATACTGGGACCAATTTCATTTTCAAATACAGTAAATTACATCGGGGAATTGACATTCATCTCCATCAAAACCATTCCAATTCACTCGCTCAGCGGCTCCATTCATTTATTCCATCTCTCAAACCATACAGAAACGCTCAAAACTCACTGAGCAAGATAGAATCAACAACGCCATTCAAAATAAATATAGTCAAGAAAAAAAATTCTCTGACATAATTAAAATTGTAAGCGCCTTATAGGTTCTTGAAGAAATATGATGCTTTTTATAGAAATTGTATGGGTTTTTTTTATTTTAAAGGGAGGTAATAAATATCGCTAATTTTGTTCATCTTGAACAAAATTTGCGATATTGGATTACCTCCAAATAAATTCACTCAAAACTCGTTCCACACACTCATTCAATTTCACCCCAAAATCATTCCAAAATCATTCATCTTGTCAATTTCACGATGTTGTCCACTGTTTTATAATTTCATGTAATGAGCAATTTGGAAGAAATCGGACCATGAAACAATTGCATGTGTTTGTTATCCTGAACATAGTATTGAATGCTTATCGACCTCCGTTTGATCTCTAATTGGGCCAATTTCATTATCAAATATTTATTTAACGATGGATTCCATATAACTCTGTTTTGCGTGACGCGTCACATTCACTCTTAGTCGTCTGATAACGGCTGCGGACGCGCATTCATTCCGATATTAATTTATCAAATATAGAATTTTGCCTCACGGAATTTCGAAACTTGTGAACATCAAAGAGCTAAGATCAAAAGAAGTATCATTTTCGTCTAACGGTAACCATTCACGGCCACATTTAGCGTGTCCATCTGTCCATTCTTCTATTCAACAACTTTTATGATTATGACTTTATAAGGAGTTATTGTCCCATCAATTAAATAAATACCCCGTAACTAAAGGACAGCCCCCAGTTTTCGGATGGCTATTGAAAAAATTTTAAGGCACGCGCTAGTTTAATACCATAGCATCATGTTTCTAAAATAGATCAAAGGATTTGTGAGTTATGATTAAAATCACCGATGTCTTTACCGTTATGATTTTTCACCCTTTTCGAGGAGGAAAATTTTGATATTATCGAAAGACATAAGATCTTTGGTTTATTCAGACAATTTTATGTTAATACTTATCTATTTAAGTTCCAAGCCGGTGAAAGCTTAAGCACAAAGAGCCGCCCTTCAAAATGTTTTTAAATCCATGGGATAGAGAGGTAATGGTTTTAAACCCACTGCTACCCGATTTTGAAGCTCAATGGGGCTTGTTATAAAGTGATTAACCTGAAAACACACCCCGTTGACGGTGGTGCTCGAACCACGAACCTCCAAGTCACGAGTTGCATGCCTATACCACTAGACCATGGAGGCAGTCAAGACGAATTTTAGTTTGATATGTTAATCGGAATTGGAAAATGGAAGACAAACTTCATCAATACAAAAAGACTATTTCATTTTAACTGTTACATAAAGAGTATTTGGTTAAATGAGTAAATGCTTTAATTTGTCTCATACTGTTAACAGCATAGGGCCGGCCTTCTGTACATACAGTTAGTTACATCATGAGAATGACATTCACCTCAAGCAAAACCACTCTAATTCGCTCACTCGGCGCTTCATTCATTCATTCCAAACACTCACTCAAACCATTCAAAAACACCCAAACCCATTGAAAAATTTACAATCAACAACGTTAATCAAAATAAATTTGGATAGAGAAAAATCGCTATTCCACTGACATAATGCAAATTGTTAGCGTCTTATAGGTTCTTGAAGAAATAAAAAAGCTATCTATAGAACTTGTGTGCAGATGTGCGGTCTGATCATGAGCATACACAGTATCATTACAGAGTCACTGCAACTGTTTCTTGTAATGATATGACACAAGTAATTAATTTGTAGAACTTTAGAAAGTAATTTGTGAAAATCCCTAGTAAATATAAAACAATGTTTTGACCCAAAGTATTTCCTCTCAAGAAGGTCAAAATGACCCACTTGGGAGAAATTTCTAGGGTCAAATTAAGATATTTTCGGGGTTAGGGGGTTGGGGGGGGGGGGGGGTAAAAACCCATGTTTAAGGGTCAAACACGAACCCTGCATTATGAAAAAAACACTTACTCTATTGTTGGAATACAATGTCATGATGAAGACAGATCGATTTATGATGAGTCCTAAGTACCGAAATGTTTCATTTACAAGACAGTGTCAGTCTACTGCAAGGAAAAGAGTGCAAGTCGTAGCAAAAATCATCACGAAATAATGGCCTGTAAGGTAGAATGGATGTGATTATAGCAAATTAAGAGATTTTTTTATGCGAGACATTCCCGTTTAGAAAACTGAATGAAAGATAGGAGTGCTCGATTATCAATTATTCAACATATATCATTATACATTTCAAAAAACAAATAAAATTCCACGAAATATTACATTAACGCATTTTCCATCATATTCCTTTTATGCTTATTCCTTGGCTGGCTACGTCTTTATTACATGTGTGATATTATGGAAAATAAGGCTAGAAGGGATAAACTAGTAACCATCTGTCGCCGATATTGTCAAATTTTAACACGGATAAAAAGAAAATAGCCCGCACCGAAATAAAACCCGGCGTGTTTCAACATTTGGCGGCCCCTTTTTCGTACCCGTTCTCATTCGCCCAACAGCTGTTCGCGCACCTTGCGCGTTTCGCGGTACCGCTATCAATTGTTCGCTCAATACTCAAATATTGATTTATCCTTGAAATCCAAATCACCTTCCCTATTTTATCCGTTATGTTTAATGAGGGTGATTTCGAGAGATTTGAAATTTTCATATCCGATTAAGATAGAAAACCACTTCATCTGATGTAGCCCAATAAACAGGGAAATTGGTTTTATTTGGTAAAAAATCGATACTTTTAGAATTATTCATATTATTATAATGTTATTTATCGTATTGCAGAAATGTTCCAACTTTGAATTAATATTCGATGTGATGTTATTACAAACAGCATTTTCGAACAAGCTGCGATTTTGCTTCCAGAACAACGAATGTTCAAAGCTCTTGTGAGACCCGGCTCCAAGAAAAAGTAGCTTGCATGCATTGCCTTTGAGTATATTTATGAACGACGGACAATTAATTTGTGATCTTTGGCGATGTGTAGTGTTTGAAGTCCGATCCTGCCCTCTGTTCATGGTGACAAACGAGTGCAAATTGTTTGCATATTTTACCCCTCCTTGCACTCGCACTTCCGTGCAAAGCGGAGTATAATTTGCAAATAGTTTTCTCTGTTTTGTCACTATGAACGCAGGGCTGGTTAGACTATGTGGACTGCGCAAGCTTATGAGGATCCAAAATTTTCCCACTTGTCTTATTTTTAGCATCTAGAACTTTAACTAAGAGATGATTGTCAAAACATTTATGCCCCCTGTATGGCAAACGTCAATGACACTTTCTTTGTCAATCAACAAAGGGCAATGGCTAAAAAAATCAAAATAAGTTTTGGATCTTGTGCACTGCACTTTTCATGAATGAGACCAATCCACCTGTGAAATTTTCATGATTGCATACTTCTTGAAATATGCTCCGGACAAAAAAGTCTACGGACGGGCCGACAGACCGACAGGCTGACCGACAGACAAGTGCAATCCTGTATGATAATACGAACTCCAAATTAGATCTATCGGAACTAGTTTCCCGTTCAATAATTTTACGCAGTTCCAACTTGGCCCTTTTTTGCAAAACCGTGGACACAAATGTATAAATATAAATGATACCAGTCTGATCGCAGGGTTAAAAAAATTAACATGTCTATCAACGTGCATAGTCAAATCATTCAATTGTTACATTCGTAATGACCGATGATTTAAAAACGGACAAAAACATGGCACAAATGTCATGCACTTGGCGTTGCAAAAAGAAGGAACAGAAATCATTCGCTCATTGTCAAGCCCTGCGTTCAGTATCACAAAATGGTACAAACAGTTTTCCAATTGTACCCCGCTTTGCACGTGCACTTGCGTGCAAAGCGGGGTACAATTTAAAAATTGTTTTCACCGTTTGGTGATCCTGAACGCAGGGAAGGTGGTGTCAACTGGGCAGACTAACGGAAAAAGTAAATTAATTCCTTTATAACGAGAGCGCGATAACGGTCGTTGTTTGATGACGATGCGAGAACACGGTGCTCTAGAGGCACCAGCTGTTCGTCTATTTTCGCCGTTTTTTACGACAACTGTTCGGGTATTTGTCTGTCGAGTGAGTCATGAATTATTTGCATTTTGATAAGGTGACATGTCGTTACTATGAAACGTCTGTGATTTTCTGTACAAGTGATTCACGGAGTTTGGTTAATCGATTTCTAAATATCTGCGTATTGACTTGACAGTCAACTTTTGTGAAAACTTTTTTCGTCGATTCAATATGCAAGATGTTGAATTACATTACGACTATTATTATTATTATTATGATTCGGATGTTTAAAAAAAAAAGACATGAATAGACAAAATCAAATAATCAAATAATTCATAAAGCTATCGTTGCAATATTTTTGCTGGCCAAATCAAACGATACATTTTTATAGTGTAACAAATTACATTTATGGCTCATTAAAATTTGTATGTATATAGGGTTAATATACTGAAGCACAAATGAAACGCCTACTATGACAATTTTATTGATACACACGTTTTTTGGTGACAAGGCTTATTTTTAAACTTAACAAAATCCGTTAATTTCGAAATTGATATTAAACACCGATGATAGCATTAGGTGAGATGGCGGCTTCATGCTCGTCTATGTCGAGCTCTAAACATAGGGCCCTAGAGGTTATGCAAAACCAAACTTACTAAGATTCAGACAGTGGTTTGTGATGTAGTTTCTGAGTAGATGATTATGTGCAAAGACGGTACTTATTTACGTTGTTGGTGCTTTGTCGGAGACTAATTTCAAAGATATTTCCGAATAGAAAAAAAATCTTTGAAATTCGCGTTTTCTATTTCTAATTTGCCAATACGAGCTGTTTGTGCCATTCAAATGACCTAAGGCAATAGACCAAAAACAGTCACAAACAACATGGTTGATGCTGTGCCAGAATTCTTTAAATGCATTTTTCTCTTATTGCGAAGGAATCTTGGAGTATTTATTTTGAAAATTGATACCGATAACCAATACTTTTTTGGCTGTTTTAACACTAGAACCTACTCATGAAGTTAGAGAACGTTTGATTGATTCCAAATTCCATTGATAGATTCTTCCCGTCTTAAGTAGGGAGTACCGATAATATGAACAACCAATATCAGCAGCCTAATAAAAGTTTGGGCAAAGGGGTATTTTTTCTAGTCAGGTTGGATTTATTGTCATTGAAGAATACCAAATTTCTCTTAACTTTCAGTATTGTCTATAATTCTGAACAACGCGACGTTTATTACGCAGTTCAGTATATTTTATTCTTAGTATTTATTTCCCTTACCATTTGTACCAAGACACCCTTTCATTGCTTCCAGCTGCCAAAGTGAACAACGACGTGAAATTAACAAGATGATTTTGGAATAATTTTGGAATGATTTTGGAATGAAATTGAATAAGTGTCTTGAGCGAGGTTTTAGTGAAATTAAAGGGAGGTAATCCTACATCGCTTATTTTGATCCAGATAAAATTAACGATATTTATTAACCCCCTCCCCCTAAAGAATATACTTTTTTTCTGTTTGTGTGTCCTCGGGGACCAATCAAACACTTTAAAAGTCAAACCAGCCAATAAAATCATAGAATGAATTGATCGATTTGAAATAAATGTTGACCGTCTTGAACGATTTTGACATAATTTCTAATTGTTTCTGTGCGTTTTGATCGATTTGAGTGAGTGGTTAGAATGATTGCATGCATGAATGAATGAATGAATAAAAGAATGAATGAACGAACGAACGAACGAACGTACGAACGGACGGACGAATGAATGAATGAATGAATGAATGAATGAATGAATGAATAAATGAATAAATGAATGAATGAATGAATGAATGAATGAATGAACGAACAAACGAACGAACGTGCGTATGTACGAACGGACGGACGGACCAACGAACGAATGAATGAATGAATGAATAAATGAATGAATGAATTAATTAATTATTGTTTAAGAATGATTTTGATCGGAACGTGTGTAAATTCACGATATTGTTCCCTTACAGCATATGGGTTTACAATTATTGACCCGTTGTTGGGAGAAAAGGATGCGTAAGGCCACCAGGGATTGAGCCCGAGATCCGATGTTTTGGAATCCGACGCCTTACCAACTGCTTTGACGGCGGTCTTTGCTTATATTAAAGATTTGTGACCGATTTGTCTTTCAAAAACCACTGTTCCAAAACTATCGTGCGTAGAATTTTCATTCTACAGTAAAGGCCGGATATAAGGATGATCCTTGGCATTACGAAATACTAAGTTTATTCAGAAATGTTCCAACAGCGATAAGTTTCATCAGTGTTTAGCCTGCACAGGTCTCGCAGACAAGTCACGATTGAAATATTTCGGTTTTCAAGATAGCCCCTCTTTGTTCGACTGCACACGGCCCTACTTGCTTAGTAGGTGGCGCGTTTGGCCGTAAGACCTGGCTCAGCCAACTTTCATCCGACATTTGACACAAATCAAGTGACAATAATCATTTACCTCCCACAAAAGGATGAATGAAAGTAGTAGCCATAGCGGGATGAGCAACTGACGGCTCGTAAATGTTTCGTGAAAAAACTACTTTGAATTTCTGGTTCACAATAATCATTTACCTCCCACAAAAGGATGAATGAATGAAAGAAGTAGCCATAGCGGGATGAGCAACTGAAGGCTTGTAAATGTTTGGTGAGAAAACTACTTTAAATTTCTGGTTCACAATAATCATTTACCTCCCACAAACGGATGAATGAAAGTAGTAGCCATAGCGGGATGAGCAATTGACGGCTCGTAAATGTTTGGTGAGAAAACTACTTTGAATTTCTGGTTCACAATTATCATTTACCTCCCACAAAAGGATGAATGAAAGTAGTAGCCATAGCGGGATGAGCAATTGACGGCTGGTAAATGTTTGGTGAGAAAACTACTTTGAATTTCTGGTTCACAATAATCATTTACCTCCCACAAAAGGATGAATGAATGAAAGTAGTAGCCATAGCTGGATGAGCAGCTGACGGCTGGTAAATGTTTGGTGAGAAAACTTCTTTGAATTTCTGGTTCGGCAGTCCATTTGCAGAATTACGAGTGCAACTTGTTAGAAGCGACGTTCACCCCGTTCAAAACAAATAGTATTTTCTAGTGCCGCAATCTTTATTTGTTTAATTATGCAGATTGGTTTGAGAAATGCCTGCAGACTCTCAATAGTGTTGTCTAATAAATTACCTCTACCACTTAATTAATATCGGGTAGAATATGCATACCTTTGTAATAAAAAATCATTAATATTCATATCTGATTTGATTAAGAAATTGGTCTGGTTCACGAGGAAAATACGAGAGCGAACGGCATGAAAAAGAATAACTGGCGTTTCTCGCTGGGTGCTACTCGGAAACCCTAGGCAATTCTACTCAAAATACCTTAGGTATAACAAGGGCGCAGTCGCGAAAGCTTGTTATTTCGCACGTTGTTTTATATGAAGTCACAAATATTACTAAAGATGACTTTGCGAAAAATCCAAATCAATGTAAGGTTAAAATTTGGCTTATTATAATTTGACAACAAAACGCGGTGTTTTACTGCGTTTTGTTTTCAAATTTTAACACGCCAAAAAGATCTCCACAGATGATCGGAAAACATTGGAGAAAGTTGCTTTTCTTCAAGCATATTAACCAAAGTACCACCAGGAGCCGAACTACCTATTAAATGACCAAAAATTACTACACCTACGTCCGATGTACCTTCCAGATAACGGAAAAGTCCCAGTGAGGTTCCGAAAATGGCTTGGTGCAAGGGATGAGTGTCAATTTCAAGAATTTAGCAAATGTACCTGAACTTTGTAAATAATCTCGCAACAACTTTGCTTTCACTGACGTTTTTCGCTGTGGACATGGGATTAGGGTCAATTTCAAAATTTAGTCAGTGTACCCGAGAAGGATCAATTGTCTCGCTACATTGTGCCCTTTGATCAACATCAACATTTTAATCTCTTCAACCGATCCTTTTGAAAATAAAGTAAATCAGTTTATAGGATATATTCCTTTTGTATGACCCCTTATTTAGATTCCTCAGTTGATTAATTATTAGCAATACTAGTAATAAATCAAAGCCACTTATTAATTTGATACCACAGAAAGGGTAATAGACATTATCGGGTTAATTAGGGTCAATTTTACCTGACTAGAACATCGGACATATCACATTTTCTGTAATATCAATAAATAATTAATGATTTGTATGGCGGTTGTAAGTGACCATTTTCTCTTTACGCTAGAGTATATCGCCATGGAGCGACCAAAACCTCGCAATTACGGTTAAATTGAAGCCCACTTTACTCATATATGTTGCACTTACTTCGAAAACTTTTTCAGTGCAGTATGTTTACTGAGATAGTCAAATATAAAGCCAGACCTGTCTTAGCGGCCACCTGAATTGAGCAACCAGTATAAAGCAAGCACCAAATGAGCTTCAAAATAAAGCAATTGAACCGAAAGTTACCTGTATTAAGCAGGCAAATGTCTTAAGCAAAAAAATCAAATATCCCTTAGTTGCTTTTTTTTTTATACATGTTTGATTTCATATAACAGAGGGTTTTTTTCAGAATAAATTACTCGTAAGCAACTAATGTGCAAATAATATAAAGCAAAGTGAATGGTGCTTCTTCTACAAATCACATACCGTGTACGCTGTACCTTTTGTGTTTCTTCCTGGACTAATCGGACACTTTAAAATCCGGAAATTAAAGTGTCTGATTAGTCCAGGGGGAAACACAAAAAGAAAAGTACGTATATTTTAATAAGGGGGGGGGGGTTAATAAATATCGCTAATTTTGTTCACCCTGAACAAAATTTGCGATATTGGATTGCCTCCCATAAAGTTAATTCAAAACTCGCTCCACACACTCATTCAATTTGATTTCAAACTCATTCCAAAATCTTTCATCTTGTAAATTTCTCGAAGTTGTTAACTGAATTTCTGCACCGTGTGCATACACTACGTACTTGGATAAAATATTATCTGTTCAAATTGAAAATATTCGCGCACCGAATATTCTTCCATGGTGTTCAATGTTACGTAAAAGGCGTCACCGCTGTATACATATATCTCTTTTGTTTCATATGCGTAAGATAACCAATGCGTATCGAAATTACTACGTGCGTTTTTCAAGAATTTTTCCATTGTCTATTTGAACTACTTCACGTGTGAGAATGCAAAGATAACACGATAAATACTTAGGTGGATCAAATTCGTAAGTTTGCTTGACAAGGGCGTTGTCGCACAGCGTTTTTTCCTTAAATACGCAGAACGATGCAGAATGTGATAAAACTTTTATTTCTCTATTTGTCCATGGCGGAGAATAGACACAAGGGCATTATTCATATAATTTATGGTCACTCTCTAAATGGTTTTCCATGCTCGGGTAGCCTTGTTTTCCAATCTCGGCAGTACTATTTACTGCCAATTAGAATTTCATTCATCATTTCTCTGTTAACACGAGCACAGAATCGTGTTTCCTTTTAACCCTTTTCGAAAACGAAACCATGTATTTCAATGAGAAAACAATCTCGGATATGATTTATTGCAGAAAAAGGTGCAAGATCTGTTAAAATCATTATTGTTATTATTGCTATAATTATTACTACTACTATAAACTCAACACGCTATTGTAAACATTTCAGGGAAAATCCAATATCTACATGTAGACGTTGCAGGTTAACTATCAGTTATCCGGTGTTAATTTGAGATAAATACTATTTAAACACACGTTGCTCAATGCAATCAAAAGTCCCCGTGGCCAAGTGGTTAGGATTGAGTACTAGAAGGCGTCCAAACGCCACACTGAATGCGCATAGGTTCGAGTCGTATATAGATCAAAGATTTTATCTATTGATTTTTTTTAAAAAAACTCCTCTTAATCACATTTTCACGAATTCTCTTGTGTATGCAAATTTCTTGTGTAAATGTATGTCTTTTTAAAAAGTAAAATGACTTTTTAAATATATATTTCTTAGTTATCTATTTTATATATTTATTTACCTTAAATTTAACAAACAGTACATTTTCATGAATGTCAAAGGCTATTTCAGTGCCGTAACAATATTCAATACTGCTCTCTTAATGGCAGCATTGCTTTTCCAGAACGTACCCTTCTTTTCTTGGGCATGCCGATAGTAGCCTTATACTCCTTCGTATGACTAGTGCAAAATACTGTAATCGAGCTTGTCCTTCGATACTTTTGACATCAGGAAGCACTTTGACATAAGTCCCTTCTCTGTTATAAAAACGCACACTGTCCCCCACAAAAGGTGAAATCAAAATATGAAATTTGTAAAACACATTTATTATACAAGTTCTTGACTACTAAATTATCTTTAATTCTATTATACTTTCCGTCCCCTCTTTTAAAATTGATAAGAACATATGATTAACAAACCCTGTTGGGAAAAGTCTTATAAGCAGTCCCCACAAAAAGCAATAAAATTGTACGAACTGTTATTAAAAATGAATGATAAAATTATGAAATTTGTTAATATTGGGATTTGAACCGTGTTCTCCACGACAACAATCACTGTGCCTATCCTTCTTAGCTATTTCTCATCGACAAGACGTCGCTCTAAAATAGTTATTTATGACATGCATTGCCAATTTACCTATGTCACACCCCAGTAGGTTTATCAATATACACCCTGTTTACAATAATATTGTGGTCCCGATAATGCTCAAAAAAGCGAATTCAGGTTATACTTCTACAACTACTATCATTATTATTATTATTATTATTATTATTATTATTAGTAGTAGTAGTAGTAGTAGTAGAAGTAATAGTAGTAGTATCATCATTGTTTTCATGGTTATATTTCAAAAACCCATATTAACAAATTCCCTGCGTATGAGGATTTCGGGGAAAGAAACTTCCAACGATAATTAAATCCGTGTGTGTAATTAAAAAAATATCGGACAGAAAAGAATTTATGGAAACCAGCAACATTATTGCACTAAATCATTATTTGATCAAGCAGAGGTCAATCATAGAAATTGCTTCAAATACAAATTCTTAACAAATATAGACTGAACATTCAAGAATCAGGAAAAAAATAGATAGAAAAAAATATTGAACCATATAACATTCAGTTGACGAATCACGACCTTGGTCAAAAAATTCACAGGACTTTCTTGGAAAGATCGTTTTCCGACTGACTGAAACTTTTTCCAACCGCGAAAAACCGAGAATCCTAATAAAACAATAACACTGAAACGAACTTCTGAACAGTCGCATATTTTTGCTCAAAAAGTATAATTTCGCCTGATATACGAAACGGGCGATAGTCGAAATTTATTTAGGTGGTGTACCCGTAGTTCCACAACGTTTTCGATGTTATGAACTTTAACAGTGCTAACCGAGGTTTCCTAATGATTTCATTAGGAAACCTCGGCCAACATTGTGAAAGATCATGATTTCCGAAATGTTGCGGATCTATTGCGGTTCCACTACTAGGAAGAAACTGTATTCTCAAAATTGATATTGGTGGGTTCATGCTAGTAAGAGAAATAAATCTTTCACAATATCGTTTTCGTCAACAATCTGATACCTGGCACGAAAAGTCGTCGAAACTTGTCGGTTATCGAGTAATTTCCGCGAAATTTTGAAAATAAAATTTTGAAAATCCTCTAAAAAATTGCGACTTCTTTGACTTTTGAATTTAAGTAGGAAACCTGTCTTCAACTACTTGAAGAAGATACAGAAAATGCTTGGGCGTTGATTTATTCGGATCTAAAGTCCATTTTATCCTTCGCTATCGGTAGCTCTAGTTGTATTGACTAAAGAACCAACCGATTACATTTCCCGGTTCTGTAATGGCATTTGCTATTAAAATCTAAACGATTTTGTTTACCGGAAACAATTAAGTGAATAAAAAGCTAAAATCGGCGGCGTTTACCGGGACAAAATCTATATCAAATGAAAATTCAATACGGTATTGGATGGCGATAAACGTTGGTGTCATCCAAACACATATCCTGTTGAAAAAAGTTATTTTTTTTAAATTTTTTTAGTCAGTCCGATTAGCTCAGTTTTTAGAGCACCGGACTTCAAAACCATTGAAGTTCGACGGCGTGGGTTCAAACCCGGGCTGGCACACTAACATACTAATTGTCTTTCGGATGAGACGTAAATCCGAGGCCCCGTGAGACGGTGCTTTACACCGAGCACGTTAAAGAACCATGGCGGATCTCAGCAGGAGTTCCGTCATGTATCCTTGCACTATCCCCCGTAACAACCAACCGTCTTCTGGGTACGGCGCTCATATGGGCATGTGCTACGATAGCGACGATAAATAAACGGAAATACACACACCCGTGCAGATTAACCAGCAGTTTACTTTTTTAGCCCTTTTTAAGTCCGTTTTGCAATATTTCCCCGTTTGGTAATAACGTTTTACCAAACAGATTGATAGGACGAATAAAACGCTTTGGATACACAGTTACAACCCTTTGGTACAATACCCTTTTTGTAATTACACGTTTATTCAGAGATTTTTTGGTTGTTTGTCTGGGGTTAAACTCAGCTGTTGACAATTTTTCAGTTATATAGAGGCGACTGGAGTGCCTCACAACGGATTCCTGATATTCATCACACCAGTAGGCCTACACCCATTTCATCCTTTCCTAGCCTCTAGCTGCTATCCCACATAGGTCTACGATTATCAACACATGAGACAACTAGTCAGAAAGGATTAGTACCACTGTCTAAGATCAAACCCGGGACCTTTAAAAAGATAGTCCGAAAATGATTCACTGTCGTTAAAAAATAACACCATTTGAAGCACCACGGATATGTTTTTTAATCAAAGAAAATGCTTTGTCATTGGCGTTTAGCACAATTGTTCTACAGAGAGCCAACGATGACGTCAATGATTTATGAAAAAAATAGTTTAAAAAGATGGTGTACAATTATAAAAGGGATTCCTAAATTGCGGTTTTAAAAGTGATTTCTTCAGCGTTAATGAATACTCTTGTTCTATATATCATACTTTTCTAATAAAAAGCTTCATATATCAAATTTAATCTTAAAATACTATTTACGTGTACGACTGCAACTGCAAATTTTTGCTGTTGTTTAAAATTTCAACCAATTCGGTGAAAATGCTCGTTGCATCTACCTTTTAATTTTAGAATTGTCCATCAAAATATGCGAGGAACTCTATATTTGAATCAAACCGGGACATAGGTTGAGTCCAATTACTTGCCTATATTACTATATTACTGTATACACTTTTATTTTGACTTGGATCCCTGGATTTTGCAATAATGTAGTAATTCTCATGCGGTATCAAAAATAAAGAACTGCCCTGTTTCGTAAAGGCATTTGAGTATTCAATTCAAATTCATCATTTGACAAAAGTGTTGGTTTTGATGAAGGAAAATAAGGAATACTGAACTTTTCCCAGCCTAGAATACTGAACTTTTCCCAGACTATGTGTTTTACATTGTTGTTTTATAACAACATGGTTTCTCGGTTTAGAAGATGCATGCTCCGTGTGATCAGCCCTGAAATGTCGATGTTTTCTTTTGTTTCTTTTTCGCGTGTATAATTGATATTAGGTGAAAATACATAATTACGACACTAAATGTTATATTACGAATAACAAAGTTTCCTTTGATCAGGAAATTCGTCACGCACATGCGAACATGCGAGTAACTAAACAGAAATAGAGGATATTGAATGAGTGATCATGGAATACCGAATTTATTAAACGAGTCATCTATAAACAGATAAAATTGAGGCTACGCCGAGTTTTTATCTGTTAATAGATGACGAGTTTAATAAATTCGGTATTTGATGAGCACAAATTTTATATTCTATTTATAATATGACCATATATTTTGCGAAAAATCGGCAAAATTTTTAAAATTCAGCATTTCAATTTTCCGCGAAAAATATAACGCCGTTTAAAACTGACGTGACAATATACACATTATGACGCTATTTACGCGGTTAAAAATAGCGTTGCTATTCGTTCTTAGCTCATTAGCATAGTTATTCCAGTCGTGTAATAATACCCGTGTAATATCAAAAATATTCAACGAGGTTATTTCACTCCCGCGACGTAGGTCATGTTATAAATACAGGATAATCAATGCATTGGATCGCTTAAACGGACGTTTTTAGGGACGCAGGTTTTACGCATCTGAGACTCACAAACAAGTAGCCATGGCTCTCATACTAATTGATATGGGTTCCTATGGCCCTCAAGGAATCAACTTCAGCAAAGAATTATAACAGTCTTAAATTGTTTTCAGAAATTGATCAAAAGGTACATACCTATCCAATACCTTCAGTAGCTTAATCGAGATATAGTTTATAGAATAGGCGTAACCAAGATTTTGACATCTATACACACTCAGAAGGCGATCACCAAATAATATATAAGATAAAGGCAATATTTGGACAGTGACAAAAGATGAATATCACTTGCCCAATCCCCCTTTCATGGTTTGAGCGTCTGAAAAATCAAAACATCGTAACTACAGCTTTAATAAGCTGTTGTTTCCATGTTATGATCATTCATCGACGACATTTTTCGAGCAAGAATTTATTTCTATTATGCACTTGCGTAATGTGCGTAATGGGAGCTATGCCCTTGTATAGTTTGATCTATTCTCTAGGAAGACCTGCCTAAAAGATGTGTGTAAGTAATTTCAGTTGTGTCTAACCTACGAGGGTTGATTCTGTAATTCGTAAAATGGGGTTATAAAACCTCAGAAAAGATGAATATCAAAATAAAAATTCTACATCTATTTAATGCACCATCTGTGTAATAAATGTTAAAAATTTCAAATTTGTAAGTTATATAGCGGCTGTAAAGTGACTAATCAGATGCATAGACCCCACTTGAGGCGGGAGGGGGCGAAAACGTCGAATGCGACGTAATAATTTACTATTTTCTAGATAGTCGCCAATTGCTCGCATGCCTATCTGCGCCTAATGAATATACTTGCAGAATGTATCCCCATTCCATTTGGGATTTAAATTTGTCTGCAATGTCTTTATGAATAGCTTTTCTAGTAAAGTGTAGACACAGATGCTGGGCCTTTATGTTTGGAAAATAATGAGAATCAATGGGTCGACTTCGTTCGTTGAAACTCAAATATACCATTATTACTATATACTTCTTTGATAGTTTAAGGTCAAGAGGATCGGATTTGTTACTCAAATTTGAAATTTCATAAAATTCTAACTATTGGACTAGGAGAAATTGGCAAAAAAACTAATTTCTACATTAAGCCCTCTTTTGCCATGAGGCAGCCTTAAATTGAGAAAATTCAAAATAAGCGTCATGTACACATGACAAATTAGTATGTTTGGTCTATTTATAGGTGGTTGTGTAGTATTTGTTGTAATATTTATTGCGTATTGAAGTTTTTCAGCGCTTTAAATTTAACCCGTGTGAATCTTATTCAACCTATAATAAGGACCTACCTAGCATAACAGAAAGGATGTTTTTAATTGATGGTGAGCGGATAACAAGCCAGAGAAGTACCCACGTTTTTAAATATACTTGAATGTTTGATTTTATGTCATTTGAAATTATACAGGAATTGAGATATATTTGAAGAAATATTTAAAGCTTGAAGCTGATTTTTCAGAGCAAAAAGGTGAACGTTTTTGATCAATGTGTTTTAAAATAAGGTGTTGGATATAAAAAATTAGATTGCTTTGGGGGCTGTATATGAAGTTTCATCCAATTAGGCCCTGGGGTTCCTGAGATTTGATATCGAACAGACGCGCGCACAAGCCGGCGACTATATGATTTCCCGCAAATATTTCGGGGAGCAAAAGAAATGACTTTTGCGAGAAGGATATGCATGCACAGCCTGTAAAGTAAGGCAACGTATTTATCATACTGACTGATCGTCAAAATTCTTATGGTCAGCAACTATCTACAAAGCACAAAATTAAGACTTTTTCTAGACAGTGTGGATGCGCTGGCTAGCTATAGTTCCAGCAACTAATTAAGATGGGGATCGGAAGGTTCAAACGACCCCCCTCTGAAGCCATATTCTTATACAAGGTCATCACTTATGATCAAGGTCAATTCTCAAGGTATGAATTTTTAAAAATTTAAACTAGTACGCCCACTTTCAGTTCTCTCAGTGCTTTGATTGCATTCGTGGATTTTAAAAAATAATTCTTCCTACAGCACCGGAAAATAAACAAATCCTAATCTTTCGCTATAAAACACCGGCATCTTCAATTGGGTTACATCAAAATGACACCCCGTAAACCAAACATATCTCATTTTAAAAAGACAAACACATCCATTGGTATGATGATCTTTTTGTTTTAATTATCCGAAACAATCCTTGAAACCATAGAGTTGAGGAAATTAACTTTTCTAGAGCTTCACCGAAATCAAGTTAAGGCCTTTTTAAAAAATCCCACAGACAGATATATAGATTACTTTATTTACAAATATGGTTTTGTTATGGATCATGTTGCAGTAGTTGAAAAGGGAATTTCAAAAAAAGAAAAAAAAGAGATAGAAAACAGAACACTTTCGGGTTTCAAATTAATTGCAAGAAACACAAAAGGAAAGCCAAACAGAAATTTAGCAATTTGTCGACAGCTTCTGAAAACCAAGAAAACAAAATATTAAAATTGCCCAAAATAAACTCTGTCTCGTTATGATAAATTCTTCCAACCTGGACCAGATAACATTGATATTTTAAGACATTTATATGTTATTCTACATTGCTCAACTCAGTTTTTGGCCTGGTTATGCAGGCCATAGGAAACAACCTTGTATACTGGAAATTGCATAGGGAAAAAATAATCGAGTCAAAAACCGAAAATCGTGTGTACTGCGTAGCTTTTTGTGCTCACGTGCGCGCAAAAATAGGTCTAGTATATTTCATCAGCTTTTGTGCGACACTAGGTAGCAGATTGTAGTTTCAAGAGCCGATTCACTGGCCGAAACACACTTATAGACTGGAAAATTAAATAACTCAGACACCATCAAACACGAAAAAACTCTTAAATCAATTACCTTGGGCTATTTCGCAATTGATTCAGAGCTTTAAAAACTAAACTTTTCCCCAAAAGCGACTAATTTTTCCGATCGAACCAGTCAGACATAGGGCTGATTTTATCCCTCTTTTTGAAATTAATTTAGTCTACCACAAGCTTGTTCATGAAGATTCTTTATCCTCAATTGCTACTTTCTCAAGCTTCTGGACCCACATACTGAGATTATTTCAGATGCTAGTTATCTTTTTAAATGCCTTCTGAATTGATCTCAATTTATTTTGCACTTATTTAATTAATAAATATGAGATTCTCAGTCTCCACCATGCCAACATTTTGCTTATTTTTCATAACAGTTAGATGTTTTTTCCAAGATATAGGTAGTAATCTGGTAATGGACAGCCTCTCATAGTTAATGCAAAGCAATTTAAGAAAGTGACAATGTAAACAAGAGTTTATTTATTTGATTTTTTGACCTTGAGACATAATTGATATAAGGAAAAAAAAGGGGGGGGGGGTATTCAATCTCTTTTGTGACTAGACCCAGCCTCCCACATAAAAACACTTGTCCTGTAGACTTGTAACCTGATTTAAAAACATTCAAAATGTTATTTTCTCACTTGCAGATGCTCTCCTAACTATTTAAAATGCAATTCACTGGACTACATAGTAGATTGAAAAAAGTCATACTCACCATAAGGTAGCAGATTGTAGTTTCAAGAGCCGATTCACTGTCCGAAACACACTAATAGACTGGAAAATTAAATAACTCAGACACCATCAAACACGAAAAAACTCTTAAATCAATTACACTCTTTGTTAGCAAGAATAGGTTGTAAAGCTGCCTAGAAATCATAATTATTTACATACTTGCACCGAGTAAATGAAAAATTTGAAAATAAAATCATTCGACAAAACTTTGAAAAATAGCGAAAATTTGGCCGTTTTCCGACAAACTCTAACTTGTCCAGTATCCACACGGGAAATGATATCCTATTCAATGCTTGCTGCCTCTTAAGCCGAGACAGTGCCACATCTCCTGATGCATTCAAAAATATGTGGTTACCCTTTACTTTTCTTACAATTTTTCAAAGTATTCTTACCCTATAATTTCAGCCTTCACAGATGGCGGAATTCTGCAACCCCACCCACTTTACTCAATATTGTCACAGGGAACCAGCAAAACAAGAAAAGCTACTATTCTATCAGTTGCGCATTCAAAACTGGTTCCTAAATTGATATTTGCCATGATTTAAGGCAACATTTTTCATTTTCACTTTCAGATAATCAATCAAAACTAAACATTTCCTAATATTTGTAAATATGGCCACTTCGAATATTTTGACATAAACTACAATCTGTGCCCCTAAGTGCTTTGTGTGTTCAGCGCAGTGCTTGCGTATCATTACGCTGTGCTTAAATCAAAGTACTGATAGTACTGAAAGAAAAGGAATTGAATAGACGAAACAACACACGAGGTCAATTTTCTGGAAAATAACCTTGATTATTCACCTTGTCCTTATCATGTTTATCAGATATTTTCTTACTTATCACTGCCAAAATCGCTGCTGTGTTAAAGATACATAGCTTTTATATTTGATCTTACGGATGATCTTGTAATAGGGAAAGGAAGAAAATGATGCTAACCAACACTTTCTCCTTTCTCCCTTATATAATCTACCCTTTCTGCTACAAATTTTATTAATTTGCTCACATATTGTATGTAATCTGCAACCCTTCTCAATTTGTACCTGTCTAAACATTTGATGTCTTGTAATGGATTAATCTAATTTAGAAATTAAAAGCCTTGTCCCATCCTTAAACCCTTAAACAGACGACAAAATTTCAGACTGGGCCAACTTGGAACAGATTGAAGACAATAAATCAACATGAGTGTTATTTGATTTATATCTAGGGTAGATATTAAGGAAAATAATGGGTTATGAGTGAAGTGTGGACCATATTGTGGGAAAGGGAGAAATAGACCCTATCAACTTCTTTTGTTCCCACAATAAAATACAACTTCTTTATGGAATTCAATTCAATGTTTAAGAAAGAGCCGACGAGCTTGAGTCCCTAGAATAACAGCATTACTACGATTGTTAGACGGAAGGATCGAATGGATAAATTGACTGACTAGTGGCAAACCAATCAACCCAACTAAAATTATAAAAACGCGAGTTGCGCCTGTCTGCAAAGCGGTATCGGGTGTAGTAATCTATACCCTGGGAATGAGTTGTATTTGGCGGACTAAGCGTTATATAGTGAGCATACCGTTCGACAGTTTCCCTTTGAAGTGAGTTCGGAATGTGGCTCCTATAGGTAAATGGAACCCTTGGTTTCCCTCGCTAAAAAAGCCTTGCCTAAAAGATTAAAAAATTGGAGTATATGCCTTCAATTGTCACCCTGCCTCTGTATAAACCATGCCTTCAGCGCTTTTAGCGTTTTGATTATATGGGAAACGGGATTACATAAACACTTCCACGAAGAAGAGAAAGCGACGTCCTTGAAACAAACTTTCATAACATTTCAAAAGATTCATTGTCAAAAATTGAAAAAGAAAAGATTAGATTGTGCTACTATAAGGCTTTTTTGTCATATCCATAGACCATTCTCTACAAAACAGTACACAAAGCTCTGTAATCATTTCATTGACATAGATATATGGTACATTGTTTTAAACATTCAAACTCTTTTACGTCTCTTTTGAAATAAAAAGATAATTTTTATGATAAGCATCAGCATAAGCAATTTTCTGCAAAAAAGATTTTTTTCATCCTTTATTGCTTTTTCAGAAAAAGGAGTAATCTTATTAGAATAAAATTATCATACGATATGAATTAAATTGATGCCAAAATTGCTTTTGATCTAGACTAAGCTGTCTAAGTAATAATATAATCATTTGAATTTGCGTGGTCTGCGAACGGAGAAAGATCGCAAGTCTACTAAACAGCAATGATTGGGCTATCGAAGAATTGGCAGGGGTTGACATTAACTCCTGAGATTAATGAGTCAATCGGACACCTAACACATGGAATCAAGGAGTCCAAGCTCAAAGTAAGGAGTCTCAATTTTCATAATGGGAGAACATTGTGGAAAAGAAGAAAGTATTTGTTATAAGCAATTTCTTCTTTTCCACAATTCTCTTCCAAAGAAGAGGGGTTTTTTTCTCAAAACACAACAGTGTGCGAGCATATGTTTTCTTCAACTACTATTGCAGTACAATGCTCTGTACTTTTGCTTTTCAAAATATCTCAATATTACCCTTAAAGTCCATAGGATCCTTACTTGCAAATGGAAGGAGTCCAAGTGGTACAACTAGGAGTCTAGGACTTAGTGTCTAACCATGATTGGAATATGACACTATCCCGAACTGTCATATATGAATCATCCAGACAAAGAGGCTATATAAAGTCCTTAAACAATAAAAAGGTATATCTTACGCAAATGAACAGCAAAATGACACCGTTAGAGTCAATACTCTCATTGGACATCGATAAACTCGCCCCGGTCTGTCAATATCACCTGATACCAGAACTTAAATAACTCTTATCCTGGAACATTATTTTCTCACATTACCATCCTTGTTTTATAACCGAACGGCCGTTATGGATGTCTTTTAGAAAATCCAAGAAATAATGAAAAATAACAAAAATTATTGCCAAATTCTACGGCACTTTGAAGGTATTTGTTGACTTTTCTTTTTGAAGATCGTTACACTTACTCATTACAAAAAACTGATCGATTTGTGAATCCCTGTCTCTGGTTCTAGGTTTGAAAATGAAACTCCGTTTCAGAAGCAAAGATGGAAATATTACACATGTAAAGTAACTACATACCAAATGATGTTGGTAGCCTAATTTTGGTATAAAATGAAGTCTTTGGTTCCAAAGAATTACTCATGAGAACACTCTAGCTCTCAAAATAAAAAGATGCTGCTCAAATAATAAGCTTTACAAATATTGAATTTTACCCCCTCCTACTCTTATTTTATTAAAACCTGGCTTAAGGTGAGTAGAATTGAAATTCCAAACGGGACAATCAGGACCAGATCACTAAAAAGATGGAATAAGTATGTCTCTTATCAGCCTGTGCGTGAGATTCCGAACATTTTTTAGATTTGTTCGTAAGAGAGACATCGCGCAAGCTGAACAATCGCATTATGAGATAAGAATATTTTCTGAGCACTTGCAGGTGTGTCTGAGACCTTACTTTTCTACAGAGCGTATAGAAAAGACTCTTACCAGACTGGCTGGTGATAGAATTTACTGTGCGCACAGGACAAATTGTTGGATATGTCACGCACAAGCTCTGTTTTCAAGAACATTCAGAAGAAAGGGATGCTGTTTTTTGTTACCCAAAAACAAATATTTGCTTGGCTAAATTCTGAGATATCAAATTTGTCTATTGTGAATATGACATGTTGCGGAATGTCAACCAATGAATCGATTAGCTGTTACAGCTTCAAAAAACGACAGAGATATATATATAATACATACTTAGTGTATTATAAGAAAAATTATCTAACAAGGTTGGAAAAATTGAAAATTGTCGAGGCTCTGCCGAGACAATTATCAATTTTCACAACCGAGTTAGATATTTTTTCATACAATACACTAAATATGTATTATATTTATCTTATAACCTCTATTTGTCTTGTTTTCGTTGATGTTTCTAACTGAAAATGCAAGGTTCTAAAAATAACCACATTATATCATTGTTCTAAAAATAAATATGTGATATCACAAAAAATATCATACGGGATGTTATCACACGGATATTTGTATAGTTATAACATAAATAACGGCAATGCGTTGAGCTCTGCGTTCAAGATGACAAAACGGTACCAAATGAATGCAAAAATTATACCCCGCTTATCACGCTAGTCTTAACCTTGACCAAATTTTGGAAGCGCGATTGAGTTGTGATATCCTGAACGTAGGACTTTGCATGTATCAGGCTTTGCATCAAACAAAACTGTAACCTTATTTTATCATCATTGACACTTTATCTTTTTCTTTCAAGGATTTTTGTCTTCTTATGGTTGACGAGTCACAAATCTGACAACCAATTCCAAGACAGTAAGGGTAAATCCATGTTTTTTACCGGGCATGTAATTTTAGAGTTAAGAGATTGGCATGATAAGACAATAATGAATTCTAGTACAGGATAATTTCCTGTCATACCCCTGTCATTTTACTCTCTCTTTTCTAGCTCCTAAAATACTACTCTATTCGGGACTGTTTCCATTCTAAGACAATAAGGTTCAATTTTTTGTGGATAATTCAGTCATCCGTTAGCCATGTTTGTTACGGGTATGTAATTTTATGGTGAAAAGCTTTGCACGATTAGACAAATGAATAATTCCAATACAGAATAATTTTCGGCCATACCGCTGTCACTCCCCTTCTTTTTGGGTATATTTTCTGTCATATTTCAGGAACTTTACCTATTAAGATCTTTCTATGTTATATTATTATTCTCAAACCTCTATATCTGATAGACATATGTTTTGATTTCCTCTATAAGTATATTGTTTGGAGATGTTTATGATGCCATTGCTTTGTATGACAAGTCACAGATTCTTTAAAAGAATTCCAAGAGAATAAGAATAAATATCCACCCCCTTATTTCAGTCATCGTTTAGCCATGTTTAAACCAGTTATGTTTTTCTAGAATGAAGAGATGCCACGATTTTAATAATGAATTCTAATACGGGATAATTTCCGGACATACCGCTGTCACTCACCTTCGTTCTGAGTACAGAGAGGAACAAAGTGAAATTGAAATGATGACTTTTTCAACCAAATTCCTAGAGAATAAGGGTAGAATCTGTCGGGTTAATTAAAAAATTCGTTAGCCATGTTTTTTATGCCCGTGCCACACTTTATATTTTTTTCACTTTGTGTGTAGATTGTCCCAAGCTTGGTCAGCAAACGATCCACAGCTGAAGCTAGGACAAAGCCTTCAGACGGCTAAGCGATGCGGAACCAGACACATAGGCAACATGAATAGCTAAAATTTGGTAAACAAACCTACTCGGAGGCCACAAGAAAGCCATCCAATGGCTGTAAACGATATCGTGTTGACGGTACAATGCGTTCGAACTATCTCACGAAGGCGTCAAATGACTTTCTTATGGCTTAAACCTTCGGTAGATTTTTTGAAACCCAGTCATTGACCAGCGATTATTAAATGGGAATCTCAAGATTTAACTGCAAGGAATGTAATTAATTTAGTTAAAATAGAATTACGAATCATTACGGTCCTTATTTTGTTTTTATATACCCTCATTTCATTGCTTGAGATACGTAACAGACACATTACAGACGTTTACTACATGTCGTAAATACATTCTGTTCAATTCGACAATTATTGCAGCAAACTCGCATCTCCACTGAACCATTGTTCAAGAATTGTTAATCTTAATTCTGTCTTATCTTCCAATGCTGTATATATATATATATAAATTTCGCAACTTTACGAATATCTTTTAATTAGAACTGGACATAGTATAGCTACAATTTTGCATACTAACATATAGTATACCTACAATTTTGCATACTGACATGAGTATCTAAAGGTACTTAATTATCAAGAATATTTCTTCTTAAGAATGCCATTTGCCTTTTATTCAGTCAAAAAGTGAAATTCTGTCTATACTTTTCGTACCTTTTTGAACGACACAAGTTACATTGTCTAAACTAGCCCAATATGACGCCCGTTTTCTATTAAAAGACCATTACTTGATGTTCTGAAGCGTGTAAGTGCTTGTTTAAATCATCAGTAAACATCTACTCTGTTTTATCACATACAAAACGACAAAGCTATTCGACCGACTTCTCTCACTCTGTTGTCCAATCTCGATGTCATCGCACTGTATAACGATGACTTAACGACAGCATTGCGAGGGCCCTACGTAGTCAGACAGCTGAGCGACCGATTGCACCGTTGAACACGAAGTGAAGACGAAGTAAATACGATTTGACCAGATTCCCTCACGATGGCCTTACGACGGACAACATGGACACACGCATTCAACATTAAAATGAACCTTTGCTTGGCCCTTCGGGAGTGTTTTAGCACGACAAAGATATTTTCACTGCTCACGAAGTTGCTGCCGGATTTCAGGAACTCAAGCGGCGGTGATAGGATGGCTAAAGATGTTCAGAATGGCCCGATGATGTTACGATCAGGTCGAATATTTCCCTGTACGTGTGTCCATCTGATGTCAATTTCGGGACAGTGTGAAGCCGGCAAAACGGGTATGTAATTCTAGAGTGAAGAGATTGGCACGATAAGACAAATAATAAATTCTTAAACAGGATAATTTCCGGACATACCGATGTCACTCCCCTACTTTCTGGGTATTTCTGTGTGAAGATAAGGACAACGTGAAATTGTTAAACAAATTCTTACAGATTAAGGGTACTATCTATCTGGATAATTCAGTCATCCGTTAGCCATGTTTTACCGGGTATGTAATTCTAGAGTGAAGAGATTGGCATGATAAGACAAATAATGAATTCTAATACAGGATAATTTTCGGACATACCGCTGTCACTCCCCTTCTTTCTGGGTATTTCTGTATATTATATGAGCCTGTGCGTGAGATTTCCAACAATTTCAAATATGCGCAAAGCAAAGGCTCTGGCCAGTCTGTGCATCCGCATAGTCTGTCCAGAGTCTTTACTTTCCTTTTAGTAGATCGATAAGGTCTGAAAGTATCTATAGACAATCAGGTAACTTTATATTTACAGTAATTAGCTGTCTACGCTTCCCAATGTTAACACCTCAAAAATATTTCAAATTGTTGGAAATGTCACGCACAGGCTCATATAATGTACCTGCAATACTGAGCATAGATGATATCATCAACGGGCAACAAAAGCCTTGTAACTCGAGTTTTAATTTAAATAAATAAAGCTAAACAAATCGTGATTTCACTGACATAGTTAAAATTGTAAGCGTCTAATAGTTTCTTGAAGAAATAAGAAGCTATTTATAGAACGCGTATGAATATTTAGATAAAGGGGGGTAATAAACATCACTAATTGTGATATTGGTCTACCTCCCTTTAAATTCACCCATAACTGGCTTCAAAAACTCATTCTATTTCTTTCTTAAATCATTCCAAACTCATTCACCTTATCAATTATACTTTGTTGTTAACTGCACCCGTTAACGGTAATGCCGTAGTGATTGAGCGACCTATATATATTTATTTCTTAACGGACTTAAGTATAATTCATTTTCTTTTTAATCGGAAGAGATGGATATTTGGCAATTGAAATTATTATCACAAGCAGTTTGATTATCACATACCAGTTAAATTTTCTATTATTTGGTTTGTTTAGAAGCGTATGTGTCATTCTCCCGCTGTTTTGTAATTTATACATTACGGGTTGGGTTCTGTCAATATCTATATATCAGAATCCTATTACAATATTATCGAAGAAATGAACATGTCGGCTGTCACCATCTCACTGTAGGACGCTGATTCCATTCAGATCTGATTCCGATAACATCGCAAACTCCTTTTCTTCGACGTACAAAATGTCGCCATGCTTAGGAAAAAATATTTTTCTTGAGAAATGCAAACGTATAAGTTCAGGACCTGTGATTATAAGACTTTTTCAATGCTAATTTGAGAATTTTTTTTTTCAAACAAAATTTGAATATACGTATGAACAAAAAGATTATATTTTGAAACTGTTCTTGTAAAAAATTATTAACATTTTGTTTTATTTCCATACATCTTTTATAGTTTCATAACAGGATTTAAGGTTATCTTAAGTTCAGATTTGAGAAAATTATCATTTGAGCATGAGAAAGGTTTTATTACCTCGGGCCCAGTTTGACTGTGCTCACTGCGATGAATTAACGCCTCGATTTTATAAAGTATCCGAAAGAAGATTGTTATTCATATTTTACGTATAATTGATTAAGCAAAATGACGATTACCAATGATATATATATATAATAAACATGTTATCCGAGATTACCTATCAAAATGATAATAAAATTAACAATAGACAGCAACTCCATGAAAAAAAATGTTATAGTTTACGTCATTTGTACAACAGGAAAGGTATGTTACATACCAAAAAAATATTAAGGGGTTCGGGGTCGTTTCAAATGCATTTCATTTAGTTGTTACATAATCAATTGAGGTTGAAATACCCTTGTGTTTAGATCTTATGTAGTCCGACATTACTGGAGCATTTTTTCTTATTTACATTTATTTACTTTTTTCATTAAATTTTTTAGCGACACTCGTTACGGAAAAGGTTAAACCTATAAACAATGGTGTATTTGCAGGAAATAATTACCAGAATAAAACTGAAAATGACCGCCCGTACTTGATGAGAAAATCTATATCTAAACGGTTACAATCAATACCAGACCTTTTTCCTGTCAAGTTTTTATCCCGAGCTAGAAATTGGGTATGATAGTTCTTCGTTGAAGTACGTTACGCTACGTTTTCAGAGGAATATATTCCGAATACCGTAAACGTTTTAATAGAAAACAACTGTTCTAATATATCCCCGACCCCATCTTCGGACGTCAATTTTTACCATTTTTGTATGATTTTTGGAACATTCAAAGCCTCTTACAAGCCCCCATCCCCACCAAATCGATGTCGGTATGATTTCGACGGAGGGTAAATGTTACTTCTGTAGTAATTAAAAGCTTAAAGTAATGATTTGCTTTGTGTTTTTCTTTGATTTTTCGGTGTGTGTTGTACCCTAGATTATTCAAAATGTTTGTATTCAATACCGAAGATTTGCAGTTGTGATGTCGTGGAAGAATGGCTAAAATACAGCAACTGTTTGGTCATTTTGTATGCCTTAACTACTATAACCTCTATTAACCCTTTGCTGTTTAATCCCTGCTTTTTACGTGCCTGTGATTTTATAATTGAGAAAACATTGTGAAAAAAGAAGAAATTGCTTCTGACAAGCAATTTCGTCTTTTTCCACACTTTTTTCTACCCTACTGAATGGTTATTTTTCAAATTAAATCCACTTTTGATTTTCGTCTGCAAAACCTTTGAATTTGGACAGGTCCAAAATTTTGTAAAACAGGAAAGTGTTAAAACCCGTGCCCCTTCTATTAGAAACATGATTATTCTAATTAATCGTCGGGGTTTGTATTAGATCTTTTTATGGTATGTTTTACAGTATAAAGTAGGTACCGTAACATTTATGTTTCCATAAAATATTTCTGAAAGGTGAACTTTTGATCACCTACGACAGGCGATTGTTTCAAGATCCAATATTTGTCTAGCTTGTTACTGTGTCTAATATGATGTCTTTTATTCCTTGTGTATTATTTAGCCTACATCATAAATGGTGATAATAATTGAAGCATTCGCCTGTGTCACTTATTCTAAACTGCAATATAGGTTATGTATTCTTATTCTCAAAAGTAACTATACACACATTAAAATAATATTAACCCATTTTTTTATTTATTTATTTATTGCAAAGTGTTTTACTGTGTGACTTCAGCGACATTGTGAACGTATTGAGTAAGCAAAGGTGGATTTGGACAATGTTTTTGTATGATTTAGGAATGAAAATGAATGAGTGAGTGTAGCAAGTTACGAATTAAATATAAAAGAGTAAAACATGTTGCTAATTTCGTCCAAATTGTGCTAAATCATCGATATTTTGTTACCTTCCTTTTAAAAGTTTTCTATATTTCGATTTGTGTTTTTTTTTCGAACAACTTCCAAATCAAGACCAAATGGTTTATTCGGTTTGATTGAAGTTGTTTAGCAAAGTGAACGATTCTGTGGAAATTTTTAAATGATTTCGGAGCGTTTACTGATTGGTTTGAGTGAGTGTTTTGATTGAATGAATGAATGAATGAATGAATGAATGAATGAATGAATGAATGAATGAATGAATGAATGAATGAATGAATGAATGAATGAAGCGTTCAGAATGGCTAAGAATTGGTTGAGTGTCAATTTCATTCAATTTTTGTCAACATAATAAAAAAATCATTGCTTAGATTTTAAATAGTGCTTTTATTGTGTCCTAGCGCTAGCTTTATAGATAACAAAGGTTAATTGTTTAGAAGCATAGTGCAGTTTTGACAATCATGATTGCTCAATCGAAATATGAAATAAGCCAGTCTACAGCGTACACGTGTGTTGTTGGTACACGGACAAAAGGTTTATTGGCGGTAGCAGTTTGAAATATATCTTTCGATTTATGCAAATGATATTTCACGGTATGAAATACACCAATTGTACAAGTGCTATTTATAATAGATTGAAATTTAATTAAAGTGTGTATCGTTTTTTATGTTGATTAGTATATATTAATACCCCGTACGATAATTTTTGTATTCTTACCGCTTTAGGGTTAGCCATCGGATTAAACCTAGTAATGTCGTCGTCATAAGGCTGAACTTACGAGGTTTTCCTCGCCCACTGACGATATGTCGCAATTCTTATCTAACGACAAATCTGGGTCAGGGTATAAAAATAATTATGGAGACAGAAATCTATGAAATGCCGACACAGGATGCGGGCTTTCAGTTTATGATGTCTTTAATTGACGGCACTTCAAATACAGAAACAGCGCAATGTATTGATCTAGGTTCCTCGGCCCTGTTCTCTCTCTAATACCCAGAATACGAATATTCACTAGACGCAGTTTTTTGTAAGTGGGATTAACGCCACTTTAAATAATTGTTTAATCACTGAGGCTGAAACATCTAACAGTGGTTACCTACCCTACGTTCAGGCTGACAAAACGGCGCAAACAGTTTACACATAAAACCCCGCTGGAAATCGTTGAAAATGTCGAGCTTGGGCTCATTCCGAGTGGTCAGTGCAACACTATTATAAGTGCCTATAAATAGTTTGGCACTTACAATAGTGTTGCACTTACTCATTCAGTAAGAATATTTTGTTGAGACTAGAAAAAAAGACTCGGCAAAAACTTCGTGAAGCTAACATTTAAAGTATAAAACGATTTGTTTAATAATAAAGTGAACTTTTTGCAATAAATATCGTGTGTGATTGTGTGAGTGTATGCGTGTGTGTTTGACTTAAAAAATATTTTGTGCGAAAGTGCATGTGTGTTCATTTGATTCTCTTAAACGGATTTGTTAAAATAAGCCTTGTTGTCTTAACATGTTACCTTCTTTAAAAAAGTTATTATTATTATTATTATTATTATAGCGAAAAGTTGCCACATTGGTTTACCGGCACAAAACTTTTTGTCAGTTCAATACAGTTTGCACTTTCCACATTGTCCCTTTTTTCGCGATGGAGACGCTTGCTTCTTTTTCCATCCTAGAGGTACAGTTAATAACATCGTGAAATTGACATTCATATCGATCAAAACAATTCTAAATCACTCGCTCAGTGCTCCATTCATTCATTCCAAACACTCGATCAAACCAACGCTCCGAACTCAATGAAGAAGATAGAATCAACAACGTCATTCAAAATAAATACGAGGGATGATCCAGAAGTTCGTAAAATGAGCCAATATCTTTCGCATTTTTCGCTTGTTCAGTATACAATTTTGTAAATGTGCAGTTTAGTATCAACCGAGAGCATAAATGTTATTATTCTTGCAGAAGTATCTTTAGCGGCCTAAGAATACGTTACCATAGTAACATATGTTTGCTTATGCGGGGGAGCGTGAATTAATATTCAAAATATGTTTTATAATCAAATTTTCTGTAAGTTTTCTGAAACTTTAGTTGAAATACCATGGCTGAATTAAATAAGAAGCTAGAAGAATACTATTTGTCATATTTCAAAGTTTGTTGTGAGACTATTTAAGGACACAGAGAGAGAATTAAGAATGATCTAACGGATTTTCAACGAATGAACTTGTCCCTAATTCAATTTCACTCCAAAATCATCCCAAAATCATTCATCTTGTCAATTTCACGAAGCTGTTAACTGTTTCTGAACTCGTTTAGGATAAAAAATTAGAAAATATGTCCATCACGAATGTAGTAATTCTTATTTTGACTAAAGAAAATATCAAATATAAAAGTTTGATAATAAAAGGATCGCCTATAACTCCTCGAGGGTGACAGGTGAAATACTGTCGTTTTTTTTATTGTTAAACGTGTGCAGCTCCTTTCGATATTGAAAGTAGAAAACTAATAAGCCACAGCACGCAAATATATCCTTTGATGTTCAAATTTGATGTGCAATTAATTTTGGCTGTTTTTATTCGTCAATTGTTTTAAGCACTCTGTCATCATTGTCTTTTAGCACGATAAATCAGGCTAGTGTCACCAACGTTGTTGTTGGCGGGACAAAGTTGAACCTTTCATATTAAAGATTAGCGATTAAAATGTCTTAAATACAGCTTTGTCCTCAAATGTAGCTTAGACAAAGTTGTATTTCGGACATTTTGATCGCCTCCTTACGAAATATACCTCAAAAACCGAGTTATATAGAGGATAATCGGTTGTTTCAGTGTAAGATCGATTTATATTTCTTTGAGTGAACAACACAAACAATATTTTCACGAGTGGCAGAGCCATTAGTGAACCTATAGCTTTGTTGCCCACGAAATGAAATATTGATCGATCTTACTCGAAAAACAAACGATTATTCTATTTCTTTAATGCAAAAATGAGACAAAATGTGATTTTTTTCGGACATACTTACGTAAAGCGAGTCATTTTGCACGTGATTGCTATGCAACGGTCATTGTGACGTCGCTTATTTCGCCCCGCATAGATGACGTCAGATAGGATGAAATGCACAAAAGCAGGGTATAAAATTTTGATAATTTCACTGCTTTGGCGGTGAGATGATCAAGTGATAATCTATCGTTATTTCTCGATAAACCACCAAAAAGCATTAAAGAAGCTTTATTATTTCATCCTCTAGTGCATCTTCTGCTAAACATGGTACATTGTCCGAAACCTCAAACTAAGAAAAATGTCAAAGCATGGGACCAAACCTTGTTTGTATCTCTTTAGAACGTATTCTAGCTATAATTCATATATATATTTATATATATAATACGTACTTAGTGTTTTGTATAAAAAATATCTAACGAGATTGGGGGAATTGATAATTGTCGAGGCTCTGCCAAGACAATTATTAATTTTCCCAACCGAGTTAGATATTTTTTTCACACAATACACTGAGTACGTATCATTTTTAGCTTATAACCTCTATTTGCTTTGTTTTCGTCGATGTTTCTAACAAAAATGCAAGTTTCTAAAAGTAACCGCATTATGTCATTGGTCTAGAAATATCCATGTGATATCGTGCAAATATCATATGGGATGTTATAACGGATATTTGTATGGTTCTAGTATAAAATTATTGCATCTTTATTACCAGCTGTACATGGAAAGTGTTATATATACCAAAGGAAAAAAGTTTGCAACATCTTAATTATGTAAATATTAAAATACTTTGAAATATTATCAATTTAGCTAGATATCTAACTCATAGAACATATTTGGGATATTATTTTGGTCGCTGTGTATATGATTGAGTGCCAACAAGTTCAAAATTCGTCTATGTTGTGACAGGCTCGGCAAGAGTAATGGCACCATTGATATGCAACGTCTAATCTAGGGTATGGTAGAAAATTGATTGTCGTGAGATTTGGTGCTTCTGAATTTACAAGATATTGGCTACATGTATACAACTACTGCGATGATTACAGTTGGATTAAAGACAATGATCAGTTTCAAATATCACCTACAACATTCGATGCAGCTTTAGTTAATCCTTTAAGAATATTTATTCAAAAAAAGTTTTGGACTAGGTCAATAATAGCATGAAATGGCAAAAGTTTTATTTGTAAGTTTCATTGCAGATTAAAAGGTTCACTGAAAATATTTTCTTGTGTCTTTTATGCATCATGTCATCTAGATGAGCCTTTGTTGAGAAAAAACAATATTGTGAAATCACAAAGCATACGATAATATATAGGAATGTACAACAATTATTGTTAATTCAGGAAAATTCGTTACCTGTGAATAGTTTCAACCCATGTCAGCCACTGCAGATAAAAGTAAAGCTTTTCCCAAACGGTCCGATTGCGCGTAACGGATCAAATGTATGTAAACAAAGAAAGATCCAGCAGTGGCCAGATATTTAAAAATGAAAGTATAGGTAGATTTTGTGCAGTGAGCCGTGAAATATATATTCTCATATAGATTCCCGAGCTCTGTTTTGAAAACACACCTAGTGTGATTATTCTGGATTCAAAGAACTATACATTTCCCGCGATCGAGAAAAAAATGATAAGCGAAACTATAAATAATGGTACCCCGCTTGGCAAGTGTTCTCACGTGTCAAGCGAAGTTATATTTTTAACGTTTTCAAAGGTTGTATCCTAAACGAAGGACTGGATAGTTCGCACGATCTCACCATGTGGATAACTGTCGACATAAGGAATATAAACACATCTTGATAAGTGTAAGGGAGATAACCTACGAAATATAACTGGTTGCGAATTTCAACTGTTTTTTGTTTTGTTTTGTTTTGTTGTTTCTCTTTATTAACTCTTGTTATGCCGAATAAAACAAAGATTAAATTGCTATAAAGTCATTTTTAATGTTACATATTCAAACTATTTTGGCTAAAAAACGAAAACCTGGTGATGTAGACTAAGATCAGACTGCAGACATGTGTAAGCTAATCTTTTTCTTTACCTCCTGTCAAATCAGGCACCCAGGTTCAGCATGACAAGGATTAATGGAATATTTCTGCCATGTTTGCTTGATATACGCCCATCGATTACTGAGGAGAAGATGTTAAAATATTTCAGGGTCAAAAACTGCCCCACCCTGCCACGCCAATAAAGGGGGGGGGGTCAATCAAAGTTTCACGAACAAGGTTCGAGAAGGGTCACCTATGGAACATTTTTGCAAAGTTTTGTTGAAATCCTCTCATAGATTACCGAGGAGAAGATGATAATAGATTTCAGGGTCAAAAACTGCTTTCCCCCCTCCCCTGCAACGCTAATATTTTGAGGTCAATCCAAATTTCAATACAAATAATTAAGAAGGGTCACCCAAGGAGCATTTCTGCCAAGTTTGGTTGAAATCCGCCCATCGGTTACTTAGGAGAAGATGTTTAAAGATTTCAGGGTCAAAAACTATCCCCGCCCTGCCATGCCCATATTTGGGGGTCAATACAAATTTCACCAACAAGATCTGAGAAGGGTCACCCAAGGAACATTTCTGCCAAGTTTGGTTGAAATTCGCCCATTGGTTACTGAGGAGAAGATGTTTTAAGATTTCAGGGTCAAAAATTGCCCACTTTGCTATGCCCATATTTGGAGGACAAGACAAATTTCACGAGCAAGTTTTGAGAAGCATCATGCAAGGAACATTTCTGCAAAGATTGGTTGAAATTCGCCCTGAGATTACAGAGGAGAAGATGTCTAAAGATTTAAGGCAGAAACAAGTTCTGAGGAGGGACACCCAAGGAACATTTCTGCAAAGTTTGGTTGAAATCCGCCCATAGGTTACTATGAAGAAGATGTTGAAAGATTTCAGGGTCAAAACTGCCCCGCCCTACAACGCCAATATTTTGAGGTCAATAAAAATTTCAAGACAAATTATTGAGAAGGGTCACCAAGGAACATGTCAGCCATGATTGGTTGATATCCGCCTATCAGTTATTGCGGAGACGTTCAAGGTTTTCATGTTCAAAAACCGCCCCATCCTGTCACGCCCATATTTTCAGGTTAACCATAATTTTACGAACATGTCTTGAGAAGAGTCATCTTAGAAACACTTCTGCCAATTAAGTTGAAGTCTATCCATCGGTTACTGAGGAGACGATGTTTTAAGATTACAGGTTCAAAAATTGTCACGCCCATATTTTAGGGTCAATCAAAATTCCAAATACATGGTTCGAAGATGTTTACCGAAGGAACATTTCTGCCAGGTTTGGTTGACCCCCCCCCCCCCAACCCCACCCCATCGGTAACTGAGGAGAAGAAATCAAAATATTTCAGGGTCAAAAAATTGAAGAGCTTTACCCCAGAAACATCTATGACAAATTTTAGTTTGATTGGCCCAGATGTTTAGGAGGAGAAGAATTTTTCTAATACTTTCGGCAATTTCCGGCTAATTTTCACCCTCTCCGTTTTCATGTTCTTTTGGTAATTCAGATTTAACGTCTTATTAAACCAACACCCAAATTGTAAAAAGCGTTAAAAAAAAATTTGTGTTGATATCACAACGCCTACTTTTATAGGCTTCCCTCCGTAATTCAAATATGAGCTAATAACGTTCTTACGTAACATTTGACGTCAGCGAAAAGTGAAATATTTTAAAAACGATTCAATGCTATGTGGTAAATGTCTTTCAATGCATATTAAAATTTTCACCCAACAGATGGATGTGCCCTTTAATTTTCATGTAAAGAGACTGACTGATAAAAAAAAGAAATTGGCGTCAATTAATAGGACGTGTATCCTTTAATTTAAGGGAGTGGTGGTATTGTCATCCATATTATGGATGGGCACCCCTTAAATTAAAGAGTTCTTTTTTTTTTTGTTTTGTTTTGTTTTTTGTGTTTGTGTCTTAAGATCATCTTAAGATATATTTGTTATTGACCCCTTTTCCTCAAGTTTTCAAAGAAAAAAATGATACAACACCACGCATGAAACACGACAGACATGAAATAGAAATCAAAATCCACAACGATAACTTAATGCCCAGGCAAACTGAATCTAATTAGTGTTTTAAAAATAGATCAGAGTTATATAGAAACTTCCATTTAGTGGATAAAAAAGTCCATCTTTAAAACAAGCCAAAAGAACGGAGGTGTATTCGTCTTTTTTTAATTAATCATAAACTATTGATGATGCATTGCTAATATTGGCAGTAGATGTGGGTTAATTTTGTAGACATCCTTATGAAAATGCATTTGTCTAATGAACATCTAATGAACATTTTTCTACAGTGGTCAATTTAATTAACACTCTCCTTAAGAATCAGGCAGATGGTGATAAGTGACTTGTCACAGAATTCTTTGGTTTTATTTTCATTTTATCAGATTTGATGGAAAACCTTCACAAACATAAATCATGTTATTTCATAATTCAAATTTCCAACTTTTTCAAATTTAATTTCTCTAGACAGCAAAGGTGTTTATGTAAGATTTATACACTCGCTTAGTATGTAACGTCTTGTTTGTAGAATGATCAATAACATTATTCAAAATGTTTATAATTTTTGCTACCATGGAAACAAAACAACCGAACCGTTGCTTCTTTGAAAAAAAGTAAATATCCGACAAATATAATGTTGTTTATCTCTCATAAGAGATATATCTCTCGTAAAATAACCGTTGTTGCTATGGCAATGAAAAAGGTCAATTATTTAATGATTCGCGGATTTATATCTCATTCAAAGCGAACTCTCATAATTTGGCTTTTACACAACGCAATAAATAAGAAGTATCCTAAATTTATCCTCTCTTTTGTTGATAAACAAAATATGAACGCAAAACATAGGCCATTCTTTTTAGATATTGTTACTTTAGTAACGGAATTTTAAAGAAAAAAATTAAAAACAACCACTGTTAACTATAACCAAGCAAGTGAACTGGAAGAAATGATCAGATTTGCTTGAAAAAAAATAATTTAACAGTTTTATATACTTGTAATTATGACATATTTTAACCTGATTCATAAAGAAAAAAATGAGAGTATTCAGTTGCCAACAAAGTTCAAAGCATAGAAACAAGCTTTTTAATAGCGATTCCTTAAGAGCACTTACACTTTGATATTGTGGCTTTGGGCGTACCATGTCACATGTTCATTTGCTGTTGTTGTTGTTGTTTTTATTAGCTCACCTGAGTACATCGTGCTCAATGTGAGCTTTTGAGATCATCAAAATGTCCGTCGTGCGTCGTGTTGTCAGACGTCAACAATTTAAGTGTTCACCATCTAGAGGCTAAAAATTTGTACAGTCTCCATCAAACTTGGTCAGAATGTTTGTTAAGTCACAAAGATGAACCCTATTGAAAATGGGAAGGATCCATGCCATATCATGGTAAAATGGGCCTAAATGACAATATTCCTGTTAACACTCTAGAGGCCAACATATGATCCAATCTTCATGAAACTTGGTCAGAATGTTTGTCAGGTCGCAAGAATGAACCCTATTGAAAATGGGAAGGATCTATGCCATATCACGGGAAATTTTGGCTATGGGCATTCCATATCACATGTTTTTGTTGTTGTTGTTGTTGTTGTTGTTGTTGTTGTTGTTGTTGTTGTTGTTTTTATTAGCTCACCTGAGTACATCGTGCTCAATGTGAGCTTTTGAGATCATCAAAATGTCCGTCGTGCGTCGTGTTGTCAGACGTCAACAATTTAAGTGTTCACCATCTAGAGGCTAAAAATTTGTACAGTCTCCATCAAACTTGGTCAGAAGGTTTGTTAAGTCACAAAGATGAACCCTATTGAAAATGGGAAGGATCCATGCCATATTATGGTAAAATGGGCCTAAATGACAATATTCCTGTTAACACTCTAGAGGCCAAAATATGATCCAATCTTCATGAAACTTGGTCAGAATATTTGTCTGGTCGCAAGAATGAACCCTATTGAAAATGGGAAGGATCTATGCCATATCACGGGAAATTTTGGCTTTGGGCATACCATATATCATGTTGTTGTTGTTGTTGTTGTTGTTGTTTTTATTAGCTCACCTGAGTACATCGTGCTCAAGGTGTCCTTTTGAGATCATCAACATGTCCGTCGTGCGTCGTGTTGTCAGACGTCAACAATTTAAGTGTTCTCACTCTAGAGGCAAAAAATTTGTCCAATCTTCATCAAAACTGGTCAGAATGTTAACATGAACGCCCCTTTTTCCATGACGCAGCTGATATTCACAAAACCAAGGAGGAGTTGCGTTCACAAGAAAAGTGGACGTACGTACGTACTGACGGACGGACGGACAGACGGAGAAGATGACGCCAATATAAGGCCGCGTATAATGATAAGCATTGGCTGATACCAATGTTAAGGCCATGTGATAAGGTCAAGATCATCTGTCAAGGAAAAAAAAACTTAACCAAAAACTTAACATTTCCAATATTTTCAAGCCTTATCAAAATACAAACCTCATATTTGGCATGATGATAAATCTTAATGATACGCATCTGATACCAAAGTCAAGGTCATGTGACAAGGTCAAGGTCATATGCCAAGGTCAAATAACTCAAAAACTTAACAAAAAACTGTATATTGCCAATATATTCAAGCCTATGCATGGTTATTATGATGATGGATCTCTGTAATGTATATCTGCTGATACTAAAGTCAATATCATGTGACAAGGTCAAGGTCATTTGTCAATGTCAAATAACATTATCTTCGCGCTTATTTACGGTACAATCCTAATATTCGGCAGGACAATGGATCTCAATAGTGTACAACTGCAGATACCAAGGTCAATGTCATGTAACAGAGTCAAGGTTATCTGTCAAGGTCACCATTTTTAAAAATGCTTGTACGGGGGCATTTGTGTTTCATTTAGAGAGATGTCGTTATTGAATAGATCCATAATGCATCATACAATCAAATAAACACTATGAGATATTAGTACAAATCTTATTTCTTTCAAGTTAATTATTTATTTTATCTGGATTATGGTTGTATACATGTTTCCAACAACAGCATAACATACAGGTGTAATTTCAAAACTGAGCTCTGACGAAGGCGTTGAGTCCATTTCCACAGGTAAATCGGGTACAATCAAAAAGCATAACCTGATCCCTTCACTGAAATTATGAAAGTACATGTTTGAGTGAACGCTACGTTAAAGACGTGCAATAGCGTTGGTTTAAAAGATAAATTTTAAACTTTCTTAATGCGTTATTTTAACCTGTTTTATCTATTTCGAACAAATGACACGAAAATCTAACAGTAAAAAGTTGATTTCACGGCGCAAAATCTACCTATACCAATCATATTTTTAATTATTATCATCATTATTATAATTGTTATTATTTTTTTTTCAATATTATCAGTATTTTTTTTATTATTATTATTGTTGTTATAATTGTTATTATTATCATTAGTAGTAGTAGTAGTAGTATAATTATTATTATTATTATAATTATTATAAAAACGCGAGTTTCGCCTGTCTGCAAAGCTGTATTGGGCGTTATAATCTATACCTTGGGAATAAGTTGTTTTTGGCGACTTCAGCGCTATATAGTGAGCATACCGTTCGACATTTTTCCTTTGAAGTGATTTTGAAATGTGGCTTACGATCCCTAAAGGTAAATGGACCCTCGGTTTCCCTCGCCTAAAAAAGCCTTGCTATAAAGATTCAAAAATTGGAGTGCATGCCTTCAATTGTCACCTTGCCTCTTTAGAAACTAGGCCTCCAGTGCTTTTAGCGCTTTGATTATAAACGGTTTATAGATGATAGGTTTGGTGTGTGAACGGACACCGAGAAAGAACTACCGAAATTTGCCGATCTCGCAAACAGCATCCATCTAAAAATCAAAGTACAGCTTAGATACAATCACAAATAATCGAATTCCTTAACAAAGGGGTGAAAGAGAGAACGGTTCAATCTACACAGATCTCTTCATCAAACCGACAGACAAACAGCTGAAATTAAATAATTCATCACATTATCCATCAAGTACAAAGAAAGGGTTATAATATGGTCTATGTATACGAATAAGAAGACTATGTGAGACTATGTGAGGGACTAAAAAAGACATAGAAAAGCTCTAAAGATATCGCCAAGGAAAAAGGGATACACCGAAAAGACAATTGAGACCCAGTTACAAAAAACTGGCAACCTTGATAGAGCCATGCTATTGCATAAACACTGAAACGATGGTAAAAACAAGAGAGTTATCACATACTCCAACTTTCTTCTTGGTAGGCCTATTCATAATATAGTTGGAAAACACATGAAGGTACCACATCGCTCAAATAAAATGATATATCTTCAAAAAGCCACCTCTACTTGCGTATAGGAGAGACGGACTTCTGGACAATGCCCTCGTCCATAGGAAAACTAACCGATATTTGAGGGTGTGTAAGGGTGAATGCAGTCAGGATGTAAGATTTGAAGTATGATCAAGAGGGAAAAAGTGTATGATACAACGGATGTTAATTGTCAAACGCGGAATCTCGTATAGTCCGTTTGACTTCTATATGGACCAACCTTTTCATCAATCACATAAAACTGCGTTTGAATGAAGGATTTCTATGTGGTAAAATGTTAATTTCAGCTTAATACCATTCCAAAAAATATTTTTTTGAAACAAAATGATTTTAAAATAATGATTTTGTCTATCTAGTTAATGATAATATTTTCGCATTTTTCTTCTCTTAAACACGAGGGGTGGTGAAGGCTGTTTAATTGTAATAAAATGTAAACAAATAGTTAAAACACGTGGTTTTATAGTTAACGTTGGACAGAAGAAATGTCCATTATTCCATATTTGGAAAAGCTAATTAGCATATCGACGGTCAAGACATCTTAAACTTAAATATCCCGTGATATGTTCCTTTATTACTCGCCGACTTATCTAGTTTTCCTCGTGAAAATCCCATCGACTTTATATAATAATCCTTTTTGATTGGTCTAAATGAGGAAATTTGGGGTTCATCTCAGAATGAATAAAAACTAAAATCAGTTATCTGGTCAAACAGTTTTTGTAACAAATACAGAATACACTAAGATTTGACATCCTAAGGAAGTAGAAAAATCTAATTAATTGATTTTACAAAAATACTCGTTTTTATACTAAAACGACTTGCCAAAACTCAAACACTTTTGACTTGGCCCCTATGCAAATCATAGCTATTTTTTGATAGACAATTCGCTGTTCCGTTTATTACAGTCACGAGTAGGTATGAAAGGCAGAAAGTTAACATGTAGACGGACGGACAAAATCATTATTACACCTTCAAAAATTCTGAAAAACAAAATTCTTCGTGTTATTAGTAGGAAATATGATATGACAAGAAAAAAATACGCTTCATTAATTCGATTCTGAGATTTTTGGCGAAATGTTGGTCCATATAGAAGTCAAACGGACTATGTATGTAAGAGCTGTCAGACCGTAGTGTACGTCGGGGAATCTGGGCGAAAACTGAGAGCCAGATTGATGGCGCACATCAGGGATGTTAATCAGGAAAGGATATACCAATTAACTTCCATTTTGGGGCCAAGGACCATTCAGAAAACGAGTTTATGGAAGGAGCCTGGATTCAAACATTACAAACAGTCAAGTCGAATAGATGCAATGTGAAAAACTCATTTAGATCGATTTCCGCAGCATATCATAGACAGTTTTGAACCCTTCATGATGAGTCCAAATTTATTTCTGTTTTACTAGGTGACATAGAACCCGATCAGGCTACACAAAAGTTCTGTCTGATCTTGGTCTTTACCTCCTAATTGTTCCAAAACAATATGGATTTTTTTCTAATATGTTTTCTACTCAAATGTTTTCAATTGGTACTTCAAGTGATTTCAGCCCTTTGTTTTCATCGATATTTTCATTGTTATTTATTCAACATGAAGAAAGATTAATTTTGTTTCCTACCATTAGAAATCAAGCACCAAACGACGTTAAAGAGCTAATTGACGTTATTACACCAAATGACGTCAAGTTTCTAGTGAAAACGTCATTTCAGATTTTTTTTAAAAAATTTTAAATGTTGACATTGAAATACAATATGTGCATACTTTTTTTTTTTTTTTTTTTTTTTTGATTATCTTGATAAAGGCTTCATGCCTAAAAATTGAACCAGAATAAACTTTTTTATTATTTTTCTCTATGTGACTCTTGAAATTGTTACTCTGTGTGAACTCTATCTATTACTTATCTATAATTAAACTTAAAAAAAATAACATTTTTTGATTCTTAACATTAGCCTACCGTCTTGAGCCTTTATACCTTACAAAGTAGCATCATGAACTACAACAGCAACTACCGAAATCTCTACATTACGGACAGACAAAACCTCTTCGTATCAGAACACTTACCAAATCATATGGTAAAAGTTTCCTATATTTGGTAACATATATTTCAGTGGGATTCTACTAGCTTCGAGATAAAATGTCATTTAGAAATTTCACGAAGAATAGACGATTTCAAACCGTAAAATATAATCCGACTTTGACACCGTAGGCACAGTGCTTATAATATTTACTTGATCGAATTACTTGCAAAAAAAATTTATTTGACGGGGTAACTAATCCCTCAGATTTAAATAAAGGTTAATATGAAGTCGTTAAGGTCCTTTTAACGACATCTCTTACTTTAAACAACATGAAGGAGGAGTTGTTCTTGGAAACTTTGATATGAAAAATAAAGCAAATAGACTAAGTAAGTTGTAGGCAGGGTTGTGTTTTACAAGTAGGGTTGTGTCACAAAAATGAATGGAGAATAGTGTGGTACCCTAAGATTGTTGCTATTAGTCTATGATTTCTAAATATGCTTGTTCCAAAAAAAAAGTAAACATTACAATTTCCGTTCTTTACACACGATATTCTAGCTTCACCGAATTACTTGATTATCAATACGCTTCGGCGTTATTTTATCGATGAGATGGATTGTCTTTTGAAAAAATCGACATTCTGATTGCCAATTTTAATTCCTACTTAATTTTTGAGAAATATTTATTTTTTTCTTTCAAGACACCTTATTTTAGTGGGGTTTTTTTTAATAGTTTCATATAGTTCTAAATAAGTCCGTTTCGCACAGACATACCGATATCGTTATACGTGATTCTTCGTGTTGATACGAAGCTCCAAGATTTTCTTACGATGTTTGTGCTTTCCGGACATGGAGCAGTATTAAGCAATCTACTTGAAACGCCCGTCGAAAACTCTGTGATCACACGTGGCGTCTGGGCGGTCGGGCGTCAGGAGTTCCTGTATGTGGGCGGCGTCAACTTGTTTGTCCGAAGCATAACTATGTCACTTTATGTCCGATTGACTTGAAACATGACAGATAGGTTCCTTCAATGATTACGAAGTGCAGTGCGCATAGCTGTAACTCTATCAAGCTTCATTTTCTCTTTGTTGTTTGTAATACTTTGACATTGAGCAAAGTAAGAGGCGTATCTTGGGACGATTTTTTACCATGTCATAGAATGAAATCTAACCCAATTCAATATACATGAAATCTCATGACAAACAGAGTTGGTTGTTTTTGTTTTTGTTTTTTTGAATGGGGTTTACGCCGCTCTAACTATCGTGTGACAAACAGTCCCGCATACAAAGTAAAAATCATAAGCAAAAGAATGTGAGCTTAAAGTACACGATCGGGTGACTTTTGACGTTGCAGCCTTGTGGCACCTTAACACAGGGTAACAAAAAATTATTAAACTAAGTGTTGAATGTGTTTATATTAATCTTTTACAAAGTAAATTTGCTTCCTTCGCCTATGCATGTTTCTTTTAATTTTGAGGCCACAGCAAGTCATAATACTTTTATTGACAAACCACCATTGCAATGTTGACCAGACAGGCTTCCATACCCAATAAACGCTAACTACTGAGCCATATAAAGTTTTCTGACTCAGTGGTTTGGGCGATTGCTACTTGTTTTAAAATCCCATTGTTGAAGGAGTTGTACACTAATGATACTTGGGTACAGATTACATTATCAATAAGAGATATTTTCGAAAAGTTATGTAGATGTGACGTCATAATTGATGAAAACACGTCATATTTATTACGTCTTGATTAGCGCTCATCGTCAAGAAATACGGTATACCTCACTTTAAACAATTAGGTTACTAAAATTATCATCATTATTATTATCATTGTCAAATTAAGAACAAACGAGTCCTTAACGCTGTCAATGTCTAGCGAAAACACTTCTTTCTCAAATGTACTTTTCAAATGTGATTTCACAAGATATGTGACTGCAGACATCTCGTCAAAGTTTATCTCCCGCTAGAACCGAAAAAATGTCTCATTTCAATGAATCAAATGATATTAGGTAAATTCTCAGAATGCTTTAAAGATTCTCAATATCAAACATTGTTTGCAAAAACCTATTGTAATTGGTGACAACCGATCGGATTTATCTCGTATATGGTCATTTACAGACATTTAGTCCAATTCGACTTGTCCAATCAAGAGCCGTTACGGTAAATCTAGTCTCCCTTAACAAGTATGCGATAAATCAATCGTCCAAATTACACGAATCAGTTCCTATTTCCAATAACACACTTTTTAAAACGTAGATTATAGTTAACAATAAGAGAATTAGAATTTCGAGAAAAAGTTATTTTCAAACCAAGACCTCTTTTCAGTGACAGTGTTTTGAACGGGGAAAACATATACTAGAAATGTTTGAATGAGTTGATAAATTAATTTCTGGCAACGGCAAATGTAGTGGAAGGAAATTAGAAGACCTTTGGCATAAATAGATACTAAAAGGAATCAAACTATTTTCTAACAGGTATCTGAACTATTGAGTATCAAATGATACATTTGTTAAAGTTTTCCTCTATCTTTAAGCTTCTAAAGCTGAAAGTGAAAGAAAAACGAAAATATTTCATACTATTTCAGAAATAACACTCTGGGCTCAAATTTAGAAAATTCTTTGGAGTATCAAAGTGAGAATTTCTCAAACTTCGATTTCGATCTAATATTGAATAAAAGATTTCCACTAAACTTAAGTAGAAACATTAAATTTAATTTAAAATGGTGTTAATTCAAACTCTCTCAGTGATCTTTGCTTCATTTCAAGCAAAAAAAGGAAAAATAAGAAAAAGAACAAACAGGTCTTTCTGCCATATTAAGCACAATTAAATACCTCAGCCACATTTTCGTACTATACAAATCGTTGAAAGATTTCAACCAATATTATAATTCATGAATAAAAACCGTTGCGTACAGATTTTTCATTTTACATCTAAACCGGTGCGTACAAATATATCCATATACCACACTGAACAGCGATTCAGTTTCGGTTTGAACTGTAGCGTACACCATGGATTCTTTCCAGTGTCTATATTTCCTACACAAGGGGCTATAACCAATTCATTTTGGGTTATATTAAGGGAGATACCTTCCTCTCATCCAACGACACATTTGTTCTTGCTAGTGCGGTCATTTTAGGTGAAATATGGTAATTTCTTCATTCGTTTTGCGCTTCAATTTTGAATGTCACCAAAACACTATCTTGCTCACGCGCGCGCAGAAAATAGGTCTAGTATACGTCATCATCTTTTGTGTGACAGAAGTACTTTGTGTGTTCAACACAGTGCTTGCATTTCACTACGCTGTGTGAAAATCAAAGTACTGATAGTACTGAAGGCGAGGGAACCTTGATTATTCACGTTCTTCTTATCATGCATACCAGATATTTTCTTACTTATCACTGCCAAAATCACTGCTGTGTTAAAGAAACATAGCTTTTATATTTGATCTTGACGGATGTCCTTCCTAATAGAGAAAAGAAGAAAATGCTGCTAACTAACACTTTCTCCTTTCTCCCTAATATTATCTACCCTTTCTGCTACAAATTTTACAAATTTGCCCACATATTGTATGAAATCTGCAACCCTTCACAATTTGGACCTGTCTTAACATTTGTTGTCTTTGTAATGGATAAATCTAAATTAGAAAAATCAAAAGCCTTGTCCCTTCCTTGAAACCCTTGAACAGACGACAAAATTTTAGACTGGGCAAACTTGGAACAGGTTGCAGACAAGTAGCAACATATTGTAATTTGATATATATCTAGGGTAGAAATTTAGAAATAATGGGGTGTGAGTATAGGGTGGACCATATTGTGGGAAAGGGAGAAATTGACCCTATCAATTTCTTGTGTTCCCACAGTAAATACAACTTTGTGGAATTCAATTTAATGTAAAAGAAAGAGCAGACGAGCTTGTGTCCTTAGAAAAACAGCATTACTACGATTGAAGGAATGATCGAATGGATAAATTGACTCACTAGTAGCACACCAATCAACTCAACTAAAATTATAAAAACACGAGTTGCGCCTGTCTGCAAAGAGATATCGGGCGTAGTAATCTATACCTTGGAAATTAGTTGTTTGGGTGGACTCAGCGCTATAAAGTGGCAAACCATTAGACATTTTTCCTTTGAAGTGAGTTCGGAAAATGGCTTACGATCCCTATAGGTAAATGGAACCCCTGGTTTCCCACGGCTAAAAAAAGCCTTCCTTAAAAGATTGCCTTTTAATAAACCAGGCCTTCGGTGTTATTAGCGCTTTGATTACATTTCTTTTTATTTTATTTTGAAATACATGCCATAAGGTGAATTCAACAAACCAGCTGTTACAAAGCCTCAATTATATCCCTTCTTATTAAACTCAACATGTGTACCTCATCCGGTCGAAAAAAAAAAAAAAAACTGGTCCAGCCTTGTTAAAAATCTTCATGTCAATAAAATGTTTGGCTGACATTAATATTTAGATAGAGGCTCACGGGGAATACTGGGTTAACCCAACTGTATCGCCTCTTTAAATAAAGGCTTTATTATTATTATTATTATTATTATTATTATCATCATTATTGTTATTACACATGAGAGAAAATGGCATAATTTAAGCAAGCAGAAAACCATTCGGAGCTTAGTCCGCATGCATAAAACAATTCATAACGTCGCTCGGTCACGTGAATGATAGTACAATTAACTATGAAACATTTCGAACTGGTTATAGGAGATTGGGTGATAAAGTAGTCTATTCTTGGTGTTTTATCCCACAGGGCGGGAACGGTGTCCTTAAATAATGGCTGAAAGAAATCATACAAATAGCAATAAAGTGGGCGATACGGATTTTGGAGACCCAAAGTTTGGCTTATATTTGGAACAATATATTGACCATGGATATACTCTCGTTTCGATTATCCTTGGATATGAACTTGGATTATTTGATTACCTAAAGTCCTCGGAGAAACCTATGACATCGGATGAGCTAGCGGATATTGCTGAATGTAAGGAGAGGTAAGTTTTATTTAAGGTAGTGGATCCGCAATATTCACAATGTTTCCAAATAAAATCATTAGGAAGCCTCGGTTAAAATTTTTAAAGATCATGACTCCGAAACGTTGCGGATCTATAGTGGGTCCACTTCCTTAATGCTTTCCGAGAAAGCAGAAAACATATGCCGTTAGATTATCACTTAGTAATTTCCCAGCCAAACCAGTGAAATAACAAAAAATATTATTACATGCCTTTGTTCGTTCTAACCTATTTTAATGTTCCAAGTGGGTCGCAATAATCCCAAAATGTCATAACTGTTTCCTAGAAATCATGTGCAAAAAGGCGCACTTTGAGAGAATTTGTCTAAAGATTTTCACATTTTTCAAATTTATTACATGAAATAACCGTTTGTGGTAATGTAAGATGGATAAACCTGTCATTTTCTTAAATCAAAAGTTATATTTGGAAATACATAAATACAAAGGAATCTTTTGTTCTTCACTCAATAAAAGAGATATTGATCCTACACATAATTTAATAGAGGATAATCAACTGGTTATCTCTGATATGAAAAATATTTCACTTGAATGCGTTATAAGCGTTAAAGCTGCTCTTGCACATTTTCCATTGAAAAAATACAAAACTTGCAAACTTGTTCTTAGATTTAGAAATGTGTATACTTTTGGATGAAAAAGAATGTCCCAAAGGCATTGGCACGAAAAATAACATTTTTCAATAATTTTGTAACTTAATTTTTCGAAGCGGCAAGATCAGTAAGGGACCCAGTCTATCAATTTAAAGTCTATTAATTGGAAAATAGTTCTTTTTCCGTGAATAATCATTTATTTTTGCTTGTATTGATATGAACTTTCAAGCTGTCAAATATTTTTACCTTAATCTTTGATTGAATAAGACAAACATGCGGATGGACATGCATAAATAGTGGGCTCGAAATTGAAGACTGATTTTTAGGCGTTAGTAGTTGCTTTATTTTTCAGAATGAATTTCGCTAAATTCGGGAATATCGGACTTTCTTTCCATGCATTACCAGATTGAATCTTATTATTTTAAAGGCTTTAACATGATGAGATCGTTACTTCCGATTGATTTTATGAAAATTTTCAAAAAACACTTTTTCCCAATCTGTGAAAGTGCAGCTTTAAAAACGAGTCCGAGTTTTACTTACTTGTCATGCGGTGTATCATACAGATTTCCAAAACGCTTCGTGAATGATTTTGTCTTGAATTAATTCAACCTAGTCTAATATTAAATTATTTTGTGAACTGTACTAAACAAAGAAACAATTGTTAGTTACCAAACTGATGGTACTTCAAAGTAATGGATATTTTTTAAAATCTATTTCTATGGTTTAAATTTGCTTTTGCATTTGAAGAGGATTTCTAACTCAAAACGGAAATCAGTAAATTCAAAATTGAATAAGGCAGAATCACAAAATGGGGAAATGTAAAAAAGATATATCAACTATCCCCGATCTCCACTCTACCGGACAATAAGCCTCACCAGTGTTTAGGCCGCACCGTCTTTTTTTACAATCCACCAAATGAAAATCACTAGATATGCAGAACCGCCGTTTAAGCCGTGGCGAAAACTAAAGAAACTCTCATAAGTTAAAGCTTTAATGGTTGAGAACTATTTTTCTAAGTTGTCAACGTAACATAAACTTGATTGATTTATTTGTGAATTTTCATATATATAATACAATTTCAACAAATAATGGAGATCATTATACAAATTATCACAGATGTTTAGTAATCTTAGATCTACAGATATCACAGATAGCGGTCAAATTGACACAATTACACACAGGTCTGATTAAGATTAAAGAAGTATCACAGTAAGAGAAAAGCATATATCAAATATTGTTATGATCTACTTGGTAGAATTGGACTATGACAATATTTATACACACAGAATAACCCGTGAAAAATTACAACTTATTTCCAATGGGGTTCTATAGTAGTGTCAAGTTTCAAAATTGCCCATGATTAGAAAATAAGAAATATTATGAACTAACAAAATCAAATAACCAAAAGACCTTACTTATTTAAGTCATACACGTCAATTCATACTGAAAAAAACAATCTTTTTAAAATACATAGTTTGCTGATTTAAGAAATCTTTAATTATCAATACAGATTGTGATCTGACTATTCACAAGTTTTCATGTTTTGAGTGAGGAAAGGCTTAACTTTGTTTTTAAACTCCTTCTTGTTTGTAGTATTTTTCACACAAACAGAGAGACAGTTCCAATCCAGAATAGACTGATAATACAAGGTGTTGGATGTAAAGTTGTTAGCTGGCTGGATATAGAAGTTACAATTACTATTCCTACTGTTATGAGAATGTACATTAGAGACTAAACAAAAAATATCTAACATGTCAGGTAGACATTTTCTTTGGCAGATTTTATGAAAATGATTGGGTCTTAACTGTTCTACACTTTTTTCATCCCTTGATTATCAGATACTGCTAAAATCCTTTACTTTCAAAGAAGTTCTAAAATTATAACCATGTGTAGACCTTACAACTTTATTTTGAACTACCTGTAATCTTTATTTCATATACTTGGTAATTCTTCCAAACCATGAAAAACTAGAATAGTCAAAATGAAATAGTATTAGAGAATTACGCATTAGTTTTTTCACATCCATGTTCAAATAGTGTTTATGTCTATACAGGAAACTAAGACTTGAGATCACTTTTAAACGATACTATTAACAAAAGATATACCTGAAAGATCATTATCCAAGATAGAGCCAAGATACTTCATAGATGATTGTGAATTAATAGTGTTATAATTACAATCAACTTTGAAGCTCTTAACTTTTATTAGCCTTCTCTTTGAGATGAAAAGTATACATTCTATTTTTTCAAGATGAAGGGGAAGCCTTTTATCAACTAACTATTTGCCACAATTTTCTAATTCAGTTCAAAGTTCTTTACTCAACACATTTGGATTTTTGTGTAAAAAAAAGTATAGCACTATCATCTGCATATTACAATAAGCTTACATATCTTACCAAAGTCGATACTCATGTCATTTACATAACATTAAAAGAGCAAAGGACCCAGAATATTTCCCTAGATAAGACAAGAATCAGTAGAATAGTGACATCTAAAACCACTTTTAGAAATTCATACTAAAGACCTTATTTTATATTAAAAAAAGTTCCCAATTGTGTATACACTGCTCTTTCTAAACTTTTAGATACAATAGACAAAATACTGATTGGTCTATTGTAAGATACAGCTGATCTAGTATTGTTTTTGAAAAGAGGTTTGATCCTAGCACATTTTAGATCACTAGGAACTCTTTTAGATGTAATTGAGCTATTAACCAAAAAAGGCAATGTTAATTTTTAAATGTGGCAGTATCTTTCAGAAATCTTGCAGGCATTTCATTCAGTCCTGTACTTTTAGAACAATTTAACCTACAAAGATCTCTGTAAATGTAACTTTCGCTAACAGTGTGAAGGTAAAACTTAGCATCATTTGGGTTTTTATCTTTGTAGACGTTTCTAAATGACTCACACTAAGTGCTTAAAATGTATAAGGATTTGGTAATTTGGTTACAAGTACTGAAGCTACAGTAATGAAAAAAATATTAAAATGACTGGCAATTTTATGTGCTTCAAAACAGTTTTGATAACAGTTTTAGATAACCAATGATGACTTAGTTTTAACATCTTATTTGCGATTTTCAATGTTAAAAAATACTAATTGTGATTCTTATGTATGGTTGGTCCATTACAATACAAACTTCTTGTTGGGGGGGTTGAAGAGAGAAAACACACATGTATACGCGTTCTCAAAACTACAAATTTATACGAAGATAAAAATCAAAATTAAAAAAAAAATACATTCCTTATTAAATTAGCGATAATTACATGTAACCACATTTACTTTAAAAAAAATCATGCAAAGGATAGTAACAAGGTCATTGTCAATTACCATGGTATAAATATCCATTTTCGGATGTGCCAGGTGTCTAATTGTTTCATATATACAAGATATTTTTTTCTTTCTTTGATTTCATCGTTTACCATTGATTTCATTATTTCCGTTTCGTGGCATATCGACAAATGGCTAAAATAAGGGTGACCTTGGTTAGATGAAAAATATCTTTTTTATGAAAATTTGTTTATAGATAAAGGAATTGTGTTATCAAAAGATATTCATAAAGGCCCATTTTATCATGACGCGGCATATAACTTAACAAACTCAAATGCACATAGACACTTGAAATAGAATATTCTGTGAAACACTTCATTCTCAATAGAAAGCTTGTCCTACCTAATTAAAGCGTATTTACCTTCTTTTCTGGCTTCAATCATTTCGTCTCCCAGCGCACGTCTGTGTCTCCGTGCCCTATCCGTATAGTCTTGAAGTACAGAATACTGTGAGTCTTTGTCAAGCGTATCCCGAGCTCTCTGCAAAATATTAGCACAGTCTTTATATTTAGAGAATTTAGTATTTTGACCGGTTTCTCGTTCCTTTCGCGGCCTTTTAATCTATGTGCCCGCTCTATCTCAACATCTGCTTTTTTCTGGCATGTTCCAATCGTTAGCTATGAAGTTTCTTACCTTTTCCTCACTTACGCTTCAGTCTTCATTCACGCTGCCCTCAATTCCTGTAAAGCGTATATTATTTCTACGAGAATGCGATTCTAGAGAGTCTATTTTAGTGTGTAGGGTAGATATTTCATTCCGAAGTTCTTCATTTGTTTACTTCAAAAGTTAACTTTCAGCTAGTAGCGCATTAATACTGTTGGTATGTGTTCCTATTTTAGTGTCTATTGAAGCTAAGTCTTTCTTAACTTCATCGTTTTGAGTGGACAATTTGATCAATAACTCTCGCCTCATAGTTCTTAGAAAATTGAACATATCTTCTTGGTCCGAATCTACCTCCTTATTGTCTCTTAACCTCGCCGGCATCTCTTCTATCATTTTTACTTGGCTGTGTGAAAGAAAGTCACGTTTGTCTTGTTTGCCTGTTGTTTTGTTTGGGTGGCCCTGGGTTACTTTCAATGTCACCACATGCTAGAAGGACAACCAACAAAAACACTCTCAAAGTCATCGAAATATACTGCCCTGATATCTTTAGAGTACCACACGATGTTGTCTTATTACTTGGCTGTCTATTCAAGCCAGTTATAGCCCTCCAAAGTTCAATATTGATGCCCATATTTGATTTAACTATTCTTCGACCTTCACGTGAACTAAAACATGTCCGACATAATTTAAGGTACGTATCCGAGAGAGAGAGAGAGAGAGAGAGAGAGAGAGAGAGAGAGAGAGAGAAAGAGAGAGAGGGAGAGAGAGAGAGAGATCGAGAGAGAGAGAGCGAGAGAGAGAGAGAGAGAGATCGGGAGAGGGGGAAAGACAGAGAGAGAGAGAGAGAGAGAGAGAGAGAGAGAGAGAGAGAGGGGAGAGATTTTGTTTCCTTTTAATGCTAGAAGGCCGAGTTGTAAATAAGATATTGTTATACATGTATTTTACTCTTTAAATAAAGATGTTATTAAAATAATTTTTATTCTAGGTACATAAGTGAATGGTTATGCGCAATTTCAGCAGCAAAAATTATCGAGGTCGAGTGCCAGGGACAAGAGAACAAATATTACATGCCTAAGGACCGCTACGAAAGCATAATATCTACAGCAACCTACGGAAAAGGAATATTCTTCGCTTATGGCCGTCTAGAAATTGCAAAAACATATTTCAAAAAAGAGGGGCCAAAGGGTAAGTATTTGATACTAAAACTAACAACAAAATTATGGTTGACGATTTATCAAGGGTAACTCATCAGCAAAGTAATTTTCAAAAAAACAAATTTAGAGAAGCCCTGATTTAAGATGGCAGAGAGCAAAGGCATTTCGAGATAAGTGCATCAATATTGGTATAAATGCAAACCTTATGTTAGCACGATCTCAACGGTGTATATATTTAACGTTCAATTTAGAATTAACTTTTCTGTGACGTCGTTAAAATGACGAATTCGCGATTTTTCAAAATGGAATCTACATATTCTTAATGTGATCAAATTTATAACGTTTCAATGAATTACACTAAAATGAAGTTAAATGAATTGTGAACATTTGCTTGTCAGGACATACTTATATTTAAAGGTAGAGACATGTGATTGAATTCAAGTTATATTTTGAAAATTTTGTTGTCGAAAAATAACACTAAACTCATTATTAACAAATTGGACCCATGGAATTTGTCCTGATTTTTTTTCTTTTTTTTATTTGCCCGCATCTTTTCGTGACGTTTCATCGTACGGAATTTCAACAGGGATCAAAGTTTATGATCCTAACTTCGAAATTTGGGAAGAGACATACTATTCTTTACACGTCTGGGGATTAACAATAGGTACTCGCAGTCAAAGATATTCAGATTTATCCTTTGATCACAAACCGTCAAAATGTAAGATTTCCTGCATTTGATTTGTCGTTTTAATGGGATTCTTCGCTGCTTTCAACAATCGTTACGTAATATCGCGTGGCTGGAGCACCTTACAACGGATTCCTGGTATTTCTCACAGTACTACCACCACAACCTTTCCTAGCTAGCCCCCAGCTGCTACCCCTTAAAGGTTGACGTTTATCAACCCATTGGTTGTAGACATATAGCCAGCCGGAATCTAACCAATGACCTTTTGAATGATAGCCCAACGCACTACCAAATGCGCTATGACGATGGCTCCTACCTAAATTTGAAGTTGTGACTGAATATTCTCAATTAAAAATTTGAATTCTGATAATAGAGGATCTTGTATTTCCTATGATTTTTTTCTGAAAAAAAAAATGGCTTGAGATGATAATTTATAAATACAATAATAGTAATGGATGTAGCAAAACTAAATTATTTTAGCAAAAGTAACATATGTAAGAGTTAAATATTGGAAAAAAGTGCCGTAGGTTAATTATGTCTTCATTATTTGAGTTGAAAATTGTAATGAACTTAAATAAATTAATAAATTCAAAATGATATGTTATAAAACTATGTAGCTAAATAAGAATAAGATATCGAGTACAGATAGTTTTAACTGGTTTTTAGTTTGTTTGTGTAAAAGCTAATAGAGCTGCTCTCACAAACTCGATTCAGATGTGTTCACATGTAACTGAGAGAGGATATAGTCCGTTTGACATCTATATGAACCAACATTTGGCCAAAGTTCTCAAATATGAATTGGTGAAAACTAATTTTTGCAAGTCATATCATTTTTCGCATCTAATACCATGAAGAATTATGATTTTCAGAATTTTTGAAAGTAAAATAATGATTTTGTCCGTCCGTATACATGTTAACGAATTGTCTCTCCAAAATTAGGTCTTATTTGCATAGGGTTTGGGTCAAAAGTGAACAGTTTAAGTTAGCCGTTTTTGGATAAATTCGAGTATATTTATAAAAAAAATGTCCGTGTGATTTGCGTGTTGGGGATATTAAACTGTCTTTATCCTGTCTTTGTACAAAAGCCATTTGACCAGATATTGATAATAATCTTTATCTGTTTTGAGATAAACCCCATACTCCCTTATTCAGACCAATCAAAATGGATATTTTAACGAAATCGTTGCGATTTTCACGAGGAAACCCCAGAAAACAGGCGAGTTACAACGGTACTAATCACGTGAGATTCAAGTTCGAACTGACTTGACCATCGGAATGCTAATTAGCATTTCCAAAGAAGGGATTATAGGACCAACTTATTTCTCGCCCTATTGGGGCCCGTTGTTGTTGCTTGAATCCAGCCCCGCGTTCAGGATGACAAACCGGTTAAAGTCATATCCCGCTTTACCCGTATACTTGCGTTTAAAGCGGGGTATAATTTGAAAACGGTTTGCAACATATTTCAGCCTGAATGCAGGGCGGGTTTCAAGGTAAAAAAAAAAAAAAAAAAAAACAACGGGCCCCGATAGGACGAGAAATAAGTTGGCCCACTGTGATTTAAAACCACGTGATTTTACGATACGTTTACAATTTCTTACAACAATACGTAATTAATATTAAGTAGATAGACAAAATCGTTATATAAAAACCATTTTATCCTCAAAAAAATATTTTTTAGAATGGTATTGAGCTAAAATCAAGATATTGCCAAATATAGAACATTTTTGCCAACGAATTTTTGTGTAATTGATGAAAACGTTGGTCCTTATATGAGTCAAACGGACTATAGTGACTTAAACACTCTGCAACGCAATATTTTGACAGTAAACACACTAGGGTAAAAAACTAGGTCACTAGTCAAATCTTGATTAAACCTTGAATGCACTCTAGAGGCCAAAATTTGTGTTCGATTTACCTTAAAGTTAGTCAGAATGATAACAATGACAAAATCTCGGACGATTTCGAAATTGAGTCAACTGGGGTCAAAAACTAGGTCACAGGTCCAAACCTTAGAAACACCCTGTTTGCACTCTAGAGGCCACTTTTTTGCCAGATAAACCTGATTCTGGTCAGAATGTATGCCTTTGTGAAATCTCGGACGAGTTTGAATTTGGGTCAATTAGGGTCAAAAACAGGGTCAAGATGTAAAATCTTAGGAAAAACCTTGTATGCTCTCTAGAGGCCACTTTTTTGCCCGATCAACCAGAAATTTGGTCAGAATGATTGTCTTGATGAAATCTTGAGTGAGATATTATTTTGGTAAACTTGGATAAAAAAAACTAGGTCACGTTGCAAAATCTTGTAAAACCTTGTTTGCAGTCTAGAAGCCACAGTTTTTCGCGATCACTCTGAAATTTAGTCTGAATGATTGCCTTGGTGAAATCCCGTGAAATTTGGAAAACTTGGGTCAAAAACAAGGTCAAGTGGTCAAATCTTAGACATACCTTACTCTAGAGGACACAGTTTTTGCCCGGTCAACAGAAATTTGGTCATAATGAGTGTCTTGATGAACTCCTGGATATGATACGATTTGGGTCACCTCGGGTCAAAAACAAGGTCACGTTGCCAAATCTTCTAAAAATCTTATATCCACTCTAGAGGCTCAAGGTGAGCTTTTGTGATTGAACAATGACGGGCGTCCGTCCGTCCACAATTTAAAAAAAAAACGCCTTCTCCTCCCAAACTTCAATTCAGATTTCGAACAAATTTCACAACAGATACAAGTAAAAATTTGCTGTAATGTACAGCAAAGTGAATTGTGTCGCCTGTAAAGAATGAAAGCTAAGTCATGAAAAAGTGGCTGGGACTTCAGGTAAGAATGGTGAAAAAAATAACAACAATACAATCACTCAGCTTGAGTTCACGACAAGTTTTTTTTTCGGTGTATAAAAGCACAGCTAAAATGAATATTTAAAATTTTGAACTTCACAAAATAGAAGTGCTTTAAAACAAAAACTAGTCCCGCATAAATGGTTGTAGCTAGTTATGTGGAGGAGTTTAAAAAGTTTTTTTTTTAATCCAAAAATATTAGATTGCCATTTAACTGAAATTTGTTTTTATCATTTTGGATATGACCATCGCAAGTGATAGGAAATCGAGTAATTTCTCTAAAGAATAAGTAGAACTTTCGCAAGTCTTGGTACGATAATATACTTTGGAATAAGTAAAAAATTTCGAGATGTTGATAAGAAAATTTATAGATATGAAAGAAAGTAATGAATAGCCCTGAAATCTTTTCGTGATAGACATTACACGGGACTATCATTTTTGTTGGAATATGCAATAAAACCATTGACAAATTGCTAACACACCATTTTCGAACGAGTCTAACTTAAGGTTCTTTTTAACACGTTCCCTCTTTCTTGTTCACTCATGAAACTTAAGTAAATTACAGTTGAGTTATGTTGAGTATTTGGCAGATGAAGAAAAATCGGTTTACATGTATTAATTACCTATGTTTTATTTGGTGCAGTTGCGCTACGTTTAGAGAATTCAGAGTGAAAATACTACGCCTTGCCATGCTCCCATTTTTTTTTGGGGGGGGGGGGGCAAATCCGGATTTTACGGACACTTTTTTAGAGAAACCCCAGGAACATTGTGGCAAAGTTTCATTGACATTGGGCCAGTTTTTTATGAGGTTATTCAAAGATATCAAAGTGAAATTGGTCACGCCCTGTCATGCCTATATTTACGGATCAATCAAAGTTCGCAATTAATTTTCGGAAAGGGTCAAAATTTCGGGAAAAGTTCCATCAGAATTGGTCTTGCAATTTAGGAGGAGATGCCATTCATAGACTTCTTAGTAAAAATTGCTACGCCCTGCCACACCAATGTTTAAGCTATTAGTCAATCAAAATTTCGCGAACAATTTTAAAGTGGGTCACCTAAGGAACACTCTAGCAAAAAAAAAAAATTAGATTGATCCTGCGGTTCAGTAGGATATGTCGTTCAAAGACTTCATAGGGAGAAATCCAGGCCTATATTTTGGGGCCATTCAGTAGTATTCAACTGGTTGGTTGGAGTTCAGACATATGCCTTGAACTGGTTGGAGTTCAGACATATATGCATAGGAACAGCCGGAAGTAGAAACGGAAAAGTGAAAGACGAAATAAACGTCCTTTGCAAAGTTAATTTAATTAACATTGAAGTTTGTTTTGCGTTTTAATGAACTTCAAAATATGTTTTGTGGTAATGCTTGAACATTCGACCTTGTAAACAGTCGTTGTTTAATATGAATATGCAATTCTCGGATTCAATGAACCCTTCCATATGATGTAATTTCCAAAATTAGAATATGTATACTCATGGGGCGACACAATGATCCTTAGGCCAAGGGCTTCAATATATACTTTACAGAATTGGAATCCTTGCAGAACTGTAGTTGCGGTAGAAACAGAGCTCAAAAACTTTAAAAATAAATCTTCTCCCCCCAAATCATAAAACCACCAGCTTTCATTTTTTTGGCATAAAGCATTACCCAATACAAGTCAATCAAAATACTTCAAATTATAGCTCCATGTTGAAAAATAGCCCTATGTTGTGGGTTTGTTTAATTCTCATTTTGTTCCTTTAATTTATTGTCAAAGGGAAATAATGCATAATAAATAATTTTAGAATTTTTAGAATTTTGCGTTAACTTCCCTTGTTATGCTTCATAAATTGGGCTGTTCAGGGAATGTTATCTTGACACAACTTATACATGTAAACTGTAAGTTTTGAAATTAGCCTGTGTCACGCTGAATAAAAAAGATGGCTTTTTATTAAGTCAATGTGCTGAAAGCATTGGATATGTATTTTTATGCTCCCCGAAGGGAGAGCATATAGCCACCGATTCGTCTGTCCGTCCGTCCGTAATTCCGTCCGTCCGTCCCCAGCGATTTCTCCATAACCCAAATGAAACTTACCATGTGAACTTCCTATGATATAGTGTTGATGCATCTGTCTCGGTTTTTGGATTTGCGGCCTCGTCATAGCAAAAAGGAGACTTAGGGTAAAATACAGTTTTTCTCAAATTTCTCCTAGTCTAATGGTCAGAATTTAATGAAATTTCATATTTGAGTACCAAATCAGATAAAAATCAGCCCTTTAATATAAACAATTTAAAGATTTTCGTACAAAAATTGTTTGTTACCTTTACCTTAAAAAACAGTAAATTACAGTTATTAATTCATTTCTCCTGGTCCTATTTTCAGAATTTGATGAAATTTCACATTTGAGTGGCAAATCAGATGCCCTTTAACATAAACTATATGAAATTTGTGTCTAAAAATATGTCATGCTCAAAGGGGTTTAATGTTTGTTACCTTTATGTTAGCTGTATAAGATAACACTTTATTTGAGTCCTGATAATCTGACCACAGAGCATATCTCCTAAAGCATAATAGCTATCAACTTGAATCTTTATGTATGGATAGATCCTACGGAGGAAAAGTGCAGTTCACAAGAACTACAACTCTTGCTTGCATAATTTTGGAGTTATTGCCCTTTGTATTTTTTATACTTAGATTAAGTCTTGAGCTTGTCTCCTAAGGTATAATAGCTATCAACTTGAAACTTTATGGGTGGATAGATCTCATAGAGGAGAAGTGCAGTGCACGAGAACTATAACTCTTGCTTGCATAATTTTGGAGTTATAACCCTTTGTTATTTTTGATACTTAGATTTTGTCTGGAGCATATCTCCTAAGGTATAATAGCTATTAACTTGAAACTTAATGTGTGGATAGATCTTAAGAAGGAGAAGTGCAATGCACAAAAACTACATATCTTGCTTGTATCATTTTGGAGTTATTGTCCTTTGTTATTTTTGATACTTAGGTTTTGTCTGGGGCATATCTCATAAAGTATAATAGCTATCAACTTGAAAATTTATGGGTGGATAGATCTCGTAGAGGAGAAATTCTGTACTTAAGAACTACAACTCTTGCTTTCTTTATTTCGGAGTAAATGTCCTTTGTTATTTTTATTACTTAGATTTTGTATGAGGTAAATCTCTCACAGTACAAAAGAATCCTTAATGTATTAGGCTTTAGTTTACTATCAGGCTTTCGCGGCCGCGGCGGGGGATGGCCATATCCAACATGGCTCTAGTTTTTGTGACAATGCCTTATTTGGGGAGCATAATCCGTCTCTGACGGCTCTTGGGTTTTTTGTTGTTTTTTTTTTTTTTTTTTCAAAGAAAGAACAGGTTCCTGAAAATAAGCCCTATGTTGTGGGATCCCGAGTTTTAGATATGAAACCAACATCTTAAATAAAAACTTTCTTCTCCCAAACCGAAATCAGTTAAATAATGACACAATCTTCAAAAATCTCTTAATCCCAAACCATTTAGCTTAAAACTTTGGAATGTGGCATAACACACAATCCCAAGAACGTTAAGTGTGCCAACTTTAAATTAATCTAGCCCTGTGTTGTAAGGTTTTTTTATGTTTCAACAGAATCAAGATTATTACATGTAACTCCAACAATCTTGTGATTTTAAAAAGCAGAGCACACATCTCTCAAATTTGGCCAATGATAATGCCCATATGGTGCCCAACAAAACATCATATATTGCATTGAGATTAAAGATTAGCCTGTGTTGTTGGGAGTCTTTTTTAAATAAAGATATCAAGAAGGACTCTAAAGAATACATTCCCTTGTACACTGTTAGGCCTGATACTTTCATTTTCTGCTTTAGTGTTGATCTTTATTTTCTCCCAAAATAGTTGAAATTAAAACCCTGAAGTTAAAATACACTCTATATTGTAGAGCCTCATTTAAAACATACTTGATATAAAAAAAAAAGAGACCTCTGAAAGAAGAAAGAATGTTCAAATATTTCATTCTTTTATTTGAAGTTGTAGCCCCTGGTGTTTGATCACATATATGTCATTGAGTTAGACTTGATAAGTTGGAACTCTCATACTCAGATGAGCGATATAGATTCATTATGGTACATTTGTTTTTGTTTTGTTGTCGTTGGTACGTGTGCGTTATTGTCTTTAAGCGTCGTTGTGTTTTCATCAAGGATTCATCTTTTAAACTATAACGCGATTCAAATTAGAGAGTTAATATATTAGTGTTCATACCATATATACAGGATGTGTTTCAGGAGATGCCGATGTATTTAACAGTGAATCATGGGATTTCTTCGACGAATACCGAAAGAAGACAGCTCATGTAATGATCAATAAATACGTACTTCCTAATTTGGAAAGGTTGGAGAGTCTCAAAAATCTACTAGGTAAGCATGGTGCTCAGTGTTTTATAAAAGGTATCCGTCACTCAAAAGGTCCATCTAGAAACTCGGCGGCACCCATTCTTTCCGACTATTTGTCTTTCACCAATGGGTTGATAATCGTAGACCTATGTGAGATAGCAGCTGGAGGCTAGAAAAGAATGTGATGGCTGTACTCGTGAGAGAAATACCAGGAATCCATTGTTAGGTGCTCCAGCCGTCGTGATATAACTGAAAAATTTGTAAGCGGCGTAAAACTCCATTCAATCAATCAATCAACCATCTGGAAACTCCGTAAAATTAATGTTTGATAAAGAGATTTGAACTTGTTTCAGTGGAGGTCATCAGGGGGCGGATTTCAAGGTTTCTTAACAGGAAGGTAGAATGGCGATTCTACTTTTTAGTAAATCGACTTACTTTTAGAAGTGTCGACCATGGTCTTAATGTGTAGACACTTCACGCACTACCTAGATGTTTCGTTTACACCTGTCACAAAGTTGCCATTGAAATTACGCTTACTGTACACAGGTCAATTTGAATCTGATGTAGTCTCAGGTAGTACTGAGGGAATGAACCAAGCGAATCAACCAGTCTTACCTTATGAAAAATTTTTATTGAATTATTTGATAATCGCTAATTCAAACAGATTCCTGGCATTCAGATTGCGTTCAAAATTATTTCTCATTGCCAACAATCTTTAGTACACAGATTTTTCGTGAGCTTCAGCAATAAGTATTCAAATAACGATAGGTTTCATCATCACAAGATCTTTACATTTTCGCTCCTTAAAATTAAATCATAAGGTATGAAGAATGTATTTGTTGATTTCATGTAGTCCTGCGCTCAGGATGACAAATTGGTGCAAACTGTTTTCAAGGTATACACTGCTTTGCACGTTTAATTACGTGCAAAGCAGGGTTCATTTTAAAACAGTTTGCACCCATTTCTCATCCTGGGCTCAGGGCTTGGGTTGTTAGTTTGACCCCTGGCTGGAGGATTTGCTTGTATAATACAGAGAAATTTCACGTTTTGGGTGGACGTTTACATTTGCAGAGACCCGAAAAATGGTTTAACGCCCAAATGCGAGGCACGAGGACGTTAAAGCTTTTGGAGGGTCTCTGCAAATGTTAATGTCTGATGGGGAAGACTACAGTATTTTTTTCAAGATGGTAAAGGAGAAAAGAAATGCTTTAAAACTACCTACACTCGAACAAATACATGTATGTAATCGAAATTGTGTTCTGCATGTCTCAGTCACTTTTGTTTACGCCGACGTTGCTTGGTAAACCAGTGATGTCCCAAAACTTAACGCGAGAATAAGAACAGCGCTGTTTAATTCTACTATATATTAACGTTGGGCACGGTTATTTTTGACGAATTTAACTTACCACAGAGAAATCTCTTCGAAAATCGAACCCGTATATTATTGTCAACAATAAGAATGAGAATATTTCAGTAAAACAAAAATGACCGGGCGTTAACGGCATGTCGATTTACTGCTTAACCAACGCTTACTTCTCGTTTTCCTGGGTTTGGCCGTTAATGTATGCCGATAACGACCCGAAAACGTGCATTGTTTGCAATAATAAACCAACCAAGGTATCTGTTCACACTATGAACTCTGTAAAACTCACTCTCATAACAGCGTTGCTTTTAAAAATCTCTTCGGCGTTAAATACGCCAACAAAAATGGGACAATAATGAAAGTAACCAAATTACTTCTATTAATCTGGGTTTGTTTTGGTTAATTATGTTACTATTGCATTTCGTGGATAGCATTCCTACAGTAAACACTTTCTTTAGTCCGTCATAACCAAAATGTTCCTTCCATTTGTTGCAGAAACTGGTTGTGATGTCTTAGACGTCGGATGCGGGACGGGTGACTATACACTATTGTTTGCCGAAAAATATCCGAATTCAAAGTTTCTTGGACTTGACCAAAGCTTTAGAAGCCTCCAGAAAGCCAAGGAAAAGGTGAATACTAACAGAGTGGTCGACAATATTTCGTTTCATCAAGGTTCATTGGAAGGTTTAGGGACGGAAATGGTTTATGATATTATAATATGCACGGAATGCCTCCACAATCTGCCAGATCCAATTGAAGCACTTCGGCATATAAATAAGGTACTCAAGGATTCCGGTGTACTTGTCGTAATTGAAGCTTCAAAACTACCACAATCAGCGGAAAACACTCCCGACATGAAGGCTGCATACCTGTCGTCCATGAGCATGTTTATATGTTTGCCCTTTAGTATGTCTGGAGAATCCTGTATAGGATACGGGGCTGCTTGGAAAGAGGCGGACAAACTGCAAGCGATAGGAAAATATGCAGACCTACAAGCAAAATTTGATCTACCATATTCAACAGGGCTTTACGTGTTTAGAAAAAAATAAACTGATAACTAAAAATCTTGATTTTGGGGCTTGGGTTACGCGGAATGTGGTTTTATTGTTTTCCTTTTATATTAATCTCATTCTCAGTTGAACGCTTCACTTGATCATTTATTATTCTAACTATTCTTGTTTGTCAATTCCATATGTATTAAAATTATAGAGCCTAAACAATATTGAGTTCTTATAATTTCGATGGTGAAAATATTGTTCAGGGTTAATATGTCAATTATGCAATTCATTGCTTTTCTGCGCTTAAATTTTATCTTTTATCGGGAAACTTAAGAGAAGGTTAGACCGGAGTTTATTGGTCCGAGGGAAAAGTCGGTCCCATGGCATTTTCGGCGTGTCGGAAGCATTTAAACTATATGCCGCACAATATATTTTATTCACATAATGATGGCAGATGAAACTTTTTGCAAACGCAATTGTCTCTGTGTTTATTTTGTTACGAGAAACATATACAATTCGTTTACTTTTCTAAAGAGAAATATGATTTAAATTTATATCCGTTCCTATAAAACAGTCCGTTTTGCTAGAGCGACCACGTCTATTAAGCTACCATTTTCGTTAAGCGACAGGTTTCAAAATTCCCTTCTATAGTTCAAAATATCCTTAAAAGAAATTGTTTTGGGTCTAAATATTGCAAACAAAACCTATGTTGTAAAAAACTCATTAGAATCATTGCAATGAGACGATTCTATAGGATTACTGAGAAATACGAAATAGCATGTTCATTCAATCAAAATTATATATACAATTTGTAACTTAACCTGTATAAGCGATCTTTTTTTTTTTTTTTTTTTTTTTTTTTTTGAACTTCCGCGTATTGGTAGTCCTATAAGGTGTCACTTAATACTCATTTACAATATATGTTTTCTTTCGAAGTTAATTTAGACTTAAATAAAAAAAAGGTGGTGCATGACCGGAGCAAGTTTGCCTGTTTTAAGCGGTTCATATTGACGTGCAAATAAATAAATTTATAGGTAATTTAGGAAGGCATGTGAAGTTGAAGTATAATAGTATGATCATTTTTCATTAGGTGGTCCGATGATGTAAGCTGAATTGCAAAAGTGGTGCTCGTGAATCTATGATTAAAAAGATAAATTGATTTCTCAGAGAAGATGTAAATCTTCCGTTCTCCAGGAAAACCTGTCTTGATGACGTCACCTTTTGATTTCAGAAGTCTTAGTCAGACACTACAAAACATTCAATTTTAGACTTATCCAATTTGAAAGAATTTGCAGACGTCAATTCATTGTGGACTAAAATAGAAAAAAAGACTGAAAAGTTTTGAAGAAAACATTGAGCAAACTGGGGACATTGCTTGAAACAAGCCATTTCTCCTTTCCTCACTGTTTACAACTAAATTTATGTAAGTGCATGGAATGTTGGATTTGTTTGAGAATGGTTAGATGAAAAGTTTTAAGGTTCGTATAGCATATATTTCCTTGTTTTATGAATAATAAATTTTGCATTTTTAAAGAATAAAAGTTTAAGTCTATTGTCAATTTTTATGCCCCCGTATCGAAAGATTGGGGGCATATTGTTTTGCCGTTGTCCGTCTGTCAGTCTGTCTGCAGAACTTAGCATTGCCAATATTTTCAAGGCTATTCAAGATAGAATCCGCTTGTTTGGCATAATGATAGATCTCAATGATACGCATCTGCTGATACCAAAGTCAATGTCATGTAACAAGGTCAAGGTTACCTGTCAAAGTCAAATGACTCGAAAACTTAACCAAAAAACTTAACATTGCCATTAATTCCAAGGTTATTCAAGAAAGAAGCTTCATATTTGACATAATGATAAATCTCAATGATACGCATCTGCTAATACCAAAGTCAAGGTCATATAACAGGGTAAAGGTCATATGTCAAGGTCATGTAACTCGGAAACTTTTCAAAAAAAAAATTAAATTGCCAATATTTTCAAGGCTATTGCAGAAAGAAGCTTCATGTTTGGCAGGATGATAGATCCCAATATTATGCATAAGAAGATATAAAGGTCAAGGTCAAGTGACAATATCAAGATTATCTATCAAGGACAAATTTCTTTAAAACTTTATGTTAAAACTTTACGTGTTCAGTTCATTTAAGCCTATTTTAGATACCTTTCTAATAATTTGTATGATGAAAGATCTCAGTGATGAGCATCACTAGGTTTCAAGGTCAAGGTCATATTACAAGTTTTCGGGTTGTCTGTCAAGGGAAACATTTTCAAAAAATGCTGTTACGGGAGCATTTATGTTTCACAAACACATCTTGTTTTCATATATGCAGGTTCTCCAGGAGAACGGATCAAAAATATTTCGTAGAGAAGAAGCAGAATGGAAATTTAGGTTATTTCCCTGACCAAGAATTATTAAATAGCGGTTCATTTCGCACCCGCACTACACGGTAACTTGATGACATCGTAATAATCTTTGGTCCCGTTTAGGGGACGTTTAGTTGGTGAAATGATTAAAAGTAGGCGAATAATACTACAATATAGGCTATCATTTGATCAGAACAATGGTTTTGTTGATAAAGTGGTTATTAACAAATATGCAAAATTAGGATAAAACACAGAGTAGAAGTACATGTAGATCTATAAAATATAAGAATTAATGTAATAGTGTACATGATTGTCGTCAATTCTTTTATCAGATAGAATCTATAAAATAAATGGTATTGGTTCATTTCAGCCATATATTTTCTTCGCGATGACAACTAAATGTATCCATATATTGCTCGAAACCAATGTGTGAATCTAATAAGTGAACTTAATCACCTATGTCTTCTGATAAAGGGAAAATTTGGAAGTTCAAACGATTTACCTTCTGCTTTTTTTTAAGACAATGCTTATTTTCATGTGGACAAACAGTCAACCATATTAACAAGCCAGGCAAGATAAATGAATATGTGTCACCACCTGGATAGAGTAGTAAACGATGGAAATGTCAGATTATTGAAGGCGTTATAACAGATAAAGGCGTAGTAAGCGGTATGGCCGTTGCTATTTTTGTCGCACCATTTTTTTTTTTTTTTTTGAAAATGACCGCTGCGAAAATTAATACCGGAAATATGGAATAGCTTCCATTTTAAATTATAAGATAACCAAGTTTTGTCCTTCATAGAGCACTGAATTCGAATCTTAATTAAAATATTCGCCTTATTAGACGAACAGCAAGCGCCTGTTTACTACTACTAGAAAACCACAGAAAAAGTCTAGCTTTCATTCAGCCTCTAAAGGCTGAGTATAGCCGCCATAGCTTTAAACTAACATCGTCTGGCAGTTTGACCGTGTCCGTGCGAAAATTACGGGGACAACTTTCCTTTGCAACGGCCTAAAAGTGTCCGGCTTGAGATGCCTAACGGCTTAAGGGACGCATATAAGCTTTGTTTTATAAAATTTTGAAAAAAAACGCATCATCTTACAAATAACAAAGAAGACGATTTTTCTATTGTTTTTGTGAAAACCCGTAAGTTAAAGACGTTTGTTATAAATTTTTAAGAGATATCATCTATTACTCCCTTACAAAAGCTTTTAAGATAAAACATCTTTGAGTCAAATTTTGGCGCTGGTACGGCGCTCTTTTTCGAACTAATATTTAAAGAGGGATATATTTTTTTCGTGTGACATACCATTGAGTAAGAATTGACAATTTTATGTGGTGTGGTATAGTGGAAGAAAAAATACAAGCTCCGTCACCAAAACTTTTTAAAAAAGATTTGGGACAAACGACGCTTAATATTTGGTTTGTGATATGATCTAGTGACCCTGTACGAATATCTTTCGACTTTGTCGAAATGGTTTGCAGTTAAGCTCTGCGTTGTTCAAAATAAAAACCAACTCGAAAGAAAAAAACTAGCTGTAAAATTGGTTGGACAGAATTCGTAGATATTTGACCATTAAGTGGATTCTTTAAATTGTTTTGAACTTAAGGTTCATGTAAAGTGTTTGAGACCCAATTTTAAGGGCACTTCACTAGCCGAGAAAAAGCAGTATGTCTAGGTATATTATATATCAAAATGAAGCTAAGTTAAGTAACATCAGACCGCCTTAGCTTTAGCGGAATAGCCAAAACATTGTGGAAAAGGGTCATTTTGTACAGATCAAGCAACTGCATGACGGTTGGATGAAATTGCTCCATATTTTAACAAAGTATGGTCTTAAGTATTATCCAGGTAGTACTACAACCGTTGATATAAAACTCAGTCTCAAAAGGCTCTTTTGAAACAATCAATTTCCATTTATTTTGTCAACATACATGTCAAACCGGTTTGGTCTGTTTTCAAAATAGATGTTAGGTATGGTGCAACATCACACCATAATATTGTGAATTATTTTCTGCGATTTATCTATTTTTTTTTTTTTTTTTTCATTCAATGATCTATAATAAATTACTTTGACGTAACGGCAAAAGTTGACGGTCACAACTGTATCAAATGACGTCCGTTTATATATAACGTAAAATGGATGATTTTCAAGCGACGAAAAGCGACGAAAATAGTTTACATTCAGTCACTCATTTGTAAAATATACAATAATATGCAATCTAGTCAAAGTAATTATGATTTATGTTACATAAATATGATTTATATCACCTTCAATATACAATAAACCTGCGAGAGCAGTACAACGAAAACTATTGAAAGCGAAATCCGAACCGATACGAAACTCTATTTTATTCGAATTAAAACCATTAAAGTTTCCATCCAAACAACGGTTTAAAAACTTATTTAGGTTGAATGAATGGAAATAATACTTTTACGCAAGATTTTAGCTGATTCTGTGAACGAAAAAATATTTTGGACTTTTTTGCGCAAAGTGGGACAATTTTAAGACTGAGAAAACCCAATAATAAACTCATTAGATCAAGCCGGATTTTGACAAAAATATAATGGCACAAATTCCAGTTCAGATGTATTTAAAATATTATTTATGATTAATTTAGTCTACAGAAATACCGAATAAATGACATTTGAAAAAAAATGACTATTGAAAAAACGACGTTTTTTTAGCAATCTGACGCTACTGACATTTTTCTTTCGTGGTTGCCATCTTTTGTTTGGACCACCCAAAAGGCGTAAATCTTGCACAATATTCCATTTGGCGTAATTCGCGTAACATGGCAAATTTTCACACCTCTAGCACCATTATTCTTTCAGATATTACAATTTTTGTCGATCTAGTCTTTTTTGTTACATCTGGCGGCGTCATTTCTGGTGAATATTTTTTGTTCTTTTGACTATTATAATACTTTTCTTTAGTATAAAATCAATTTCAGATAAATAAGAATAATCCACTCTCAAAGATCTTTAATTTGATACTAAAGTTCTATGTGTGAATGCATATTATTAAACAAACATGCAACCAAATGTGACTACGCGTCTGTTAAGGAACCGTCGCTATGTAAACCGAATGATGCGCTTTCGGGGCACTTAAAATTTTAAACTGACTGTTTGAAAAGAAATTCCTACAAAAGACAACCGATCTAAAAAGTTCAAATTGTGCTGATATAAGCATTGAATGCACAACAAATGTGCTTTGCAACTATCAGGTTACCTTGAAAAGGCTCGACGCTAAAAGAGGTCTAATTAACCAAGACAACGTTATTTTTTCGGAAAGAACGTAACGTCGGGGCACTTGAAATGGTAATTATAATAAATATGGATTATTATCTTTATAAAATGCGATTTTTTTGCCCTCAAATTGCGTCTCAAATTGAACAAAAAAGATCAGAGTTAAATTCATCAACATTATTTCTGGGGTTGTTTTATTTAAGGATCATCGAAGATTGATAACTGTGTGTTTCTCCTGTTCGAAATTTAAATGCGTTTAGAGCGGAAATCAAATTGTCTACTATTGAACGTTGTGAGACGTCGCAGGAACGTCGGGCTATTTTATGAAATTCAGTCATATTTTTGTTTAATTTTAAAATAAAATCGCTGTATAGGCTAAAACAGCGCACTATTTTACATCATTTTAAAGCGTTTGAATATCTCTACCTTATAGACACTAAATTCTGATACCCATGGCTGTGAATGAAAAATATCATCAAGTTTATTATGAAAATATCGCCAAAAAAGGCATGTAACGCGTAACCTGCTTCTCTTTCAATACATGTTCAAAATGCCATAAAATCGCGGATACACTCTTTATCGTGATAAAATTTTACACACAAACACATAGATTATTGGGTCTAATGCAGTGTCACTGGTGTTTAACGATGTTACCGTAAAATGTTTGTCTATGATTTTGTATGTTGGTTTGCTATGATTATATAGGTATTTTTTGTAAGCAATACACGTGTCGTATGGAATGTTCGTGTTTTTGGAGAATGCATTGAATGAATTTTAAATGGATCACCCCACACTAAGTAAACGATTTTCACTGCACTTTGCGCTACCTCTTTGTCTTGATCTTAATTTATCATGAATGTTAAACCTTAAATAAATTCATTTATGAAAAAACTCTTTTAAATGGCTCTTTGATTTCAAAGAAAGCAAACTCTTGCCAAGTGTCGGTTGCTTCAGATGAAGTTGTATTGTGTTCTTCGTATTTGCCTCTTATAACAATGATGGTCCACGGTTAAATAATTTTTAGTGAATATTTATTTTTTTCCAAAGACATGGTTAATTGAAGATGGTAAATTGGTTAATTGAAGAAGAGTATTGCTGGTGTGTTGGTTAATATGTGATTATCTACAAAAGTTTATGTGAAGCCAAACCATATTAAAACGCGAATTTATACGAGAAATATACATAATCCACTGTTGGTCTGAGGTAGTTGTATCAAATAAGAACAACGATTCATCATTTCAGGTTGAATAGTATTCAATTCTCTAAATACTGTTATTGCTTGTATGAAATATTTTTCAGTTCTTTGTCAATTTCGGACCAACTGCGACATCTATAAATCGGGACACAATCATCTTCGATTAAAATTAATCTATATCAATACTTTCTTCAATAAAAAAACTTTCCCAATAAATAACAAGAGCTTTGCAGAGAGGCGCATATACGCCCGAAGGGGCTTGTCAGTAACCTTGGCTTGTCAGTAACATGAGCTTGAATGATAGCTAAAAATATTGCAGACAGACAGACAACTGGTGCCATAACATTTAAATATGAAAATATATTTAGTCCTAAGCACAAAAAGACAACTTACAGAGTCATTATGGCAAGTTTCCTTTCATCATTCCCATCCATAATGTAGGAGAAAATGAGCTGACAAGAAATTTTGTTTTTCAGCAACTCAAGGGCAGATAATCCACGATAACTCTAGAATAACTGGGGCATTTTGAATTGAAAAGTCTTATGCAAAACAATACATCATAGAGAGTAATTGTGTCTAGTTTCAGCTCATTTCAATTGATAGTTTAGGAGGAGTTGCACATACAAAAATAAGTGGTTTTAGTTAAATTCAAGGGCAGATAACTCAAGATTTCTCAAGATTGCCTTGAGCGATTTGAATTTCAAAGGTCTTATGCACAACTAGACATCATAGGGAGTAATTGTGTGTAGTTTCAGCTTATTCCCATTGATAGTTTAGGAGGAGTTGCGCACACACAAAAAAAGTGATTTTGGTTATATCAAAGGGCAGATAATTCAAGATTTTTCAGGAATGACTGGAGTATTTTGAATTTCAAAGGTCTTATGCACAACTAGACATCATAGGGAGTAATTGAGTGTAGTTTCAGCTTATTCCCATTGATAGTTTAGGAGGAGTCGCGCACACAAAAAATTGCTAACGGACGGACGGACAGACGGACGGACAGACGGACGGACGGACAGACGGACGGACGACCGAGGCCATAACATCATACGACCCTTCGGGCGTATAAAAAATGGTAACACATCAGACAAAAAAAAACACAATCTGGAAACTAATTGTTAACTATGTTCACACATTAGAAATTAGTCAATATATGTTTAACAATGTTAACGACACATGATCAAAAGATACAACCATATTATTGCCTTGTGAGAATTTCAAGTTGGTAAAACAACAAATGGCTATTATTTAAAAAAAAGTCAAATTAACCTGTCAGCTCATTAACGGCAACAATAACTTCCAAATTAAACTACACACTCGTTAGTTTCATAGAGATGCGTTTTTATTCTGAGAATCCTGTATTTAACCAGGATAAAGATGTAGGGAAATATATTTTTAAAAAAAATCGTACGGTACATTTGATATTGTACGTTTTTTACAACGAATGTGAACACAACATTGTGCTGTGCTCGAAGTATATCCAAACCTATCACAAGACTCGCTGATGTGGCTTCACGGTAACTGGGCATCCCCTTTGGAGACGATGACATGATTTACTTAGATCTACTGTACACCTTACGACCGTCGCATGTCCCCGTATGGTGACAGCGGTTACAATAGGATGATGCGGTAAAGATTTCCAAGCACAACACCGTGCATTGATCGTCTGATGACCGCGACCCCTTTTAACTGATTTAACGACATGTCTATGACCAGTGTTCTCTTCGGCCTTGCGATTGTTGTACTTCTGACAGAAGAATTACGTGATCACCCATGGCGTCCGACGTCCGACGGACGGCTGGCATTCACTCTTCGTCCGGAGCATAACTCACCGTATGTCCGATTGACTTGAAACTTGGGAGTTATGTTCCTCCCATGATTACGGACTGAAGTGTACAGAAAATGTAACTCTACATAGCTTAATTTTCTAATTATTCTTTTTTGGGGTTTTTTCATACTTTGACAACCAGCATTGTAACGGGCTTTTGAGAGAGATTTTGCCAACTTGTTCCAAGTTATTTTTCTTTAACAAAATCAAAGGTCTTTGTGTTCCGTTCTAACTTGCACTGATTGCACGGACACAGTTTGTCGCCTTACGGTCTACGCCTGAGTTCTTAGTTATGGTTCCGTAAGTAATATAAACAATACTCTGGGTAGAAGTTCTTCTTTTCTTTCACTAAATCAGACTGAAATTGAAACTGTATTTGCTGTAGTCTATCAGTTCGAATGTCGTAAAGGCTAGTCACATTGGATACTTTTCGAAGACTTGGTTTTGTTCCGTGCAGCTTGTCACATTTATGCTGTAAAAGAAAATTTTGCCTGTTAAAATAGTAAATACACATCTTGACTGACGGCACAATCCTATGTACATTTTTTTCCGAACATTAAGTTGTAGACCGAGTTATATTTGCATTTAGTTTTAAGAAAATAGAAATAATTCTTTAAAATAATATACTCTATTTTGATATTTCGGCTAATGCCTTTTACAAAAAAAAATGCTACATGGAAATATCACAACTACATCTTTACATTCTTACTGTGCGGCCATATCAAATGTTTCTATTTGACGTCGCCGCTGGAAACATGACGTCATTTTGGCGTAATTAATGTAACGTCATCAGGAGAATAAACGTTGCCAGACGTAATATCACTACTAAGCGCACATAAATTAATTCGTTTTCATTCCAATATACTTACATGTTTTGTATTTCTTACAAGAAAATGGTTTGATACCTATATGTTTGTGTACGTGCCCAATGTAATAGGTTTTATCATAAAAAGACCCATTGGGAGCAGATTTGTAAATTCTGAAAAAATCAAAATATCTGGAGCCACAATAATTTAAACAAAATTATCTGAAGCTAATACAAATACAATATGATATCGGGAGCATAAATAAACCTTTTATTTCTTCCACCTAAAGTAAAGTATTCAAATTTATTAATGTATCCGGAGTATCTCTGAAATTAATGCATATATCTGGAGCATACCTATAAATTAATAATTAATACCTGGAAAACGAAGTGTGTATCTGGAGCAAGATCCTAAATTCAAACAAATAGCATGAGCAACAATTTAACGACACAGATAGCTAGAGCAATTTATTGATGGACTATATATGGACTATATATATGGACCATTTATAACCATGTGGTTGTTGTGGGGTTTAGTACCAACAACCGGGGGTACGAGGGTAGGGATCGTTACGTCCGGAGTGATCAACGAATAACAATATACATGTCCTTAATTATATTCTCGTCTATAATCAACCATCATGTAAAACAATCTGAAATGAAACAATAAAACGCACTAAGCTTCCCCTTTAACCGCTATGTACATGTTTACCTATAAATATCATAATAGCAGACGATCTCCACTTACCAGTTTAAGGAACTGAAAGTATCCATCACTCTTATCATTCGTCACTCTGCTATACCATACGTGATCCTGTAAATCAATGTGAGTATTATTAAAACATGCAAGTTAGAGAAGGTACGAAAGTGGACGGGGCGAACCGGAATGAAACAGCTGACGCGAAATCTAATGACATAAACAAAGAACGATTCTAGCAACCCGATCTGGACCCGAAGCAATACAACAGATCAATCGAACGTCTCAGATGGATGAATGAAATGCACAAATCATTTACAAACCTTCAATACAAATGATTAACTGTGAAATCTTAGATTTTCGTCAGACTAAACAAATCACCAATATTGACGTGTCCTCTCGATTGTGAAACCGTCAGTGCAGAACGGAGACAAAAGATCATGTCATAAAACGCGCCTAGTACATAAATCAAACAAACCAATGGAAAAGGGTGTTACATCCAAAACCTCAATTTGTCGTCTGGTTACACACTGATTACATTTATAATAAGATTTTGCACTATCGTGGACAGACACAGTGTGGCAAGCTAAACCTTGTTTTGTATAAAAAGTCTGTGAACACTTGTCGCATAACAGATGTAATTTTTGGTGAACGGTTTGTATGTGTTTATTCAAGAAATTTTGACCATGTGTCTTACTGCATAATTCACAATGAAATCGTCTACTCTGGTGAATGCTCCCCTTGTGCCTATGGAGATAAGATGGTGCCGTGGTACAGTACCTGCAGTCGTCACACTTGTAGAGCTCCTGTTTGTCACCGTTATCCTATTTGATATCAAATGAACTTGTAACACAATAGCATAAAACGCATATAAAAATTCGATTAGAGCTTTATTCGCAATAAAATTCTTATGTCATGTGTTTTACTGTGTACACAGAAAGCTCCGCTTATTTATCATATTCAACGTCTTCTTAAGCGAGAACGTTGATGCTTTTGACGCCATATAATAGGGCTCCGTACCGGTACTCGATATATATCGAATACCGGTTTTTTACGTTCGATAGATATATTGGATCGAATGTTTCTGTATCGGAAAAAAATATCGATCAACATAATACTATGAAACACAAATGGAATAATTAGAAAAAGAACACAATTTTCAATGATTGCAGCTACGAAAACGATAAAACTCGTTGCCATTCAACTAAAGTTTGGTCTTTGAGCATAAAAGCAGTACCGGGGTATTTCTCATGGCTCTAAAAAGTAAATGGTCGTTAAATTTTATTCAGCATTTTTAAAGAAATGGCCTACCTGCGCTGTTAAAAAAATAAATACCCCTTTTTAATTTTAATCCTTTATTCAACCACACAAAGGCAGTTAATAAAATCATCATTTAGTTAAATTTTCAACATGAAGGAAAGGGTCTGCATTCCATTCCCACGAGGTTTACCGACTGTCGCGTGTCAGCTCTAGAAACTTTTCTAAAAATAGCCAAAACATCTGGCGTCGGCACCTTTGATCAGCTGTTCAACCTTTTGTAAAATAAACTATTCCAAGTCCTTCACTCCTCTACGAGACTTAACTGTTTATTTCTTGTGGATTTTGGCCAGAACGCATCGGTTGGTTGATTTTTTCCGGATTTATGATACAAAAGGGAAAATTACCGGTACTTTCTTTTTATACATCTAAATTATATAATTTCGTATTTTTTTATTTAAAAGATTGTAATTCTGTTGAGAAATAAAAGTCACTATATAGAGTAACAAACGCTTTTTTGTGTGTTTTATTGAAAATAGGAATATCATTTGATATATCGAATATCGTTAATTTTTTATCGATACATATATCGTATCGATAAAACTGACCGATATGGAGCCCTACCATATAACATAACGTGCTAAGTGATGCCCTTCGTTTTTCTTTCAATTATCCCAATGTCAGTATCATTGGTCTTTCATTAATTTTACACCCAGACAATGTAATAAAACTATTTTATACTCAAAACGGCGGCACTCATTTTTTCCTACTATTTGTCTCTCACCAATGGGTTGATCATCAAATACCTATATGATAGCAGCTGGTGGCTAGGAAAGGATGTGATGGTTGTACTGGTGAGAGAAATACCAGGAATCCATTGTTAGGTGCTCCAGCCGCCGCGATATAACTGAAATAATGTTGAAAGCGGCGTTAAACTCCATTCAATCAATCAATCAATTATACTCAAAAAAAAAAAGAAAAGAACAAAGTATTTAGAATCGTGATCGTGTTTTATTGTGGATATTATCTCATTTTAGCGTTGATGTGTCCACGAATAAAGTGGGGTGGAGATATATACAAAGCAAACTTTCTCGGGCTCCGTCCTCGGATTTTACCTTGTGCATATAACTCCTCCTCCAAAACACTTTATTCATTGACTCACGCGAAAATGAAATTAGTTCTTGATTATAATCTCTAAACTTGACATCCTCCATTTTCAAATGAAGGTGTCAGAGAGAAAAAGAGAGAGAGAAAGAAAGAGAGAGAGAGAGAGAGAGAGAGAGAGAGGGACCACCCCTTCACTCAAATTTTCATCGAATAGCTAGAACTTAACTGACTTTAAGGCATTAGAGCAAGAAAATGCATTTTTAGTATATAAACAAATGCACGCGACAACATTATCAATAAGGTTTACATAGTGATTTTAGATAGTTTTCTGTTTCGTCTTCAAAGTTTTTCACGCACTCGCGTTAGAATTTTAGAATAGCAATTATACAAAATAGCGCGTACCTGTCTTTGATTTTATTCCACAGTCATCCCATCCTGGTAACTTTCTTTAATAATGACCTCGTCATCGAAGGACCCATTCAGTAACGTGGATTCCTCCTGCAAATCAATTTAAGACAAATCATCAAGAATCTTTTATTATGGTCAAGGAGTTTCATTTTCCTTTATCGAAGACATATTTTCGATTGACGACTTAAATGTCGTAAATACAGCTCGAGTAAAGCTGTAATTACGCCACTTTCGTTATCCCATAACAATATGAGTGCGAGTCAAAAACCATCCACTAACACACGTTGAAGGAATATTGCAATTCTTCAAATGAAGGCATTCTGTCGAAGAACACAAGTAAATAAGTTTGAACGTTTCTAAACTGGCTACTACACGTAAAACATTCTTGAATTGAAATCATATTTCTATATTGCCTATACAAGATTATCACTTTTGTAAATCAACTTGATTGACGGAAAATTCGATTGTGAGTGGGCGTTTTCCCCCTTGATTCAATATATACTGAGTCCCATAAGAAAGTGAGCACTTTCACTTTCTCTATTTCTATTGATTTTTACAAAGTTGGATGAAAATTATGGAGTATATTGCTACCATACTTAAGTCAAGACCCTTTGATATTAAAAATCAAATCAGGTTTGGATAATGTATCGCATGCTGCATACGCACAGACAGAACCTATATTGTTGAAATTTGACCTCCTTACAACTTTTGTCTTTGGTAAGAGCTGTGTGTTGATGTTGTATTATAGAGTTTTTAGAAGCCATTCCAAGCCAATTCCAAACAACAGTTTTAATTTGTATGCAGACGTTACGTGTATGTAAACGTTGGACATTGCTACGTTGTTAGGCCAGTTACTCGTCGTTGAATGGTGCTATGGCGTTCTATGTCACCTCAATTAGCTTATTAAAGGCCTTGTAGAATGATGAACTCGATTTTTATTGGAACATGAATGCCTAATCAATTTTAATGACATTCTAAATCTAACAAGGTTCGATTTTGTTCAACGACGTTTATTGGTAGTCAAAGCACGCTTTTGCATCACGCATAATTTTATTGAAGATGTAATTTTATGCTTAGGAAAGCCGCAAAGATTCAATTGAATGCATTTTCAGACCAATCACTCGTCAAATGCGAGATGCACATGCAAAACATTCAAAATCAATTGTCTCAATTAAGCAGAAGATATTTGCAAATCACGCGATTTTTGCTTTTAAATAGCGTCTGTACATACTCTTGGGGATAGTCATACGACATTTCGTGACGATATATTGTGTAATCTCAGAGAAATTTAAATTTCAAAAGTGCACATTTTCTTTTCAAACTAAGTATCTTTATATATTCATGGGAATGTCGTAAGGTTGTATGCATGAACATATAACCTAAAACCATGAAGGGGTAATGAAATAAAAAATCGAAAATTTTCAGTAGTATATAATTACGTTTAAATAGCAGAATTAAATACTCTGCTTCCAAATTAAATCTAACGTAGGCTTCTAATACTTTCATTTTGTATGAACCATCTCTGCGTTCAAGATGAAAACCATGCGAAGCATTTTGGAACTGTTTACGCGCTTACATGTGTACTCAAATGTAAATCCGGTTTCAAACTTCATTAACGTCCTAAGCGTTTTTTTTATAACACAAGAATATTTCTTAGATAGGTACAAAAAAACATCTACATACCTGTTCTTGATTTCTTCTCCAATCTTTTCCGGGTCACCAACAAACTCCTCCACAAATTCATCTGCCAATCTAAATCTAACATTTTCCTGCAAAGGAATTACATAAATTGATTTACTAATGTAATTATATCTTTCATTGTTCGAAACAACAAGTCTCAGGCTATTTTAATCAATAATATATGACAGAAATTCGCGATTTCCCTGATAAAACATATCGCGTTTTTATAAAAGATATCACAAATGCGTCAATCAAGTTATAAAAATGCCTTCAAGAAACCAACACACTATCTTCAAAAAACCATCGCCACAGAGTCACGCTCATAGACAAACATACACCTTTCATCGATATGAAATCGATACAGAAAAAAATAAAAGATGATAATTAAAAATAAGAAAAACTTACCAAATTGACAGCCATGCTTTCAGTTGTAGTAAAGCAACGTGTATGAGACAAAATCCCGTGCAAATCGAAGAACAGCATTTTTTCCCGCTCATTTGTAATACAGAATCATAGCAAACCAACATACAAAATCATAGACAAACATTTTACGGTAACATCGTTAAACACCAGTGAGTGTGAATTTCGAAAGTTTTTGATGAAATTTTACGAAAATCTCTTCACGTAATTAAAATAGCGGAAAGTGTAACGCTGCTAAAAATGGAGCAAAAAATGACGACTGAAAAAATTCAACGTAAAAATAATCATACATAATAAAGGAAATTGTCAGATCTAAACAAATTTAGAAAAATGGTCAGACTTTTATTTCTTCAGTTTGAATTTGGTTTATTTTCGTTCCTTAATTAAATACAATATTTTCGCGTGAAAAAGTCTGAAAAAATGTCACGCTTTTTGAACGTGATTTTTTCCGTACCATTTTCGTGAGGAGTAACCAAAATCTTACCAAATGTCGACGAAATTAAATAACAATTAAATAACAATTAAACTAGAAAAAATGGTCAGTCTATTATTTCCAAATATACATAACAATCTTTATTTTGTGAATTTAACGCTTAATACGAGAATGCTGAAAAAGTCACGCTTTCTCATTTTAATGACGTTTTATGTTGCGTGCTTCACGTTTTATCGGTTTTTTCGAAATTACTGGCCAAAAAATCAAATACTCACCGGAATAAATTTAATTAAAAGTTCTCCTCGGTTTTGATGAGTTTATAGTATAGCAAGACCAACAATAATAAGTTTTCTGTCTTTTTAAATACCATTTTTAGTTTGTCGGAAATTCAATGCTTCTGTTTATATGAATTAATTTTGTTTCGAAATTACAGAGATTCTTCACCCTGTAAATATTTGAAACACCACTGATCACGATAGTTATTCACATTTTTAACCACCTCTTTTGGTATAATTCATAATATGGTATAAAGTTGTTTCAAATGAAACGCGATTGATTTTTCGCCAAAATTACGCTACAAAAATAACGTAAAATTACGTTACGCTTTATAGCCTCAGTTCGCTGCGACGTCTCTATCGCAAATTCAAAAAACCCCATCTATTGAGTTTTACTCAAAAGAGGTGTAAAGATGTGCACTGACCTTTTGGAAAGAATTAATTAGTGAGATTTGATAGGAGTTCACAGTTTATAGTATATAAAAACATTGCCGACAAAAGCAATCAAGAGTGGGTCTGACGTTCATGACGCCACTTTTTTGCCCCGAGACGCCGCACCCGTCTCTATTCTAATTGACATGGAATTAAGTGTATTCATGCTATTCTACTGAAACTTGGTAAATTTGTAGTCAGAAGGCATACAATTCAACTCATATAATTTTCTAAGATGACAGACGTCTCCGATAGAAAATATGATTAAAGTCTTAGAACTTTTTGATAGCCCCTCATATATAGCGAATTTCCGCGCCGTCGAATTTTTATCATGCACTGTGACATGAAACGACGTCATGGTCCTCGTAAAGCTTTATTACTCATCCCTGATGGGGCTATGAACGAAAGCATCATCAAAGCGAGAAAATTATAATAGATAGATTGGTTACAAATGATCGCAAAACCCTGTTGATGCAAAGAAACGATTCTAAGCATGCGTCCTGTTTTCATTTTGCGGGCATAACATTTTGGTAGTTGCTGTAATTTTATTTCTATTTTATATTTTTCTGTGCGAAATCGTTGGGTAAACATATTCTAATGAAGTGAGTCTATTTTATTATTTTTTAAGGTCGCATATCATCGATGTGCAAACCGTACATATGCTCCGGTCTAATGAAAAGCGGTTCTAAAAATAAATGCTTGAAAAATTGAAGAGGCAGAAAAATATAGCGTTTTATAAAAGTTCCAATCTAAATCGGTCAAAAATGCACGGACTAGACACTTTCTACACAAGTTATGATACAGAATGTCTCCTCGAAATTGAAAGGCGGGTTTCATTTACCAAGGACTTCTAGATAGAGCAAGTAATTCTGATTTACTGTTTCTGTGGAAACTTAATCATTTACTTTCACGGATGGTAATGAAATGGAGTAAATAGAAGCTTGAATTACGTGTAAAGGAATATGTCAGTGCTGTTATTTAGTGGCGACTTCCTTTAAACCGTTCTTTGTTATTATATATCAATTTTTAGGCCCAACAGCCAAAGCAATGAGCCGAAATTTGAAACTCTTGGAAACCTAATATAAAGTGCAGCAGCCTCCGACCTCCTACCAGGGCGCTGCCCCCCCCCCCCCCCCTCTCCCCTCGGACTCCTAGTCAATGGCCGTACCAATCCTAAAATCAATGCTACGATCATGATAGAAAAAGATATTTAGAGACTCACAAATTAAACAATAATACTATATTTATATTTAGCTCACCTCAGCACAATGTGCTTAATGTGAGCTAATAGGAAACTTGATTGCCTGTCTTCCGTCGTCCACCAATATCAAACGAGTTGTGAGTGAAATTAATGGGAAGTAATCCAATATCGCTAATTTTGTTCACGATGAACAAAATTAAAGATATTTATCACCTATCTTACAATACAATATATTCGTACTTTTCTGTTTGTGTGTCTGCATGGGCCATTCACCAGCCAATAAAATCGTAGAATAATTTGATCGATTTGTATTAAATATTGATCGCCATGCTAACAAAAGTGCAAAACGACGCGTTCTCATGGCTAGGTCCTTATTATTCCCAAGGTCTATTCCGTAGAATCGCCGATAGTTTCCAATTGATGGAGTAAATTAATTGGTGGTTTTCTGGTAAACTCTCGTCAGCCAGTATTCTTGGTGGTCGATCAACATAACTTAAGTGTCGAGACATGTATTCTGCGTTATATATACTGGCAGAGCGTGGCTTAGCCGTGACGAAATAGGGCTAGTTTTCTTTTCAATAGTCTGCGTTCCTTCAAAAGTAAGCCGACGATTGTAAATGCGTGTAAAAACGGTATCTTAAAACCTAAAGGATAAACGTGCTGAGCAAAAGTGAACACATTTTATCCTTTGGTTACGAGGGAATGGTTGCCAACCTTCGATTTAAAGAATTTCAACTATATTTTAAACTGAGTAATTATACATGAAAGCTTAGTTATCTTCACATCAAGTGCAATGAACCGATACTTAGGCTCCGCCCTTCCAGGGAAGTAATCTTGGATTAAACTGTACTTGGCATTATGCATTCAAAAATCAAAAATTAACAAGGAAGATTTAAAGCAAAGTTGAGGGTTGACCAATATATAATTATTTGTTCTACAGAAAAAATATTTAACCGATGGTCGTGTTGCTTTGCAACAACACAGATAAAAAGAAGATGGATTGAAATTGTTTTTACGTCTTAATTGATAGATAATTTTTGGTACTCGTCGGAATCTTATTGTCAATACGAGTGCAACGAATACCCACAACATAGAGTCTGGGTGAGAAAAATAGATTTTAAGAAGCCTTTATCCCTAAAAGATTCTGTCTAATCGAAGTGCGTTTTAAAAAGAATGTATTTTATCATGCAATTCAGCCCGATTGACCTGACCTGATTGACCTGATACCACCTGACTGATAACATGATATTGTTTTTAGTCTGTTTTCAGAAACAATTTGCATACACTCTCACCTTAATTTCTTTGATATTTAAGGGTTTATTACAATTAAGCGCTGAAAAAATATTGCATGGTACATAGAATAACATATAAGTGTCTTGAAATATGAATGTTATTTAGCCTCGGCTGCGGGGAATTATCATGACTCGGCAGAGTCTCGTCATGATAAATTCTCCCTACCACGACCAGATAACATTGCTATTTTACGACACTAATATGTTATTCTCTGTTGATCGGTTATTTTGTTCTGGTCCATCTGGTTTAAATGAATAATAAAAGTAAAAATAAAAAAACACAACCCCCGCCCTTCGTACGAAACCCAACACTCCTTTATTTAAATATACTGATCATATCTTAAGACATAATGCAAGAATTTGTTGATTTCTCAAAGGCGCGAACCTGATAATCTAACCACATTGTGTAATTACGCGAAGCTGAATCAAACATAAGTGTAACAAGATTTTAAATTGCACACCTCCAAGAACTGGGAATTTCATTTTCATATGGCGTTATTAAATATGAAAATAAAAAAAAATGTTTATGTTTTTCATTAATGAAACAGATTTCTTATTGGGATTACTTTTTGTGGAAGCCTACAAAAAAAGCTGCATACTCAAAATTATTTTCATATAATTGCAATCCAATAAAATAAAGAACTCTGATTGGTTTAAATCGCATCACGTGGGGAAATCCATTGCATTTTATTTCTGTATAATTGCAATCCGATAAAATAAAGAATTCTGATTGGTTTAAATCGCATCACGTGGGGAAATCCATTGCACTTTATTTCTGTATAAAATGCAATAGGTCTTTCGGGAAACCCCCGAACTTCGATCTGCAAGTCCTATGTTGTAGGAATTCGAACTAACCTAGTTCTCGATCATCAACGCAACATTTCTATTCAATCTATTATAAATTAAGATATTTTCGAAAGAATTTACGATAACAAGCATGCAGTTCTGATTCTGTGCCCGGCGACGTAGACTTAGAAAACAGCAAGTCGACGAAGACCGTCAAGCAACCCCCTCAACTAAGACCGACCACGCCGTTTTCGTTTAGAAACACAGACTTACTTGGCAGAAACAAGCTTTTTTGTCACAAGTACCTCTACGAATTTAAAGCTGCTCTTGCACAGATTGGGAAAATGTGAATTTTAACATTTTTCGTAAAATCAATCGGAATAAACTACCTCATCATGTTGAAGCCTTTAAGATAATAAGATTCAATCTGGTAATGCATCGAAAGAAATACCGATATGTCCGAATTTAGGTTAAATTCATTCTGAAAAATAAAGTGACTACTAACGCGAAAAAAATAGTCTTCAATTTCGAGCCAACTATTTTCGCTTGAAATTCGGCATGTTTGTCTTATTCAATCAAAGATCAAGGTTAAAGTATTTGACAGCTGGAAACTTCATATCAATACAAGCAAAAATGAAAGATTATTCACAGAAAATAACGATTTTGTAATATATAGACTAGAAATAAATAGACTGGATCCCTTACTGATCTTGCCACTTCGAAAAAATAAGTTACAAAATTATTGAAATATGTTGTTTTTAGTGCAAATGCTTTGGGCCATTCTTAATAGTCTAAAAATACACACATTTCCAAATCTTAGAGCAAGTTTTGTATTTTTTCTATGAAAAACTGTGCAAGAGCAGCTTTAAATGTTGTCGTTTATTTGTGTATCATTTGTTTTACTTAATGACATTTCACTTCGATAGCGAGATAAACAATACACGATCTAAAAATAGATCATGTAATTTTTTACGCGGAGAAAGTAGACTTGAAGCTTTAATGTTTGGCCGAGTATTTTAATAGTTTCTTCGATCTATAGGATTGCAATTATAAGGGACGAGTGTCTTTTTCACTGCGTTTATTGGGGTATAAAGTGCAATTGCCTTAGCACATGGCTTAAACATAACGCCCTACGGGCGTTATTTGCCATGTGCTAAGGCAATTGCACTTTATACCCCAATAAACGCAGTGAAAAAGACACTCATCCCTATAGTAAAATGCAATAGGTCTTTCGGGAAACCCCCGAAATTCGATCTGCAAGTTCTGTGTTGTAGGAACTCGAATTAACCTAGTTACCGATCATCAACGCAACATTGCTATTCAATCTATTATGAATTAACATATTTCCGAAAGAATTTACGATAACAAGCATGCAGTTCTGATTCTGAGCCACCTAAACTTAGAAAACAGCGAGTCGACGAAGACCTTCAAGCAACCCTTTCAACAAAGACCGACCACGCCGTTTTCGTTCAAAAATACAGACTAACTTGGCAGAAACTAGCTTATTTGTCATAATTACCTCTACGAATTTTAATGTTTTCTTTTATTTGTGTATCATTTGTTTCACTATATGACATTTCACTTCGATAGCGAGATAAACAATACACGATCTAAAAATAGATCGTGTAATTTATACGCACAGAAAGTAGACTTGAAGCTTTAATGTTTGACTGAGTATTTTAGTAGTTTCTTCGATCTAGATGATTGCAATTATAAGGGACGAGTGTCTTTTTCACTGCGTTTATTGGGGTATAAAATGCAATTGCCTTAGTTCATGGCTTAATCATAACGCCCTACGGGCGTTATTTGCCATGTGCTAAGGCAATTGCACTTTATACCCCAATAAACGCAGTGAAAAAGACACTCAACCCTATATTAGATATAAGCAACCTTTCAGCGAATCATCTTAACTAAATTATTTTGTTGTTTAAAATGGGCCAAGACAATTCTAGCTAATAACTCGACTACCAAGATTTCTTTTAAAAAAAGGACAGCTTAGTCATTTGGGCTGATGACTTAATCATTCCGAGACAATGAATGCTGTGTGACACATGGTCAAATACTCCACAAGAATTCCCTGCTGCCATATTAGGTAATTCCTCTCTAAAACCAGGCTGCTGATTCAGCGATTTAATCGTCACCCCTTTACAGATGTTTGTCACTGACGTAAAGGCCTTATAAAAATAAATTCTACCAAACAATAATGAAGACCAGTATGAGAATTCAATATGAAACTGCCACATACGATTAAGCTATTTTATCTAAATCTTGGTCCCTTTTGAAGTATGTAAACGCTTAAGAAATTTCAGTGTCGTATTTTGCGTGTAAATTCTTAAAAAAGAATTCGGAAAAGGGTCGAAGGCAGACGAGGGCGAAAGTCAGACGCGACGGTGCTCGATCTCTCGTGAAAGCGACGGGCGGCATTTGTCACATTTTCTCTTTGAAGTTGCCCTAATTGATGACTGATTCTAATTAATTTAATCAAAAGAACATCCGAAATGCACCATCACTCAATTTTTGCCCCCGAATTAACTTGGTTGAATTTCGCTGCTCCTTTACAAATTCAAAATGGTGAAAAAGTGTAAATATTAATAAATGGGAAATACAGATTCCGTTGGGTTGTTTTTTGAAGGGTTTTTGTTAGTTTGTTTGTCTCAAAATTTATATCCAGTAGGCAAAGGTGTGTCTATTGTGGTAAAACACCTATTACAGTTCACAACATCGTGTATTTGCAAGATGAATGATTTTGGAATGGTTTTGGAATGAGGTTGAATGAGTGTGCGGAGTGAGTTTATGATGAATTTAATGCGAAGTAATCCAGTATCGCATGAATATATATGATAATCAATACCTCATATTGTTATAGAGACCTCATTGTAAATAAGTTCTTCATTGTATTGTTTGCATGATGACAGCTTAATGAGCTACCTTCTTTAAATTAAGATTTTATTATTATCATAATTATTATTATTTTTTATCGCAAATTTTGTTCAGGATAACAAAATTAGAGATATTTATAACCTCTGTTTAGTAAAATATGCATACAAGTTCTATTAGTAGCTTCCTATTCTTTGAAGTGACTTTTTTTCCTAGCTTCATTTTGAATGACGTTGTTGATTCTTTCTTTTTCAGTGAGTTTGGAGCGTTTTCGATTGGTTTGAGTGAGTGTTTATAATGAATGAATTGAGCGCTGAGAGAGCGATTTGGAATTGTTTTGATCGAGATGAATGTCAATTTCACGATGTTGTTAACTGTAAAAGAGCAAACTACTCAGTTTCATTACTGCAAAAATGTTTTATTTCTGACAAAACAGTTTTATTCATATAAGAAAACACCAGTAAATGAGGACAGTCGAAGATCGCTGGATCCTTCTAGATGGTCGCCAGACGCCTCGATCCACACAAGATCGTGCTCGTTCAGACGTAAGGCAGATGCTGAAGTAGCTTGAAGATCTTGGTCCATGTTGAACGTGTCAACCGCACCATCAATGACGTTATTTCCGTTCTTTACGAGACGAATGTGGGTACCCGCGATGTCTCTTTCTCCAATACTAAACGTAAACAAGTAGACGCCGCTCTTTGGGCACATAAATAGACCGGTTTTGGGGTTGTAGCCATTTCCCTCATTTATAACTTCCTTAATGAAAATACATAAAATAAGGTTTTTAATATTTATAATTTACCTGTATCTTATTAATTTGTTTTCTCTTTCTCAATAACCGTAGATCTATTAGGGATACAAGACGGGGACTAGGAAAGGATGCAATGGCAGAACCTATGTGAGAAATACCAGGAATCCATGGTTAATTACTCCAGCCTCCGCAATATAACTGTAAGTTGAAAGCGGCGTCAAGCGCCATTATAACAAATACGTATCTTCCATACACATTGCAATGAATAAAAAATAAATGCTTAGATATTGACTACAAAGAAAAGATTTCACTCCACATTACCTTTACGTTTACTTAATAATAATAATAATGATAATAATGATAATAATGATAATAACAACAACAATATTGAAATTGAATACTTAAGTCATTTTTTTCTTTTATGAAATATTATTTCTATACGTAACATACCTGATTAAACTTAATAGTTCTGTAGTCTCCCAATGATATGTCGTGGTCGAGGTAAAATGTGAAAGCAACTCCTTGTACACCTAACAAGAAAGAATATATAGGGCCAAACTTATTTCTGGTCTCAACGGGTACCGTTTTTGTTAGGATTTTTTTCAGCTGGGTCACAATTAGAGTCTAACTCTGCACCAAAAAAGTGGCGTTATAACGAAAGTTGCAGAGCAATTACGTGTAAAATGACGCGCTTTATTAAGTTGTCCTTTTTGTATTAAATAAATAGAATTATCTTTCGTTTAACGTTTAAGATCGATTAATATTCCATTTTGTGAACCTCAAAGGCTATATTTTCACTCGTGCCTCTGCCATCTACGAAATTTTGCTTTTGTTATTCACTCAATGAAATGTAAGTTGATTTTTCACTCACTCAATTATCCTCTATGTATTTATTAATTTATCTTACGTGTCAGCTTTATAAACGAGGATTCAAATCTAAAAAATCGGGAAAAAGTGTCGACATTATATCGCAGGAAGTGCTCATGTGAAGTTTCATTCGATTTGGCTCACGGGTTACGGAGATATTGCTTCGAACTGACGGACGTATGGACATGCAGACATATTTAATCAGTGTCTTTAAATACATATTATCTGGTATCGGATGTGAGAAATTATCATGACTCGACGAAGCCTCGCTTTCATAAATTCTCCAAACCTCGACCAGATAACATTGATATTTAACCCTTTCCTGTTTTACAAAATTTTGGACTTGTCCAAATTCAAAGGTTTTGCAGACGAAAATTCAAAGTGGATTTAATTTGAAAAATAACCATTCTGTAGGGTAGAAAATAGTGTGGAAAAAGAAGAAATTGCTTGTCAGAAGCAATTTCTTCTTTTTTCACAATGTTTTCTCAATCATAAAATCACAGGCACGTAAAAAGCAGGGATTAAACAGCAAAGGGTTAAAGACACTAACATAATAATCATTCTATATCAGGCTTCCAATCTTCATATAGTGATGGTATAGTCCATCGGAGGCAAGGAAAGAATGGGATTGTAGAATTTGTGAAAGAAACACTAGATATCCATCGTTACAGTTAACAACATCGTGAAATTGACATTCATCTGGATCAAAACCATTCCAAATCGCTCGCTTAATGCCCCATTCATTCAGAACAAACACTCACTAAGACCATTCAAAAATGCCCAAAAGCTAAAGAAAATCTCGATTTCACTGACATAATTCAAATCTTAAGCGTCAGATAGGTTTCTGGGGATAAAGGAACCTACTTATAGAACTTGTATTAGTATTTTGTTAAAGGGAGGTAATAAATATCGCTAATATTGTTCATCCTGAACAAAATTTGCGATATTGGATTACCTAACATTAAATTCACACGAAACTCACTCCACACACTCTATCCGTTTCATTCCAAAATAATTCCAAATTCATCCATCTTGTCAAAATCACGATTGTGTTAACTGAAAGTACTCCAGCCGCCGCTTCACGAATATATATCTCTCATCAATGGGTTGATAATCGTAGACCTATGTGAGATAGTAGCTGGAGGCTGGGAAAGGCTGTGATGGGCGTACTGGTGAGAGAAATGCCAGGAATCCAGTATTAGGTGCTCCAGCCGCCGCGATATAACGGAAAAAAATGTTGACAGCGGCGTTAAACTATATTCAACCAATAAATAAATCCAGCCGCCGCGTTAGAATTGAAATACTGTAAGGCGGCGTTTGACCCTTATCAATTGATTGACGGCTGGAGCACCTAACTATGGTTTCCTGGTATTTCTCTCACCAGTACAACCACCACATCCTTTCCTAGCCCCTGACTGCTATCTCACATAGGTCTACGATTATCGACCCATTTTGACCCTTATCAAACAATCAAACCACAGTTTTATCGTAATAAGTGGCTCACCACTGCGTTTACGTATACTTGGATTATTTGGTGTAAAGTTCTCCATAATATAAGAAGTCGCATTCTCGAACTCGTGTTTCTGCTTTTCCAGTCTACTTGTTGCCAATGCCAGTTCATTCTGTTGGGCAATCATTTTCTGCTGTAAATCGTGGATTTTGTGGTTTTGTTTAACCACAATCGAACTCAGTGCGCTGTTTTGAAATTTCAATTCCCCAACTATCTGCGTTATTTCTCTAAAAATAACAACAAATGAAAAATATTCCCGTATAGAAATCTTATTTTCCATTGAATTCGGTACACTGCCTTATTCTAATGACGTGTACAAATTCGATTAAAAACAAAACATTTCGATGAACAAAAGAAGATCGACTCCGATCAAATCGCAAACTTCACAGAGTTTTTTTTTTCTGTTGATGATATAAATCTTTTCAATTTATTAAAAGACACAGGAATTGCCGAATAATTCTGCGTGGTAGTTTAATGTAGACCAGTAGGTCTATTTATGACTATTGGTACAAAACTTTCATTTAAGATCTTCTTCCAGATACTGCTGGTCAGATCTCCGCATGTAACGTATGTCTCTCAGATGATCTATAGGTTACTCTTTTAAACAAATAATGTCCAAAGGTTGTCATAGCTACCTATGAAAGAAAAATATCTTATTTTCTCAAACTACTTATTAGATTTGATTTTGTTGTTTTTGTTTTAAGTTTTATTTTGCAATTCCCTCGTCTGCATGTCTTTGAATTGATTTTGTTTTTACGATTTGTTTATAATATTTGTCTCTAGCAGAGGAAAACATTGTGGACAACGAAGAAACAATTTGTGCCCGTACATGAGATTTCCAATACAAATATGCGCAAAGCAAAGTCTCTGATCCGCCTGTGCATCTGCACAGTCTGACCAGAGTCTTCACTATGCGTTTAGTAGATAGATAAGGTCTCATAGTATCTGTAAACCACCAGGTAACTTTATATTTACAGTATGTGATTATTATTTCTAATTGTTGGAAATGTCACACACAGGCTCATTTCATATACTTTTTACTATCCCTACGAGCGCAAAAAAGACAAGTGGGGAAAAAGATTAAGGCCAACCTGTGCTCAGCACGGTGTAAACTGTTTGCAAGTTATAGCGGGTATACCTTTCAGACATTATGCATCGTTTTGTCATACTGAACACATGGCTGGTGTTATTTAGGTTTGATACAGCATCTTTCGTTCAGGTTACATGTGTATATTGCAAAGGAGAAAGGAATGCAGCTATGTAAATGGATAAGTCTAAGCTTACCTTTGTTGCTTATCCAAATCGCTAAGCTTTCCAAAGATGAGGTCATTTTCGTTTTCCGATTCCATCGTTTCCATTGGAACAGTTTGAAGTGCTATTAAAGTCGTGCATATTGTTATCAATCGTGCACAATTCCGAATCCGAAACATATTTAGCTTCAGCTATTTTATATGCTCTATTCGTTAAATCGTGTTAAAGTGCAAGACCTGAAAAATACCTTATCTGCAATAAGCACAAAAGGTTACGGAAAGTTAGATAACTCAAAATCTAGATCGCCAAGCCTATTTTCTTTTTTTAATCCAAGGTGCAAAAATAGCATGTCAGTGACACTCTTTGAAAACTGGTTTTAATGAGCATTTGAATTTGCTTTTTATGCATAGATAAACATACTTAAGGGTTGTCGTCTTTTGGTGCTCTCAGGATATAAATATACCAATTTAAAACTTCTGGACCAAGTCCAGAACATATCCGATAATCTATTTTTCTGTCAATGTATTCAAAACGACCCCCCCTCCCCCTCCAACACGAAATCTGTTTTCTGCTATATGCATATAATAAGTGAAAAAGAATCAGGGACCCGTTTTACTTAATTTCTTACGAACACAATTAATCGTAAGTCAAAATCACAAATCGTACCTAGTCTTTTCTTTCATTTTTAGATTCTGCCTTGCTTTAGAAAACGATTCCAATTAGATGATGCATGGTAGAATTCCATATTCAGTTTCTACTGTAGAAGCAACTTTAATTTTTGACTTACACGAAAAAACGTAAGTTGTTTAGTCAAACAGGCCCCAGGTCTTTCCATTATTCTGGCGCTATATTAGACAATTAGAAAATGACAAAAAAGGTTAGTATTTTAACGAAAAAGGGAGAAAGAAGCAGTAATTACGCCTGTTGCTATTCTTTTTTTTTTTTCATTACTGATCTAGAAAGCATTTATCTTAGACTAACGCTCATAAATTCAATCAGACGCATCAAATGTAATTCTTATAGACTGTACACTAAGACCCTTTTTAAATCTTAAAAGTGTCTTTATATCGGTCAAAGCGGACCGACCTAAGTCTTCCATATTCGATTAAAACGTGAGTCACTTTTAAAAAAGATATGCAGTAGATCAACATGTTTTAAGTTTTAAAAAAAATGAAGAATTCGAGAAAAATATGGCTTTAATTTATCTGAAAATGACAAATTTCCTTACAATAATTTATTGATAAAATTACAGCAAACATATCATGAATCCAAAAACACTAAAGTTTGCCTGGTTGTTGCAAAACTGTTTCTAATCTCAACATTGGGGATCAAACCCTGGTAACTGTAGTTTTTAAAAGCTGTAGTTACGAGATTTCGGTTTCCGAATTTGATATGCAAATAGACATTTCGGGTGTTTCGATAATTCTTATTAAAGACCCAAACCTTCCACGCTATTTTACTAGTAAGTTCACTTGTGTTACAATCAAAACCATTATTAAGCCCACGACTCGTGACCAGGGGCCTGTTTTACTAAACATCTTACGACCATATTTGGCATAAGTTCCAATCAAAGCTTCTAGATAAGAAACGAAATACGGGATTCTGCTATGCATCATCTCATTGGAATCGTCTTCTAAAGACGATTCCGTCCGATGAGACGTTGCAAGGCAGAATCTAACAATGAATGAAAACACTAGGTAGGATTTTTGATTTTGACTTACGATTAATATTTTCGTAAGAACTTTAGTAAAACGGGCCCCAGGAGGTCAGTTGTGCGAGACCCAAGGTAACCAAGAAGTGTTTAAGGAAAGAGCAATTTATAGGCAGCCCCAGTCAACTCAGTTATAGCCATTGGAAAGAAGTTGATCGAGCAAGAGCTTATCTCTCAGGGCTGTGAAACAGCTGGGTTGAGTCTTCGAGAGCGTCTCTACAAGCTTAAGTTTTCATGGCAATCGAATGTAGATAAATGAGTACAAAATGTTTACAATCTTGACATATATTGCATTTCACATTCTCAAACTATTTCTTCTTCTTCTTCTTCTTCTTCTTTTTCTTCTTCTTCTCTTCTTCTTCTTCTTCTTCTTCTTCTTCTTCTTCTTCTTCTTCTTCTTCTTCTTCTTCTTGCTGCTGCTTCTACCGCTGCTGTTGTTGTAATAATAATAATAGCTTTATTTATGGAAGGTAAACATGTTAAGACATATACAAATATGCACAAATCTTATTTTCAACACGGCCTTCTGAAAAAAAATACAAATTTGACCCTCTCTCCCCCCCTCTCTCTCTCTCTCTCTCTCTCTCTCTGTCTCTATCTCTCTCTCTCTCTCTCTCTCTCTCTCTCTCTCTGTCTTATTCTCTGTCTCTCTGTCTCTCTGTGTCTCTCATTCTCTGTCTCATTCTCTGTTTCTGTCCCTCTCTCTCTCTCTCTCTCTCTCTCTTTCTCTCTCTCTCTCTCTCTCTCTCTCTCTCTCTCTCTCTCTCTCTCTCTCTCTCACTTACTCAGAGCTTACAAAACAGACAGATTAAAATGCTTAATATTTCTTTAAGCTAACAATATAAAACAGTTCAAAATATTAAAAAAACAATAATAATAAAAAAACACAACTAGTTTTCATTTCTAGAAATGTGGATGATATCGGACATGTAATCCGGTGCTACATTCTTGATTGTCTTAAAAGTTAAAACAGCTGCGTGATAATTACATCTTTCTGTAAAGGGTAACCATTCTAATTCCTTAATTAATTCGTTCGCTGTGTTTGTCTTGGTTTACCGAGTATAAGCCGAGCTATTCTTCTCTGAAGTGTACATATCTTATTTACATACGTGTTGTTATTCTTACCCCATACAACACAGCAATAATCAAAAATGGGTAATACATATGAATTGTAAAAATGCAATTTCATTTCCTTTGATAGATAATACGAAATATTTTTGAAAAGGGCGATTTTATTCTTCAGTCCTTTACTTCCATAATCAATTAATGGTCGCCAATTTAAGTGATTATCTATAAAGACCCCTAAGACTTTTTGTGACTGTACATTTTCCAATTCATGACCGTTAATAGTTAATTTAATTTGACTGTCTTGCAATAATTTATGTTTGGGTCCAATCAACATGCATTTTGTTTTTAAAGGGTGTAGAGACATGTTGTTAATTTGACACCATTCCTGCAGATGAATTAGGTTCGATTGCAGTTTAGATTGTATAGATACGATTTCAAAATCGGACTTGTACATAGTAGAATCATCTGCATATAGATCTTTTTCAACTTCATATTTGGTTAAAGTGATATCATTGATGAAAATTAGAAAGAGAAGTGGACCTAGAATCGATCTTTGGGGTACTCCAGATGTTATTTCAAGTAAAGACGATTTTAAATGTCCTATCTGTATTAATTGTTTTCTGTTGGTCAAATATGATTTGAAAAGGTTACACGTATTCTCAGTAAAGCGGTATAATTTCAGTTTATGTATCAGGATCTCATGATCAACAAGATCAAACGCCTTTCTTAGGTCTAGGAAAACTGTCCCTACATATTTACCGACATCTACATCCGAAAGCCACGCGTCTATCATTTTAATTAACGCCGATGTACACGAATAGTGTTTTCTAAAACCAGACTGAGATTTGTTTTAAACGTTTGTTCTTTTAAAGAAACATTGAAGCTGTGTAGCGATGTGCATTTCGAATATCTTTGAAATAGTGGAAAGAATCGAAATGGGTCTATAATTATTGGGATCGTCTTTGTCACCCGTTTTGAAAATGGGTATTACGCGCGCTACTTTCATTTGATCAGGATATATTCCTGAAGAAATACTATTATTGATAATCGAAGCTATAGCCGGAGTAATAATATCACCACATTGTTTCAAAATTTTTGGACCCAAGCCATCCAGACCCGTCGCTTTAGTTGAATCGAGTTTTCTTATGGTTTGATGCACTTCAAATGCTGATATAAATTCAATAGTGAAAGTTTCATTACCCAACTTTTGATCAAGTGTTTCTTTGAGAAAATTAAAATTTTCACTGGAGAATCTCGTCTTGTTCACAATATCCGATATGCAAACAAAATGTCTATTTAATTCATTAACTATATTAAGACTTCCTTCAATGATAAAATCTGATTTGATGATTTTCTTAGGCATTATTAGTTCTTTTGAGTTGTTTACATATGCAATTTCTTTAAGGTTTTTCCAAATTATTTTGGGACTTTCCTTATTTTCTATAGCCTTATTGAAATAGTTTTTCTTATTATGCTTAATCATATAAATAACCTTATTACGTAAAATTTTGTTTCTATCAAAAGCTCTCTGTTTAAGAGCCATATCCCTTTCGTACATCATTTCCCTTACTTCCCTATTAAACCAAGCAGAATCTCTTTTGCTTCAAGGGTGCATGAATTGATAAAACTGAGTTTACTATGGCATATAATTTACTAATAGCTTCGTTAGGGTTGATTATCATTTCTACACATTCAATGCCTGAATAAGATAAATCGAAGGTAAATTTGTCTATATCAAAATTTTCATAGCACCTATATTCGATCGTTTCGTGATTTTGACTGCTTCTTAAATCATCTGAATCCACATTCCTTTTCCTCGTGAAACAAACTGGAAAGTGATCGCTTATAGACAATGTTGAAACATAGACATCGCACGTGTTATGTACAGAGTTTGTATATATATGATCAATTAGCCTTGAACTTTTTTTAGTCACCCTTGTGGAACTTTTTACTAGCTGTTGTAAATCATATTTAGAAACAAAATTTTCCCATTTGGTATTTTCGAATTTTTCTATACCATCATTCCTATAATATCTTATATTGAAATCATCTAAAACATGAAACTCTTTATTTAGTAAATCAACTTGGTCTATCTGCTTTGTTGTTGTTGTTTGTAGTTGTTTTTTTAATTGATTTGTTGGCTTGCGAGTACAACAATCACACAGAATCAATGTTAATTTGCATTATCGATTAAACCATTAATTAACTCACCTTGAATTACCATATTACCTGTCTATGAGAGCTTCATTTGTCTATTGTCTGAGACCAACATCGCACGTTTAGAGCTCATTTATCATACACAAATACGTCTGCGCAGAGAAAAAGCGAATTCCTCTTTGTCAGTGACTACAATAAATGGGCCAAGAAAAATAGCGCCATTTATCGATGAGCTTTATACCTTATAATATGTAATTAGATTCGGTGGCCTAGCGCTAAATGAACTCGACCAGTGACCTGGAGGTCCTTGGTTTGAGTCCCACTATCGCCGGGTGACTGTGTTCATGGGCAAAACACTAATTAGCCAGCCCCAGTTCACCTAGTGGGTAGCAGTGTGTTTAAACACTGCCTCTTTCTCGGGGGTGTGAAAACATCAGGATTGAGTGTTCGAGAGCGATTCTAGTAAGTAAGTAAGTAAATATTTTATTATAGTGACATGTGTGTAATGAAATGTAGAACAACAAATAAATATATGAACACCCGGTCCCATGAGCCTATAAGTCACTTTCAAACATTTGAGTTAATTAGAAATATACGTGGTCTGGGCTTGCTAATATCATTATTGACGGACTGACACCTTTGTTATACCAATATCCTGCCTGATAGGTTTTTGACTGACCATTTATAAAGCCTGTCGGCGACCGAGCCCCGCTCCCAAACGAGACCCAGGATTCGAACGTTGTCAAGCTAATGATATTCCTTTTTTGAATAAACCTTTAGTAAAACCTTATTTGGTTGGCCATTTTCTTGCGTTTTCGATCGACTGCATGAAATGTATGATCTGTCGTCTACCAGGCCCCATCCTCCGATTAGAGGACGGTACCTGACCGAGCGACAGATCCTGCACAATACAACCTAATTCTATTATTATTATCGCGGCCGTCGTCATAGCGCAGTTGGTAGCGCGTCGGACTGTCATTCTAGAGGTCCCGGGTTCGATCCCCGACGGCGGAACTCATTCTTTCCGACTATTTGTCTCTCACCAATGGGTTGATAATCGTAGACCTATGTGAGATAGAGGCTGGAGGCTAGGGAATAATGTGATGGTTGTACTGGTGAGAGAAATACCAGGGATCCATTGTTAGGTGCTCCAGCCGCCGCGATATAAGTGAAATAATGTTGAAAGCGGCGTTAAACTCCTTTCAAACAATCAATATTATTATTATCGTAATAACGATTAAAATTATTATCCCAAAAACCATAATTATAATTGTTATCTTTTTTCTTTTCTTCTCAATCATTTGAATTAGGAAAAGTCTGATTATACAGAAGATGGTTATCAGTGAATTTAAATAAAACTATTCATAATAACGAAAATTCCTCACAAAAACGAAATATAAGGAGTTTTTCATCATGATGTAAAATGAGCTTTTTAATCTCAATCGATAAGACCAACCAAAATTGACAATATCAGTTATATGATTCTCGCACAGTTCAATCCAAGATGAGACTGCACTATAAAGCAATGTCACCAAGATCAAAACTGCCCGAAAGCTTTTTTTCTGCTTTTCAAGCAAAACCAAAAAATGTAAGAATTTTTAAAGAATGTTAATATTATTGAATATCATTAAGTATGAATAGATGGAATCAATTCGATATAAGATACAATTTCTAAACATATTCATGAAAAACTACATGTACACTGTATCGAACTCCTTACAGCTTACTAGCTGCAAAAAGTGCCCAAAATATACATGTATATATGAATTATAATGACTCTTAAGCGTCCAGTGTTGACTAAGTCTAGACTGCAAATAAACCCACAGCCCATATTACTCATCCCCGTTAGAGACATTTATAACTACAAAATGACATGTTATAATGATAATTGAAGAAAATGCAATTAATTGATATATATAGATTGGCGTCTAAAATATAAAGCTTTAACAATAAATTTAGCCAATTTTCTTTCGTGGTTAAGAATCAGATACTTAAACTTCTCGTCTATCGATAAATTGATATTGAGTATCTGTCCAAATAACTGTGATCTTAGATCATCATAGAATGCGCAAGACACAACAAAAAGACTCTCGTTTTCAATCTCATTGTCATCACAAAACAGACATAGACGCCCGTTTAATTGTTCACCAATATATCGTCCTAATTCTATCCGAATTGGTAGAATACCACATCTTAATTGGGCCAGTACGGAACGTTCATTTCTCGCCAGATTTAAGGTAATGTATTTTTCCGTTGTTGGCACCTGTCTAAACAGTTTGTATGTGCGTAGTTTCGGCGAATTCTCAACACTTATAGTCCATATCGTTTCATAGTACATTTTTATGTTGCATGCGGCAATACCCAAATCAATTTGAGTTTTATTATCAAACACATGGCCCAAGTGTATTTTATGTAGAATGTCATTGACATCACTGGACCAATTATTTTTGCACATTCTGTAATCGTGATTAAACAAGGCCTTTGTCGTGCGATTATCATCCATGTTGCAGAAGCGTAGTACATTTAACCACTGTCTGTATAAGCATGCGAGCCAGTCTATATCTCCTATTAAAGCTGTAGTAGGAGCATATCTATGAACGCCCTTAAAAAATCTCATGGCGCCATTTTGAATGTTATCTAGACTACGATATGATTTTAGACCCCATGTAGATGACACACAGTCTAGAATCGGGGCAACACAACTTAAATAAAGCTTTTTATATGCTCTTAAACCGAAGTCTTTCATATTTCTGACTTTTGATGTAAGACCACCCAACGTTCTGCCTGCCCCCTTTGAGATGGCATCACAACGACTTGAGATATCCAAATGTTCATGAAAATACACCCCGAGATACTTGTAACACTCAACCAGACCAAGTTCAGAATGTCCTACTTTAAACTGATACTCAGTTCTACGGTGCCGCGTCGGTCGAAAGTGAACACATTTCGATTTGTCCGCATTTACTAGAACGCGCCATTTATTGCACCATTTCGATACAGTGTCTAACATTCTCTGCAGATTATTTTCAGATGGCGCTATGAGTACAATATCGTCTGTATAGAGAAGAAGCGATATTTTCCTATTATCAATATCAACTCCAAGGTGAAGGTCATTTATCTCTTTGACAAGGTCATTCATATAAATTGAGAAAACATCGTGGGAGATATGCTGTCCCCTTGTTTGGTGCCTATTGAACGATTGAACCACTGCGATAACATGCAGTTTATGCGAACACAAGAATCGGAGCTTGCATAAATTGATTTCAATGTAAAATATAACTTGCCGTCAACACCATTCAGCAATAGTTTGTAAAGAAGCATGTCTCTGTCTACGAAGTCGAATGCTTTTTTCAGATCTATAAAAGCGGCAAACACATTCTTTTTGTTCCTTATTATTGTATTTAATGTGAAAATATGATCTTCACAGGATCTGTTGGACCAGAAGCCATTTTGCTCATCTGCTAGAATATTGTTGCTTTCTAGATGTTTCATGGGCCGTCTGTTAATTATTACCGTATATTTTGCTGATGCATGAAAGAAGACTATTTCCTCGATAATTCTGTGGTAACCGCTTGTCAGAGTTCGAGTCCTTTAAAAGTGGACATATAGATTTTCTCCATTCACTTGGTATAATGCTTGAGTCAAAAATTAGTTGAAAAAGACAACTAAGCACAGTGATTACAGGAGGAAACTTTAATGCTGCGTATGGTATATTATCCACTCGAGATGCCGATTTCGATTTCGATGACATGACTGCTCGTGTAACTTCTTCGATAGAAAAGTTTTTGTTTATTTGCACATTTACAGTATACAGTGGTCCATCATATTTAATTCGAGTGACTGTTTGTGCGACTTTGCTCTTGTGAAATGAAGTTCGTCAAATTAGATCTATCAATATTTTTTCCGTTATAAAGATTCGAGAATTCACGTTCCCACACATCAAACACGCGATTTGGATCAGAACTAGACGATCCGTCAATGTCTACAACTTCCATTGGGATATTGGACGACTTCCTTGGACCCAAGCTATTTATCTTCGACCGTCTTTTTGGCTTAAGTCGCTTTTTGGTGCCTGTAGTGGGACTGTATTTTGTATTTTATCTATAAGCTTAAACTTTCGTCGCAATCGAATAAATTATTATAAACTAAACTAAAGTCAACCTTGCTCAAGCGACCACGCTTATTAAGAGACCATTCTGATTAAGCGACAATTTTCAAAATCCCCTTCCTTAAACAAAAATACTTTAAAAAGAATATATTATTGGTCTGAAATTCATTAAATATCAATAATATATTGTAAAAACCCATGAGAATCGTCTCAACAAGACGATTCTGTTGAGTAATGACAACACATGATTATATGGAAATTCGAAATAGCATAGATTCTACTTATCCAATCAAAATGATACATCTTATTTGTTAACAAAACGTGAACAAAGCGACCATGCCCTTTAACGTCCTTTTTGTGGTCCCTTTCGTGGTCCCTTTAAACACATTTTCCTGTAAAATTTTTTTTCATAGTTTTTTTTTCCTTAGTTGTATTTTTTCTTTAGATCTACATTTTCTTTATCTTTACAACCATTTCTTTATCTTCACAAACGCCCTTCGGTCACCAATCCATGGGTTGATATACAGATCATGGTCATTGTAGAAACTCTGGAATAGACAACTTGAGTCCCAAAATTGGAATGATAACGAGGCACTTTCGAATTTTGATGCTACGTACTACTAGAATAGTGGAATGTGAAAAAATTCTCAGTTGAGCATGAGACAAGTATCATAATCTCGGGCCAGGATTATACAAAAAGAATTTGCTTTGGCATATGACCGTCGTTTTGGAGAGAAGAGGGGGGGGGGGGGGGGGGGGGGGGGGTAAACTAGGACCTGCTTTACTTTAAAACATCTTACGATCCTTTTATGCGTTAGTGAAAATTCAAAGTTGTTTCTACAAAAGTAACTAAGCATGGAAATCTGTCATGCATTATCTAATCGGAATCGTCATCTAAAGACGATTCCAATGAGATATTGCAAGGCGGAATCTATCAATGAATGAAAACACAAGGTACGATCCGTGATTTTGACTTACGATCATTTTTTCGTAAGACGTTTAGTAAAACGGGCCCCAGTTCTGTATCATATTGTCGTTGTGAGAACAAATACTTGAATAAAGCTATAAATACGAAGTTTTGGTTGCTAACTTGAAGATATATCCATCTATCAGTTTCGCCTAGTCTATTCAAAAGCAGATTTACCCCTCTTTTATGTAATACGCCGTCAAACAATGTAATCTGAAATCCTCGACTGTCAAATCAACGAGATTATTGAACATTTTGCGGAAAATCGGATGAACGGTAATTCAATGCGAGCGATTAATTATACCGCGAATTCCTAAACAAGTGTTCATTTTGCCATTAGACTGGCATCAAATGAGCCGTTGTTAAAATGGAACACGTCAAGCGAAAAAGAACCGTCTGGGACTTAAATTCCTTTATTAGTTTGGGTGTAGATTATATCCATTACATACCCATCCCCCCCCCCCCCCCAAAAAAAAGTGTTTGGTTTAGACCTTTTTATTTTACATCAATTGGAAAACAAGTTCTTACAACTTAGATTAATCCCTCTCGATTCTTCTTCCTGGAAAAGTTACCAGTACTCGCGTCGAATGTGGGGGCCATTGAAAGAACCAAGATCGATAGCCGCTCCCTGGAAAAAAAATGTGTACTTTTAAGTTTCGAACATCTCGAAATCTACATCACCTACCTTTACAAAACTTTGAACGACAAACCTCAAGAAGATTAAGCGATAATCCTTTAAGGGAAGAAAAATCATGAACACATCGTACGCAAACAGTTTCGGCTCGGATGTGACATATCAATTTGATTTGCATGTGAATAATTCTTCTGCATCACCTTTCATTATTGCATAAAATGTACATTTTGGGGTCCTTATAGATATACGTTAACAGACAAAACTCCAGCGTTAACGGGAGATAACGGGGATTAATAAGTGAATTCAAGTGCAGCTAACGCCTGCATATTTTTACGTCAATATCATCGGGCAAGACCTATATACTTCATCAGTTTCTATGTCTTACTTTAAGGTAGCAATGGACACATGGCGTCATTTTTTCCTGTCCAATGATTTTTTTCTTGTTCACATATGTTGTAGAATAATATTGCATAGTCATTATATCAAAATTTGAAGGTACCTTTGCGTGCTTGATTTCATGCTAGAGTTGTCTGAGTGCTACAGACGATTTTTCAGTAAACGTTTAAATTAGTTTTAGGTTTAGTATAAACTCAGTATCAGCCGATAGCTATAAGACAAATACACGTTGATAGACCTTATACATGTACACAATGGCTGTTGCCAAAGAAAATTCTCTTTGACCAATTGCATTTGCATTATTTGCCTTCAAAAGTTGAAAATACTCCAATTTTTGTAATATTAAGCGCGAAAAATGCCTCAAAAACCTATTTTTTAAGAATTTACCCAATGAACATTTCTTATTATCTGATATGTTTAAAAACCAGGTTTTTCTTTTATTTGGTGAAAAATTCCTTTCCATGCAAATGAGAAAGTTTTTCGTCATTTAATAATAACTCCTCCTAATTTCATGACCTAAAAACGTATTTTAATTGCTGAATTCAATTATCCAGTCATTCAATTGATATCAAAAGTTGAAAGAAGCTAAATTATGGAATGTTGTCATCATTATTCTACGTTATTTCCATAATCAAAATCTTGTGAAAACCGGTCTTTTTAAACAACGCGCAAAAAGAGCCGTAAAATAAACGAAAACCTACTTCCGGTTTACAAAGTCGGGAGTCCGCTGTCCATTGTCACGTTAATTAAGGTAATAACTATGGACAGATAAAATGGTCGAATTTTCGACTTTCTTAAAATCTCACAATACTGGCTGAGAATTATATTTGAAGTGCCGGAACAAGCTAAAACGCAATGAAAAGATTCTGACGCTCGTTACTTTGACGTCGTGACGTCATAAAGGGGCCAGCCCCTTTTCGACCAGCCAAAATGATTATTTGCAATATTTTCTGAATTTATCGGCCAATTTTTACGAAAAAAAAGTTTCAGTTAGAAAGTCTAAGAACGCCTAAGCTTGTCGTTTGATTTCTGTGCACATTCAAATAGCAAAGTAGGCCCGAAACGCTATCTATTTCGCGAATGCTGGGGGGCGGTGTTTTATTTGTTTTGTTTTTTTGTGTTTTTTTTCTGTAACGAAAAAAAAATAAAAATGATGCGTCTTCGGGTTAGATTTTTTTTATTAAATACGATTTTTTGAAGTTCTTGCAGCATTTTTTGTCGAATTCGAGGTCGCACCAATACCATCGGTACTATGCTTATTTGGCGCCAATTTCCGTGTAATAACGCATATTAAAATATTTGAAATTAAGGTTTATTTTGAAATATTGGATTCAGAAGTATTAAATCTGAATGTGGTTTTAAGAAATACAAAAATTCACTTAATGTTTCATCTATTTGAATTGACAGCTTTTGTGAACATATGAGTCGACTTTGAAATATCCTTTGATTTGCGATATCTTCGCGGAATCGAATTTTACAAAAAGTCTTACCCGAAGACAAATGTTTTTTATTCGAAAATCTTCAGCGGAATGGTTTGGCAGCAACATATTTAAATTTCAGCATAGGTCACCGGACAAGTTTTCGAAAACAGCAACGCAGAAGGCATTTACATATAATACGTTACACTTTTGATGTATTTCTCACACTTATATCTTCATTTCAATAAAAACATAACACCAGGCGTCTTAATACGAAGCAAACGGCGTTTTCGGGATAAAAATCAGTTTATTTTTTCCGAAAAAATGGACAAAATGGTCTATTATAAATTCAGTCACAGCTGATAGCTATTAAACACATACTTGTTGATAGACCTTATTCATGTACACGATTGTTGTTGAAAAGGAAAATTCTCTTTGGTCAATTACATTTGCATAGTGTGCCTCTAAAATAGTCATTCAAATGATATCGAATGTTGAAAAGGAGATAAGATATGAACTTTTACCATCAATATTCTACGTTATTTCCATAAGAAAATCGGTCTTTTAAACAACGCGCAAAAAGAGCCGTAAAATAAACGAAAACCCACTTCCGACCTTTTTGTCACAAATCAATAATTGATCAACGTTTATTTTGATATAACCATTCTTTCAAACTTTATATTATGAAAAAGGTTATTTCTTAAAAATGAAACGATGCGTTATTCAGTAAATATTCTTTATAACTCAATATAATCGTCTCATTGAGACGATTCTAATACGTTTAAACAACTAATAATTAATTTAAGATATTTTTTTTAACAAGAATAGTCTACTTTTTAACTTTCAAGTTTTTGTATCAAGAATGGGACTTTGAAAACAATCGATTAAAAAATGGTCGTTAAATAGACGTGGTCGATCGAGCAAATTTTACATACATAAAAAATGGATAGTTCAGCATTACTCTTGCGGCCCAGAAAATATTATTTGATCGATTATTTGCCGTGCTATGTTGGGTCATATTTGTAACAAATCATATATGTAACGCATTTGTTACGTACATGATCACATTCGTAACAGATAAAGTGTGTTACAAATGTGTTTGTCCGAAATGGAGGTTGACATGAGAAGCATATATGTAACAGATTTAGTTGTCTATTTGTATTCAAACAGTTAACAGCAATAGCAACATCAGTGTAGTCTTTACACTATTGATTTTATTCTCGATTGCAAAACAATAGTTAGCACATCAGAGCGATTGAGACTCGCTCCAACTTGAATCAACCTCAGAGAGAGAGAGAGAGAGAAAGAGAGAGAGGGGGAGAGAGAGAGAGAGGGGGGGAGAGAGAGAGAGAGGACGTATGAAATAATGATTTTTTTGCCTAAGGTACCCTACATCTCGAGCGCGCACGTGAGTGTGTCCAGTTACATCCAAACAGCAAGAAAATTGATCTGCAGATTGGAACTCAAGGCAAAACACATATCATAAAGATCAGCCTGCGCATCTGCAGTAGTAGGAGATCAGTGAAAATTGATCATGTCCCGTCTTGATAATGTTTGCGAAGTTGCCAGTTTAGTGGCGTGAAGGTGACAGCCTAGTGGCTTTAAGTTGGCAGACTAGCAGGCATGTGTGGTAGTAATATGTACTGTTTTTAAATCAAAATTGACCTGTGACATATGTGATTTCATGTCACATCAAAAACCGACATCGATCATATTCGTCACAAAATATTATTTCCGAGTCATATATGTAACATATGTTACATATGTGATCATATATGTAACAGGTGTTACATATATGATTTGTTACAAATATGATCCAACAGTGCTATGACTGGATGATTGTTGAATATTGCTGAAAACTGGCGTAAAATACTTTTTCAAATTGGTTTAATAGGCAAGGCAGGAATGTCCCTATTTGATAAGAAAGCTTCTTTTAACCATGACATGTCGTATCAACATTTTTCCCCTCTTCATAATTACAGAGCATTTCCCGACCGGAATTCATCTCGGCGCTTTTGTTTTGAAATCCACGTGCACGTCGTTTTTCAATCTGTCTGTATAATACAATTGGCATTTAATTTTTCACATGCGATCACACTTTGTGGACATGTCACTATTTGGAAACTGAAATGTCGAAACTGCAGCTTGTCTCTGCACACATCAAATAAAATGAGCCAGTGCGTGGCATTTCCAAAAATTAAACATGTGCGCAAAGCAACGCTTCTGGCCAGCCTGTGCAGCCGCACAGTCTGACCAGAGTCTTCACTATGCACTGTATTGATAGACGTGGTCTTAATCATTACTCCTTAGACGGTCAGCATAAATTCTTATTGCACTGTGTTGTTGTCTACACTGCTGAAAGTTTGTATCTCGCGCATGTGTGAAATTGTTGGAAATATCATGCACAGGCTCAAATGATGTTTGAAGTGGGACTAGTATCTTATCTAGACATACTTCGTGGAATGCAAAGCAAGGGAAACAGGAAGTAATTCAAGAAGTAGCTACAGTTAAGAACATCGTGAAATTGAGTACCATTCCGATCAAAGCCATTCTAAATCGTTCATTTCGCGCTCCATTCATTAATTCAAAATACTCTCTCAAACCTCTCAAAAACGCTCCAAATCCACCAAAAAAAGATAAGATCAACAACAACGTTCAAAATAAAAATCGGAAGATAAAATCCGCAGTTTTACTGACATAATTGATTGTTGTAAGCGTATTAAATGTTCGTGAAGGAATAGAAAGCTATTCATAAAACCTGGATGCATGATTTATTAAAGGGAGGAAATTAATATTACTAATTTTGTTCATCCTGAACAAAATTAGCGATATTGGGTTACCTCCCTTTAATTTCACTCAAAACTTGCTCAACACACTCATTCAATGTCATTCCAAAATTATTCCGAACTAATTCATCTCGTCAATTTCACGATGTTCTAAACAGTAGATGATAAAAAACCTAAATGGAATATTATATTAAGCATTATTCCTACAACAACGTTTCGATAGTTATCCCCTCGGTAGTCTGGATATCTCTTGTAGTGATGAGCACGCATACCAAGTTTCAAGAAGATATCTTCGACAACAACAGAGATGTGGCCAAGATTGAAGTTTGTCACATACAGGCCAACGCCTACAATAACGCCAACGGCATCGCCAACCATAGGCATAACTATAGGTAAACCATACTATTTGAATGTTTGTAAATAGACTTTAGACGAGTTTAAATTGATAAATTGGGACCAACGAAATTTTTGCTGTCACGGTCTCTGACTACACTGAAAGATCAAAGAAACGCAAAAATACTAGCATTTTTATGATCATTTAAATGGCATCGATAAACGTAATGTGCCATAGCGTAAAAGAAATATGTTTTCGAAACCGACTCCACCATGAAGAAACTAAAATTGAAACGACAAAAAGCATTGAATATCGAAATGGAAAAAAAACCAAACTGTTGTTCGTGATGAGTTTCTTTACTCTATCAGTATAGAGATTATTAGATTTGTAATCAAGTGCCGTTATCTCACGCTTGTTAAATTTCAGTTCAGTCCACCCCTACTCCTGGCTACACCACACTTTCCCACGTTTTCATATACCGCGGTTGGACTATAGGTTTTAGAAATTCATACGCACCCAGAAGGCGACCAAAATAGAATATATAGGATATTCTCTATATTTTTGGATCGTGACAAAAGAGCCTTGGTGAATACTCAAAACATCGTAACTTCTGCTTGAATAGGCTGTAATTTCGATGTGATGATAATTCATCAACTTAATTTTTCAAAGGAGTATTTCGACGTTGTTATTCTAAAACCTCGTAACTACAGCTTTGATCAAGCTGCAGTTACGAGGTTTTAGATTTACAACGACGATTTATTTCTATTACGCAGTTGCCTAACGTGCGAAATGGTAGTTACGACCTTGCTAACGGCGTCAAGGTGATGAAAAGAGCTCGACTTTGTGTTACAAAACAGTCAAGCAAAGTAAAGACAGTTTTATTTCATAACATTTTTGTTGTCTAGAATCGCGATGTTCTCCAGCCACGGGAATTCGATTAATATGAAAAACGGATTAACACAGTTCATTTCTTTAATGTAATCACACAAGATGAATGGTCCAGGGGAATTTGATACCTAAAAGATGTGCCGTTATGCAATTAAAGGATACTTTTTCATCGGAAAATAATAGGAGATTAAGAAGCTATGAAATAACCATGGAAACAAAGCGATTAAAAGTGATATTAGCGATAAATTAGACGTTGGATTTCGTCACACTCGTGGACAGTCACGTGTGTCAATTATTACAATGATTACGCACAAGGATTGTGCTGTGTAGGATAGATTATAAAATATTTGTCAAACGACAAAAGGGACTCAGCATTTCTGAATCAGTCATTTTGTTAGTTACACTGGACGAAGTGTAGCGAAGCGATTATCGTGACTTGGTGTCCGTTGTTTGTGCTTCCGTCCGTCCGTCCGTTAACTTTTATTTTAAAGATATTATCTTCTGAAACTACAGGACAGAATTCAACCAAATTCCACAGGAATCGGATGCTGAAACCATGCTCTTTCAGGGGGTACGGACAAAAGCCCACTGGTTTTTGTTTGTTTGAATGGGTTTAACGCCGCTTCAAACAATCTCTCAGTAATATCGCGGCGGCCGGAGCACCTAACAATGGATTCCTGGTTTTTCTTTCATCTGTACTACCATTACACCCTTTCCTAGCCTCCGACTGCTATTTCACATAGGTTTACGATTATCTACCCATTGGTGAAAGACAAACGTCGGAAAGGATATTTGCCGCCACCAAGGATCGAACCAACGACTTCTAGATTGGAAGTCTTCTGTCTAACCAACTGCGCTATGGTGGCGGCCAAAAGCCCACTGGACAAAAGCCCACCCAACATAGGACAAAAGCCCACTCAATATATGAATAAGTCTTATCTTAATAGTTTCAAAAATACATTTTCTATTGTTATTTACTACAATTTACTAGTAATTAATTTATGTTGTAATTTACAACAGTTCATTTAAATTTTGTCTACTGTTGTCTTAATCACTTTTATTCAGCAAATTCCAAAATGAACATGAACAAAAAGTCCATCAAAGTATAATTAAATTGAATAATTGTAAATTAGAAATAAAATTTTGTGATAAATTTTATTAATTAGCATTTTTTTCAATTATCCAATAAATCATTTTACTTCATTTGTCTCTACATTATATAGATAGTGTGGGGTTTCATCTGCTATAGGCCTGTTTAATTTTGGTAGTTTTGGGGGTTTTGTTTGTTTACCATGTGAAAATTGTCCATTGCCATTGCAAATAGTAAAATGCATTGTTTTAAGTCTTTCAATGATTTATTGAGTATATGGCATAATCTATTATCAAGTTATCTAAAAGAAAACTTTTGGACTATCTTATAAAGTCTATTGGAGGAGGTGAAAGTGTGTTACACCTATATGACATCTACACTTTTTCAACCCTATACGACACCATACCTTGTATATCTGTTTCATGTCAAATTCAAATTGTAGACTGAATGGAAACATGATACAAGAAGGTGTCGATCAAACTTAGATACATAGAGAATAATTGGTTACACTGGCAAGAGTATCTAAATGAAAATTTATAATTGTACATAAAAAGTTTTAAAAAAGACGAATTATGATTAAAAACATTCTACTACACTTACATACGAGAAAACTACATTGTTATTAAATTGCGGTATTTTTCTTTATATCGTGTAAATTTGGGTGAAATCCAACAAGTTGGTCACCCGTAGCAACCATTCTAAAATATGTAGTCATTTGGTACCGGCGCACGGTAACGACGTCAATATGACGCTATGGTATTGATAAGTTCCGTCGGAAGTCAGCACTTTTCAAAATACTCAACTCAACAATAAACACATTTTCTGCATCGCCTATCTATTGGATAAGTACTATTTTCATATCCATCTGATTCAAAATGGCGAACTTAAATGTGTAATGTGTCTAAACGACACTGAACTGATGTTGTTCTGTGACAATTACAGATCAAACGTCGAGGAGACGTTTGCCTTTCTCCGACTGGCAGCCTTCAGAAACGCTCTCCATTCTAAAATAAACCTTTTAAACCATTTAGAAAGAAGGTATCTGCTTACATTTGAAGACCTTTTAGCATATCTTATCATTTTAACCTCTCGATTAGGTTTTTCAAAGGTCCAGTAAAACTTTATTATTGTCCGGTTGTCTCGGGCTGCGCCGGTGCCGTCATTTCGAAGCTCAAAAATTGACGCGTGCCCTTAGCTTACAGACTTTGACTTCGTATATAGCAAATGGAATATGCTTAAATTTTAAATATCCTAACAAATAACGTCAACACGTAAATAGGCGAAGTTTTGAAGTGTTTGGTCCAAATTGAGAGGACAATTACGGGTAGTAACACTAGGAAGAAACGTTACAAAATGGGTTGCGCCGGTGGCACCTACCCAGGTATATCAAATGTTGGATTTTTTACGTCATAGTCATAGCAGACTCTTGTAAAATTGGTATTATGTCAACATTAAATGGTTTGAGACGTGTACAAAGTTTCATCAATTTCCGTCGGGAAATTCCAAAGTTATAGCAAAAGTCCACGTATTTTTTTATCCACCCTCGTATATTTTGAGTGGGCTTTTGACCTATAGGGGGCTGGGTAATGTCCCAGTGGGTTTTTGTCCGCTGGGGTTTTGTCCCAGTGGGCTTTTTACCTAGTGGGCTTTTGTCCTACACTCCTCTTTCAGATGCCTTCATTTAAATTTGATTGGGCGGGCATAATTTGGGCTGATCGAGCTGATAACATTGGTCAATGGGTCAATAACATGGAGTCGCCGAAAATTGTCCTCATTTGGTGAAATATACTACTGGTTCAACCAATATTCACTGGATTGAGACAAAAGACATGCTCTTTTTAAAATGGTTACTATCGGGTCAGCTAAAAATAGTGGATATATGAAACTTTCACAATATTTTTCTTACTGTGTAGCTATGTAAACATTAGAGCTTCTTAGAAATATATTATTCTGCTTCATGAAAAATGGCACTTTCATGTAAAATAAGTGTTCATGTAAGATTTAATGCAAACACCTACCTTGGCATTGGACTGTTATCTGCCTACAAATAGATCATGTTTTGCTAAGTACTTTTTATGCAATTTATTGATAGATTTTCATAAATCTGCTAGACGTTTTAAAAGTGCCAGTGGAGCGATACTGGCCGTCCTGGTCCTCCTGTTTTTCAATGCTTAGCACGCTAGAACACGATGTCTAGAACGCTAAGGTATGAGGAGGGCCTACTTGAACTGTTTGCAAATCATACCACGCTTTGCACGCATGCGTGGTCGTGTAAAACGAGGTACAATATGCAAAAAGTTTGCATCTTTTTGTCATCCCGAACGCTGGGCAGGGCTAATATTCTTTTATTTTTATTTTTCCACAAATGTCCCAAATAACTAAATGTACTAAAGCTAAATAACTTAAAGAAGGGTTGTTTAGACTATTCAAAGTTGATATATAAAGGGAGACAAATGCTACCCCCTTCCCTTGTTAAATATTTTACATAGTACACTTTCCTTGTTTTATAACTTTAAGAATCTCTCTCGTTTTTTCCAGCCGCGGCAATAGCGCAGTTGGTAGCGCGCCGGACTTCTAATCCAGGGGTCTATATTCGCACGGGTTCGATCCCCGGCCGCGGCACTTATCCTTTCCGACATTTGTCTTCCACCAATGGGTAGATAATCGTAAACCTATGTGGAATAGCAACTGGAGGCTAGGAGAGGGATGTGGTGGTAGTACTGGTGTGAGAAATACCAGGAATCCATCGTTAGGTGCTCCAGTCGTCGCGATATAACTGAGAGATTGTTGAAAGCGACGTAAAACCCCAATTCAAATCAAATCGTTTTTACCACTTCGACACCATAACTCTGATAAATTTTGAAATAAAACAGTCATATAAGTGAAAAATCATATAGCGTTTTTCTGTTTTTAACTTTTTATTCTAATTCTATTTTTCATCTTTCCTTTTGGTTTATTATAATAATAATAATTATTATTATTATTTAATTATTATTATTTAGTTATTTACAACTATAATTAATACAACTATTGTTTAAAAAATATAAGATCCTTGAAAACGACTTTACGAAAGCTTGGCTTGAAAGAAATGTGAATATACTGTAACATATACGATCTTTCTACCTACAAAATATGAATACTTTCCGCCTTCTGGTTTCACAAAAAAGGTTCTTTTTAAAAGATTTTTGCTCATTGATTCTATGTTAAAAGGGATACACCCGGGTGGAGCCCAAATATGACCCTATGGTCTTGGTATGAACAAACATGGTAGAGATGATGCCAGATACCAAAAATGAAAGCTGCTTGCCTTCTGGTTTCAGAGAAAAGCGTTTTACAAAGATTTCCGCTCTTTATTTCTATTTAAAAAAGTTTTGTGCCAAGGTGGATACAAAATTCGAGCCCCATGGTTTGATATGAATATACTTAATTAAGGTCTATTATATTTTACTACCTACAAAATATGAATGCTTTCCGCCTTCTGGTTTCAGAGAAAAAGGATTTTTTTTAAAGAGTTTTGCTCTTTGATTCCATATTAAAAGGTATACACCCGGGTGGAGCCCAAATATGACCCTATGGTCTTGATATGAACAAACATGCTAGAGATGATGCCACATACCAAATATGAAAGCTGCCTGCCTTCTGGTTTCAGAAAAGAAGATTTTTTTAAAAAAAATCGCTCTTTCATTCTGTATTCAGCAAGCAACCTGTATCAAACAAATTGCTACCGAGTTTCTAAAAGAACAAGTTGTACTAAAATTGGCCTGTATTTAGCAAGCGCTTTCTAAATATCCCTTGGGTGCTTGTTTAATATTTCAATAGAGACAGGATCCCGGACAGGTCAATTAGAGATAACGCTTTTAGTGTAAAAGCAAATAGTAACTTCAGAAAGAGCATTGGCCAAGAAAATCTAAAAAGTGCCAACAGTTTCTTCACCGACAAACTTGCTAAAATTTGTACATGCTGGCCAGGTGTCGATAACTTATGCACAATAGAGGAGGTTACTTTTATCGTAAAACGAAACCTGCCCTGCCTACAGGATAACAAAACGGTGCAAACAGTTTTCCTATTATACCCCGATTTGCACGTGCACTTGCGGGATAAGCAAGGTATGATCACAGGTGGCTGTATCAAAGAAATTATAAAAATAATAATCATTAAATAATGACAAGGTGTCTTTCAAAAATTTCAGGTCAACTTTCAAATCAATATTACCAAGATTTTTTTGCACAAATACAAAAAATTAAAATGTATCTTTGAAGCCCGTGCAAATTTCTATATGTATGCAAAATTTTGTTGAAATGACGTTATACTTAGAGAATGAATAGGAAAAAAATACCCTCAAATTGCAAGGACATCACTGAGGTGACAATTTCCTTTGTTTAGAAGCATTCCAAATGATATTTTTCAGTTTCACACTATTTCAAAGGATATAAGAAACAACCCCTATTACATCATATTGTTTACAGGCCAATCAACCAATCAAATAAGCTAAATAATAAGCTAAAATTCAGGTAGAACTAGTTCGAATCTCGATTGAGAAGCCCTACGTTGAAAAAAATTGAATTTAGACCTGTATATCGATAGCGTAGCTCTTGAATGAGAGAATTGAACGTAGACCTTAATGTCGATTGCGTAGCTCTACACTGAAATAGTTTGAATGTAGACCTGTAGCGTAGCTCTGTCTAAAAAATGTTTGAATGTAGACCTAAGTGTAGATTGCGTAGCTCTACATTGAGAAAATTGTGAAAAATGCCGATTGTGTAGCTGTTCATTGAAAAAGTTCGAATGTAGACCTGAATATGGATTGAAAAGCTCCTTAATCAAAAGTTGAATGTAGACCTGAATGTCGATTTGGTAGCTCTTCATTGAAAATAGCACTATATTGAAAAAGTTTGCATGTAGACCTGAATGTCTATTGCTTAGCTACATAGATAAATTTTAATGAAGACATGAATGTCGATTGCGTATCTCTACATTGAAAAAGTTTGAATGTAGACCTGATTGTCGAATGCGTAGCTCTTCATTGAGAAGTTTGAATGTAGACCTGAATGTTGATTGCGTATCTGTACATTGAAAAAGTTCGAACGTAGACCTGAATATCGATTGAAGAGCTCTTCATTGGAAAAAGTTCGAATGTAGACCTGAATGTCGATTCAATAGCTCTTCATTGAGAAAGTAGAATGTAGATCCGAACGTCGATAGCGTAGCTATAAATGAAAAAGTTCGAATGTAGACCTGAATGTCGATTGAGTAGCTATTAATTGAGAAAGTTGAATGTAGACCTGAATGTCGATTGCATACCTTAATATTGAAAAAGTTTGAATGTAGACCTGAACGTCGATTGCGAATATCTACAGTGAAAAAGTTCGAATGTAGACCTGAATGTCGGATGTGTAGCTCTAAATTGAGAAAGTTGAATGTAGACCTGATTTTCGATTAGGAAGCTCTTCATTCATAAAATTTTGAATGTAGACCTGAATGTCGATTAGGTAGCTGTACATTGATAAAATTGCGAAAATTTAACGATGATCTGAATGTCAATAGCGAAGCCCTAGATTTAAAGCTCTAGAAACAAGAGCCGTCAGAGACGGATTATGCTCCCCGAATAAGGCATTGTCACAAAAAAAAGAGCCATGTTGGACATGGACATCCCCCGCCACAAAAGCTTGATAGTAAACTGAAGGCTAATAGACTAAAGATTCTTTTGTACTGTCATAGATTTACCTCCTATTTAATCAAAGTATTAAAAATAACAAAGGGCAATAACTCCAAAATTATGCAAGCAAGAGTTATAGTTCTGGTGTATTGCACTTCTCCTCCAAGAGATCTATCCACACATAAAGTTTCAAGTTGATAGCTATTATACTTTAGGAGATATGCTCCAGACAAAATCTAAGTATCAAAAATAACAAAGGGCAATAACTCCAAAATTATGCAAGCAAGAGTTGTAGTCCTTGTGCATAGCACTTCTCCTCCATGAGATCTATCCACCCATAAAGTTTCAAGTTGATAGCTATTATACTTAAGGAGATATGCTCCAGACATAATCTTAGTATCAAAAATAACAAAGGGCAATAACTCCAAAATTATGCAAGCAAGAGTTGTAGTTCTTGTGCACTGTACTTCTCCTCCATAAGATCTATCCACCCATAAAGTTTCAAGTTGATAGCTATTATACTTTAGGAGATATGCTCTGTGGTCAGATTTCAAAGACTCAAATATGCTGTTATCTTATACAGCTAACATAAAGGTAACAAACATTAAACCCCCTTTTTGCATGACATATTTTTAGACACAAATTTCAAATAGTTTAGGGTAAAGAGCATCTGATTTGCTACTCAAATGTGAAATTTCATCAAATTCTGAGCATAAGACTAGGAGAAATGAAAGAATAATTGTATTTTACGCGCTAACGTAAAGGTAACAAACATTAAGCCCCCTTTTTCCATGATATATATTTTTTTACGTTAATTTCAAATTGTTTATAGTAAAGGGCATCTGATTTGCTACTCAAATATGAAATTTCACTAAATTCTGACTGTTAGACTAGGAGAAATTTGGGAAAAACTGTTTTTTACCCTAAGTCCCCTTTTCCCGTGACGAGGCCTCAAATCCAAAAACCGTCACAGATGCATCATCACTATATCATAGGGAGTTCACATGGTAAGTTTCATTCAATTTGGCCCAGGGGTTATGGAGAAATAGGTGGGGACGGACGGACGGACGGACGGACGGACGGACGGACGGACGGACGGACGGACGGAATTACGGACGTACGGACGGACGGACGGACGGACAGACAAAGCGGCGGCTATATGCTCTCCCTTCGGGGAGCATAAAAATTTGAATGTAGACCTGAATATTGATTGCGTAGCTCTTCATTGAAAAAGTTTGCATGTAGACCTGAATGTCGATTACGGAGCTCTACAATGAAAAAGTTTGAATGTATACCCAAATGTCGATTGCCTGGCTCTTCATTGAGAAAGTTGAATATAGACCTGAATGTCGATTGCGTAGCTCTTCATTGAGAAAATTGAATGAAGAGCTGAATCCCGATTGCGTAGCTGACATTAAAAAAAATTAATATTGACCTGAATGTCGATTGAAAATCTCCGTAATCGAGAAAATAGAATGTAGATCTGAATGTCGATTTCGTAGTTCTACATTGATAAAGTTTATATGTAGACCTGATTATTGATTGCGTAGCACTACGTTGAATAAGGTTTGAATGTAGACCTGAATGTCGATTGCATATCTCTACATAGATAAACTTGAATGTAGACATAAATTTCGATTGCGTAGCTCTATATTGAAAAGGTTTAAATATAAACCTGATTGTCGATTACGGAGCTCTACATTGAAAATGTTTGAATGCATACCTGAACGGCGAGTGCCTGGCTCTACATTGAGAAAATTGAATGTAGAGATGAATGCCAATGGCGTAGCAGTACATTGAAATAGTCCGAATGTAGACCTAAATGTCGATTGAAGAGCTCTTCATTGAGAAAGTTTGAATGAAGACCAGAATGTCGATTACATAGCTGTACATTGAAAAAGTCCGAATGTAGACCTGAATGTCGATTGAATAGCTCTTCATTGAAAAAGTTGAATGTAGATCCGATTGTCGATTTGGTAGCTGTACATTGTAAAAGTCCGAATGTAGACCTGAATGTCGATTGAATAGCTCTTCATTGAACAGGTTGAATTAAGACCTGTTTGTCGATTGCGTACCTCTACATTGAAAAAGGTTGAATGTAGACCTGAATGTCGATTGCGAATATCTACAGTGAAAAAGATCGAATGTATAACCTGAATGTCGAATTTGTAGCTGTACACTGAGAAAGTTTACATGTAGACCTGAGTGTCGATTGCATAGCCCTACATTCAAAAAGTTTAAATGTAGACCTGAATGTCAATTCCGTGGCTCTACATTGAAAAAGTTAATATGAAGACCTGACTATTGATTGCGTAGCTCTACATTTAACAAATTTGCATGTAGATCTGAATAACGATTGAGTAGATCTACATTGAGAAAATTTGAATGTAGACCTGAATGTCGATTACGGATCTCTACATTGAAAAAGTTTGAATGTAAACCATAACTTCGATTGCCTGGCACTTCATTGAGAAAATTGAATGTAGACCTGAATGTTGATTGCGTAGCTCTACATTGAAAAGTTTAAATGTAGACCTGAATGTGATTGCGTAACTCTACAGTGAGAAAGTTGAGTGTAGACCTAAATTTCGATTGCGTAAATCTACATTAAAAAGTTTGAATTTAGACCTGAATGTCGATTGCGTAGCTCTACATTGAGAAAATTTGAATGTAGACCTGAATGTTGATTGCGCAGCTTTACATTGAGAAAGTTTGAATGTAGACCTGAATGTTGATTGCGAAGCTTTACATTGAGAAAGTTTGAATGTAGACCTGAATGTTGATTGCGCAGCTTTACATTGAGGAAGTTTGAATGTAGACCTGAATGTCGATTGCGTAGCTCTTCATTGAAAAGTTTCGAATGTTGACCTGAATGTTGATTGAAGTGTCAATAGAGATCTTCTTATGTCTACATGATGTTCTGGGAATGTAGAGATGGTGTGGTCTCCACAGGTCTACATTTAATGTAGAGCTAAATGTCGATTGAGGATTGAAGTTCCAGCTTCACACACATCCGCCACCTGTGGGTATGATTGGAAAACTCTTTGCACCGTTTAGTCATCCTTAACGAACGGATATGCATGTATTTACATGATATATAACCTGCCTGATACCTGCTTTATTATATAAATCGTCTATTTTTAGAAGTTTATTGTAACTGTTTATTGCGATTAATATAATAATTGTGTAATTTTAATTGAATATCAATGTGATATCTAGTTTCCGTTCCGAAAAATTATCATGACTTGGCAAAGCCTCGTCATGATTAATTCTCGACCTCGACCAGATAACATAGATTCCAAGTTAAAGCCACTCACATATTCTTTTCTGATATCTTACTCTCTATTTTGCACACGTATCACGATAAGGTTAATAACTTTGTAGTTAACCTGTATGTCACCTTTTAGTATTTTGCTTTAATATAAAGATGTTTAAAAAGACACATTTCCTTATATCTATGTGACTATTAAGTATCCGCTACATAGGGCCAGATTTTTGGATAGAGCTTTAATCGAAGTAATTTGATAGACCACCATTTTTTGAAGCAGTGTGTATGATAACAAGAATATATGTCGCACGGGTCACAGAAGATTTTTTCGTTTTCTTTATAAATGCCTCCTTCTCTGTTCCTAGGAAAATTCCGAGATCAAGCAACACAAAACTGGTTCAAGATCTAGTTTTAGAAAATTCAATGACAGATCAAAAACTAGTTCCTGAACCAGTTCTTAAACTAGTTCTTCGACTAAAGTTCAAGAACCTTGAATGGGAGTTAAAGGACTTTAGTTAAATAACCCATTCAAGAAAACTTTTGACATCAAGAACTTTTTCTCGAGCCAGTTCTACACCTAAGAGTTCTTGAACTGCCATTTGACCTATTAGAACATTCTTTTCGGATATGTGAACATTCGAGATCACTAGAACTAGTTCTAGAAACTTTTTGCAGGGGAGGGTTAAGTGACAATTATTCAGTGCTTTCACCTGGCGTGCAAGTAAAATCTTTACTTCCACTTTAGTTGGGATTTTAAATTCTGCATCTAATTCATTAATCTCATTTTAATGAGTAGAATAAAACAGACTTTGATTTATATACTATTTATTTTGATCTATAACTCTCCTCAACACTTTTATTTAAACCTAGGTCTGAGACTTACTGAGGCAAGTAAAGAACATCATTTAGCAAAAGTATATATTCACAGGAATCAAAAAATAGTAATATAAAGGTAAGACAGGCAAGATGTTTAATGGCCCCTAATAGGATGGTATGTGAGGTTTCACAGACTCAGCATTTTTACCCAGTCTTTTTTTTTCTTTTTTTCTTTTTTTTTTTTTCGGCACTTGTTCATATGAACTTGGTTTAAAGATGCTTCTTAAAGAACTACAACAAAATGAAAGGCAAACAAATCGGCTGAGGCCAGTCTAGAGATAAGATTGTGATCTCGAACCCTACACTTTCGGCCTCGCGTGACAGTTCAAAACATCATCCCCTCCATCTCAGGCAACGTTTTTTTCCCTCTGACGGGAAAAAAACCAGACTTAATTATTGTCTCATTAATGTTCATAACATTACAAACGTTAAAACATTTATAAAACCTACAATATACACTTCAACCACACACAATTCTTTTAAAAAAAAAATCATTAAAATTTACGTAAAAAAGTGATTCATCTTTGTACATTAGTTTTGTCCGGCATTGTAAAATATTTAAATATGCTTTTAAGACAAAACGTGTAACATGTTTGCTGATTGTTTTATCTTTTTATTTTCTTTTTTTAATGACAGAATTTTGACAGTTTTGAAGTAATTTATGATTACAATTCCTCTAGTATCTCGATTAACCATGGATTTTCGGATTCGAACTAACTGAGGGACGGGCGGGCACAACATTGGCAAAATATGTTCGACCTCAAGGGAGCGTGATGTTTACAATGTATAACATTGAGTCCAGAAAGGGAAGTCAACACATAAAGGAAACCGAAACATCTATTACTAAGATCGTTTATTCATACCTCCATAAGTCTTCTAAATTACATTTGCAGTTTTAAAACGCAATGTTACCCGTACATTGATTGTTATCTATTTCCAAAGAATAGGTTCATTATTTTCCTTATGAATATATTCTTCTGTTCGGTGTTTTCCCGATCTTATCTCCCGTCTCAGGGCCTTTTATTCATAAAAATTGCATACAAAAGAAAAGGAAGTTACTTACAAAGGGATTGGGGTAATTATTGATGCAATACTTATTGTGGTGCCTATCTATTTTATAGAAAAAAAAAAACAATAGGTTTTTTTTATCTTGATTTATGTTTTTGCTACATACTGTAATAGCTGAGGGGCGGACATAGATTTTTAATTTGGATAAGTCGTTTTTTCTGAATTATTCTTTATCTTTTTGTTCGATAAGATGGTGCAGGTTTTCCCAAGATAATGGTTTGTTGCGGAATAGTAAACAATAGAGTCGTAATCAAGTTTTGACTTACCTAAAATTTGGTAGATATGAAAGAGCGATTGTTTCCAATCCCCAGCTATGTCCTTTGATTGAACGTAGGTAATCGATGGTGTGTCTTTTGTGTTTTTCCCCTATTATTTTGGTTCGATTATCAATATGCTTTTGCCAAATGTGAGCCCTAAAAAGGTCACAGATTGGCTACATTGAAGAGCATTTTTACCTAATTTCAGTGTAGGAAAGTCATATTTTCTGGTGGGGATTATTTAGCTGTAAGATGGCGTTTTGGTAAGGTTAATTAGAAAACCACTTGATTTGCTCTTGTTTTTAATTGAATTTATGGCCTTTTGGGCCTTTTTCTAGGCGTGACTTATTCTAAATACACAAATTCGTTCATTACCTTCGTACAAATGGTTGTTCTTAGAGCTATTATTAAATTCAAAATCCAAATGGGTTCTTCCAGGTATAGGGGTTGCAGGATGTAGGGAAATTCGTTTCTAGAGGCAGTTAGAGAAGGTAGTGACATTTCGTGTTCAAAGAAACTTATCAGAGATGTTTTTATTTTTTCTTGGAATTTATTTATGAGCGAAAATGTTTTTGAACACTTTTTAAAAAATGTAATTAATTTGACCCATGTTTGCGCGAGTCTTTCTAGGGTCGTGTTGGCAGATATAAATAACGGAAACAGCCGAGTAATTACGAATGCCTATGTAGGTCTCCCTTCGAAAAGATTGACGCAATGTTTTGCATGTCTCCGAAATCATTACCCTATGGGAATTGTTTTTTCTATACTAAGTAATGTAAATTTTAATTTGATCACCTTTCGATTGTCCCCTTTCTTGTAAATATAGAATAAATCGAGTCACATACTTCTCTGCTGGGGAATAAACTGTTCTCTGTTGAACTATATAGTAATAAATAACTGCATAGTTATGAAAAGTTGGTCAAGTTGGTTACATGCTCGCCTCTCATGCTGGCGCCACCGGGTTCGATTCTCGATCGACACACTAACGTGTTTTGGTTTTTTTTTCTTTGATATAACATTAGAACTGTTCAGAGTTATTTTTCTGATTTTTTTCATCAATAATTAGTATATATATGTAGTAAAGTAATTCAAACAAACAAATATGTCTCATATTTCTCAGTTCGTTCGTATATGCTTTTTGGGATTATATGACCTGAGGTCCCAGGTTGTATTGATACACAGAGATCCAGTTGGTATTGTAATTGTTTTTCAAGGTATAATTAAATATAATGGAAACTAAAAAGAGGACTCATTGAATAATTCGCATTCTGTCTTAGAATTCAAAAGCGTAACTTGCATTTGAAATTTTTCCGAGAATTTGCTAAATATTTTGTTTATTGGAGTAAAGGCGGCATATTTCACCACCATAGCTCGTTGGGTGGCTAAAAAAAACCCTTTGATGACACTTTTTCAAACATGTTATGATTTCTTGATCCAATGAACAACCAAGACTTTAACGGGCTTCGCTAAATTCTACTGTACATTGTCAAGTATGTCATTTTCCCGTCTGTTATGACTTTAAATTGCATCCATCAGTGAATTCATGACCAAAGAAGATAAAATATGAGATGATACACTATCCTGGGAACATCCATTCATTGTTTCGACGGTTTCGGATATTTGACCCTCATATCTTACTTTATCTTTCTACACTCTAGAAAATCTTTTATCCAGTTTATAAGCTTACATTTCATACGTATCTTTTGAAGATAAAGTGTGGCACCAAAACTCCAGAGTTTATAAAAGACAGCCGTTAAATCTAAAAGTATAACAAGTAGAAAATGCTTACTCTTTTGTGCTTTCCTAAGCTTGTCAAGTTTTTATCACATTAATGTCCTTGTCTACATCCTGATTGATACTTTAATGTTAAATTGTTATTTTCTAAATAATTGCATAATCTTAGTTTTATCCTTTTTTGCATAAGTTTTGTGAAGGTATTTGTGAGTGAAATGGTCCTACAAGAAGACGGGTCATTTTTAGATTTATTGGGTTTTAGTAAAGGGATGATTGTTCCTTCATGCCATGAGTGAGGAGTTCAATCTTTTTTCCAAGATTTGTTGAACAGATTAAAAAATTAAGATTTAGCATTTGAGGACAAATTTTTGAGGACGAAATAATCAATTTCATCTGCGCCAGGAGCTCAATTTTTGCTGTCTCGCAAAGCTTAGTCCAATTCAGATATAATAAATTTAGCCTTCATTTTGAGCAATAAGAGCGTCAACATTCATAGGTGGCGGTATCAAACATGTTTTACAATAATTTATATATATCAAGGTTTCTTTCATTGAAAATGCTCGAGGACATCACTGAGGTGACCATTTGATTGCTTAAATGTCTGGAAAAATGATGAAATTAGAGTAAAGACATGCAGAAAATTTCTACAACTCAAGGAAATGTTATCTAAACCAATTTTCTTTGATACTGCCACCAGTGTCAACATGATATCTGATGTCAAATACATGACCACCATTGATGTTAAACATGAAAAAAATGGCGACATTTTAACCGCTTCGCCGACAAATATCTGACTTCAACGAGATATGTTATCACTAAACGTAATTTTTCAGCCAAGACACACATCCTATCATATGCGGAACTATCTAAGGTTTCATTAGAAACCCAATTCTCACCTGTGTGATCGCTGTATTAGGAGAACACTTAAAGAATATTTTCGAATTTAGGAAAATTTCGGTTGTGTGTTAGGCAAGACCCATCATAAATGCAGCGTTATTTCGCCAACAGCGATCTTTCTGTTCATTTGTTATACTTCTAGAACAAGTTTTGTCGATAACATTCCATTATAGCCTATCTAGAAGGCCGGTTATATCTTGTTTAAAGGTTTTCACGAAAATGATGTTAAACACACGCGGTGTCAGACACGCTAAATGTCTGTGTGCATGATGTTAAACACGAGTAAGTTGATAGTTACCGAGGGACACAGATCTTTGGGCTTTGACAGACAAATCGTTTTTATTCAGGAATCATCAAAAGCTTTTTCTAACACTGTCTTCAAAATAATCGAAACCATATAAATACTTATGTTCAAATTATTAACCTCCTCCTTGGTCTTTTTGATAGAATAGGGTTTTTTTTCTATTTAAAAAGATGTTCCCATTAAAACAAAAACAGAAAGTGTCTACGATCATGTTGATGAGGTCGCGACGATGATATCTCAGAGGGGAAGGACAATCGCCCTAAAAAATTTTGAGGTATCGGATTGATTTACTTTTTAATCAACAAATTTACACAAACATTGCTATTTATAAACAAGATGGCCATTAGTCCTAAAGCGCTCACCTGAGGCATAGTTTACAAAATGTCACTAATCCTATACACAATTTCGACAATACAATCACCTTGATTATCTTTTTAATTGGAAAAATAACACTTTTTTAGATTTTACCTTCCTTGAATCGATTTTTATCGAGCCAAGATGTAATGTAGGAAACATTCTGTCAGAATTTGATTGGAAGTCATTTGAACCAAAATCGTGGCCTCTACAGTGCACACAAAATTTTCCCAAGATCCCCTTGCATGACCTAGTTATTTTGCCCAACTCGACCCAATTTCAAACTCATCCAAGGTGTCATGTACAAATACATTCTGACAAACGTTGAAGAAGAATGAGACCTCTTCAGTATACACAATTTATTCAATTGATTTGACCTGTTGAACCAACTCGACCCAATTTCAACCTCATCCAAGATGTCATATAAAAATACATTCTGACCAAGTTTCATGACATTTGAGCAAAAAGCGCGGCTTCTAGAGTTCACACAAGGTTTGTCTAAAATTTAACCCCGTGACCATATTTTTGACCCCAATTTACCCAAGTTCAATCTTAACCGATATTTGATGGAGACAAACGTTCTGACCAAGTTTCAAGAAATTTGAGTAAAATGTCTTTCGATTGCACACAATATGTTGATACACTACGCACGACTGATAACAGAAGTCGGTCACAGCTAGATCACAAAAGCCCATTATAAAAGAGTAGAACTAGCCTACAAAATGTATTTCAGGGCCGATTTTGGTCATTTCAATTTCAACCAATTCTCAGAAATTTCCAAAAATTGTAATTGTGTCTATGAATATGTAAGCACGATAAATACTTGACATGTTTAATTTCAGAAATTCTTTGAAGCAAAAGAACAGCTTCAGCGGATACGAACAAATTTCAAAGTATCATCAGCTGGGACAAACTAACAAATTTTGATATCAACAAGAATGGAAAAAGAGATCAACTTCCTCGAGCTCCGGCCTCTGATGTTACCTTTTACATATTATAACTCTCCCTATCAGGCTTCATTCATAGACACATCAACGCGGTGATGAAGACGTGAGGTTTTTGTAAAGATAAGCCCATCGATACTTTTGTATTGTTTTGAAGTTTCGTGATGAAGAGGAGTCTTATTCTGCAAACGTGAAACACGATATACAAGTTTCATCCTGCTGTTTGTAAGCAACCAAAACTCAAAACAACACCTTCCTTCAGATGCTTTGATCGTTCATCTATGAATCAGAGGGTGCTGCCTTTCAAATTTAATCCCTAGACAAAGTGTCATTTGACAAAGTTTGTGCACGTATGGTGGGGGAGTTACTGAAGCATATTAGTGTGGAAGTCATGCACATAACCTTATAACGTTATGTCGACCTTTTTGTATGTTTGGTATAACTTTAACACCAATGTTTCCTTCTGTTCAAAATCGGTGATAAGATTGGTCTATTGATTTTCCTATGCATTATGTTTTATTCACAACATGAAATTGCCTTAGATTTCAACCTTATTTGTTTTACATCTTCTTAATACTTGATCAAGTTGAAAGAGGTTGTGGACAACGATGAAACGGGAATATTTTGTTAGGAGATACCATCGTATGTGTTTATTTGTAATGTGAAAAATTCAGAATTTACTTATCACATGCAATTTCTTCTTTTTTTCTCACAAAATGTTTTAAGGTATTTAAAACAGAAACGTAAATTTTAGGGACTGTGAATGGGAAAGGTTGACTCGAAGGTATATTTAGTGTTGCCAGACAAATTATAAGGAACCGAACATATACTTGCTTTTTTAAATGGGACTCTATATGCAGTTGCTTACCAACTACCTTGGTATTTTTTCTTATTAATTAAAAAAATTATGTAGCATACTTAATAGAATCCTGGCAGATTATGACAATATTTGACAATGACAATGACAATATTTTATTTGAAGTAATTAAGGCCTCTGGCCCATAATACAATACAATATATGTAGGCAGCCATATGCAATACAGTTTAAGTCCATTAACAAAACCATGTTTATAATAGTTAAAAGAGTCACTCTGTATAAACGCAGAGATTTCCCTTTTGCGCCATTGAGTATGTACATTTCAAAATGATAAGCATACTTCAAAAAGCGATCGGTGATACAAGCAATATATTGGGAGACCCATAGTATGATAATTCTACTGATAAGACAGTTTAATTATCAGATGTATATAAAAAGATTGTTTAACTTAATGCATTTGCGTTTTCTTCTCTACGTTTCATTGCATAGAATATGTACTTAGCTACATTAATGCATACATTTTTCTCCGAATTTAGAAGCAAATAGAAGTTTTCTTTACTTACTGATATTGTAAATACATTTAGAAAATAACGAATTCGTAAATCAGAGTAAAATGGACATTCCATCACGAAATGAAACTCATCTTCTATTTTACCTAACGTGCAAAATTTACAAATTCTCTCAGCTAATGGTATTCTTGAGTGTCTTCCAGTTTCTACGTTTAGTTTATGTACTGAGCATCTTAACTTTGTCAATGCAATTCTAAAAGAAATAGGAATATTAAAAGATAGATACTCAGCAGCTTTAAGCTCTGGCATGAAAAAGCGATAATGTTTAGACCTTGAAGACTCTGAGATTTCGGATCGCCAATTAGATCTTGCGGTATCAATCAATCTTTGCTTAAAAGTCTTCATAAATAAAAGTTCATTTCCAACACTTTCATTTAACCAAACATATCCAAAGCCATATTTATGAAGCAACTCTTTTACATTCGTAGCCCATGTGACTCGGCCTACTTCGTCTAATTTCCGAAGCATTTTATAACAAATGAAAGGATATCTATTCTCTTGCATATTAAGAACCTTAAACCAGTATCTTATTGTGTTACAGAAATAATCGATATACAAAGGCAATCTACCGCATTCACCGACAGCTAATATATTTTGGGTATGCATTGGAAGTTTAAGGAAACGTTTACAAAACTGATCATGTACTGTTTCTATCGTTTTTGATATTTCAGTGCCCCATAATTCAGAACCGTATAATAATATTGGTTTTACCATTGTATCAAATAATTTAAAGGATTCTTGCATGTTGAAGGTCCCTACTTTCGATTGTAATTTATACAAAGAAATTATTGCCTTTTTGGCTCTAGAAGCTAAGTTAGACTTTGCAAAGGACCAGATCAATCTCGGCGTGAAAAATAACCCCATATATTTATAGCTAGATACTGTTTCAATTTGTTCTCCATTATAAAACCACTTTTCATTGTCGCGCAGATATCCTCCGTTTCTAAATACTATAACTTTCGTTTTTGATAAATTGATTTTCATGCCTGTATCTTGACAGAATGATGCCAGAACATTTATCTGTTTTTGTAAACCTAATACTGTGTCGCTTGTATTTGCAATATCATCTGCATATAACAATGAGATAATTTCAAGGTCGGTCTCGTTTACTTGTATTCCTCTGACACCTGCTTTTCTAAGAGCATCGAAAATGTTATTTATAAATAGTGTAAATATTATAGTACTTAATTTGCATCCCTGTCGGGTTCCAACATTGCAATGTATACTTTCTGTTATAAATGAATTATCGATACGAAGCCTTGTTGACATATTACTGTACATATTAACAAGAAGCTTAAAAAATTTTCCACCGACACCCATGCTGGCAAGGCTTTGCAAAAATTTTGAATGATTTAAAGAATCAAAGGCTTTGGAGAAGTCTACAAAAATACAATACAATCGCCCACCCTTTTTAGAAAGATGTTTCTGAACTAATGACATGAGGGAAAACATATTATCGGTTGTGCTGTAATTTTTTCTAAATCCAGCCTGCCCTTCGTCAATTTTATTATTTGTTTCGGCCCAGTGGTAAAGCCTGTCTTTCATCATACCAGTAAGAATTGTATTTAGTATATTTATCCGTGAGATACCTCTAAAATTATCGGGATTTGACATGGACCCTGATTTATGAATAGTACATGTTATGCTTTCTGACCATGCGCTGGGATATACTCCACTATCAAAAATTTTATTATATAGACTCAAAAGTAAATTTGATATATCTTGGAAAGTCGATTTAATCATTTCTGGTAAGATTCTATCAGGACCACATGCTTTGCCGTTCTTTAGACTATTTATACTTTTGATGAGCTCGTCTAAAGTGAAGGGTCGGTTAAATATTTCATCAACTTCTGTGCATGTGTCAAATAGAGAGTAATCTAATGTAGTTAATGTTTCGTCATGTAACAAAGCTTTGAAATGAGTATACCATTGATATGGTTTTACTTCAGATGTAGAGCATTTTTTTGGTTTAAATTCTTTAACCGTTTTCCAAAATAACTTTGGATTCCCTCTAGCCTCTATTAACCGACTTTTATTTGTGTGTTGCAGTTCGGTTTTCTTCTGTTTACACAATCTTCTAAAATGATTTCGAGATTCTAAATATATACTCAAGCTCTCAGTAGTATTAAGACATCTAAACTTTCTTAAATTAGCAAATTTGATGTGCTTAAGCTCCGCACACTCATCATCCCACCAGTCCGGTTGTACCGGTCTGTTGGGATGATTCGTCCGCGGTTTCGTATCCAGACATCTACTAGCCATATCATATAGGTTAACAATAAGCTGAACACATAAATTAATATCGTTTTCAACGGAGTTACTAAGAGTTATTGACATATCATGGTACAAAGATTGAAAAGATTCCTTAAATTGTGAAGATTTATCATCTTGCCATTTTCGTTTCTTACAAATTTTGACCAAGTTTTCTGACTCTATATCATTTGCATACTCAGTTTGCATACAGAATTGAAATTTACATTTTATAAGGAAATGAACAGAATCTGCCTGGTCTCCTACCATAAAATCAGAAATATACGGAAATAGAGTGGTTGATGCTATACAGTAATCTACGACACTACTTCCGTTATTTGCCATACATGTGAACTCACCGTTTTTATCAGCTTCTGTTCGTCCGTTTACAATGTGAATCATATATGTTTTACACATTTCTAAAAGAGACAACCCAAATGAGTTGACCTTTTTATCCTTAGATTTTCTTAACATATTAAATGAGTCACTATCATAACTCACATCATTACTAAAGATGAAATTAAGATTGTCTTGGATAATGTAATCATGAAGATCTCCACATCTGGCGTTTAAATCGCCCATTAAAAGAATATTAGAATCTGGATAAAAGGAAAGTAAGTGCAATAATTTCTCTTCGAAGATTTCCATACCATTAAAACCTGTAGTTGTATTATAAATTGGTGAGCCCTCCGGTGAGATATATGTAAATATCAATAAAATATCTTGTTCGATTCCAAACTTTGTGTGATCCATTAAAAAGACTACACAATCTTTGAGATCTAACATAACTCTCTTCAGGAAATTATTTTCTATAAGAAAATCCTTGATAAATACACATATCCCCCCGGAGTGCCGACCTGCCTTAGAGCGCTTTTCTCTGATATTCGAAAAAGTTGAGTACCCAAGTAATACATCAGTGAATTCATTTAAACTTTTTCCCCAGGTTTCAACAAAACCTAAAATGTCATGAGGCCTAATGATATCAAGAAATTCATTATTATTAACATGCTTAGCTGGACCTTCAATATTCCAGCAGGCAATATTCAAGTTTGACTTTTGCAGGCCACTATCGATGTCTGTTCTGCCTTCAACTGAGCCTTGACCACATTCCTATCCAAGACTGCTTACTTTCACTATATCGTCATTTCCTGCATCATAATTGTAAATTACGTTGTTTATAATCAGTTTGTCATAGCGGAGAAACGCCTCTTTTCCTTCATCAACTGCTCTCTTTAGAAATTTTCGTAGATTACTACGAATATTCATGACTCTACTCGGAAAATCTTCTGCAATGTGAACTTTCATTTCTCTCTCATTATCCGGGTCACTTTGGAAATCTCTACGTAACTGACGATATGTTTTTAGAATTCTATCTCTGTCTTTGAAAAACGAGAATTTCACAATTACTGGTCGTGGATTCTCTTTGCTTCTCAGCCTATGGGCTCTTTCAATGCTAACCTCACTATCTATCATCAGGACGTTCTTAATATGTTCCTTAACTTTAGACTCTGTCTCTTCCCATGATTCTCTCCTTGACTCCTCCAGTCCATAAAAACGTAGATTTTCCCTGCGGGATTGTGCTTCCAGATTTTCTCTTTTTTCTTCACTTACTTTCAGATCATTCTCTAACTGCTCTACTTTTTCATTTAGGGTTGAAACATTCTGTGCCAGTTTCTTGTTGCTTTCAACTAATTGCCTATTAGAATCTTTAATTTCATTGACCGATCTTTCTAGAGTATTTATTCTTGCATCAACACTATCTACCGTCTGTTTGACTGACAACATGATGTCCTTCAATTCCGATATACTCTGATTTCCTAACCAGGAGTTTAGATTTGACTGTGCTGGCTGGCTACTGGCCAGCCCTTGGGCGGTTAATGTTGTATCTCTGAAATCACTCCCCACAGAGGAATTTAAGGTGTCTTTGTTGCGTGTGACTGTAGGTGTCGAACTTGTGGTTGCCTTTTGTCCCCTTGGTCCTGGATTGGTCTCAACACATTGAGTTGCAAGAAGGAGAAACAGGAACATTCTTATCGTTACACTGACATACATGTACTTCAGTCTTATTGAGCCGATTGACCGCTTCCCTTTGAAAGGCTGTATGAAACATCCAATACGGCATCTCCAAACTGCGATATCTACTCCCATACTGTGCTCGACGCTTATAAGAACAGATTCTTAAACTCAGTAATGTTGACGAAACAAACAGTTCTTAATTAGTTGCACGTGGTAACAATTTCCCTGTATCGTACCCCTTTCTTTACAGCAAATCATGCGTGACGAGCAAAACAGAAACACTCCGATGTCTACCCGTGTTAACCGATATGAGGTTACCAGTGGGGAATAACGCGGAATAACGCGTATATGGCGATCTCCAGTGCAATACAAAAATCTATGAAAACTCAGTAATTTCAACTTTTCTGGTCAACTCACGGTTCAATCAGAATCCAACACCGATAAATTATCCATTAATACACAATTCACAGATCTACAGTTCCTATTTCAGTCTTATTTCCAAAAATTAAATGTCAGAATTCATAACTCGGCATGTTTACATGGCTGCGCTTGATTAACATTACACAGTCCCCAAAGACAAATTTTGTTCGCATTTCCAAAATCATTCTTTGGCTATATTCAAACATGACCAATACAAACATAATTTACGAAAATTAAACAAGTCGTCAATTTTTTTGAAAAGGTATCCAATTACAGTAAAACTTGTGTTAGGCGACCACTATGGGGACCATCAAAAAGCGATCGCTAATGGGAATTGTTGCTTAATACAATATTTCGTTTTAGATAAGACAGGTCTTTCTGATAGAATATATAGATAACCGCCTAAGTCTTACTGAATTCTATGATGTTCGAACCAATCAGAATCGTTTATTGAGACGATTCTAATGGGTTCAAACATTATTAGATGATAAACAATTTTTCGAATAAAATATCTCTTTTTCAGAGATTTGGTTTACGGTGTAGAGGCTTTTTATGATGGTCGTTTAATAAAATTTGTCGCTTAATAGACGTGGTCGCCCGAGCAATATAAACTGTATAGTTAAACCACGATATTTTCATACTTTAGACCGGTTTAACATGGATAAATTTTGACCAGTGAATTTATTGTTGTCACTTTGGCAATACAAAAAGAGCAAAGATACGCAAATAACTATCATCCTTTGACCTAATACAGACAAACCGAACATGTCATCGCGCGAAGTATCGTGCATTCGAAACCGAAAACCTATCATAATAATGTAAAATCAATAACAATCGATAGGTAGAAAAATGGTTCTAGTGAAGTGTATCATTACCAAATCAGTACAAAGGCAATCACATGTGAAATAAAGTACCGTTATTTCACACTTTTTTTAAGATTTTAGTTCAGTACAACCCTTCCCCTGGCCATACCTTTTTTTCCGCGGTTACAATTATCAAGGTTTATACATAATAGGATAATTACTTTTTTGGTGAAAATAGGGGTTATTCCATATTTGGGATATCTTTCCAAGTGATTGGCTAAATATACCTGGTTCTGAACTGATATCTAAAATTATCATATAAAGATCTGTTAAGAATCTTTTGTTGTCCTAAGCTGATTAGGGTCATTTTATGCAAGACCTTTGATGGTGATGCGAATGTACTATGCACACTAATATAAATATGAGTCCTTTTACATTGATATATTTTATATTTATTCTATATGATTGCATGTACATAGAAATGATGACTAATAAAAAAAAACGGACAAAGTTGTTTTGTTTATACCGAAACTGCATAAAGTTATATAGAGAAAGTAAGCATATATAGTTTTTCTTCAATATATTTAATTTTTTCCCGAAATCAAGTTTATCCTATCTGCTTGTTTCATATAGTGTAACACCTGTAATACGTAGACTCGCGTTCTTTGGTGAGATGACACATGGTCTAATATAATAATATGCGTCTATTTCAATCTCAAAAATTACAATGGACATTGACTCGTATCTGTGGCTTTTCCGGTGTGTACATGGACCACAGCCTAATTGCAAACTCTTGTTCGAAGCTCTATTCTTGAAACGCTTTTCTGATCATAATAACTGCATCTGAAATGAAAAAGATATGTTGGCTTTAGAATACCAATTGGAATGAAAAGGATTGGAAATTCTGGTTCATATGACGTTCCATAATCCTATCACTCTAGTTTTGAGGCTACTGGAATTCACCGTTGAATTACGTGGACATAGTGAATTAAAAAAACTAACTTATTCTGTGCTTGAAATAATTTCTACACTATATTATTTGTAAATATGATGTTAATATAATATTAATATATAGCCGTTGAATTCTCAGAAATATATTAAACGATAAAAAATAAAAACAACTTTTGACAGTAAAAACCGACGAGAACGGTACAGATTTCACATGGTATCCTTGTACTTTGCCCCGTAGCGTCTTAATATTTTTTTTTACTTTGGCTGTTCAGCATGCGGATAACCGAAAATGTAACCCACAAAAATATTACTCTAGTGGTATCCTTCAACTTCCTATCCTGAGTTAATCCGTGTGTGAAAAAATGTTCCTATAGCCCTTGAATCGCAACGGACTAATTATTTTACCTGTTGAGGCCAGACTTTTAATACTGGGAAAACATCTGTGGCTTCGATATAGAGACGTCCCGACATGTCCATTCATATTACTCCACAGACGCCATCTGGACTTCGGGTGATTTTCTGGAATAAATGGGACTGATATTAAAGGCAAAACAATATAAGACCTAATATGGGCCTTATCGCTCTGCTTGGTTTTGTGAATCTATCTCCCTCCAAAAAATAAATAGATCCACTGATTTATTCTTTCTTTAATTGTAAAATGGTGAAAGTTAAAAAACAAAACATAATATTGAAAATTGCGCCAATATTTGTTGAAACTTACCGAGTCGTTCTGAGCGAGCTTCTTGTTTTTTCTCTTTTTTTTTTAATTATATATATACATATATACATTATATATATTATTTGTTTTTTATCATAAAGCTTTCCAATTACCATTCGTGAAAATATTAATTATAAAAGTTTCAGCGAATTTAAATGTCTTTATTCAAAGAGAATTTTCGCTCTTATTTGCTATGCCGACAAGTTTAATTGGAGCGACGGTTTAAGAAGAGATTGCACTTGATTTAGTTCAAAGGAATAAACAGACACAACATCATAGCAATTAAGCTCGACAATTTTTATAACAAACCAAAACAAAAGCTTGTGTACCTTTTTATAGTACCTTTTTCCAGAAAAGTGTTAAGTAAATTAAGTAACAAGAGTAAGGCTCTCAATGAAAGGGAACTATGAACATCGGAAAATGACAGCATGTTGTGTCTGAGAAAATGTCTTTAGAGAAGTACTTTTCTCCCTTAGTGTAATAAAAGAACTCACTCATTGGCTAGTAAATAAATCTCATGGTGTAGCAAATTATGAAAGCTGAAGTTGACAGCTTACACTATTGTTTAAATGCTCAAATTGAAAAGCAAAATCCAGAGAAATTTCTGTTTGATTGTTATTGTTAAATTGCGTGTTTAACATCATATGAAGCGAAATCGGCGTGTCTGACACCACGGTGTTTAACATCGTTTTCACGAAAACACTAAATAAAGACAACACGGGTATTTTAAAAAGACTCTTACTAAACTAGGTCGATCTAAAAGGTTCTAGATATTTGCCAAATGTAATAAAGTTCTCTGTCTTCGAGATACAGCTGTAATTATGGTGCGACGTGCTTAACACAAGACCAATTTTGCTAAATTCGAAAATATTCTTTATGTGTTCTCCTAATACAGCGAACACACAGGGGAGTATTTGGGTATCTATTGAAACCTTAGACAGTTCCGCATATGATAGGTAATGTGTCTTGGCTGACAAATTACGTATAGTGATAACATACCTCGTTGAAGTCAGAAATTTGACGGCGAAGCGGTGAAAATGTCGCCATTTTTTCATGTTTAACATCAATGGTGGTCACGTGATTCCCCGCATTGTAAACGAAAGAAACCAAAAGTTTTGTAAATACCTAATTGGAACGCTGCTTACGCTGACAGTGCTGTTCATTAGCGATTTCACATATATCGTATATAAGACTGCAGGAATCTCGTTAAAGTTTATCTCCCGCTACACCTTTATTTTCACGCATTGTGCGTATTCAATTCAATGGAATCATCGAACGATGTCACATGACGGTCATGCGCGTGATATGAACGCGCTCCGACCAAAGTAAAATGAGTCCTATTTCATGAAGGAACTAACTCACTCTTTCCTGAATTAGTTCAATTTGAAAATAACGCGAATTTATCGATCATTCATCTTATTTATGTGTGTGCCATTATTATCATTTTTTGAAATATTGAAATATGTATTAAGTCTATTATTATGCATGTAAATACGCTGTTGTGTAAATGCTGTTTTAGCCATAATTTATTTGGATGAGATCCACTGAACCAATGAAATTCAGGTGAGCGGTTTAGGGCCATTCTGACTCATTAAGTGCCGACATAACAAAAGTTAATTGAAGCTTGGAGTTAAGTTTGTCATATAAATAAGAAAAGGACAGAATTATCTCTACAGGCATATTTCAGCTGTTGCCGTCTGTTGGTTTTGAATTATTTTTTTTTATGAAGAATATTTCTTAAAAAATGAGGTATAATAACAACAGAGGATATGATATTCATATGTCACTCACCTTAATATGGTAGTTTAATGCTGTAGTTTTTAGGAGTGAGAAAGTAATTTATGAAATTTGGTTACCCACAATACAGGGCTCCTTTCAATGTTAAAGCAAAAGCAACGAAGTGATCTTTCTGTGCGATTTTTCAAGAACACCATCGATAGAGCTTTTCACTAAAATAAAACGGATGTCTTTTGACAACTGATTGAATAACACTGATTTTAGCTCACCTGAGCACAAAGTGCTCAAGGGGAGATTTAAGGATCACCCTGACTCCGTTGTTCGTCGTCCGTCGTTTGTCGTGCGTCGTGTGTCGTCAATTTTTTTAAACTCCATCTTCTCCTGAACTACCGGGCCGATTTCAATGAAACTTTACCAGAATATTCCTTCGGTGACCCTTTTTAACAATTGTTTGAGAAGTTTTGATTGGCTTATAAATATGGGCGTGGCAGGGCAGGGCTTATTTTGAGCCCAAAGTCTTTGGACGACATCTCCTCCTGAACCACTGGGCCAATTTCAATGAAACTTTAACAAACTTTTCCTTGGGTGAACCTTTAAAACATTGTTCGCAAAATTTGTATTTGGTCTATAAATTTGGACGTGACAGGGCGGGGCTTATTTTGAACACTTAATCTTTGAACGACACCTTCTCCTGAGCCACTGGGCAGATTTCCATGTAATTTAACCGAATTGTTCCTTGGGTGAACCTTTTAAAAATTGTTTGCAAAATTTTGTTTGCCCCATTATGTGGGCGTGGCAGGGCGGGGCTTATTTTGAGCCAGAAAAGGTTGAAAAACATCTCTTCCTGAACTAGCAGGACGATTTCAATGAGACTTTGCGACAATGTTCCCTTTGTGACCCTTTTTAAAAAATTTCCCCTTAATCATGATTGGCCCATTAATATTGGCGTAGCAGAGCGGGGCTTATTTAAAGCCCAAAATCTTTGAACGACATCTCCTCACGAACCGCTTTTCTAATTTCAATGAAACTTTTCCAGAATAATCCTTGGGTGAGCCTTTGCAAAAATTGTTTGTGAACTTTTGATTTGCCCATAAATATGGGTGTGGCAGGAGAGGGCTTATTCTTTGGTCTCCTCAGTAATGAATGGGTGGACAGTGCCTATTTTCACTTTAAATTCTTGGAAAAGCATATCCTTTTCATCAATAGGCAAATGTGAATGAAACTTTGCCATAATTTATTTGGATGAGATCCACTGAACCAATGAAATTCAGGTGAGCGGTTTAGGGCCATTCTGACTCATTAAGTGCCGACATAACAAAAGTTAATTGAAGCTTGGAGTTAAGTTTGTCATATAAATAAGAAAAGGACAGAATTATCTCTACAGGCATATTTCAGCTGTTGCCGTCTGTTGGTTTTGAATTATCTTTTTTATGAAGAATATTTCTTAAAAAATGAGGTATAATAACAACAGAGGCTCCTTTCAATGTTAAAGCAAAAGCAACGAAGTGATCTTTCTGTGCGATATTTCAAGAACACCATCGATAGAGCTTTTCACTAAAATAAAACGGATGTCTTTTGACAACTGATTGAATAACACTGATTTTAGCTCACCTGAGCACAAAGTGCTCAAGGGGAGATTTAAGGATCACCCTGACTCCGTTGTTCGTGGTCCGTCATTTGTCGTGCGTCGTGTGTCGTCAATTTTTTTTTTAAACTCCATCTTCTCCTGAACTACCGGGCCGATTTCAATGAAACTTTACCAGAATATTCCTTCGGTGACCCTTTTTAACAATTGTTTGAGAAGTTTTGATTGGCTTATAAATATGGGCGTGGCAGGGCAGGGCTTATTTTGAGCCCAAAGTCTTTGGACGACATCTCCTCCTGAACCACTGGGCCAATTTCAATGAAACTTTAACAAACTTTTCCTTGGGTGAACCTTTAAAACATTGTTCGCAAAATTTGTATTTGGTCTATAAATTTGGACGTGACAGGGCGGGGCTTATTTTGAACACTTAATCTTTGAACGACACCTTCTCCTGAGCCACTGGGCAGATTTCCATGTAATTTAACCGAATTGTTCCTTGGGTGAACCTTTTAAAAATTGTTTGCAAAATTTTGTTTGCCCCATTATGTGGGCGTGGCAGGGCGGGGCTTATTTTGAGCCAGAAAAGGTTGAAAAACATCTCCTCCGGTACTAGCAGGACGATTTCAATGAGACTTTGCGACAATGTTCCCTTTGTGACCCTTTTTAAAAAAATTCCCCTTAATTATGATTGGCCCATTAATATTGGCGTAGCAGAGCGGGGCTTATTTAAAGCCCAAAATCTTTGAACGACATCTCCTCATGAACCGCTTTTCTAATTTCAATGAAACTTTTCCAGAATAATCCTTGGGTGAGCCTTTGCAAAAATTGTTTGTGAACTTTTGATTTGCCCATAAATATGGGCGTGGCAGGAGAGGGCTTATTCTTTGGTCTCCTCAGTAATGAATGGGTGGACAGTGCCTATTTTCACTTTAAATTCTTGGAAAAGCATATCCTTTTCATCAATAGGCAAATGTGAATGAAACTTTGCCATAATTTATTTGGATGAGATCCACTGAACCAATGAAATTCAGGTGAGCGGTTTAGGGCCATTCTGACTCATTAAGTGCCGACATAACAAAAGTTAATTGAAGCTTGGAGTTAAGTTTGTCATATAAATAAGAAAAGGACAGAATTATCTCTACATGCATATTTCAGCTGTTGCCGTCTGTTGGTTTTGAATTATCTTTTTTATGAAGAATATTTCTTAAAAAATGAGGTATAATAACAACAGAGGATATGATATTCATATGTCACTCACCTTAATATGGTAGTTTAATGCTGTAGTTTTTAGGAGTGAGAAAGTAATTTATGAAATTTGGTTACCCACAATACAGGGCTCCTTTCAATGTTAAAGCAAAAGCAACGAAGTGATCTTTCTGTGCGATATTTCAAGAACACCATCGATAGAGCTTTTCACTAAAATAAAACGGATGTCTTTTGACAACTGATTGAATAACACTGATTTTAGCTCACCTGAGCACAAAGTGCTCAAGGGGAGATTTAAGGATCACCCTGACTCCGTTGTTCGTGGTCCGTCATTTGTCGTGCGTCGTGTGTCGTCATTTTTTTTTTAAACTCCATCTTCTCCTGAACTATCGGGCCGATTTCAATGAAACTTTACCAGAATATTCCTTCGGTGACCCTTTTTAACAATTGTTTGAGAAGTTTTGATTGGCTTATAAATATGGGCGTGGCAGGGCAGGGCTTATTTTGAGCCCAAAGTCTTTGGACGACATCTCCTCCTGAACCACTGGGCCAATTTCAATGAAACTTTAACAAACTTTTCCTTAGGTGAACCTTTAAAACATTGTTCGCAAAATTTGTATTTGGTCTATAAATTTGGACGTGACAGGGCGGGGCTTATTTTGAACACTTAATCTTTGAACGACACCTTCTCCTGAGCCACTGGGCAGATTTCCATGTAATTTAACCGAATTGTTCCTTGGGTGAACCTTTTAAAAATTGTTTGCAAAATTTTGTTTGCCCCATTATGTGGGCGTGGCAGGGCGGGGCTTATTTTGAGCCAGAAAAGGTTGAAAAACATCTCCTGAACTAGCAGGACGATTTCAATGAGACTTTGCGACAATGTTCCCTTTGTGACCCTTTTTAAAAAATTTCCCCTTAATTATGATTGGCCCATTAATATTTGTGTAGCAGAGCGGGGCTTATTTAAAGCCCAAAATCTTTGAACGACATCTCCTCACGAACCGCTTTTCTAATTTCAATGAAACTTTTCCAGAATAATCCTTGGGTGAGCCTTTGCAAAAATTGTTTGTGAACTTTTGATTTGCCCATAAATATGGGTGTGGCAGGAGAGGGCTTATTCTTTGGTCTCCTCAGTAATGAATGGATGGACAGTGCCTATTTTCACTTTAAATTCTTGGAAAAGCATATCCTTTTCATCAATAGGCAAATGTGAATGAAACTTTGCCATAAATTTATTTGGATGAGATCCACTGAACCAATAAAATTCAGGTGAGCGGTTTAGGGCAATTCTGGTCCTCTTGTTTGATTTTAAAATAGTATAATAATAAAAAATAAAAATAAATGTGAGGTTAATTCATTTTCCAAAAAAATAAGTTTTTTAAATTCAAGGTCTTATGGAATGAAACCCAATTTCAATTATACACGTATCCTTCATGTAGATGGCTCAGCGCGAAACAATTAAAACTCCATATATGATAATCGGGAGTTACAACTGATTCGCGCTGAGCCACCCACATCTTGTTCCAAAAACAAAAGTTAACAGTATTTGCTCGTAACCAATGGAACAGATCAAGCAGAAAACATCTAATTTATTTAAGTGAATTGCCTATCAGTCCAAAGATTTAATAATGCATTTTCCATAGTAATTGCTCAATATGTTATCACTTTTTTCAGTGTCGTTCACCAACTTTTCATCACGATATCAATTGTTTAAGATTAAAACTTCCAATTTCTCATTCACTGAGAGCAAACTTCTTTTAAAGAGATATCTCAATTTTAATTTGGTTTTTTTTAAAAATAAATAAATAAAGAAATAAATAAATAAAATGTCTTAACGCTTCACCTTCATGAAAAGATTATTATCATTAATGATCTAATCTTGAGAAGAATTATTGTCTATCTTTATTCAATATTTATCGTAGAGACCATGAATTATTTGCTTTTTAGCTCACCTGAGCACAAAGTGCTCAAGGGGAGCTTTTAGGGTGATGCTGAGTCCGTCGTCCATCGTGCGTCGTCCGTCGTGCGTCGTGCGTCGTCAACAATTTAGAAAAAATTCTTCTTCTCCTGAACCACTGGGCCAGTTTCAATGAAACTTTGTCAGAATGTTCCATGGGTGACCCTCTTTAAAAATTGTTCGCTAAATTCTGATTGGTCAATCAATGTGGGCTTGGCAGGGCGTGGCATTTTTTCACTATGAAATCTTTAATGACAACTCCCCCTTAACCAGTGGGCCAATTTCAATGAAACTTTACCAAATGTTTCTTTGGTGACCCTTTTTAAAAATTGTTCGCGAAATTTTGATTGGCCCATTAATATGGGCGTGGCCGGGCCCGGCTTATTTTGAGCCCGTAATCTTTGAATGACGACTCCTCCTAAACCACTGGGCCTATTTCAATGAAACTTTACCAGAATTTTCCTTGGGTGACCCTTTTCAAAAATTGATCGCGAAATTTTAATTGGCCCATAAATGTTGGCGTGGCAGGGTGGGGCTTTTTTTGAGCCCGAAATCTTTGAATGACATCTCCTAAACCCCTTGGCCTATTTCAATGAAACTTTACCAGAATGTTCTTTGGGTGACCCTTTCCAAAAATTGTTCGCGAAATTTTGATTAACCCATAAAGATGGGCGTGACAGGGAAGGGCATATTTTGTGCCCGAAATTTTTGAAACTTCTCCTGAGCCACTGGGCCGATTTCAATGAAACTTCACCTGAATGTTCCTTTCATGACCCTCTTTAAAATTATTTTGTTTGGCCCATTAAAAGGGGCATGACAGGGCGTGCCTTATTTTTAGTTGCCTCCGCAAAGAATGGATGGGCAGGGTCTATTTTCACTTTAAATTCTTTGAATATTCTGTCCTCATCGCCAATTAGGCAAATGTGAATGTAACTTTCTCAGAAAATTACTTGGATGGGTTCCGCTGGACCAATAGAATTCAGGTGAGCGGTTTAGGGCCATTCTGGCCCTCTTGTTTAAAATTATTATTCTTCGTTTTAAATCAGGGATCCCACTTCGTATGACTTATCTTATTTAGAGGGAATAATTTCAATCAATTTGATAGAGTATTATATTTCAATTCTACGAAATTTGAAAATTTATCTTTAGTAGTTTATGAGAAAAATTTGATTTAAGACAGAGAGAGAGAGAGAGAAAGAGAGAGAGAGAAAGAGAGAGAGAAAGAAAGAAAGAGAGAGAGAGGCAGACAGACAGAGACAGACTGACAGACAGACACAAAGAGACAGGAGGGGGGGGTGGTTATGATTGACTTTTATTTTCTAGAAGGCTACATGTTGTATCTCATTAAATACATGTCACCCAAGGAAATAGTATTATAAACAGTTTTAACATTAAACGCTATGTGTCAAGCCTGATGTTTTATGTCTAAATAAAGCTTAGTTTATTAAAATATGTGTCTTTTGAATCATTGTTTACCCCAATTATGTATCTAATGCGGTCAACTCGATCCAGCCCGATTAAGCGATCGGGTACTGATCGAACTTGAACAGCATGGGTGTCGGGGGAAGTGTTGGAGGATAGAGCTTTGTCAGCATCGTTTGGGCATCGTTTGGGAATAATATCCGATTTATTCTGAACAATCGAGTAGAAAATTTATCAGGAAGCGGTTGTGAAGCGATCGTGTATCGGTGGGATGGATCATCGACCTGATTGTGAATCAATTGTGTATAGCGTGATCGGGTTAATAGCTTTTATTCGACCTATACACGATTATTCTCAAAATGTACTTGAACTGATACTCGATTATTCTAGACATTTCTCGATCGATATTCAATGGATTATCTGGAAGCGGAGCGACCGTTTGGAATTCAAGTAAAAGTCAGAAGTATCGAGTAGAAATAGGAAAGATTGCGGTCGAGTAAACGTCTGGTAGCGATCGTAGATGACTAGGACCAGGTCGGCTATGGGAACCTAGCATTAGGCAAGTTGAACATTTCTCCTAATTTCATACAAAGTTACAACTTAAAGGTTTAAGTGTTAATGGGGTTTTCAGAGCAGATCCTAGTTAAGATGGAGAGTATGACCGATGGAAGCCTGTCGTTCGTTTTCATGAAATTGGCATACCAAAATTGACCTTGCTTGTTCTATACGAAATTACAATTTTAAAATAATAATAATGATAATGAAATAAAACCAGGTTATGAAAAACAGGACTTTTTTTGTGATCTTGTGGTAACAAAAGAATTTTCATCAAGTTTTGTATACGCGATAAATTCCATAAATATTAAAGCGTTTCCTTGAAACTTTCACTAAAAGGATGATTAAAGGGTCATAAAAATCTTCAAAAATTGGGTTTATTCAAGGTAGTGCACCCGTTATAGTTTTGCAACCTTTTTTATCTTTTACAATGTAAACAGAGATTTCACAATCAAATGATTAGGAAACCTCGGTAAACATTGCTAAAGACCTCTGAAACGTTGCGGGTTCACTACCTAAGTTTCAAAATTTATTTGGTTTCCTTGAAACTATTATAGAATGAGTAGGGGAGAAAGGCAGCTTCCTTTAGAATTGAGGTTGATGTTTCGGAAAACACAAGAAAAATGACCTGATGGGTTTTCACTTCAAGTTATCTTGTTAATGCGTTCGAATCCTTAAAAACAGTCTTTGTTTTAAACACACAATTGGGTTGATCCGTCGGAATAGACTGGAATTGGGCCTACTGGGTTTTCACTCGAAACTTTCTCGTTTACCCGAATTTAGGCTCTCAATTTTTTTCGGGTTTATTCTTTCACAGAATTCAGCTTCGTTCCCACTGACGAGCCGATCAACTCGATCAGGCCTGATCAAGCAATCAAGTACTGATCGAGCTTGTTCGGCATGAGTGAAAGGAAGATCAAGCTCAGTTGGTATCTCGTGGACTTCCTGCCCGAATATTTTGACATGTTAAAAATAATCAGATCGGAAATTTTATGAGAAGTAGTTTTAAAAGGTTCGTGAAGAAGATCGAGCTGATCGTTTGTTAATCTAATAAGATTGGGCTGTTTTCTTTAACCAGACAAGTACACAATCGTCCTAGACTCAAGTGATTCCCGGCCCCATCCCGATAATTTTGAACTCGGTCCAGTACGTTCACACATGTACCTAGCATTACCGTTGTTTATAAGTAAGGTTCCTTTCTCTTTATCACAATATTTCGATTTTCTTGAAACTTTTCAAGGAAAATAGTGAAAGGTTTCTTCCGGAAATGAATTGGATTTAGTTAAAACAGCAACAGCCACCACAACAACAGCAACAACAACAACAACGGAAAACAATAACAACAACTAAAAAGGGTGTGTTGGGGGAGCGCTCAGGGTCTTTATGAATAGATATATTTGAAAACATAGGAAAAGGAGCCTGAAGGGCCATTACTTTTAATTAATTTACGGCGAAATAGTCCGCCCTATTTTTCGTTTTATGCTTTATTTTTCAGCAATATATACTCTTCAAAAAAAAGTTCTTTGACACGTGCCTACTAAAAATCGATTTTTCTTTTTCTAAAACAGGACAAAAATTCGATTACTTTTGGCTTTTAGTGAAGGGTAATTGAAAATCAAGAAATTTAAGCGTATTGAAGTTGATCACTTACGTGACTGCATATCGACTTAAACGTCAAATTACGCAAAATCTGCAGTTCTCAAACAGAGCGTGCATCTTCAGATTCATTGGATGGTCCCAAAAGTTTTGCAATATGTTGTGAATGAAATGCCATTCCTGAAATGTTTTTGCAATAAAACATTTTTGCAGAGAATTGAAGTGAAAAATGGTTTAATTTACGGAGGAACAACGTCAAAGATCTAAAGGTCGTCATAAGGCAGACTTTATACGGCAAGCCGTTGTAAATGACTTGTTAGTTTGAGACAGACCCTCTCCAATACCTTGCACCACTTTTACTCGACTTACTACTTTATGTATGGAACCAGATAAGTCCGTCAGGTAAAAAGAACGTACGTCTAGCATGCCGAATACCGCACTGATATTTGGGTTACTTTAGTCTAAAAGCAATTTCAAGGACAATTCCGATCTGTACACGGCTTAAAATCTCCAGACTGATGTGGAACCAGATTCGATAGACCTGACTTGCTACAGCAAGTCAATTGCAACGTAACTATCTTAAATTAGGTCACCATTGCAAATGTTAGACCGAAAATCATTTGTACTATTTCAATTCAGTTAAAAGATGCCTGAGCTGCACTTTTCTTTCTTTATTTTCCAAGTGTATAGATATTTCTTGTCGTGGTTAAATATGTTTTCAATGTCAAAGAACTGATTTGAAGGGTAATGGTTAAAAAAGGATTACAGCCAAAGAAGGAAAATCTTCGTCCAGTATAGCTTAAACTGTAGCCAAAAACGTTTTATTACAAAAACATTTCAGGAATGGCATTTCATTCAGGAATGGCATTTCATTCACAACATAATGAAGAACTTTTGGGACCATCAAATTATTTAGAGCCCAAATTCGGAAAAAAACGAAAATGTTTCGAGTGAAAACCCAGTAGGCAAAATTTCAGTCTATTCCGACGGCTCAACCCAATTGTGTGTTGAAAAACAAAAACTGTTTTTATGGATTTGAACACATTAACAAGATAACTTGAAGTGAAAACCCATCAGGTCATTTTTCATGTGTTTCCGAAACACCTACCTCATTTCTAAAGGAACCTACCTTTCTCCCTTCACTCATTCTATAGTAGTTTCAAGGAAACCCGATAAATTTGAAACTTAGGTAGTGAACCCGCAACGTTTCAGAGGTCTTTAGCAATGTTAACCGAGGTTACCTAGTCATTTCATTAAGAAATCTCTGTTAACATTTTGAAAGATAAAACAAGAGTGCCATAGTCACAAAATACGCCGCCATTTTGCTGCTGTTTCACGAAAATAATTGTAGACACTACTTATTTTGACAGAACTAAATTCAAAATGACCAAGTTTCATTTAAATCAAGACAAAAAGTTAGGAGGAGTTGCCTTCACAGGCCTGCAATTTCAATAAGCCCCAGACACTTAGTTTTAAGGGGGCATAATTCAGGGAAATAAATGAGCCATAAAATCCTTGATCCATGTACATCTACAAATTATGATGATGACATTGACCATTCGAATTAAGAAAAAAAGTAAGGAGGAGTTGCGTTCAAAAGGCTGCAATTTCATAATCCCCCAGATACTAAGTTTGAAGGGGGCATAATTTAGGGTAAAATTAATGAACCATAAAATCCTTACTTCATGCTCATCTACCAATTTCGGGTATAACATCAACCAAGTTTCATTTAGATCCAGCCAGAAACTTAGGACGAGTTGCATTCACAAGGCTGCAATTTCAATAAGCCCCAGAGACTTTTTAAGGGGGCATAACTGAGGCAATTTGCCCAAGAGACTAAGTTTTTAAGGGGCAAAGCTCACGCAAAAATCAACGGACCATACAATCCTTCCTTCATGCACATCTACCCATTGAGGTGATTACATTAACCAAGTTTCAAGAAGATCCAGCCAGAAACTTAGGAGGAGTTGCGTTGACAAGAAAAGTTGACTGACATTAAGCCCCAGAGACTAAGTTTTTAAGGGGCATAACTCAGGCAAAATTCAACTAACTATAAAATCCTTCCTTCATGCACATCTACCAATTGAGGTGATAGTATTGACCAAGTTTCAAGAAGATCCAGCCAGAAACTTAGGAGGAGTTGTGTTGACAAGAAAAGTGGACGGACGGACGGGCGGACGGACGGATGGACGGACGGACGGACAGACAGAGAAGAATATACGTCCGCCTACGGCGTTGTATAAAAAATGGTGCAGAACTATAACGGGTGCACCACCTTAACCAACCCTTTTTTAACATTCATATGACCCTATAATCATCCTTTTAGTGAACGTTTTAAGGAAATGAGTTTATTTATCGCGTACACAAAATTTGATGAAAATCGTATTGTAAACAGAAGATCACAAAATAAGTCATGTTTTTCTTAACGTGGTTTTACTTTATTTTTTTATTATTGTTATTTATTTGATATTGAAATTTCGTATGAAAAACATGTCAATTTTGGTAAGCCCATTTCACGAAAAAGAACGACAGGCTTCCATCGATCATACATTCCATTTTAACTAGAATCTGCAACCCCATTTACACTTAAACCATTAAGTTGTAACTTTGTATGAAACTAGGAGAAATGTTCAACTTGCCTAATGCTAGGTTCCCACAGCCAACCTGGTCAACTCTATAGACTCGATCACCAAAACTTTTCGACAAAACTCGACCACAAGGCATATACGCGATTTATTCGCGTAAAACTCGACTCATACTCGAGCATTGGCGACCTTTCGTGATCGCAGCCTGACCATTATTCCGATGTTCACCCGATCATCCATATCTTAACTCGAGCGCTACTCGATTACTTTCCGACCATTTAGAAATCTACGATCGCTACCAGACCTTTACTCGACCGCAATCTTTCCTATTTCTACTCGATACTTCTGACTTTTACTTGTGTTCCAAACGATCTCTCCGCTTCTAGATAATCCATTGAATATCGATCGAGAAATGTCTAGAATAATCGAGTATCAGTTCAAGTACATTTTGAGAATAATCGTGTATAGGTCGAATAAAAGCTATTAACCCGATCACGCTATACACAATTGATTCACAATCAGGTCGATGATCCATCCCACCGATACACGATCGCTTCACAACCGCTCCTTGATAAATTTTCTACTCGATCGCTACACGAGAATAGTTCAGAATAATCGGATAATACTCCCAAACGATGCTGACAAATTCTTTCCCCCTACACACTTCCCTCGACAATCATGCTGTTCAAGTTCGATCAGTATTAGGAACATATATGGGGTGAATAGTGATTCAATAGACACATATTTTAATGAACTTAGCTTTATTTAAGCATAAAACACCAGGCTTGACACCTAGCGTTTAAAATTTTAACTGTAGATAACACATTTTTTTAATGTACATGTATTTTACAAGTATGGTGACATATTTCTGCCATGAGATGCAAGATAGCAGTATCATAAAAATTTAAACAATATCACGATAAGAAAATGTTTCCAGGAAATATTATCTCGTAAGTCAAAATTTTCTCGATAATACTATCGTGATATTTGTATCTTGCTTTTTTGCTACGACTATGCCAACCCACTACTAACATCAAGATAGAACTACCGCGAACCAAAAATTGACATTCACGGCATCTATATTAGGAATACGGCTTTCGGATTTATTTATTTCATTCGGCTCAGATAAATTCCAGTTTTTACTTTCAAGTCAACCGAACGAATTTTCTATCTATAGAAGTTTGAATATCTAACGAAAAAAAACTTTACCTTGATGTCAGTAGTGGGCCTTAATCGTTAAAAAAAGTGAGATAACACATAAAACTATATCATAATAGTTTATCAAGAAAATAAATATTTCTAATATCAAATTATTCTCATAAACTAAAAAAGACGAATCTTCAAATTTTGTAGAATAATAATATGATACTCAATCGAAATTAAATTAAATTATTACCTTGAAATCAAATAAGTCATACGAATTGGGATCCCTGATTTAACAAAGAAATAAGAATTTAAAAAAAGCCAATCATACATGGTCTTTACGATAAATACTGAATAAAGATAGACAATTGTTCTTTTCAAGATTAGATCAGTCATGATAATAATCTTTTAATGAAGGTGAAGCGTTAAGACATTTTTTATAAAACAATACCAAATTAAAATTGAAAGTGATGATCTTAAACAATTGATAACGTGATGAATAGTTGACGAACGACTTTGAAAAAAGTGATACCATATTGAGAAATTACTAGGGAAATGCATTATTAAATCTTTTGACTGAAAGGCAATTCACTTAAATGAATTAGATGTTTTCTGCTTGATCTGTTCCATTGGTTACGAGCAAATACTGTTTACTTTTGTTTTTGGAACAAGATGTCGATGGCTCAGCGCGATAAAGTAGTAAATCCCGATAAACATATACGGAGTCACAAATATTTCGCGTTGCGCCATCTATATGAAAGATACGCCCTTGAATTATAAAAACTGTTGTTTTATTTGTTGTTGTTGTTGTTGTTGTTGTTTTTAAATGAAATAACCTAACATGTTTTTTTTTATTATTATACTATTTTAGAATAAAAAAGTCAGTATAATAAAATCGGTTGTCAAAAGTCATCCGGGTTCTTTTTGTGAAAAGCTCTATCTATGGTGTTCTTGAAGAATCGCACAGATAGATCACAGAGAGATCACTACGTTGCGTGATAGTGATAAACCACAACATTTTAAACTTTAAGATTGCAAATCTGGTCTACAATATATCTTTTTAACTGATTTTAACTAAACTAATATGATGCATGAACATACTTTTCTTAATCAACCGTCACCTGTGATATATGTTTAAATCTAAAATTGTCATGGTTTTTTATATGAAGATGAAATTAATCTAAGAAATTAATGCAAAGTATTTTTTGATCAATTATTTTATCTTTTACCTAAGCCGCCGCCAAAGCGCAATGGTTACACATCGAACTACCATTCAAAAGGTCATGGGTTCGATCCCCGACTGCGACACTCATTTTTTCCGATTATTTGACTCCCACCAATAGGTTGATAATGGTAGACCTATGTGGGATAACAGCCGGGTGCTAGGAAAAGATGTGATGTTAGTACTGGTGTTGGGAATACCAGGAATCCGTTGTTAGATACTCCAGCCGCTGAGATGTAACTGAAAGATTGTTGAAAGCGGCGTTAAACTCAATACATACATACAAACAAACAAAATTACTTTTCCCGGAACATACACAATTAAAAAAAATAACTAAATAATATTCTTTACATAAAAGATTTTGGACGCATATTTATATAATTCATTTTCTTTCAAATCTAACAATTTTGATATATTTACCGGTTAAAATAGATCTAGCTAATCTATAGTCGAAAATACTTTGGTTCGTAAGAAGTGTATTCTTTTTATCATAAGTATGAAATTTAAAAGGAGCAATGACTCCAGAATTGTGTTTTACGGAGTAGTAATCCACTTCTCCTAATGCGATCTGTCCGTCTATGATGTTTTGATTTTACATGTACTTGCAAAAAATATCGATACGAAAATCTAAAAAGGACGCAAACTTCAATGATATGCAGCTATATGGTTCCCTTTACCCATCACTTTTATAAAGGATACATGAATTTCAAGATTGTTACTTCTTTTTGTGTATTTCAAGTTTGAAAAATAATACTGTGTGATAACTTTATATGTTTCATACGCACAAAGACTGACAATCGCAAATCAACATACACAATATTCTTCATTTTGGTACTTTATTTCCAGCTTTATCTATACTAGGAAACATTAGAAATATTATTGAAAATGTTTTAAGGTAGAATTTTGAAAATTCCACTGTTCATCTTAGTGTCTGGATCTGGTGACTTTCTTTGTGCAGTTAATATATATCTAAATCTACATTTTCAATTCATGATTTTGTTTTCATAAAAATAAAAATTAGCTCTTCCTAAAACGTGGCTTCACATGATTCGGTTCTATGATCAGGTAACCTAACTGGAGGGTCCTCTACAATAGTTACCTCATCAAATTCTATTAGTTCACACGCCTTGAATTCTTTTTCAAGTAAGTCTTGCGTTAGTTCATTTTTGGGTCCTATCTTAGACTCATAAAACAATGGTACACTACCAAGTCCGAGGGCTAAAATGGTTTGACGAAGATCAGAAATGTAATTTGACTGTTGAAAAGCAAGAAGGAATATAAAAGTACACGAAATATGAATTGAGTAAACGACTAGCCTAAGTAAAGCTTTACCAAACGAGACAATTATATTCCCTGGGCAAGCGAAGTTATTATTTTCCGCAACGCAGCGGAGTAAATTTTGGGGGAAAAGGGGAATTCCGGTCTCAGAAACTAAAAGAAAGCGACCTCGAAGTTTGTACTTTTTCTCTCCGAATAGGTCTTCGTAACAAAGCAATTCAACCGACTTATCATCTAAACAAACCAATTGTTGCGTTTTTAATGTTTTAGTGTTGATAATTATTTTTAGTATATTTTGTGCAAAATCTCGATACTGCTTGCAGACATGAAAATAAAGGAAACATGCGAGATACGATATCAGACTGAAAAAAGGCATGCATATGTGAATGAAAAGATCTGAGTTAAGAAAAGCGCCAAACATGCTATTGATCCATCTTAAGCAAAATACCACTGAATCATATTGAACGGAACATATTCCGATGACAACAAGTACTTTTATTAGGATTGTTATAACCATACAAATGAAAGCGACAATGAAAAAGAAAAGAAATCGACAATCAGTAAATCTATGTGGATTTTTTTTCGCCAGGAGAAATTTACATTTCGAAAACAAAAAACGTACAAAAAATAAAGAAAATAGGAAAACAGTGTATGATATACCGAAGGTAACAATGGCAGTCGATTTACTCGAAATATATGTGTTCAATTGTGTGACATTGAAATACTCCAAAAATGATTCGGTGATATGAAAAAGCTTTTCACTTGAATCCATCGACATATTTCTCATTTGTAGATCAAACATTTGTACCTGATGGTTTTCATTTATGACGTCAAAGAAGAACACCGTTCTTGAAATCAGTGGTATAAATGGAACAATAAGACATACTGAAGTTTTCAAAACAACCACATTGATTTCGACAAATGCATTGTTCAAGCATACATCAGGTAGAAATGAAAATAAACTCGCTTGAGTGTATCTCATCGCCATTATGCCTGTAATTTTTACTTGTAATTTGCCTTTGGATAAGGTGCTGCCGATATTCGTATATTTGGTCGCATTTATTGATAATTCTTCATGTTCATATTCATAAGAAGCGTTTTGACTTTTTACCGCGTTAAAGCATGGCAAAAATGGTAAAAGTGGGACGCGAAATAGAACCGCTGTCCAAAATAGTGCAAATATGTAAATTAGTGTTATTGACACTGTCAACCATGCGTTTTCTTGTATAGTTTTACACTGAATTTCATTTTGGTGTTTTTCACAACAAGAATATTTCACGTCTTTAACATGTGCAGGTTGCTTATCGTCATGAACTAGATGCCGATAACATAACTTCACATCGGATGTAACTTCAACATCCGAACCATGCAAACTGTTCATCACCATATTTGTAAGAAGGTCTTGTACCTTATCAGTTGAAGTTTTTAGGGCTGAGAAACAGGCACTTGGATTTTGGTGAAGTTTCGCAGTGACATCTTTAACGCCTATTCCAAGAGTTTCCAACGATATTCCGATGTAAGTATCTTTCAAAAGTAGCAACGATTCGCCAGCAGGACTATCGGTCAGTATCCATTCTGTCGGGTTGAACATCATTCTCTTAGCTTTATAGAAGATATTTTCGATGTCTCCTTCTATTTGTATGGTAAATCGAACAAGGGTTACACCTTTTTCAAAATATCGATTTATTTCAGGAATGACACTCTGTTTCTCCAGATTAAGATAACAGCTTCTTTCAATACCATGGTGCAAAGACGCCTTCCCCGTTTCATTTAATAACGTTCCATGAACCTCCAAATTTGCTATTAGCAATAACAAGCTTGCACTTTTCATCAACGTGTCCATCTTCATCTTGAATCAAGCTGTCACTAGTATATTTTATCTATAACAGTTCTGACTTTCAAAGTTTTGTTTTAAATATCTGTCTTAAGTTTCACTTGGATAATATAATTAAAGCGAGTAATGCTCCAACAAAAAGTCGAACACCTTATGATGTACATGCAATGAAGAAATGAATTGCAACGAAGATTCTTCCGTTTATATAAATTTCGTTATTCTATTTACATAGCTGTGGTCGAAACTAAATGACGTATCGCTATACCATTCATAACGAATGACAAAGGCGAGAAAAATTCAGAGGGGCGACTCACAAGTAGGCATACTTCGTGCACCTACGCGATTATATGGAAATAAGGTATAGTGCTTTTTCACTTTAACTTGGTCTTGTGTGATTTATTTAGCTTTATTAGCCGTGGGTAAAACAGCAGGGCATTTACTTATTATTTCTTATTTTTCTACCAAGTTCCTTTCTGTTGAGTCGACTGTCTTTGTACACGACTATAAATTAGGCAATGTCTATTTAGAGCACGTATACTTGTAGGTTTGTGAACTATGTATAATCATCATTTCAATAAGTGCTTAAGAAATGCAATAAATACTCAAGAATCGTATTCCTAACACCTAATTCACGTTTGGCCTGCGCAGCCCGTACGGCGCCCATAATTCACCGTAACTAAGCCCCCAAAGTGCCCGTGCGAAGGCACCAGGTGTATATGCGATCATCATACCGATGATAGGGTGCCCTAGACCTTGTGAAAAGAATGATTTACAACAATTCAAAATCTGCAAGACTGTACACAGGCCGTAGGTCGAACACGTGTAAAGGTATCGCAAGTTCGCCAAACGGACATCGTGCGGTCATCGTGCGATGTTTGGTTAGATTGTTATAGTATTATCCTACAGCCCCAGCTCGTGAATCGAACGGCGGTGGTCAATCGATATTACCATACGATCGCCTCGTGGGCACACTAATTATTCATGTGACAGGACAATGAAAAGCCGCACGGCCACAGCATAATTTTGTGAACACAAAGGACACGAAAACTAAAATCGTACGGTGTAAAATTTAACATACTAAAAATCATCACAAGATGTAATAGTGTACGGCGTCTATGGCAATTGTAAACCAGGGGCCTGTTTCAAGGAAGTTCATACGATTATTATATGATCGTATCGCAATCGTACGATTTTAAGTGGATCCAAGATCTTCTTTTTTTCGTATTTGAAGAGATTGTCGTATCGTGAAATTCACATCACAGATAGTCGTAAATCTAACGGTTTTGATTTTGTAAGATTATAACTTTTCGTTTTTAGCCCAAGGCCACTGGGGCTATTATTTTCGGCGCTGTCTCCGTCCGTCCATGCGTCCAGTCGTGAACCTTTTCTTTAAATATCTTCACCTCAAAACTACAACCTATCTTGTGTTACGAAGGAAGACCAGGAAAGCGATAATAAAGATTCGTTATAAATGTTTTCTTTTGTTAAGTACGAGAATGAATAAGAAAAACTACGTAGACTTATGGTAAATATTTTTTTATTTTACAGATTTCGAAAAGGAAAGTACACTGTTATTGAATAAGTGCGTTTTCTGATTATCATGTTAATTTTGAAGCAATCTAACTAGTTTGTCACCCGTGGCCAATATAAACATTATGAAAACGTGTAGTAATAGATACCGGCGTACGACGTTAAAGTAACGCTACAGTATTGACAAATTCCGTTGAAAGCCAGCACTTTTCAAAATAGTCAACATTCAACGCAATTTCTGTATAATTACAAGATAAATAGAACGATTTTTCTTCTTGAACTCTGTCTCGGTTTAAAACCTAATTTATATTTGGCTTACGGAGCCTGTTAGTCCATGAGCCAGAATGGGTTTTGTTCCCCCCCCCCCCCAGGGGGAATTTTGTAGACCATGTTTTTCTGAAAGTCCATGGTATGTAGAACATTTTGAGACATGTTAGCACTCTGGCGAGTGGGGCTTTTGTAAGATACGTTACTTTAAAGTAGCACACCCCTCAAAATTTTGAAAATGAATTTTAAAAGAGTACCCAAAAATTGAAGATAAAATGACAAAAAGTTGACTTCTTATACATATATTTGTGTTACTGATTAACTGTAGGGTCCATTTATGGAATTTTTTGAACAATCTGGCCATCTTAAGAGTCGTGATATTGCAGTAAAATACGTTACCCTTAAATTTCAAAGAAAACTATGAATATAGAAATAAATTGTCTATCCCTGCCTCACTGGGAATTTTGTTATTATTGCCTGTTTGATAGTCCATGGTATATAGAACATTTTGAGACTTGATAGCACTCTGACAAGTGGGGCGTTAGTGAGATACGTTACCTCAAAGTGAATTACCTATCAAATTTTCAAGACAAGATTTTAGGTTTGTACAGTGAAAAAATGAGTCAAAATGACCAGAAGTGATCTTTTAATACCAAAGTTTATGTTGCTGAATGTATGTAGAGCAAATTCATACTAATACTTTGTAAATAAATCCCCATTGAAGGCATGATATGGAAGTAAAATACGTTACTTTTGAATTTCAAAGAAAGGCACATAGATAGGAATGATTTTTCCATAGCTGCCCCATTGGGAAGATTGTTAGCATTGCTTTTCTAAAAGCCTATGCAATGTTGAGCATTTTGAAACTTGTTAGCAGTCTGGCCACTGGGGCAATTGCGAGATACGTTACTTTAAAGAAATCGACCCATAAAATTTTCATAAAATTTCAGTTGTTTGTCTTGTTATAGAAATTACCTGTAATTTAGTAAATATTAAATGATATTTTGTGTTTTGTTAATGATATTTGTGATTCTGGAGTTAGTTGAAGCTCATTTACATTATGACTTGAAAAATATAGCCCTTACAAGCAATGCATGGGAGTAAAATACGTTACATTTAAATTTCAATTTAATGCATTCAAAAGAAATGTTATATTCATAAATGCTCTCCTGAATGATTCGTTTACTGTGTTTTTCTATAAGCTTCTGTTCTTTGGGAGATTTTAATTTTTTTTCATGCATCTGCCAATCAAGCTATTTGCAAAATACGTTACTCTAAAGTAACGAATTTACCCATCAATTACCATAGGCTTATTCATATCTCATCTGATTGCAATTATTGTAAAATCCCTCATTGTCTAAATCAACTTAAAACCACAACTGTTTAAAGTTGTTTTTTTTAAGGTATCAATATAAATTTTAATCATTTCAAGTCTCATTGTGGTTTTAAACGCATGCAAAATACGTTACCATTTATTTATAAGTATAATTATTATTGAGCCGCTATCATAGTTTATGGAAATGCACCAAATTCAATGTTGAGGCAGCTTCCAAACACACTGTTGAGGCAGCTTATGGTTTCTTCTATGTTTGAGGCTTTTTTTTCACATTTTTAGAATAAAAAACAAGTTATATATGTTACTTCTGATGATAAGAGACAGTTTTCATTGTGAAAAATGATGACACATAGATGAAAAAAGCGGTTCCTACAATATTTTTTATGCAATATTTCCATCAATTTAGTACAGAAAAGTTAAAAATATTTCTTAGAGTTGATCATGATCGTAGCCCAGTTGGTAGCACATTGGATTTGGTAGCGCAGTTGACTCCATATCATAGGTAAGCCGCCGTCATAGCGCAGTTGGTAGCGCGTCGGACTGTCAATCCAGAGGTCACGGGTTCGATCCCCGACGGCGGCACTCATTCTTTCCGACTATTTGTCTCTCACCAATGGGTGGATAATCGTAGACCTATGTGAGATAGCAGCTGGAGGCTAGGAAAGGATGTGGTGGTTGTACTGGTGAGAGAAATACCAGTAAACCATTGTTAGGTGCTCCAGCCGCTGCGATATAACTGAAATAATGTTGAAAGCGGCGTAAAACTCCATTCAATCAATCAATCCATATCATAGGTACAAGGTTTCATCAGCCAGTACAAACGAGTTGATTATCATTCATCTTCGTCGTATAAGCAGCTAGAGGCTTTAAAAGGATGATGTAATGAATGGAATAATGCGCACGATAAATACAAGGAATTCATGGTTAGGTGGATAAGCCACCTTGATATGAGTGTTATACTGTTAAAATGGCCTGAAAATTCTTTGAAGCATTTTAGCTCTCTATAGTTTCCAATTGAATGCAAAAGTACATTGCAAGCAATCCTAGTTTCGCCAAGAAACTGTGCAATTCAGATCAATACTGAAAATTTACATGAGTATGACCATATCATATTCAAATGAATAGAACATTGCCATATACATTTTGATTTAGCTATCAAAGAGAGTAAAATATGTTACATTTAAAAGACCTTTTTTTAGAAAATAAAACATAATTGCTGCTTCCAAAGGACAATTAGATGCACACCAATTGTTATGCTCTTGAACATAATTAGTTCTTACAAAAGTAAAGATTTTAGTAAAACAAAGTAACTTAAAAAATGCTTTAACTTTGAACTAGATACAAACTACAAGTACTTTTTATGTAGAAAGAAACATATCTTAGATAGAATTAGAGCTTCTTTTTATATCTTACATCCTGAAACATTAAATGAATAATGATGAATTGCAAAAGCAATAGAATTTCATCAATATCAAGCCCTCATTCAAATACAACGCAAGACTTGATTCATAAAAATAAGAAAATTGCATGATGGGTCTATAAGTCGCATGCTTAGAAGAGCTTTATAGGTGTTAATGTGCACATGGCTGGTGATTTAACATTCTATTTGCATTCCTGTTTGACATTGCTGGCTAACTTTCAGTATACATGTACATGCAGTTTGTGTTAAAGTAGAGAAAAGAATTGAAAAATGCCCATTCTAATTAATATACTCATGGTTCTTGGGCATAATTCTCATATTTTTCTCATGTGCACAAGTACAAGACTCTTCTACTAACCATTAAGTTTTATTCTAACCACTTGGCCAACATTCCAGACAAACAATTTGAAAAACATGCAGTAAAACCAAAATATCCATTTTAATCAAAGAGAAACAATAGGTTTTATTTAAATGGCTACAGTATTGACACTGAAGTGCATTTAAGATAATTGTGACTTGTTTCATACAAATGGTAACATACGTTACTAGATTATGACCATCGGTATTCTGTTTCAAAACATCTAGAGGCAACGAATAAAACCATGCACGAAATTAGAGATAAATGATATACATGCTTAAGTGACTAAGTTATTTTGAAAAAAGTTTCAATTAATTAAATTATTTTAGCTGTCATGCTACATTGTGTGATTGATAGATACGTAATTGCACTGAGTAGATATTTCCCTATGATGAAATTAAACAATGGGTACAGTACAACACAAAGTACATATCCATATCTATTAAAAAGCCAGTATTTGTATTGAATATTTCAAGATGTTTGTAATTTCTAATGTAAAATGATTATCAAGATCTGAGCTGATTTAGAAGGGTGTAGGTATTTTGATTTCAGCAAACTTGGTATACATGTATTAATGATTTGGCTATTTCAATTATCAAATCTTGTTATCAAATTTTTAACCTTGTGGGATCCCGGATGGGATACTACAAATGATACTAACTTCAATTTGTGTGATTTATCACTTTACATTAAAAGACAATATGTAAAAACTAGCATTTAATAAGAATTTCCTTCTTGGATGTTCAAAGATATAACATTGACTTCTCAATTAAGGTTTAAATTTTAATACCATAAGTGCTACGGGATCTTTGATCTTTTGTTGGTCACACATTTTCATTCAGTACCGATGCATTTTCTAAGAAACAGAACTGAGAGCTATAAATTCAAAGAATTTTAATCCTTATTTATAAAAAATAAAGCAGTTTAAACGGGTTTTGGTAAAATATTTTCAGGTAACGTATGTTACACCATTCCTTTAGAGACAAAAAGCATTTGTTGTTATAAGAACATCAGTTATAAATGATATTCTTGTTTTATTTTGCCTGATCAAAGTAGTAAATTGCACCTGCCATTCTCATTTCTGCTTATGAACGGCATATGAAATTACATTGTATTTAGGGCTTGAAATGACATGTGCTCAAATCTTTTCATTACTACGCATAAAACAAGTAATATGCAGGCCTATATAAACTATATAAATATGAATTCATCATATTATCTTGTGAATTTTGCCAACAAGTGTTGACTTTGAATATTTTTGGCGCCCAAATGCCAACATCTTTATATAGGCGAATATTGAGAAACAATTTTGTAATTGTAACGTATATTTCACCTTTTTTTCTTGAATCATACAGGATTCTGTGGATGATTTATCACCCATACTCAAGAATCATGTATGAGATAGTACTAAAAATCGCAATTTGCTCAAAGAATTTCACAGAATTGGAGCAAAATGTAGCATTTAATAAGGATCTAAGGTGGGTGATTTCAAGGTAACGTATCTTACAAAAGCCCCACTCGCCAGAGTGCTAACATGTCTTAAAATGTTGCTTATACATGTACCTTTCAGAAAATCATAGTGTACAAAATTCCCCCTGGGGGGGGGGGGGGAACAGGGGTCCCAGTAGCCCATAGTCTATGTGCGGCGCCCGTAAACTCGCTATAAATCAAAAATGTTGCGATGCCAGTACGAGTTGAATGTTTCATATTACAAGATTACTTTACATTAACGATGTGTGATTTTGAGACAAGTCCCATCTATATTACGCTTGCTTTTAGCTTGTTTGCAAATAACTTGTACCTTTGTTATATTAAAATCAAAGTACTGAAAGTACTGATAAGTTGGAATGCGTTCAAGAGACTATGTAACTTTTTGTAACAGTTTCATCCAAATCGGTCCATAAATGGAGGAGGAGTTGCGTTCACAAGACTTTTCAAATGAAGTCCTCTTTTTCCATGACACGGCTAATATTCATCAAACCGCACTAGGTCAGATGACTAGGAACTTTCTGAGAAAGTTTCATCCAAATCGGTCCATAAATGAGGGAGAAGTTGTGTTAACAAGATTTTTTTTTACATGAAGGCTCTTTTTCCATGACGCGGCCGAAATTAACCAAACCGTGACTTTATGCGCAAGGTCAGGTTATTAGGAACATTCTGTGAAAGTTTCATCCAAATCCAACTAGGAATTTTGGAGAAGCTATGCTCACAAGAAAAGTGGACGTACGGACGGACGGACGGACGGAGAAGATGGCGCCAATATACGACCGCCTCCAGCTGCGTATAACGATGAAATCCGAGAAAATACTATGCTTGCACAGTCAAAATTCAAGACTAGCATTTAGGTAACGCAAATTTATGCGTAAATTAAACGATACATGTTTTTAAAAGCCTAAAATGTTTCTTGAAAGCCAATTTCAATCGTACGATTGCAATACGATCAAGTTTCGGTCGTAGGACCTTTCTTGAACGTGGCCCCCGAAGGCAAAACACGTGGGGTTGGTAAACTCGTTCAGATATTTGATAAAAACAAAGGCTGTAGTTAACTTGTGAAAATCTTCAATAATATTTAAAGAATTGCGCACGTGCCTATTTTTGCACAAGTGAATTTATGAATTTTAAAGAAAATGGACAAAAGCAGAAAGAGAAGATAAATGTTTGCCTATAGACCCGCAATTTAGAGTGAGTGATCAAAGGTAAATTTTGTCTATATAGGTATAGACAAAATTGACCTTTGGTCTATCACTTAAACTTGTGGATCTTTACCTTCATCGATCCTTGCTGCGTCCACCATCAAGTGAAATTGTCTCGATTTAGAAATGGGGTTCGCTCTTTTTAAAAGAAGTAATAAAAAGAGAATATTTGCTGGATCGGGTTGTTAATACAAATAAATAATCTGCAGATTTTGCGCGTTTCTAATAATGGTTTACGAAACAATTAGATAAAAACGACGGACGGCGCACGACACACGACGGACGACGGACATTCAATGATCACAAAAGCTCACCTTGAGCACGATGTGCTCAGGTGAACTAAAAAAAAACCATTTGAACTACGGTATTTTGTTGAAGTATGTAAGAAGTTCTTTCAGAAAGAGAAACTAGACCTCTAAAAGAAGTTGTTACATAATTCTACGAAAAACAGGTCGCGACGTTACCAAATAAGCAGATCACGTGATTGGCTTGTGCTTTTGCCACAATTCTACGAAAAACAGGTCGCGTATTACCAAATAAGCAGATAACGTGATTGGACAGTGCTGTTATCAATAGCTTACTTTATTGGACTTGACTTATCACATGATTTCCAAATATAGTAATGCAAACATTTGCTACTAGTAAGTTCGTACGCAAGTTTCAATATATTTCGTTTAAAACATAAATTAGCGTGTTAATAATTTACATGAAGTGATAGTTGTGTAATTGTTCAACATTATTACTTCTTGATGAAATAAACTGTATGTCTGTGTCAAGTTGAGATATACAAAATAGGCCGGAGTGTATTCACATCCTGTTCACGTGATATGTGTTAGCAAAAAACCCGAAATGAAATTATCTTGTGTTCATTTTGCGGTTTTGTTAAATCTAAGTTGGAATTGCTCCGCATTCCAACTTAAATATGGAGTGTCCCGGGTAGAGCTACACATGATACTTTGGAGCCCATTTTCATACTTGGCGAGATGAAAACCAGTAAAAAAAATCTCTATTGTTTAAACAAGAAGACATGGCTATATCATTATTTCACAATTATTTTTCGCTCAATTCAGAAATAAAAAATACAGGTGAAACGTCTGCGAATATAATTATCAACCCCCGTACATGAAGTATACGTCGTTGTCCCTTTTGTTTCTCTTTTCTTTGTTTCATAGTTGTTTTGAAAAAAATTTCCTCATTTAAGAATCTATTATTAGTTCATTACCTCATTACCACGCCTGTTAAAGATGATTTGTATTTTCATTAAGGTAGCATAACATAACAAAACATATACTTTATTTCACTAAAGTACATTCAAATTGTACATTGATAGGAATTGCAATTGTATATAAAGCAAACATTTGTGAGAAAGGATGATCTTTGATCCTGATTAATGCTGGTTCTGTTTTTTTTAATTATAAGCGGTTAGTTGTCTTATCTAAGACATATGTAAGTATATTGATAGGTGAGATTTTTCGTAAGTCGGGAAAATCCCAGTACCGTATTGCCAGATGTAGGTAAAGTCTGGGGCAGATATATATAAATATTTTCCTTCAAACTCTTTCTTTTTTTCCCGATTTTTAATCGAATTAAACGCCAAATAATATATACTATTTATATAGCGGTTGCTCGGTATTTCAGCATTTACTGTCTCACAAAGCACAGATAATGTGCGGATTGCCAAATTATCGCAATTACAGTTTGTATATAACTGCAGTTACATCGTTTTGGTTCAACAGCTTTTTATATTGATTATTGTCAGGCGGTCGTTTAGGAGACGTAAATCCCTCACCCCTCCGTATATGCTGAAGTTTCGAGGACCCAAAGGCTAGTAGCCTAAATCGTGAGCATGTTTATTATTATTCAAATTAGAACCAAAAGACACGTCAGATAATTCATCTACTTCACTATTCTCGGACAAAGAGAAAGCGTTCGGCACATTTTAGAATTGTCGTTCTATTACATGTTGAAAGGAAATTTGGATTGGCGTTCTTTTTGACGACAGTATACTTTTGTTACACGATTAAGAGAGTGATCAAACAGTACTATTTTTTTATGTTTTCTTGTTTTTATTCAAATGTCAATCACTTGTGTGAAAGGCACAGAATAAAACGATATAAAACAATAGACGTGTACGATATGAAATTTAATCAAGAACTGGACAAAGGGTTATAGAGTATATAAATTTTATACATGTGACGCATGCAACATTCATATCAAATTACAATAGCTAGACCAGTCCATTACACTATTTAGACCGAATTGACGTTCGATCGTCATGAAGTTGTACAAGTCCTACCGCCCAACACTGAAAGTGGCGTCATACTTTGTTTAATTTATTACTGTTTAAGGACGATTGCTAGAATTAATTTTCGAAGATACAATTTTTTTTTATTTTTTCATATTTTGTTGATTAAAGTATGCCGATTGCAAAAATGGAAAGAAAAAAGGGGTTCACCCAATCAGATTTTTCGTAAAACGTCATAGAATGCCATAGGTATCGAGTAAATTTTTGTCCGATTTTTTACCGATTTTCATTTCTTAGTAATTACATAAAACCGTAACACAATCAAATCTAATCAAACAACTTATATCAATTTTATTTTAATTTCATAGATAGGAAGTTATTTGCACTCAATCTAATACACAATTATCGATTGAAAGGAAAAATAATGATTTTTTACGTATTTTTTTCCAATGCGTAAAAACTGGTAAATAGAAAATGAACGAGAATATTTTCAAAATTTATAGCTTTTGATCAAATTTCTCAAAAACTCTGTGATAGATAATTTAAAACTGGTATATAGAAAATGAACGAGAAGATTTTCAAAATTTATAGCTTTTGATCTAATTTCTCAAAAACTCTGTGATAGATAATTTTATTTTTTCTATATTTTTTAGATAAGTATATGTTCGTGTGATATTGATATAAAAAAGGTATGGTCACCGTGCAAATGTTTGAGAAAAAATGCAAAATTCTAGGTCACTCAGTTTTGACGCTAAGGAAATAATCACTCCAGATTGTTTTTCTCATACCAATTTTATGTACAAAATCAATGATATTCAATCCTTCTTAAATTAATCGATTATGGAGTTGAGTTCCTCAACAATTAGGGTATCACTTTGTTTTGCGTCAACGAATCCTAAGGTCAAATCATATGAAAAAGTCAAGATCATATGTCAAGGCCAACGTTACATAAATCACGCAAAAATCTAGTGTTTTCAAAAATCTTCTAGCCTGTTGATAATAGAATACTCACACATGGAATAGTAATTGATCTTGTCAGTAAGCATCATCAAATTCCCTGATCGAAGTCATATGATGAGATCAATGTCATCTATCTCGCTCACACCCCTATCCCCCAATAAAATTTCAAATACACCCAGGTCTGTTAAAAAATAAACCAAAAATTGAAAATTAAAAATCTGACAAGATCATTTGACAACGACAGATCGTTTTTCAAGGTCAAACTTTCAAAAATTAACCCCGTCAAAATGAAACGTGACGGTTCCATGTAGTGATAGGATTAATTAATCGTCTTCATGAAAGCATTTTCCGCGAAATATAGAAATTTAGATGGGTTTTGTAGTGTTTTCGTTACGTCCAAGATAAGTGCAAGTTTGGAGCGCATACTCCTTTTTGAAGAGTTCGATGCGCAAAGACGTTGCGCAAGAACGAACGCCCGAAATCGTCCTTAATAAACAGTTAAATAGTTAATTATAGTAAAACACGCGATCTTCATAATCATGGGAAAAAGCTCAAGTGGATTGAAGGCAGGTACGTGATCTCTTGACTTATCCTGATAGAACGTCAGTGGGCCGAAACAACGTAACACATGAAACCATTTCTGTTTGGGGTTTTTTTGTTGTTGTTGTTGTTTTTACATAAATTTTTATTCATACATAGTGCTTGCACCTTTGCCTTTTTTTCTTAATAACCACATTTCAGTATTTTTCTCAGTCTACTATTTTCATGTTGTTGTTTTTTGGGGTTTTTTTACAATCTTGTATTATTTGAATAACAAAAAATAAACAGATAATCTTTTTTACAAAAATAACTCGAATCTGCTTCTCTCATATTAGGTATGTAGCATCATCTAGTGGCCCTCTACCAAGTTTGTTCATAATAAGACCCCAGGATCATATTTGGGCTCCACCTGGGCGCAGCCCTTTTTACATAGAACCAAAGGGCGAAAATCTTTTAAAATCTTCTTTTCCGAAACCAGAGGGCACACAGCTTTCATATTTGTTATGTAGCATCATCTAGTTGGCCCCTTACAAATTTGTTAATATCAAGACCCTTGGGTCATATTTGGGCTCCAAGAGGGCGCATCCCTTTTAGCTCAACTGAGCATGATGGGTGAAAATAGGAAAACATTCAAAAATCTTTTTCTCTGAAACCAGAAGGCAGACAGCTTTCAAATTTATTTTGTAGCATCTTTTAATGGACCTTTACCAAGTTTGTTCATATCAAGACCCTGGGGTCACATTTGGGCTCCACCCAGGTGCATCCCGTTTTACAAAGAATCAAAGAGCAAAAAGGCATATCTGTCTCGCTCTTGGCTGAAAACATTCCATGGTATTGATCTTATGTAGAAATGATCTCCTTTTTGACATCTGCCTATTTAAAGTGATGTCCCAGGGGTCAAAGAGATGCAGGTGAGCGATCTAGGACCATCATGGTTCTCTTGTTAATAAAGATGTTAGGTATGGTACAACACCAACCATAATATTGTGCAATATTTTCTTCGATTTATTTCAAATTATAGTTTTCAGTCAATGATCCATAACAAATAAGTATGAATTTATCATTTATGAAATAGAAATTGCTAAATAACCTTACAGGTATATAAACTATCAATGTCAGTATATGTTGTGATAACACACAATACCTTATACAGATCTACACGTTTACAAAATTAGAATGACCTATTTGTTTATATGATAAGTCAAAATAAGTTACCTGCATAACTACGTTTTGGGCCTGAGTTTTATACCAACGTGAGCCAATCTTATCAAACTGTCATGCTGTTGCTTGTTCTGCACAAAATGACCCTTTTTCACAATGTTTTGGCTATACCGCTATAGCAATGGCAGTCTATTGTTGCTTAACTGGTTGTGCCCAGAATTAGCTTTTGATATATAATATCCCTGTACATACCGCTTTTTCTTTTGGCAAATGAAGTGCCCTTAAAATTGGGTTTCAAACACTTCACATGAACCTGAATCTTCGAACCAGTGTCATATCCTTTCCTGTAAGTAGTGTCTTGCGAACTGAGCTAATTTCAACAGTGAATTGTTCGCATTTTAATTAATAATAAAAAATTCAACAAAACAATAGCAATGTCAACAAAGATTGACGTCACTTGCAATATTAGTTGGTTTGGTTGATCTGTAGTAGGTACTAGATCCAATAACGTGAAGAAATATATTTTGTTGTTTGTACCAAGGGGACAAGGTAATTGCAGGTGATGACTTAAACATCGCAACAGATTATGTGGAATGTACTAGTTATAACGTTTAGTCTCATTTCGATGATATAATTTATAATTGGATCTTTTCATGTCGGGTTGTTGCTTATTCTTTCTTTTTGTTTGAATTATAACTAACAAATAACAACATAATCGTGCCGAGATGGCTTTATCCCCTGTTTCCCGTCCTTGTTCGAAACGAAAAAAAAAAACGAGGAATGGGGTATCGATGATATTACAAAATTACAGCAATAAAGTATTTATATTACATTAAATCAAGGACACGTGGATACAGCTATGAAGAAAGGCAATCTATGTTAAAAGGGTGTTTAATAAAAAGATTTTGATCTATTTGGTTATTGGGCCATTGAGAAATTCAGTCGTCTGGTAATAAGTTAAATTAAGTTATTCGCGTTGGTAGGTTGTTCACGGTGGTACGTGTTTACGTTTTGATTATAATTGGGCTAAATATAGAAACATTTCATTGATTTGTAACGTTGACTATTCGTAAATCGTGGTTGATGCCAGTTTTGCAAAGAGCCAATCAGAATATCCACGTGACGAGGTATATAAACTGTTTATTTTCCGTGAATGAAATCGTAAAATCATGAATGATCGACGAATTTCGCCGATTAATCAGATTTAAGTGGTCACCGGGTATATGTCTACTTTTCAGACCTGTGGTGTAGAGGTTAAGGCATCTGCTTCTGAAACAAGAGACCCCAAGTTCAAACCGAGTAAGAGGAAGTATAATTTTCCGCCTCAAGTTTTCTACTTTTCATGGCGTGATTTATTCTAAAAAAATACATAACCGTTTTTTCCTTCGAAGAAATTGTTATTATTAGAGCTATCATTAAATTCAAAATCCCAATGGGTTCTTCCAGGTTTAGGGGTCACAGGTTGTAGGAAAATCCGTTTCTACAGCCATTTGGAGAAGATAGGGTCATTTCGTGTTCATAGACACTTACCAGCTCCTTTTTTTTTTTTTTTTTTTTTTCTTGAAATTTATTTATAAGCGAAAAATTTTTGAACACATTTTTAAAAATGTCAATCATTTGACCAATATTTGGGCGCGTCTATCTAGGTCCGTGTTGGTAGATGTAGGTTACGGATTGCCTTTGTAGATATCGCTTCGAAAATATTAATGTGATTTTTGGCACGTCTCAGTAGTTATTAGCTTATGTGAATCGTGATTTGTGAATTGCTAAACTGGCAGCCCGATGTATGAATAGATCAGGGGAGATCCCGTTATAAAAGAAGTATCCCATGCTTGTGGCCCGGGTTCGATTCCCGAGACAACCATATTTTTTGTTAGAGCGTATGGACTGTTCAAAGGGATTTTTTCTGATTTCTTTTTTCTTCTTTAATCAGTCAGTTTAAATATTAAGTAAAGTAATTCAAACAGACAAATATGTCTCATATTGCTCAGTTGTGTTGATTACACAGGGAATCAGTTGATATAGTTGTAAGTTAAAGTATAATAAGATATAATGAGAACTGTAAAGAGGACTCTCTGAATAATTCGCACTCTGTTTTTATACGCCGCCGGAGGCGGACGTATATTGGCGTCATCTTCTCCGTCTGTCCGTCCGTATGTACGTACGCCGTCCACTTTTCTTGTCAACGCAATTGGTAGATGTGCATAAAGGAAGGATTTTATGGTTCGTTGATTTTTGCCTGAGTTATGCCCCTTAAAAACTTAGTCTCTGGGGCTTATTGCCTCAGTTATGCCCCTTAAAATTTAGTCTCTGGGGCTTATTGAAATTGCAGCCTTGTGAATGCAACTCTTCCTAAGTTTCTGGCTGGATCTAAATGAAACTTGATGGATGTTATAACCGAAATTTGTAGATGAGCATGAAGTAAGGATTTTATGGTTCATTATTTTTACCCTAAATTATGCTCCCTTAAAACTTAGTATCTTGGGCTTATTGAAATTGCAGCCTTTTGAACGCAACTCCTCCTAACTTTTTGTCTTTATTTAAATGAAACTTGGTCAATGTCATCACCATAATTTGTAGATGTACATGGATCAAGGATTTTATGGCTCATTTATTTCCCTGAATTATGCCCCCTTAAAATTTAGTGTCTGGGGCCTATTGAAATTGCAGCCTTGTGAACGCAACTCCTATCTTTTTGTCTTGATTTAAATGAAACTTAGTCATTTTGAATTTGGTTCTGTCAAAATAAGTAGTGTCTACAATTATTTTCGTGAAACAGCAGCAAAGTGGCGGCGTATTTTGTGACTATGGCACTCTTGTTAATTAAAAAGCGTTACTTGCATTTGAATTTTGCTGAACTATTTTACTCATGAAAGCACGGACCGTATGTACAACAATGCTATGTAAATTGTGAAATAGATGGACATGAAACTCTTCAAAAGACTATTTTGACCCCTGACACATACAAATCTGCCAATGCATATTTTGTAAAATGGTCAGTCATCACTAGTAAGTTCGATATTCCTCCTTTCGCTGGTTCCAATGTCAAGTAGTCGACAACAAAGAAAAAGTCGCTTTATCCGATCTGCAACACGACAAAACAATAATTATAAAGGACGCAGATAAAGGGCGTACTGTAGTTATAATGAATACCAATAACTACAAAGACATGGCGGAGACTATTCTACTACAAGATGAAGAATATTATGAAAAAATAACCATAGATCCACTTAAAAGGGATAAAATCAGCTACAATACAATTCTTCACAGACGAGAAAAGCAATATAAATACTTAAAATACTTTGAAATAATACATAAGAAATTCTATGGACTTCCGAAGGTGCACAGATGTGAAGAAATAAGCAAACATTGCAAAATATTTATTAACTCAATAGTTGAAATTGGAGAAGTTAAAACACTTAAATTACGACCTATAACAGCAGGACCTTCAGTCCGGACTCAGCAAACCTAATCGATATCGTTCTAAAACCGTTAGTGAAATTTGTACCCAGTTTCCTAGAAGATACAACGGATTTCTTAAAACAGCTACAACCAACGGTAGCGGTGCATTCTAAATTAGTTACAATTGATGTGGAATCTCTTTATTCGAAAATAACTCACGATCTATGGATTGAAGCCATCACCTATTGGCTAGACAATACCACACAGAAATCAAATCTCGCTTTACAAAATAATTTATAATCGACTCACTCAAATTCATCCTCGAAAATAACTCATTTCAGTTGAACAACGACTTTTACAGACAAATTAAAAGAACAGCTTTGGGAACTAAAGTAGCACCAACAGATGCCACACTAACTATTGGGTATTTGGAACAATCGTTATACAAGGTTATTGATGAAAGATTCGGTCCCAACTTCGAAGCATAATTTAGATTTCCATGGAAGCGTTTCTTAGACGTCTGCTTCATAATCTGGTCCCTCACAAACACCGATCTAGATATATTATTCGAAACCCTCAACAGTTTTAAAGAGAATATTAAATTAACAATTGAAAAGCAAATCAGAAATACCATTTTAGACTGCCTTGTGGGACAAGGATAACAACAGACATATACTACAAACCCAAAGATAATAAATCTTATTTTCTATTCACTTCCTGCCACCGAAACACACAAAAAACAACATACCTTTCTCCTTAGCTAGACGTCTTATGACCATAATAACAGACGACCCCCTATTCGAAAAACGCGCGGGAGAATTAAGATCATATCTTACTAAACAAAAGAAAAAGAGAAAAAGAAAAACATTTCAATGAGATACTAAAACCTAAATTGAGCTTACTGTACAAAGTAAAGTTAAATGCCGTTTATTAACATTTTGACGGCTATAACGTCCTGTGTGCGTTGTTTTAAAAGATATAATGACATTGTATTAAAAAGAGAAAGATTAAAGGACATTTCATTGAGATTCTTAAAGCTGATTTGGACTAACTGTTTTGAGTTATGGTGAATGACGTCAATTTTTACGAAATGACGCCATTAACGTCATTTTAACGTTATTTACATAGTTACCACGTTTACTTCCTCCTATTGAACGTTCGTGAAACCGGTAGAGGATAAATAAACAATTTAAACATAAAGAGGTTTGTTTTTTTACCACATTTACTGATTCTTCTTACTCCCCGTATTGTGGATTTAATTTCTCTTTGTTTCCCAATATTTACTTCTGATATTAACCCAACATAAATTGTTAAAGCAGCTTTAAATTTCAAATGCCTTAATTTACATGATGGTTTGAAATGTTAAAACTTTAACTTAAGGTTGTGCTAGCATTGCTACAATAATACACGATAAATCTCGGACTGTGAAGTAATCTGTAAAGTATGTTTATCAACTAGAAAATGGATTAAGAAGAAAGAGTAACAATACAGATTGCTCTACAGGCGTGAAAAGATTAAGTTCTCTATACTATCTATCAAGAATTTTGATCTTCATTCTTTTCTTTCTTCATATAGCCAGATGTACATGTTTTAAATAGTGAATGAATATTTTTACAATGAGCTCACCATTTTCATTGTTCAAATAATTAAATGAATGTCTTTGTTGTGAAACTATGATGAATAATGAAACGCGGATGATATTACAAAGGTTACATCTGAAAAGTGAGGGTTTTTTTTTCTTTTGTTTGTTTTTCCACAAATACTTTTTATCAATATGGTAATTTAGAATATGAAAAAATATGCATTCGCCTTTTTCTACGTTAAACAGGTTTATTATCACATATTCTTGATATTCATTTTACACATTTAACAAAACGAAAGAAATTCAGAAAAAAAAGACAGCAACAAATTTTTATATTTCACCACGAAGATTTACAAATATAAAGTAAAATCAAATGATAAGTGGACGAACAAGCATAAAGTTATTTATAATAGAGATTTACTAAATTATCTTAGTAACACATTTTGTGACTGTAAGGAGGTTTTTTCTAGTCCTCAACATGTGTGAGACATTTTTTTCATTAAATGTATATTTTCTATTTCTAGGTTGTCTACATATATACAAACCCAGACATACATGAATAGGGAGAGGATAGATAGTATAGAGCAGTGAAGCTACTGAGGTCCAGAAACAAAAGACACTGCTTGTAATATATACAGTTTTACGAAAATGAGAAGAAGCATAAACTCTAAATAATCGTCTTCGTTTCAATAACTCCAGTGTTTTTCATGTGTTAAAGATTGAATTCCAGCAATAGCGTATTCAAAGTGCGCCCTATGTACAATCTAAAGAAATCTTGCGTGATTTTCCAACGAGTGTGTTACTTTCACTTCTGTGTTTTATTTCAAATATCTACTGATTCTATGTCTTATAGACTGAGTGTTGACGCTGGCTGTATGTGTTCAAATGTACATTTGTGGTATTCGTAAATAAAATTTTAATGTTTTATCTTCGGTAACCAAAAACTCATGTAAAGTTCAATCTCAAATATTAAGTTGTAGTTATGAACTTCCTGTGACAAGAGACACTACGACTTTACAGTCAATTACAATGCACGTTTTGTTATTGTACGATCGAGATTATCATGAGATTATCAAAGTCCCGTCACCTGAAAAAGGAGTCAGAAATAATAAAGGACTGTATTAGAAAAAAGTGAACAGTTGAGTAGTCCAACGTCCAGGATGCAGAAACGCTTAGGAACGTTTAGAAATTATACTCCGCTTTGCATGAGTAGAACTGCAAAGCGGAGTAAGAAATGCTAAGTGTTTTTGTGAATCCTGAACGCAGAGCTAGATTGGTAGTTTTAAAAGAAATTGTTAATGCATGTACGTAGTTAGCGGTACGGCCGGTACGGCTTTCGCCGCACCATTAATTTTTCTGAAAATGACAGCTACGAAATAAATACCGTACAGAAAAAAAGTCAAGCAATTTTAATTACAATTTTCGCTCTATGAGATGAAAATATCGTGCTTGTTTACTACTAGCAGAATGCCAAAGTAAAAGCCTAGCTTACATTCAGCCTTTAAAGACTGAGTATAGCTGCCATAGCCTTAAATTCCATCATCGGCGTACGGCAGAATACCGTCTCCGTGTGATTTGAGCTAATTGATAAAAAAAAACCCGGAAGGCCGTAAAACGGACTTTGTGAAAAAAAGGAATCCGCTGCACAACCACTGTTCAGGCACTGAGATCGTACAATCAACGTACGATATTTAAATTCCAAAATTTAACCGCAACATCCTGCAGTGTCCACATGATCACTGCACATGGGGGGGGGGGGGGCGGTCTGTGCGTAAGGTCGATCGATTATAATCGAGTAAATCTAGAAAAAAAACTGATCTCACAGTCTCCGTAATCATTAACTCTTCAGGAACCATTAAATTATCATGGTTCTATGGTGTAGACGCCAAGGTTCTGTTTGATAAGCTGAGAGAATACCATAGATTTTATAAACAAAACAGTATTATCTCTTGACATAGTGTGGCGACAATTTAAATATGTAATAAATTAGAAATTCAAAAAATCGTTCGATGGCTTTTTCGGCAAATGTAAAGCAGGCTCAGCACTAAATCTTGACTGAATTTCTAGTATATCGTTGGCATACATATACCAGATAACCGTATGGGATAGCATTATCACCTAATAGTTTCTTCACAAGTTTCTGATACTGTTTTCACAAATCATGCATACAACGCATTATTTTGACATTTGACATCACAAACATCGCAATGTTCGGTAAAATCGTTATCATCTACCAGAATAATCTTACAGAAAACCGAGGGCTACAATATCAAGCTAAACAGTATAATTTATAAAAAGAATTTAATTCCACCAAAAACCTTGTTACCATAGTAAAAGAACTATTAAAAATAAATATTCTTTTTACATTCTTCATGTTATTAATTAAAGGCTTAGAGGTTTAAAAAATTGCATATGATTTCATTTTATAACGCTGTATAAAACATGTTAAACTGTTACCCATGGGACTAAATTTGAGCTTTGCACAGGAACATCGTTCTTTGCTTAAAGAGATAGGAAGATCTGTATGTTATGATTTGATGATCCTCTAAAATGTTGTAAAGATAATATTTATGAGTCCTAGTTTGGACCACACAAATCACAAAAAAGAAGCTGATTTTTCAAATTTTCTTGTGAAAACACTTTCCTGTGAAAAAAAACGTAAGGTACACCCGTTTGTTATCAATATGCATGAGATACCATCTATTAATCCTCTGCAAAATTTATCAAGATGGTCCATCCTTGAGTCAAATTTTAGTGCCTGGTACGGCGCTTTTTTTAGCTAAATATAAATACAAATGTCATTCAATTTTGGTCCAAATGGGGTCCAGTTGGGCTCTGAGTGGTGTAACCGAGATGTTCAAACCAGAAACCAACTAAAGACAAAATTTTAAAAAAATAATCGTGAAATTGTTTTGACAGAATTGATAGTTTTATTACCATTCTGTGGATTCTTTAAATGGTTTTGCACCTCAATAGTCGACTAGTTACTGACCTTTTGCCAAAGTTGCTATAGGACTGCAACCTCATTATAGCCTAACGATTGCAGATATTTTAAGTCTAAATTAAAAAGTTATCCGATAAATCCCGATTTGCAACGGCTTTCGGTGATATCAATCCAACCTTGTAGCTTCATTGGGGTTAAAAATCGAATCGCATATTGGTCGCATTGTAGACACAAGCCATATTTAATAAGAGGAGTGCATATAATTTGGCAGTATCTTGTCCATTTGCTTATCAATATAATGATGGTTTGGTTTCATAATGTGAAGCATGTATAATAAAGCACATTTAAAACATGTCATGCTCCTTTTTTGTTGGTTAAATGATATACATGCAGAAAGAGTATTACTTGGCGTCATATTTTTTCACAGCCATGGATATCAGAATAAAGTGACTATAAGATAGAGCTATTTAAAAGCTTTAAATTAATATATGCATGATTATAGGCTATTTGATTTACATCGATTTCAGATTTACATAAGCCCGGCGTGAACGTGACGTTTCTAAGAATAGCGAGTGGGCGCGCCGTCGAATATTCATTATGCAACGTGACATGAAACGAAGAAAGGCTTTGTCTTCACCAATGCTTGCTAATTATCAGAGATAGATTGATCACAACGCTTCAAAGCTTGCCAAGTGGGCGCGTCCTATTTCCCTAATTGGGACTTAACATTTTTTGTTGATGTTGTATTTCTTTTATGTTTTTTTCCCTAGCAAAATCGTTCGGTAGACATATTCACACCAAGTGAGTCTGTTTTGTTTTTCAAAAAGGTTGACATTTCAACGATGTGCCAAACACGCGTATGCTCCGGTCTCATGAAAAGTTGTTCTAAAATTGCATGAATAAGACCACGAATGTGTGTCAACCAGATACAAACAATTATACAATAGCACATTTTCAATTTTTGTGCGATCTTGCATGAGAAAACTTGCAACTTACATGTACTTGTCGCTGTTCAGCATGTCTAAGTCATCAATTCAAATGGTTAGTACAGCGGCTAAAATCCAACAGCCATAAAACTATCCCGTTTTGAAAAAAACAAGAAAAAAAATCTGAATTCGTCATATTTGCTCGGACATAGAAACTTTCTACAAATAATCATACAGAGTGCGTACTCGTAATTGAAAGACGGGGTTCATTTTCGTAGGACTCCTAGATGAAGAGAAAGAGAAATTCTGATTTTTTTTTCTGTGGAAACCCCAAATGGGGACTTGAACATTTACATTCACTGATGGTAATAAGGTTTTTCCACAAGTATGATCCTTGTCTATCAAGCCAATGAGCGTAAAGGAAATGGAGTATTTAGAAGCTGGAATTACGTGTAAAGGAATATGAAAGTGCCGTCAAGAATTGCGAATCCTAAAGATAAACCAATGTTATTTTATATCAAATTATAGACCCTATAGCCAAAGCAATGAGCCGAGATTTGAAAACTCGATATAAAGGTTTCGTAAAGTACGAAATTGCAGCACTTACCGACCCTCTACAACGGGTGATGCCCCCCCCCCCCGACCCCTTGTCATTGGCCGTACCAATCCTAAAATCGTTGCTACGCCCCTGTAATGGTAGAATAACCATTTTCCTGCCAAAAAACAACAGCTTTTTTCTATAATATGAGATACAACAGGAGTCAAAATTATTTCATTTATGATATGCCGTGCGTTCAGGAAGTGAAACAGTTTGTGAATGTATGAACAAGAGTGCCATCGTCACAAAATACGCCGCCACTTTGCTGCTGTTTCACAAAAATCATTGTAGACACTACTTATTTTGACAGAGCCAAATTGAAAATGACCAAGTTTCATTTAAATCAAGACATAAAGTTAGGAGGAGTTGCCTTCACAAGGCTGCAATTTCAATAAGCCCCAGGCACTAAGTTTTAAGGGGGCATAATTCAGGGAAATAAATGAGCCATAAAATCCTTGATCCATGTACATCTACAAATTATGGTGATGACATTGACCAAGTTTCATTTAAATAAAGACAAAAAGTAAGGAGGAGTTGTGTTCAAAAGGCTGCAATTTCAATAAGCCCTAGATACTAAGTTTTAAGGGGGCATAATTTAGGGTAAAATTAATAACCCTACAATCCTTACTTCATGATCATCTACCAATTTCGGTTTTAACATCCACCAAGTTTCACTTAGATCCAGCCAGAAACTTAGGAAGAGTTGCATTCACAAGGCTGTAATTTCAATAAGCCCCAGAGACTAAATTTTAAGGGGGCATAACTGAGGCAATAAGCCCCAGAGACTAAGTTTTTAAGGGGCATAACTCAGGCAAAAATCAACGAACCATAAAATCCTTCCTTCATGCACATCTACTAATTGAGGTGATAACGTTGACCAAGTTTCAAGAAGATCCAGCCAGAAACTTAGGAGGAGTTGGGTTGACAAGAAAAGTGGACCCAGAGACTATTTTTTAAGGGGCATAACTCAGGCAAAAATCAACGAACCATAAAATCCTTCCTTCATGCACATCTACCAATTGAGGTGATAACATTGACCAAGTTTCAAGAAGATCCAGCCAGAAACTTAGGAGGAGTTGCGTTGACAAGAAAAGTGGACCCAGAGACTAAGTTATCAAGGGGCATAACTCAGGCAAAAATCAACAAACCGTAAAATCCTTCATGCACCACTACCAATTGAGGTGATTACATTGACCAAGTTTCAAAAAGATCCAGCCAGAAACTTAGGAGGAGTTGCGTTGACAAGAAAAGTGGACCCAGAGACTAAGTTATCAAGGGGCATAACTCGGGCAAAAATCAACGAACCGTAAAATCCTTCCTTCATGCACCACTACCAATTGAGGTGATTACATTGACCAAGTTTCAAGAAGATCCAGCCAGAAGTTTAGGAGGAGTTGCGTTGACAAGAAAAGTGGACGGACGTACGGACGGACGGATGGACGGACGGACAGACGGAGAAGATGACGCCAATATACGTCCGCCTCCGGCGGCGTTTAAAAATTACTTCGCTTTGTATGTAAGTTCGCGCACAAATGGGGCACAATTTCGCAAATATTTATATCTTGAATACAGGTTTTGATATTATTATTAATTTTTGAAGACCATTTTGGGTGGACGTTTACGTTCACCAGTTTTAATACCATGTAAGAACAATCCTGTCAGTTGTTAATAGGTTTTCAAAACAGCACTGCTCACTTAGATTCAATTTACTCTTTTTCAAGAATTGTATCCGTCTGACAACTATGCATTTTAAAAATGGGGTGAAACAAGAAATCTTCATAACTTGTTGAAACCTCAAAGACATCTTTTAAGTGCGAAATCAAATGCAATTCTGAGATCAGGTGAACGTTTTGCTTGCGTAGAACTACTTTTCAGGCAGAGTGAGTAATTTGCCCCTTTTTTCTAATGGTCTATGGGAGGTCACTTGGTGAATGGAATTACTGGAATGGTAACCTCCCCTGACACTACTTGGGTATATAAAGCAATGGCCAATTAATTGAAATTACGGAATACACATGAATAGCGATACAGCCCGACCAGGTAAAGTAAAACATTCAGGTAAAGTAAAACATTCAGGTCGTGTGATAAAGGTTTATGCAAAGGCGTTTTACTTTACTTTTCAACGCAACACAGCCAATCTCGAGGAGACGAGTGTCTGCAATTTTTTACCTGTGTATATTAACACTAACCCTTTCTTTCTTTATTTGAGAATGAAAATCGCGGAAAAATTAATTATTTTATAGAAATTTCTAGCTCACCTGAGCATATCGTGCTCAATGTGAGCTTTTGAGATCATTTGATGTCCGTCGTTAGTCGTCCGTCGACAGACGTCAACAATTTAAGTGTTTACACTCTATAGGCCACGAATATAAACTAATCATCATGACACTTTGTCAGGATGTTCTGCAGGTCGCAAGGACTAACCCTATTGAAAATGGGAAGGACCCGTGCCACATCACAGGAAAAGGGGCCTAAAAGACAAATTTCTTGTTAACACTTTAGAGGCCACATATATGGTCCAATTATCATGATACTTGGTCAGAATGTTTGCAAAGGTTACAAGGATGAAGCCTATTTAAAATTGGAAGCATCAATGCCATATCTCGGGAAAAGGGGCCTAAAAGACAATTTTCTAGATAACACTATAGAGGCCACAAATATAAACCAATTATCATGACACTTTGTTAGAATGTTCTACAGGTCACAAGGATTAACCCTATTAAAAATGGGAAGGACCCGTGTCATATCACAGGAAAAGGGGCCTAAAAGACAAATTTCTTGTTTACACTTTAGAGGCCACATATATGGTCCAATTTTCATGAAAATTGGTCAGAATGTTTGCAAAGGTTACAAGGATGAAGCCTATTTAAAATTGGAAGCACCCATGCCATATCTTGGGAAAAGGGGCCTGAAAGACAATTTTCTTGATTACACTATAGAGGCCACAAATATGATTCAATCATCATGAAACTTGGTCAACATGTGTTTCTTGACACAAGGATGAATCTTATTGAAAATGGGAAGGATCCATGCCATATCACGGGAAAAGGGGCCTTATTGACAAAATTTCTTGTTTACACTAAAGAGGCCACAAATATGGTCCAATCTTCATGAAACTTGGTCAGAATGTTTGTCAGGTTACAAAAATGAAGCCTATTGAAAATGGGAAGAATCCGTGCCATATCACAGGAAAAGGGGCCTCAATGAGAATGTTTCTTGTTTACACTATAGAGGCTATAAATATGGTCCAATTATCACGAAACTTGGTCAGAATATTTGTCTGGTCACAAGGAAGAACGCTTTTAAAAATGGGAATGAGCCATATTACAGAAAGGGGACTTAATGTCAATTTCCTTGTTTACACTCTAGAGACCACAAATACGATCCAATCATCTTTAAACTTGGTCAACATATGTTTCTTGACACAACGATGAACCCTTTTGAAAATGGGAAGGATCCATGCCATTCCATGGGAAAAGGGCCTTAATCACAATTTTCTTGTTTAGACTCTAACAAATCATCACATTGCAATCATGACTTTTTTGCATGGTCCACTTGTTAAGCAGATAACAACATTATCATAATTTTAATTATGAGATTATGGAGAATCGATTTGCATTACAAAATAAGATTAATAACCTAGATCATGTATTTGTCATTTCTTTCCTTTTATACCCCATGGATCAGACAATCACTCTTTAAACTACAACCGGCAAAATGCCGAAAGTTATCAAAACCTTGTAATTACAGGACTTTGGTTGACAATCGACGATATATGTTGAGAAATGTATATCAAAAAAGATGCGAACTTGGGTCAGGTCATTTTCCTTTTCATCGTAATTTCATGTAAAATTCCTCCCCATCTCAACAAATGGAAGAACCACTCTAGCATGCCAACAGAAACGTCCACCATCAGTACCTTCAGTGCTTTGATTGCAATGCGTAGTCTTTTAGTCGCTGTTGACATTGTAATAGCAAATTATTCTTATCGCTAACTGTCTGACTTATCCAAACTATTCCAAAACCATTTTCAAAGAGAAGATTTTTTATTTTACTTGCCCATGTTATTCTTCCAATATCATCTAGTGATTTTAGCATATTATAGCACTGTTTGGGGTGTCTGTCGTCTTCCATACATATTTTAACACCAACATTTGATACAGTTATAGTTATGTGTAATATTTAAGGGTAACCTACCGCATTCCCCTAAGACCATGCAACTATTTACAGTGCCTGTCACATAGACCCATTTTCTTTGTAAAAGATGTCAAAACCAGAGATATTATAAAATATCAGTACTTTTGCACAAAGATGACAACCTCAATGACCACAATCCCGAGGATTTACAGCAATACCACAGCTATCTGTGAAAACAGCCAAACTAAATTGAAATTCGATTGCAATTTGTGAATGGATCATTTAACCATCAGTGCTTACCTTTAGATCTGACAAAGTACACAGCCCTGTATCAGTCCAAAGTCCAATAAATATATATTCCTTTTTTATTTTCCTTTTGGCTTGTGAGTGGTATAAATCATTCAGTCCTTAGCCGGTGTAGGATGGATTGGTTCACATAATTCGTTGTGGTTGCCCTAACATGTGTAGATCTAATTTATTCCTGGTGACCGTTCGTAGAAAGAAAATAGAAATGTAGCCGCCTTGTCCGTAAGCATATACAATTCCAAAAAACGGGTCAACAAGACCCGGGACCGTTCAATACCCAACGCCACTTTCATTTTTTGCTGAGAGTATCGATTTTATTTCATCTTTCAAGTGATCGGCTCTTGTAAACCGAACAGCTTTAGATTCTGCTCACACATCTCTGTTTTTTGCATACTTATCTAAATGTTTAAGCGAGAATAAATGACATAACACGCTAACTTTTATCAACGCACATGCCGCAAACCGTGATGGGACCGCCATACTATTTGTCATGTGATATATCACATCATGATTCGCTGCATACTAACTGACTGGTTCCCAGGATCCGAGTTTAAACAAATAGCGAAACCGCGTACCAAATTTATTACGTATACTTGTCTAAGAAAAACTCAAATTACCAACCAAATACCCATTTTGCAACGCGTTGTTTGGATTGGGAATCAAAGATCGATGTTTCATCTTCATGTTCGTGTCTGTTATATAGGGAAATACATCTACTTAATTGGGGAAAATTATTGTTGATTTCGATAAAGGGGCAGGTTCAGGTTCAGTACCATTTTTGGCCGTGTTACAAATTTTAATAAAAATGTGCTCAGGAGTTTGTTTATAATCTATGATATGTAGAATGCAAGTCCAAAATAAGATAGTTCTATCCTGCGTAGCCATGGCAACCATTAACCCTCGACATACAAATTTACCCATTTTCATCCATTTTTGATGTAATACATATAAGGGTTTGTACAAGACACGAATAAAACTTTTTAACAAACTGCAAGAAAGTTGTATTTGGACATCATTACATGATGAGACATATTGCCATGGAAACACAATGAATTTTGATATAGATATATCAGAATTATAGTATGAATAAGGCATATTTGGCATTGTTCTATTGAATGTCAGATCGGAACCTTTATTTTGTTGTTTGTATTCATATATATCCTTTGATAAGATGTTAGATAGACCGTTCTATTATTCAAACAGAAGAGAATACATTACCATGGCAACCATTTACAAGAAAATCAATAGTTTATTACTATTCCCTTAATATTTTTCTGTAGGACATTTGGCACGGCATGTCCTTGCTTTTGATAAAATCTATAGAAAGGATGGGCCTGACCCTTGAGTAATAACTAAAGTAAAAAAATAACTTAATAACTTCCAGTTGCCATGGAAACTGACTTGAGATATTGAAGGAAATACTCATTTTGGGGGGGGGGGGGGTCTTCAATGTAGCATAAACCATTTGTGCAACAAAAAATTGTATCAAACTCATTATGATGCTATACCGCATACCAATGTATCTTTGACTCCTGCTATTTAATTGAATTACTTTAAAAGATAATTCAATGATAATTAAAGGCTTATGGTTATTGTTACCTTACACACTTTAACATAACAAATTCATTTTTCAGTATTTCATCAAGGGCATACTTCAAGAAATGATACACGGAAATGCTCTTAATTATTACAATTTACATTATTACTTTGCAGGCACATTGCAAAATTCTTTGAATGTTTTGCATCCTTAAATATAAATACATAAGTCAAATGATTCCAAGAAAATTGTGAATAAAGCTACTTTTCCTGTTAAATAATTTGGAATGCTGTCAAATATCAATCAGGTTCTTCTCTATGAAATTTTGACAAGTTTGAAAATTGGTCAAATGGGGTTAAAAAACAAGGTCAAGAGGTCAAATCTTAGGAAAAATAGTATGGATACTTTAGATGCATAACTTTTTTTTCCCAACTAACCTGTAAGATCGAGTGTTATGATAAAATTTCATACAAAATTCAAAACAGATATAGTTGATCTCCAGCCCAATTTATAGATGTAGCAAAGAGAATGTCATTAAGACCTTTTTTCCTGTGAGATACCTGGGAATAAAACATGAATCAATCGAGTCCTTCCATATTGCAAGTTTGAGAAAGGTTGGCACAAAGAACGACCTTTAGGATAACATGAAAGAAAAAGGCTTTAAGGTTTCTTTTCCCATAGCTAACTGGTGCCTCAGAAGGAAACCAAAATCAGTAGGACACTTCCATATGACATGACAAACATATGAAGCAAGTTTAAGACAGTTTGATCCATACTGTGGCAGTTGTCGGAGTGCAACCAAAAGTAACATGAATCTTTCTCTGGTCCAAACAAACATTTTGAGTAAAATTGTGACCTCTAGAGCAAAAACAATATTTGGCCTTTTGACCCCTTTCTGACCTTATTTTGACCCCACATCAAAATCTCTCAAGACAATTGAAAATGCATGAGAGTAGAGGAGGGCTCAGTTGAGCTTAAATGAAAGAAGCAACTCGTTTTTTCTTTTAGTGTAAAAATAAACATTGTTGATACAAAAGACGTATAGAAAAATTTTTCCATAGCAACAACATACATTTCTGAACATTATCTTTTTTTAAATTTCCATTTTTTAAAAATTCAATTATATGGATTGTTCTCTTTCCATTTTTTGTGTACCAGTTTAACCGATTTAAGACATCGCAAAGTACAAAAAAATTAATGCATTATCACGCTGGTTCTCATGATGTCACTGGCTATTTATTTACGAAAACACACATGCAAAACACACAAGCAACGCATGCCTTTAAGTTCGATCTTTTGATTGAAAATGCTTTTGAATCCTAGGTAGAACTCAGCAATGCCGTATACTCGCTTTCCTTAAGAGCAATCTGTAGTAATGGTCAATTTCAATACCACATTCTCTGCCTGTGTGAATGCGGTTTGAAAACATTCTTGGAAATCCAAAAAATGATCCCGTACACTTCAAGGCTAAAATTTTCGAGTCCGAAAAATGTTAAAAACTTTCAATTCCTATTTCATATTAAAGCATGAAAAACTTGCAGAAATAATTAATCATTGGTTTACAGACAATATAAAATTCCAAGCGGGTAATTTTCAAGAACATCTGTCTACCCTCTTGTGGAGTGGGTTTTTTTTTTATTTTGCTTGATCTTTTTCTGAACTGATACTTAAGACCCAAAAGCTTTCCACAGTAGTTGACCTGCAAAGATTCTATTATTTCACTATAGTCATACCCCCAGACTTCAGAGGCATAGCAGAGAATAGGTTTTACCATGGCATCAAATAGTTTGAAACTTTCCGTATGAAGAAGGTAACCATTTTTATATTCATAGTTTCGTATTCTTTGTATAGTTTTTGTTGCTTGAGCTGCTAGTTTGATTATTGCTGAAGTCCATGATAACATTGGGGTGAATAATAGACCCATTTACTTATAAAGGAAAGTAATTTGAATTTGTTTGCCTTTGAGAAACCATTTTTATCATTTCTGAGGTACCCCCATCTTCACGAGTCAAGGGGTATCGAATCGATAAGATCTTCTCGAATACCCCTTGACTGAATGAATAGGTATTTTCTGTACGATTTATTTTTAGCCGGCCAATCAAAAGGTCAAACGCGATTTCTGTGACTGCCAATCAGAGAGCTTCTTACAAAACGACCTCGGTACCTTTTAATCCCTATGGCAACCTGTTGTATTCCGACGACTATGTAGATAACCCTTCATTCTTGGATAAAGAAAATGCGTCGCATCGAAGACGCTAACTTTTTAGTACGTTTTTATTCGGTGAAAGATAGATTTATAAAATCAATAAAATATTAATCAGTTCCTTTTTATCAGAATGATAGGAATAGTAAGCCGAAAGTTATCTCATTGTCCACCGTGAATGTTTCCAAAGCTCTCCCCCCCTTAAATTACATAAAAATGTGAGTTGGGAATTCAGACATTATCTTTCACACGTTTTGTATTTTTGCCGACTAACAAAAATAACATGAATGATTTTGAGTTAATCTATCCCCCATATTGTTCCATAGAAGAACATTTTGGAAAGCCTTTTTCTCTTTCCCCCCCCCCCTCCCCCCAAAAAAACTGTATGAAATAAAAATAAATTAAATTAATGGCCAGGTTGTTTTTTTTTTATTTATTTTTATTGAAAGCAAATATATTTCTATACTACATGGAATATAGCCAACGGGCGGCAAAACTATTTAATCATAACTTGAATAAGATGTAGCCACGAGATTTTGGACTACCCCACATTAAAACACGTATATATCATATATATTAGATAATCCCTTTTTAATTACAAATACATGAGTAATTCAATTTGGATTGGACATTGCGCGTGATTGCTTTGTTTTAAACGTCGTGAATAAGTTGTTTCATAGCAAATCTAAGTTTTAAATATTGTGACTACCTGCAACATGGGTACTTTTCAAATTAAAATTAATTCAAATAAATAAATAAATAAATAATGAAGACAAATTATAACAATTAACAAATAAATTGATTAATTCTTCGGCTCCCACAATATTCTCACACGAGATTTATTTCACACAGATAGAGGATTTTAACTAAAATTGTTCCATTATTTTCTTTCTTTATTTATTTATTTTCATATTTCATTCTCTTTATTTCTCTTGTCATTTAATGTGTTTAAAGAAAAGTCTGCTGGAAAAGAAGGAGAAAAACTCCCGAATAAAAGAATTCATATGAAAATTCAAGTAAATTATCATTTCTAAATTATTTCTATTTATATGACGGCTTAATTATTAAATTTATTCCAAATTTTAAATTTGGCGTACTTCAATATAGATGCATTCTACTATATTGGAGTATGCCATCGATAAGGTCTAAAACATTGAAAACTTAAACAGGTATTGATTGATTAAATAACTTGAAAATTCAAATGAACATTGAAAAATTGTAATACATTGTCATCGAGGGTAGAAAAAGAAGAATTTGAGAACCTTTCAATAAGTAACAAGTAACAATTTTCAGCAATATAAAAAAAAACTTAAAATTGTTCAAAAGAAGAAAAGTTTGACACCCACCCCCCCCCCACCCCCACCCCCCAAGCCTATAAAAAATTAATAACATAAAAATATGAGGAAAAAATGGCCAGTTTGTTTTTTTTTGTTTTATATTGAAAGCAAATAAATTTCCATAATATTTATAGAATAGAGTCAACGTGCGACCAAAACTACTTAATCATAACTTGAATAAGCTGTAGCCACGAGAGTTTTGATAGCCCAATCACAGTACACGAATATTTCAAATACAATGTATATAAGGAATGAAAATCAAATAATCCTTTTTTTTAGAAAAAAAGTGTAATTCGATTTTTATTGAACATTGCACGGTATTGCTTCGTTTAAAACGCCGCGAATAAATTGTTTCATAGCAAGATTTAATTTTAAATTTATCGATACCTTGTGACTACCTACAACACAGGTATCTGTCAAATTAAAATAAATACATATATAATAAATTCTATTTATTTCTCTTCGGTCATTTTATGTATTAAAGAAAAACTTGATGGAAAAGACGGGGGAAAAACTCAGAAATAAAGAATTAATATGAAAGTTCAACTTAATTATTATTTCTATAAATTATTTCTTTAAGACTGACGGCTTAATTTTTGAATTCATTTCAATTTCCAAAAATTTCGCGCACTTCAATATAGAATATTGGAATTTTCCTTCGATGAGGTTTAAAAACATTGCAACCTTGAACCGGTATTGATGGATTTAATAACTTAAAAGTTCAAATAAACATTGAAAAACCGTAAAACATCGCGGGCAAAAAAGCTGAATTTTAGAACCTTTCAATGTACCGTCAAATTATTAGAAAAGGAAGTTGTTATACTAGTTGTCATTTGACAAGATATAGGAATTTCGCACATCCTTTTTGATTGTGTATTTCAGTCTTACTTAGTGTCACTTACAACTGAAGGGGTTAAGCGCAATTCTAAGGGTTAAATTAACATCTGGCATGTAGCCGCTGGGCATATCGACCTAACATACCTCCCGTTTTCGTACCTTTTTGTTAAAAGGTTACTGATTGGTCCGCCGCGTTTTCCGTTCTGTGACGTCACGCGTACAGAAAATACCCATTCAATCAGCCAAGGGTAAGATAAGTAAAACGTTCGTAACCCTTGGCTCGACAAGATGAGGTACCCCCTTTTCTGACCACTATTATTTCTGTTTAACCCAAATTGATTTCCATACCTGTATTTGTACAGAATTCTTCCAATACATTGATTTGTTTTTGAAGGCGTGAAACTGTGTCAGCACAGCAGGCTACATCATCTGCGAACATCAAGCTTAATATTTCGGGGATTTTATTTTTGATGAATATTCCTTGACCGCATTTTTCCTGCAGTATCTCGCTCAAATCTTTTACGAAAAGTTAGAATATTATAGGACTACAGACAAAATACAGGAAAATGGTCTGATTCGGATCTGTCTTCAATTTTAAAGTCTGTGCAATATTGGAATAACTCTGTGCTACCAACAGCGTAGTCAACAGTACTTGCTCCATTGTTGGCAATACAGGTATAATTCCTAGCTTGATCTTTATGCATTCTACCATTGAAAATATGAATATTGAAAGTCATACAAAGTTCAACTAATGACTTGCCAAATTGATCAAATTTTAACATATCCTTATTATTTCTAATGAAATTAAATGGATCACCCTCATACCTTGTCTCACCAAAAACAAAGCTTAGATTGTCAGATGGGATGAAATCGAGAAAGTCTTTGGATCTTGCATTGAGGTCTCCGCCTAGGAAAAAGGAAGCATTTGGATAATCGTTTTGCATTTCCATGAAATTGTTTTGGATAGATTTTATACCATTCTTTTCCTCAATGTTTTCATAAATAACTGATTCCTCTGGTGATACATATGTAAAATATATTAAATTATATTTGTTATTTCTGCTGTATTATTAATGTGAAGAAGAATTACAATGCTATCTTTATATTTCTTGTATATTCTTTCTACAAGACCATTTTCAACAACGTTATTTTATATAAATATGCTTACACCACCACTATTTCTTATTTGCTTCTTGTCAAATTTCTAACAGAGTGAATCCAGGAAGAAGATCACCAAAGCGCTTTTCATTTCTACCCCAAGTTTCTGTGATACAAATTATATTGTAACTTCTTAAGTATGCCTTTAAATCATCATTATCTAAGTGTTTATATAGACCACCAATATTCCATATCAGTATATTGTATAAAGTGTCAGTATAGTTTGCATTGTTATTTTGGTTTTTTAAGCCTTGACCATTGTCCTATTTGTTTTATTTGTGTTATCATCAGCTTCATCATCTGATGCACCACTACCATCTACATCATCTCCATCCTGTTGAGAGTGTTGGACACTTATATCAGATTGTTTCTGTTGATAAACATTTCTTTTCCCCTTTCTATTAATTTTCCTACTACCTACACATACCACTTGGTCACTTTCATCATCATACTTATTAACGTTATCCTCTTATATGAGTTTAACATAGCGCAGGGTTACGTTTTTGGCCACTGTCTCTTGCTTCTAGCATTACCTTTGTCAGTTCCCTTCGTTCTCTTCTCACTTTGTCGGTGAAGTCCTGGTGAACTGCAAACTCACTGTCTTTTGTCAAATTGTCATAGCTCTTCTGTATTATATTCTAAACACCTTTGTATTTAGTAGCTTCACAATAATTGTTCTCTGTTCACGTGGACCTGTCTCGTTTAACCTATGAGCTCTTTCTTTTTCCTATCCATTATTCATATCAAGTGTATCATTTATAAATTCTCTAACTTACTCTCACTTTCATCCTATTTCTCATTTTCATTACCGGGAATGCCTTTAAATAGAAGATTATTTCTCCCGCTATGCGATTCTAGTTTGTCTAGCCTTCTGGTTATTTACCTATTTGACCTAACTAGCTTTTCATTGCTTTGTTTAAGATCTTTATTTTCCTTTTCAAGGTCAGCTACAACTTTCTTAATTGTATCTTCTTTTGCATTCATTTCATTTATGTCATTCAGTATCTTTCTATTTTGTCCCGACAGTTCTTCTTTTATAGCTTTTAGATAGTCCATCACCGGATCTTGACTGACATTTACTTTTTTATTTGCAGTTTTACCTGGAGCATAGGGAGCATCACTTGGCTTGATTGAATTTCTATTTGGTGTTTCGTTATTTGAACTGTCATCAACGTATTGAGATGTATGTTTTTTGTGTACCTGCTCATGTTTTACTGCTTGTTGGAACCAGGTCCCGGGTTTGTCTCAACATCACCACACAACAACAAAGAGGCCATCAAAATCAGTCTCAATGTCAACGATACGGCCATCCTAATGATGATTAAGTGCCTCATCGTGATTTTCGCTTTGTTCGGCTGCATAAATGTACCAATTCTGGCCCTCCATAGTGAGGTTTCAAAATCACATTTTCCCTTTTTTTAGTTCGAAATTGACAACGTTTTTAAAATAGGTCCGCCATAAACAAGGGATATATATATTGTATATATAGAGAGAGACAGAGACAGAGAGACAGAGGTTGTTTTGTTTTTGGTTTTTTCAGAAGGCCGTGTTGAAAATAAGATTTGTGCACTTATGTGTATGTCATTAAGGTGTTTACCTTCTCTTGATAAAGCTATTATCATTATTATCGCAGTCATTCAATTTCGTTTCAAACCCATTCTCATTGTCATTTTCACGATGTTTTTAACTGTAATACTTTGTTTGTTGTCAGGATATTCTCTGATAGCGAATTGTTATTACATTTGGTATAAGCCGCCACCATAGCGCAGTTGGTAAGGCATAAGACTTCCAATTTGGAAGTCGTGGGTTCGATCCCCGGTGGCGGCAAATATCCTTTCCGACGTTTGTCTCTCACCAATGGGTAGATAATCGTAAACCTATGTGAGATAGCAGTCGGAGGCTAGGAAAGGATGTAATGGTAGTACAGGTGAAAGAAATACCTGGAATCCATTGTTAGTTGCTCCGGCCGCCGCGATATAACTGAAATAATGTTGAAAGTGGCGTTTAACTCCATTCAATCAATACATTTGGTATAAAATCATTATTATGTATTTATATGTATACCTTCACGGAAATCGAATTGATGACTGATTTGTATAGGAACTAAAACAAAAATTCGAATTTATTTGTTCGATTTTTGTAAATTATGTCAAAAGGCATTGAAATGACATAGTCATAATGCACTTTCTGTTGGAACATAAAATGTATTTGGATCATAGTACTTTAAATGGTAAATGAATGACTGGCTCGTTACAGAAATTCTTCAACCTTTAATACCCATTTTTGATACACTGAAGAAAATTTCATTTAATTGCAAAACGTTTTATTCCCATATTTGCTGGGGAAAGAGTATCGAATTGATAGCTTCTTCCCGAAAACCACTGACATGAGAAGAACGCCCGAAACCTTTGATACAACTGGAAGTTTTCCTCCTGACATTGCATTATAGTTTTAATTTTGAGGCATTTATTTAATTCATATACATTGTGCGAATTATAAAAACTATTATTGAAACTAAAAACCTATTAACACTCATGTACGAATCTGCTTTGCGTACTTATACGGTGTGATTAGGTTTTTAGTTTCATAAAACCATTAAATAGAAAAATCACCATTTTTTTTACAAAAAAGGCATTCTTATCATTCCTCCTATATTCATCTTCTTTAATGTTAAACACCAATTTTAGAAGGTTCAGTCTAAACTTGTCTGAATCTGAATATTTTATCGCCCGGGTCTGGTTTGTTTGTGTGTGTGTTTTTTTTTTTTTTCATTTCGGGCTAACGCCACTTTAAACATTTTTAGTCAAATTGCGAAGGCTGGAGCACCTAACAGGATCCCTAGAATTTCTCCAACAGGTACTACTATTATTTCTTCTCCCAGTCTCCACTGCTTGCCCACTTAGATTTACGATTTTCCATCCATTGGTTCGAGATACCCGTTCTGGTCAGAAGTCAAAATAAATGTGTATGCATGAAACTGTACAAGTGTGAACAATACAGTTGCGCATGTTAATTGAGTATATGCGTGACGTTTCCAGCAATTTCACGATTCATGGATTGAGCACAAACATATAGTAACCCAGGCAGCCACAAAATGCAATAAGAATATATTCTTAGCGTCTAAAGGGGGGTAAAGACCTTATCTTTCTACGGAGCTCAGAATTAAGGCTCTTGACAATCAATACGGAGGCACAGACTGGCCAGAGGCTTTGCTTTGCGGACATGTAGATATGTTCAAAATGACAGGCAAAGGCTCATTTTACAATTATAAAGTTGGGTTTGCAATTGAATTTGCTGGTGTACTTTGCTGGCTTTAGTATCATATAAAATTTTGAGGAAGCATCAATGTTCAAATGAGTGCAAACTGCCCTCGGCGGCTTAGCCACTCAATACATGAATGCTTTCGCCATAAAAAGTAGTTCTCTCGTAATTTTAAACCGATTCAAGGAAAGCGTCATGTTATTTGATCCCGGGCGTTTTACGAATTTACCTAATAAAGGATTTTTATAGTAAGTCAGCACGTGCAAAAAATCGATAATCAAGGCGAACATACATATCATAGCTGACCAAAACAAGTCATGTGTAACGCACGGGGTATTATTTATCTAAAATGACCTGGCACTCATTAACTTCCGTCAGTGCTCGAGTTTATCCGTAGCGAAAATTACGTTTTACCGATTTAATCATACTATCTCACTTTATCGAAAGTAGGTCTCTGTAGTACATTGGTTACAGAAGCCTTCCCGAGACGCGGTCACTTGTCGGGTCGAGTTCGATACCCGACAGTGATACATTTTTTTTAATCCTTTTGATTATTATTTATTGATATATTTATACATTTATTTTTTACACATTAACCCTTTCAATTATTCCTTTGTTATTTTTTTGTCAGTTGCAATATTATTATTTTTTTTACTCTCATATAATTCAATTTTGGTTGTTGCACTAACCAAGACTATTGTATTCTGATCGTCAGAGAGAAAGATTTTCATATCCCAATGAAAATAAATTTAGTATTCAGAACACTTGCACTAAAAGTTAGTCGCATATAGAAATCTCGTTTGCTTCATGACATTTACATTCATAACGTAATCACGCTTAAATGAGTTTCGATTAACGCAATCACACCAAGTATAGGCTTTATTTCATATTTTTTCATACCGTCATAAATTGTAAAATGAACAAGGAAATAAAATACTTTTCAATTGTTCAGTTTGGCTTGCGATGTATTTTGAACTACAAAACGAGATAAATAAATGTTATTGTTTCCATGTTTCTCTATCACTATTTACAGTGATGAATGGACAGCACTTTGCAATGAACAAACCTTAAAAAAAGTCTGTCAGAATACAGAAAGACTAATGCTACAATATTGTCTCAAAATAGGTTAAACAGTGTTACCGTAAAAAATGGAATTATAATTGATCATGTCCCGGCTTGAACTCATGGCAATTCGGTATTGGGACAATAGCCATACCACCTGCGCTAAATTTCCGTATACGTGATGTGATGTGAAACATTTATTTGGACCTAAACTTCGCGAGTTTAAGTATATATTAAGAAACATAACATCCGACTATCAATAGGGGTCAAAAGGAATATTTAATGAGTGCCAGGTCATTGTAGATCAATAATAATACACTGTCGCTAAATGATTAAGTAATCTGGTCAGGTAAGCGACGCGTCATTACGGCTTCTGTCATTACCTTTCTTTGTTGGAATACCTTTGATTGGCAAATCGAATCAAACGAAATTAAGACCAGGGAATTATTCGTAAGATCAAACGTAATTTATACAGCTCTGATCGCTAAAATTTCGAAATATCCCTTTCTAAAGGTCTTAAAATAGATCAACGGGTATTTTATCCGAAGTGAAAATTGACGCTACCGGAAAACATTTCCGATAGGTCAATCGACTATCCTCTTTTATAAACGGCATTTTCAGAGAACACGGGGAAATCCCAATTACGTCATATAAAGTGTCTGCAGCAACATATCTAACAAGGGATTTAAAATGACGAGGTTATTTTGTCTTCAGTTTTTCGGATAATTCTGTGGATATTTAAATAAGTTAAGAATATTTATTTGCACAATACCTAGTACGCTTGTCACCCTGGGAACGACAGTGCAATAACAATAAAGCTGCATTAATCATAAGTTTCCGTAATATAGCCGGATGCCAAAACATCGTAACTTAAATTTGAGTAAGACGCATTTCCAAGGCCCGACACGCAAGATACATCTGAGGACCGATAGAAACTCCACAGTTACTCATAACAGTTTCCATAATTTATTTCATGAAAGTAATAAAAGGTGATTTTGCAACCAAAGCTCGTACCTACATTTTAAAGTAAAAGTTGGAAGTGTTTACGCTTGGAAGTCGTTTATTCTTAAAGAACTACCCAAAATGATGGACATTGGGAGCAAAATTTTAATTTATTTTTAATAAGGAAACAAGCATTTACAAAGTGTGCAGGAAAAAGAAAGTGTGTGTTTGTGTGTGTGTGTGGGGGGGGGGGGGTAAAAATTCCTTACTTTGTAAAGAAATCCTGAAATTCCAACTTGGAATTACAAAAAAATCTGATTTTGGCCCTTAATGAGAGCACCGTAAGTCTGCAGTTTCGGCCCCTTCATACTTTATTAAGCTCGTAAGGGCAAAACGGGCTTTAGTATGGTGAGCTGTGTGATAATTAGATATCCCTCGTACGTCGTTCGTCATCAACTCTCTTTAGTGTTTATATCATAGGGGCGACAATTCATGAATATTAGATAGTAATCTTTGTCAGGTTATCAAGACGAACCGTATGAATTAAAATTTGAATCCATATGAAACCACGAGGAAAAGATACCTGTTGACACTATCATTGTTTACATTCTAAGGGCCATACATTTAGCGCTTTTATAGTGAAACTTGCTCAGTTTGTTAGTCAAAATGACAAAACCTTCTGAAAGAGCAAAGTTCATCTGAAAATACAAATGTAGGGACATGAAAATTTGGCTCATCCGTGATGAACAATGACCAAAATACTTATTATGTCAGAAAGGGGACTCAATTAGAAAATGATAACATTTCAACAGAAAAAAGGAAAGTGAAATCGGGATTTATGAGAAATATTTCACACTCAAGGTTGTACAGCGTATTGGAATGTGGATTTCCAAGAATGTCACATGTGTGCAAAGTAATAACTTAGCTTGACCAGAATTTTCACAATGCACACCACATTGTGCGGTCACTTGGATGAACTATATTCAAAAAAGAACTCATTCGAAGTATGCTTTTTAACTCCTCGCTTTATTTTAACTCTGATTTTGTAAAGGAAGATTACTAAAACATCTATTCTTTGCTAGCTTTCAGTACTCTCAGTTCTTTGATTTAATTTATGCTCTCTCATCTTTGTACACGTATGAAAATCGTCAGTGGGTGACCAAGTCCTCGTAATCACAGATTTTATCAAGCTGTATTTTCGAGGTTTTTGTCTCAGTTTGACGAAATTTTGTTCTTGTGTTCGTTCAATCGCTGTGCGCACACGCCTTATTAAATAAGTGAGAAAAGGAACCAAGCTTAAGTTAACATTATGATCCGCCACATGAAAAGAAGCCCGAGGAAAAATGCGCAAAGTATCGACCCTGTAGTCATACATCAATACAATAAGAATGTATATTATCGGAGCACAAGTAATAATAAACGTGTTTTTTGTCTTAAAGATAATTATACACTACTCAAAAGTTCTAAGCGGTCACCATACATTTCTTCATTTTTCAAATAATTTCCGCTTCTACTTTGAAATGTGATCTTTGCATTTCAAAAGATTGGCCACTCAGCCATCATCCTGTCCAATTGTTTTGTAAAGCCATGCATCAAGTCCTAAAGACGGAATCAAATACCTGTACCCCCAACTTCATAAGTCACAAAAATGGCATTTTTCAGAGAATTTTGAATTTTTCGACATTTAAAAATCGCAAATCTAATCAATGCTATGTACCGATATCAGTGGTAGAACGCCTGTTGACTTATAAAGATTTAGAGAAATGCCACAACTCTCTACCAATTCGTTCTTCTAAGAAGAAATGTTTGAAATACCCCACCCACCAATGTTTACTTTGAAACCGAGGGTATTCCTACATTCGTTTACTTTTAAATCAATTCGTGTTGAATTTTTTTGCTTTTTTTTTTATTTTGCTTGTTGACTTCATAAATGTCTTGGCTAACTTAATCCATTGAAAACGATTTGAAACCATGCGGCATTTATAACATATGACCAAAAATGCAAGTGGCCACTTAGGTGTTTTGAGGAGTGCATATAGCAAAAAAAATAAAGACGGGTCAAGAAAACAATCGCCTGTATGTGCAAAAAAACATTAATATACTTTCTAAGTTACCCTCGAATCATTTGCTGAACATTACTGAACATTGCAACGTATAAGGTCGCCATTGATGTCACCCATTACGCGAAAAGCGATCATCTTGGAAGCGCAAAAGTGCCGACCCCCGTCAGACTGACTAAGGTCGTTATTATCAGGGGGAGGGGGGTCTGAATTCAAAATGCTTATCAACCAATCAATGAAATAAACAGTTTCGCATTGAATCCTCCGGTTGGTTTTGGTTGGAACTAATTTCTTTTCAAAAAATTCAAAAAAATATCTTACGGAGTTCCCTGATGTCCCCTCGTTGCATGACAGGTCACAAGTACATTTACAATAAAACGTGTATTTAGGAACCACCTACGGGACCACTAAAATACACAGGATATTTTTAGCGTTTTTTGTGTATATAATATTATATATACATGCAAGACATAAAAAACGCTAAAATGCCCTGTGCTTAATAGCGATTCTATAAAGACAATGGTCGCTTATTATGCGTTTTGTCTACAAATGAGAAGCATAATTTTGATTGAATTCGCATGTTATTGTGAATTACTCAATAATCCTATGTTGTTAAAACTCCAAAGAATCGTCTCATTGAGACGATCCTAAAACGTTTTAACAAAAAATGATTAATTTACGATTTTTTTTACCAAGAATATTTACTTTTAAATCTATTTTTGTATGAAGGGGACTTTGAAAACAATCGAGTATTTAAAATTGTCGTTTTATTGGCGTGGTCGCTCGAGCAAATTTGACATAAATAAAAATGGAATGTTCAGCATTACTCTTTCGGTGCAGAAAATATTATTTGATCGATCATTCGCCGTGTTGTGAATGAATGATTGTTAAAAATGGCGTAAAATACCAATTCAAATTGGTTTTAAAAGCAAGGCAGGAATGTCCCTATATGATAAGAAAGCTTCTTTTCACCACGACATGCCGTATCGACTTTTTCCCCTTCCATAATTACAAAGCATTTTCCGACCGGAATTCATCTTGGCGTTTTTGTTTTGAAATCCACGTGCACGCCGTTTTTCAATCTGTCTGTATAATACAATTGGCATTTAATTCTTCACATTCGATCACACTTTGTCGACATGTCACTATTTTGGAGACTGAAATGTCGAAATTTCAGCTTGTCTCTGCACACATCAAATAAAATGATCTTTAAAGTGTGACTAGTATCTTATCTAGAGATACTTCGTGGAATGCAAAGCAAAGGACCCAGGAAGTAATTTAAAAAGTAGCTACAGTTAATAACATCGAGAAAATGTTTGCCATTCCGATCAAAACATTCTAAATCGTTCATTTGGTGCTCCATTCATTAATTCCAAATACTCTCTCAAACCTCTCAAAAACGCTCCAAATCCACATTTATTAAAACATAGTTATGAAATCATTTCAGGTTATGCTTTCATTTATCCAGTTTCGGATTCAATGTAAAGGCAGTTTTATTTCATAGCATTTTTGTTGGCTAGAATCGCGATGTTCTCCAGCCGCGGGAATTCGATTAAAATGAAAAAACGGATTAACACAGTTCATTTCTTTAATGTAATCACACAAGATGAACGGTCCAGGGGAATTTGATACCTAAAAAATGTGCTGTTATGCAATTAAAGGATACTTTTTCATCGGAAAATGATAGGGGATTAAGAAGCTATGAAATAACCATGGAAACAAAGCGATTAAAAGTGATATTAGCGATAAATTAGACGTTGGATTTCGTCACACTCGTGGACAGTCACGTGTGTCAATTATTACAATGATGACGCACAAGGATTGTAGTCCAGTCAAAATAGCGAAATATGGCCTCAACCCAAAACAAATTGCAACAAAAACGTTCTTGAGTTTTTTGAGTAGCTTGACCCTCCCTAGATGACATACTAAAAGTAGGACAAAATCGGAAGATACGTATTCTGATTTTTCAATACATTTTGATACCCACTAGTAATGCCTGTAGTACAACCAATTTGACGAGAATATTGTGTAATATACCTGGAATAAAACTGATTTGTGCAAGCAAAGCTTATCAATTATCCTTTGAATTACCTCTAGAAATTTAACCACAACTTTTATTAATGGTTTGAGTAAAATGTATGGCATTTAATATAAAAAGACAAATTCAAATTAATCTTACCCCACCCACTTGATTTAACATTAGAATGGATAGAAAAAAAGCTTCTGGTATTGAAACATTTTCATATACACCCTTATCGATAAGTTCAAAACAATATTGATTTATTGGATTGATCTTTTTGTATGTCTGCATGTCCCACAGGCAATTGTTTCATGACAAAAGACCATGTATCCAACATCTGCTCATGTAAACTCATTCAGTAGTCACCCAACTTAAATTTTGATGATTCCTTAGTCTAATAATTATTATAACAACATTGTCATCAGCTTATTTTTTCTTGATAATTTTCCTTTTCATTGTTACCAGATTGTGTAAAATATGCCGGAAATTGTGAGAGTGGATGAGGTACGGGACTAGTTTGACACCTTGTCTTATATGATAACGCACATTTGTGTACTTGACAAAAATTGGATAATGAAATTGCCTGTGGTCTGTCTGTCTAAGAATAATTTTCTGAAACTTCAATTCCAAACAATTCAAAATGAAGGTATATATGTCACTAACCTAGTGCTACATTTCTTTTTTTAATACGGTATAACAATGACACATAGAAACTTTTAAAATTCTGAGATTACCTTACCTAAAACTTTGAAAGAGGCTTTGCAAAAGTAAGATACGACATTAGGACCCTGATCATTTGATAACCTTAAAGGGGGCTACCACAGCTACATTACAATCAAATTTCACAGAAAATTTTGTTCTAATTTCAGATACTTTAAAAATCTTTAGTTTTCGGTTGTACAAACTTGTCTTATCTTCTTAATAATATGTCTTAAATTTAACCCATTGAAGCTTAAAAAACGATACTTAATTATGTGTCCTAAATTGCATTCTAACGTTTAACCCAAATTGTTCTTTAGGTTCTCTAAGTGAATCATTTTTGGTTAAATTTCGAAATTTTCACATTTATCCCTCTCTTTTTCTTATATTAATTAAAATTAAAGAATAATATGGTAGAAATTTGAAATGGTTTCTTACAATACCTAATTAACATTATTTCATTCATATCAATACAAGTTATTTCAAGTTTTGCTTGTTTGAATGGGGGTTTATGCCGTTTTCAACAATCTTTCATTTATATCGCGGTGACAGCAGCACTTTACAATGAATTCCTGGTATTCTCAAACCAGTACCGCCATTACACCCTTTCCTGGCCTACAGCCTACTATAAAATTAGTACAACTGTATAAACAAAGGTGGTAGATTATCGAGCAATGTTATGGTTAGGTTCCTCGATATTTTTTCAAAAATTAAAAAAAAAACAACTTTTTCTTTTTTATCTTGTGGAAATATACTACGCAAATTGGCCAGGGTGTCAAATTCAAAAACCTGTTCAATTATTTCTTGATTCATGTTTAATTTATTAGCCCATGATCAAGTCAATTAATTTAAAAGTAAGATTGCGGTTTCCGGAACTTTTTTTAAATAGGCATTTTTTACCTATTTCAAATCTTATACCTCGTATTATTAGGGGCGATTGTAATCGATCTGCATGGTGTACTAGGAAAGATTCTTTAGACAACTTCATTCCAAATTAATATTTATACCTCACATAATCTGTCATTTTAATAATTTCGATATAAATTGTTTGTGAACATTCACTTGTTGAAAACTTTTGAAGCACAAGCTTGTTATCATTTGTTCTTCATTCAATTTTAAAGGATAGGCTTGCATAACATTCTGAAAAGGTTTTGAATAATTTCTTATTTATGCTGCTGATAAAGCAAACTCTCTTTGTATCAATGTTTTAATTGATGACGAATACTTATCCACATGAAAATAAGTTTATTGGGTCTTGTTTTAAATAAAAATCTAAACTTCCAATGAATTGGCAATCGGAGCACTTTATTTCCAATTCATTCCTAATGCCATTCTTCAATTCAACACGTAACGTCTTGAGAAATGTTTTCGAAACTCGTCAAATGACAAACAAAACCTGGTTTCTAATTCATTGATGTGATGCACTTGTTTAAAAAAAATTAATTTAAACTTTCTTAACACCTACTATGAAAACCGCAAAATCTAAAAACGCAAACTTTTGACATTCACCGTTTACCTTACTGTTTGTTTGTCAATTAATTTTTAAAGTATTTATTGAATGGGGCCAACATCACACTGCATTCGAAAGAACTAGTACTAGACAATGCCACTGTCGTCGCAGCCCAGATGATTGTGCGCTGGGATTCCAGTTACGGGATTCAAGTTACGGGGGAGCCGCCATCAAAGCGCAGTTGGTAGCGCGTCGGACAATCAATCTAGAGGTCCCGGGTTCGATCCCAGACGGCGGCACTCAATCTTTCGTCACTATTTGTCTCTCATCAATAGGTTGATAATTGTAAGGATGTGGTGGTTGTACTTGTGAGAGAAATACCAGGAAACCATTGTTAGGTGCTCCTGCTTCCACAAAATAACTGATAAAATGTTGAAAGCGTCGTTAAACTCCATTCAATCAATCAAGTAACGGGTTTCAAGGTTCGATCTCTGACAGCAGCACACCCTGTCTGACACTTGTCTCCAACCAACGGGTAGGATCTAGTAAAAAGTATCTGGGATTAGAAAGATGTAGCCCGGAAAGAAATTTTCAGGTAGTAGCGATGAGAAAAGTACCAGGAACCATGGTTAGGTGCTCTGTTTTCGGCTTTGAAATTTCAAAAAAAGTACCAAATTTGTGTGAATCTTATGCTTTCGTAAATATAAAACAGTTTTAATGTTAAAATTTGTGAAAAGAACTAAGATTATTTAAAACAAAAAAAATCTCATCCAAAACATTCAGACCTAAAGTTTACGCATATCAAATCTAGCAATTGTAAAAATGTTTCAAACGTAAGGTCAAACTAGTGTGTTCTTGCAACATTTTTCTTCACATTATGCTAGCATTATCCCTACCAGGCTCTTTTTGTTGTGAAAACTGGGCTTTTTTATCATAAAGTTACCCCCTCCCCACACCAAACTTCATATATATGAATGTCTTTGTGCTTTGTATAGCTCCATTTCCATAATAGGATAAGACAAATCCATGGCTCTTGGTATATTTTCAAAGTGCAATTAAACTCTTATGTACAACAGACGGACAACTCATGAAATACGTCATTCTTGTCATTTCTTTATATATTCTAGAGAACATGTCAACCCAAGTCCATATCTAAAAGTTTAGATAAAATCAAATCTAAATTTTGGAAAGATTTTTTTTTTTTTTTTTTTTTGGTCTACAACTATTTTTAGTTACACTTGCTCACCTAAAATTTTGTCCATGAGGGAGGAGGGGGGGGGGGGGGCTAAAAAGGTCCAAATCTTCTTTAAAGCTGCTCTTGCACAGATTGGGAAAAGTGAATTTTAACATTTTTCGTAAAATCAATCGGAATAAACTACCCCATCATGTTGAAGCCTTTAAAATAACAAGATTCGATCTGGTAATGCATCGAAAGAAAGACCAATATACCCGAATTTAGGTTAAATTCATTCTAAAAAATAAAGTGACTACTAACGCTAAAAAAAATATTCTTCAATTTCGAGCCAACTATTTTTGATTGACATTCGGCATGTTTGTCTTATTCAATCAAAGATTAAGGTTAAAGTATTTGACAGCTAGAAACTTCATATCAATACAGGCAAAAAATGAAAGGTTATTCACGGAAAATAACGATTTTGTAATAAATAGACTAGAAATAAATAGACTGGATACCTTACTGAGCTTGCCACTTCGAAAAAATAAGTTACAAAATTATTGAAATATGTTGTTTCTAGTGCCAATGCTTTGGGCCATTCTTCATATTCTAAAAATACACACATTTCCAAAACTTAGTAGAAGTTTTGTATTTTTTCTATGAAAAACTGTGCAAGAGCAGCTTTAACTTGGACATTGAAAAGACTTTGGACTGTTAAAAACGTTTCAGACCTATTTCTTGAAGCCAACGCCCTTTTTTGCCAATGCGACGATTTTCTACTTCTTTTCAATGTTAAGGTGAGTGGGTGGGGTAAGATGTTTTACAAATTATTTCTAAAACTGACCAAATAACAAGGAATATCCTATTTTCAATCAGCCAATGACTTATCACAATCAAATTCATGGCTTTTGATATACCAACAACTTCTAATTTAGAATTAAACATGTTTTCTGTCAAAAAGTCTTTTCAGGTCTAGTTGGGAAAAATCTATGATAAAAATCACGAAAAAAAAATCAAAATACGTATCTTCCGATTTTGTCCTACTTTATATATATTAAATGGTTATGTCTATGGATGTCAAAAAACACAACATTGTTTTTGTTGCAATTTGTTTTGGGTCCTACCATAATTTGACTAGACTATGTAGGATAGATTATAAACTATTTGTCAAACGACAAAAGGGACTCAGCATTTCTGAATCAGTCATTTTGTTAGTTACACTGGACGAAGTGTAGCGAAGCGATTGTCGTGACCTGGTGTCCGTTGTTTGTGTTTCCGTCCGTCCGTTAACTTTTATTTTAAAGATCTTCTTTTCTGAAACTTCAGGACAGAATTCAACTAAATTCCACAGGAATCGAATGCTGAAAACATGCTCTTTCAGACGCCTTCTTTTAAATATGATTGGGCATAAGTTGGGCTGATCGAGCTGATAGCATTGGTCAATGGGTCAATAACATGGAGTCGCCAAAAATTGTCCTCATTGGGTGAAATATAAAGAATTCTTATTCTATAAGACTACTGGTTCAACCAAATTTCGCAGGATTGAGACAAAAGACATGCTCTTTTTAAAATGGTTATTATCGGGTCAGCTAAAAATAGTGGATATATGAAACGTTCACAATATTTTTCTTACTGTATAGCTATGTAAACATTAGAGCTTCTTATTATTCTGCATCATGGAAATGGGACTTTCATGTAAAATAAGTGTTCATGTAAGATTTAATTCATACACCTACCTTGGCCTTTGATTGTTATCTGCCTACAAATAGATCATGTTTTGCTAAGTACTTTTAATGCAATTTATTGATGAATTTTCATAAATCTGCTAGGCGTTTTAAAAGTGCCAGTGGAGCGATACTGGCCGTCCTGGCCCTCTTGTTTTGCAATGCTGAACACGGACCACGATGTCTAGAACGCTTAAGGTATGACGAGGGCTAACGTTCAGTATGATAAAACGGTGCAAACTGTTTGCATGTCATACCACCTTTTGCACGCAAGTGGACGTGCAAAACGGGGAATAACATGCAAATAGTTTGCATCGTTTTGTCATCCTTAACGCAGGCAGGGCTAATGTTCTTTTATTTTTTCCCTCAATGTCCTAAATAACTTAATGTCTAAGAAGGGTTGTTTAGAAGATTCAAAACTGATATATAAAGGGAGACAAATGTTATCCCCTCTCTTATTAAATATTTTACACGGTGCTCTGTCCTTGTTTATAACTATTAGAATCTCTCTCGTTTTCACCACTTCGACACCATAACTCTGATAAATTCTGAAATAAAACAGACAAATAAATAAAAAATCCTATAGTACTCCATCGTTCTTTTTGGTTTTATATATAATAATAAGAAGAAGAAGAAAAAATGATAATAATAATTAAAACGGCGTTCAACCACAACGAAACAAAGAGCCCGATTTTGGTTCATTTAGGCAAATACAGTCGAACCTGTCTTTGCGGCTACCTGTATTCAGCAAGCAACCTATATCAAGCCAAATGAACCAATTGCACTGGAATTGGCCTGTATTAAGCAAGCACCTGCCTTTAGCAAGCGCTTTCTGAATATCCCTTGGGTGCCTGTCACAAGTTAAGATAGGTTTGACTGTATTTCAATAGAGACAGTGTCCAGGGTAGGTCAATTAGGACCATAACGCTTTTAGTGTGAAAGCAAACAGTAACTTCAGAAAGAACATTGGTTAAGAAAATCTAAAAAGAGCCAAACGTTTCTTTACAGACAAGTCTGCCAAAATTTGTACATGCTGGCCAATGTCGATAACTTATGCACAATAGAGGAGGTTCTTTTTATCATGAAATGAAGCCTGCCCTGCGTTCAGGTTGACAATACGGTACAAACAGTTTTCCAATTATACCCCGCTTTACATGAGCACTTGCGTGCAAAGCGGGGTATGATGGGAAATTTGTTTGCACCGTTAGAGACATCCTGAACGCAGGGCTGTATTAACATGATATATAACCTGTCTTTTTAAAAAAAAATAGTCTATTTTTAGATACAATTTGCATATCAACCAAAACCATTTTCATCAGAATTTCTTTCATGTCAAAAGTTTCGTGATATTTTTGAGCTGTGGAGTATGATACGCGATTAATATAATGATATGTAAGGGATTTAATAAAAATATGATTTTGGTTTTGTTATCTGGTTTTGGCTCCGAAAAATTGTCTCGACATGGCAAAGCCTCATCATGATTAATTCTCGACCTCGATCAGAAAACATAGATTTCATGTGAAAGATACTAACATATTCTTCTCTAATATTTTTTTCTCTATTTGACATGACATATCATGCTAAGTTTAATACCTTCGTAGTTAACCTGTCCGTCACCAGTAACGTCCGCCATCTTGATCATAAATTCCACCTCGGCGTCACTCAAATGTTCTCCTAAAGTATTCATGGCGAACCGGAGTTCTGTGGCGTTAATGCGCCCATTGCCGTCCTTGTCAAATATCTTAAACGCTTGACGTAAATCGTCCTCGGGTTCCTCGTCTTTTCTATGGAACGCCAGAATGGTAAGAAATTCTGGAAAGTCGATCTCTTCTTTGTCTGAAATGAGTAGAATGGGAGAAATCACTAGCAATGGATTGTTTGGTTGTACTATGATCATTGTACTTTTCGTTAAGAAAATCAATAGGCCTAGTTGTTACGGAGTAGGATTTACGGATGCAACCTGAGGTGCGTTTTTTAGAGCGAGGGGAAAAATCCCGCTAACTAAGATTTTTAAGACGTCGTAAGAAACGATTTTCGATATTTTTAGTGAAAACATTCGACGTCGCCAAGGCTACTCGTTTGAAGCCAATGCAAAAGCATCTTCCTTTCCTCATTAAGATATCTTAAGATTCTTATTAAGCCGCTTAAAAATCTTAATCTAAAAAACGCTACATCTTAAAAATCTTAATAAGAATCTTAACAATCTCACCTTAACGAACGCACCTCAGAACTCTGTTTGGTAGTTTTACTTGTCTGGTTTTAAGCACCGTCACTTTAGAACCTAGTTTAATAACGACCTAGACGCATTGTACCATAAGTTTACGTTACCATGGGCCCGAGCCCTCGATTTTTAGGTCCAAAGTCGTGTGATCTACAAACTGAGCTAATCGGGTTGACTCGGTGGTGTTTAATGATTGCACGTGTATTCAAAATGAAAAGCTTAAAATACATATGTGCTTTACCCAAAGCTAATAAGCGTTGTTTTTTTTTTAGAAATGTTCATATAGCTTTATATTACTGTGGCCATATTTTGACGTCCTCAAAGAAAATGATAATTAAATTTGAGTGATAGTATTTTAGAAAGGAGGTTACACAAGACAGGTTATAATACGAATTTTTCTATGCTGTGATATTTGGATTAGAGACATCGATTAAATTATAAAATTGAACTGTATTACCTCCATCTAGCAGACTCATCAACTGTTGTAACTCCTGTCTTGTCGGATTGTGACCGAGTGCCAACATGACCTTTGGTACAAGTTTGATGTTGATCCGACCTTCTCTTTTGACGTCATGGTGACGAAAAGCTTCGAATATTACTGAAAAAATGCTGATTTAATATAGGATCTGTCATGAGATTTTGTTTGAAACAAGCTGGTCTTAACCGAAGCTAGTTATTAGTCATCCTGAACAAAAATTTGCGATATAGGATAAACTCCCATTAAATTCACTCAAAACTCGCTCCACACACTCATTCAATTTCATTCCTAAATCATTCACCTGGTCAATTTCACGATGTTATTAACTGTAAACAAATTTTGGCGAGAGTGATAACTTTATATTCTGGACCAGGTTATTATCAGCTAGATAATCTAGTCTCCAAAAAAATGGAGTAACGGATTTTTTTCTCAAATGAACACCATTTTTGGTGTTAAAAGCCTTTTTTGAAAAACGCCCAGATGATAAAATACCGCGCGATAACGTGTTTTAGATGACGTTGTAATGACGTCATTTAGTATGTTATCCTACACATGTATAAGACAAGAATCCTCTCATGGATGTTCGTTATGGAAGTGCTGTGTGATTAATATATAATACGTACTTAGTGTATTATATGAAAAAAATATCTAACGAGGTTGGGAGAATTGATCATTGTCGAGGCTCTGCCGAGACAATCATCATTTCTCACAACCGAGTTAGATATTTTTTTCATACAATACACTAAGTACGTTTTATATTTATCTTATAACCTCTATTTGTCTTGTTTTTGTCGATATTTCTAACTGAAATGAAAGTTTCTATAAATAACCTCATTATACCATTGTTCTGAAAATAACTATGTGATATCATAAAAAATATCATACGGGATGTTATCACACGGATACTCGTATACATTGTAGATATAAGTTAAATTATATCTTTTATAACATAGAAATCCATTCCGTTATTTTTTGTCATTAAAAGATCGCACATTTTTTAATAAAACAAAGAAATGAAAGTTCTTTTGGGCCTAAAGGTATGTGTATAGATACGTTGCTTAGTTATTTTGTAATCAATAAAGCCTTTTTGAAATCGAATGACATAGAAACTTGATTTTCAATAGTTTGAAGATATACAATCATATCTGAATTAGAATCTATGTATAAGAAGAAAAATATTTGGTTAAGACAAAGAGTCTGGGAGTATTTAATGAATTCATGGTAGTATGAAATTTACCACACTGCATGAATACGCAAAGCGGATTCATACATGAGTGATTAGGTTTTTAATATCTTATAATTTAATTTCTTGAAGCGAATGTGTAAAGATTTACCCATAAAATCATCAATGTATGGGGCTACTTTCTGCGGAAGCTTACAAAAACTCTGCGTAATCAAAACTGCTTTCATTGAGTAATGAAACCATTTTTGAGCCAATCAGAATGTACAAATCTTGGTGACCACAGCTCGAATTAGGAAAAATAATACAAGGAATAAAAATGAAGATTGTCTGTTACAGATAACCAACTTCATCTACCTATTCCTTATACACCAAAATCAAACTTTTACATCCCCTCTGTCAATCTCCCCTCTGACACTCCACTCTTCCCTCTCTGCCATCTTTTTCTCTCTAACAATCCACATTCCATTTCTATCTAACATTCCACTCCACTCGCTTCTTTTCTTACACACTCGCCTCCCTCAAACATTGTCATCTCTCTTTCTCCATCACATTCACCTTTTCCTTCTCTCACACATTCCGCTCACCCTTCTCTCAAACTCCTCTCTCTCCTTCTCTTTAAATCCACTCCCTGTCATTCCCTTGTCTCTCTCAATTTCCCTCACACTTCACTCGCTTCCTTCTCACTGACAGTTCACTTTTCGATCCTCTCTCGCATTCATTTTTTCTCTCTCACACACTCCACTCTCTCACTTATTCACTCTCTTCATTCTCTCTCACTCAGCATTCTCCTAATTCAAACAATGCTAACTTTTTCACCTTGTATTCTCTCCATTTACACTCTCATTCCTTCTTTCTTTCCCTCCCATGTCACACTTAGAGGGGACAAACACTTTTCAGTTAAATATATTTATGTTTAACATTTATAAGTAAGAGGAACAGCAACGTTTCGGAAGTCATGAACTTTAACGGTGTAAACCGAGGTTTCCTAATGATTTCATTGGGAAACTCGGTTAAAGTGAAGTCTTAACAGTTCCATGTTATCCTTAACTCTTACGATATCCCCTTCAAGTGTGAAAGGATTTTAATATGACGATGTCGAGGGATAGAGAGAGAGAGAAAGATAGAGGAATGCCCACCGGGCACTCACTCGAAAATAAGAACTTTCAAAGGAATGTGATTGTTAAAGTGGCATTTCAGCACCTTTATGTACTGTTTTTTAAAAATTCAATGGCTTTTGTTTTGAATTTATATGTTTTTTTCATGTAATCTTGAGATGAATATTTAATTAGGTCTATTTAAAAGTTGAAATGAGTTATTTAACCTAAGATAATAGTTATTATCAAAACTAAGAAGGAAAACTAGATTAAAAGAATGATATTCAATTGTTTTCATTGTACGTAAGAGGTAAAAATAGCACTTTGGAATTGTTATTTTTGAAAAGTTTCTTTGTTATAGAATAATTAGAATACATGTACAATATAACCGCCGGTAAATTTTTTACACTTGAATAGAATTTTCTCAGCTTTGGAAGTAATCCGCGGATAAGCCGTGAGGTTAAACAGAAGGGCTTTTCCGATCCAACCTATATTTTTTGTGCCGTAAGTAGGGAGTTCGACCCCGGGAAACGTAGTAGTTTTCCTTTTGTAGTATTTGCCGACATTAAACAAAATTTAATTTGTTGAAAAAAGTATTCTTGAAAAAGAAAACGTGTTTGCCTGTAAATATGCAAACTTATTACTTCCTTATATAAAAAAAAGCATGCTCCTAAAATACCAGAAAAAAATAAAAGAAGAAATGACAAATAATATTTGTTTTCGAGACTAATTTGGTTCATGACTGTGTTCTTTCAGTTAAGGAGGGATGGTGCAGTTTTGGGGAGACAACTGGCCTAGAAAAGGAATATGATGGGGAGCCTTTTTAGCGTTTAAGACCCGACCTTATTTATTTTGTTTAGAGTGATACCCCCTTTTGCTCATTAGAAATGGAAAGTATGAAAGGTCAAAAAAGGTTGCAGAATCTATCGATTTTTTAAGTTGGAATGCGGAGCAATTCCAACTTAGATTTAACGAAACCGCAAAATGAACACAAGATAATTTCATTTCGGGTTTTTTGAAAACACATATCACGTGAACAGGATGTGAATACACTCCGGCCTATTTTGTATATCTCAACTTGACATAGGCATACAGTTTATTTCATCAAGAAGTAATAATGTTGAACAATTACACAACTATCACTTCATGTACATTAGTAAATTCGTACGCAAGTTTCAATAAATTTCGTTTAAAACTTTAATTTGCGTGTTAATAATGTACAAATTCAAATTCCTTTTAAACCAATAAAGGAATTTGAATTTGTACATTATTAACACGCAAATTAAAGTTTTAAACGAAATTTATTGAAACTTGCGTACGAATTTACTAGTATCACATGTTTGCATTACTATATTTGGAAATCATGTGATAAGTCAAGTCCAATAAAGTAAGCTATTGACAACAGCACTGTCCAATCACGTGATCTGCTTATTTGGTATTGTCGCGATCTGTTTTTCGTAGAATTGTGGCAATAGCACAAGCCAATCACGTGATCTGCTTATTTGGTAACGTCGCGACCTGTTTTTCCTGAACGACTTTTTTACACACTTCAACAAAATAGCGTAGTTCAAATGTTTTTTGGGGTTTTTTTTATCTAATTGTTTCGTAAACCATTATTAGAAACGCGCAAAATCTGCAGATTATTTATCTGTATTAACAATCCAATCCAGCAAATACTCTCCTTTTATTACTTCTCTTAAAGAAAATGAACCCCAGTTCCAAATCAAGCGGCAAATTCCTTTGATGGCGGTCGCAGCAAGGATCGATGAAGGTATAGATCCACAAGTTTAAGTGATAGATCAAAGTTCAATTTTGTCTATACCTGTATAGACAAAATTTACCTTTGATCACTCACTCTAAATTGTGGGTCTATATGCAAACATTTATCTTCTCTTTCTGCTTTTGTCCATTTTCTTTAAAATTGATTAGACATAAATTCACTTGTGCAAAAATACGCACGAGAGGAATTCTTTGAATATCATTGAAGATTATTACAAGTTAACTACAGCCTTTGTTTTTTATCAAATATCTGAACGTGTTTCCCAACCCCACGTGTTTTGCCTCAGGGGCCACGTTCAAAAAAGGTTCTACGACCGAAATTTGATCGTATTGCAATCGTACAATTGAAATTGGCTTTCAAGAAACATTTTTGGCTTTCAAAAAAACATGTATTGTTTAATTTACGCCTAAATTTGCGTTACCTAAAGGCTAGTTTTAAATTTTGCGATTTTGACTGTGCAAGCATAGTATTTTCTCGTATTTCATTTTTTTACGCAGCTGGAGGCGGTCATATATTGGCGTCATCTTCTCCGTCTGTCTGTCCGTCCGTACGTACGTCCACTTTTTTTGTGAGCAAAACTCCTCCAAAATTTCTACATGGATTTAGATGAAACTTTCACAGAATGTTCCTAATCACCTGACCTTGCGCATAAAGTCACGGTTTGGTGAATTTCAGCCGCGTCATGGAAAAAGAGCCTTCATTAAAAAAGATCTTGTTAACACAACTTCTCCCTCATTTTTGGACCAATTTGGATGAAACTTTCACAGAAAGTTCATAGTCACCTGACCTAGTGCCTATTGTCACGGTTTGGTGAATATAAGCTGTGTCATGGAAATAGATGCCTTCATTTGAAAAATCTTGTGAACGCAACTCCTCCTCCATTTATGGACCGATTTGGATGAAACGTTTACAATATGTTCCTAGTCATCTGACCTAGCGCATATTTTAACGCGGTTTGGTGATTTTTTTAGTCAAAAGTCGAGACTTATTATGTGATCACCTGGGCGGGAGGCGTCAGCTTCGTTAGTGGATTGATGTCATAGTCTCTTGAACGCATTCCAACTTATCAGTACTTTCAGTACTTTGATTTTAAACAGGTATGGAAGATAAAATCTGTTTAACCGGAAATAACGTCTTTTCACAATTTGAGCAAATGAAAATTAGAGTCTTTATCAGTTTGGACTTTCCAGCAGTCAAAAAGGCAAAACCTTCAATGAGTGTTGTCCTATCTAAAACAAACATCATATGAAGTTGTACGTACAAATCGGAATGATATTTTCCAAACAATAAGTAAGTTTGTCATCCTGCACACAGGGTTGCCCTGCGTTCAAGATAAAAATTATTCGCGAAACATTTCAGAAATGTAAGACTGCGTAGCGGATTATACACTTTCTAAACGTTTGCAAACGATGTTTGCATCCGAACGCAGGGATTGGTAATGGTCATGAGAGAGGAAATAAAATCTGGCCATACGTTAAGAATAATGAATCTCAAGTGATTGAACGTTATCATGAATTGTCGTGTAAAGCGAAAAGTGTTTCAAACTTAGGGTGCACACTTGTGTTTCGTTATCTGAAGTTTCGTTGAATTCTGATCGGTAGTTTCCGAGGCAAAATTGTTTTTAAATTCAATTAATGGGGCCTTTTTTGGTAACTCAACAGCACAGAACGTCCATCTAACCGACTCGATCAGTACTAAACGAATGACAATGTCCTTATAATCATGCATGTGAAATTTTCGTTGAATTCTAATCAGTTGTTTCGGAGCAAAAGATATTTATTTTATATTTCAAAACCTACGATTTTCTATAGAGACGTCGCAGTAACGTCGGGCTATTTTATGAAATTCAGTCATATTTTTGTTTAATTTTAAAATAAAATCGCTGTAAAGGCTAAAACAGCGCACTATTTTACATCATTTTAAAGCGTTTGAATAGCTCAATCTTATAGACACTAAATTCTGATACCCATGGCTGTGAATGAAAAATAGTATCAAGTTTATTATGGAAAAATCGCCAAAAAGCGCATGTAACGCGTAACATGCTTCTCTTTCAATACATGTTCAAAATGCCATAAAATCGCGGATACACTCTTTATCGTCGTAAAATTTTACACACAAACACATAGAATATTGGGTCTAATGCAGTGTGAATTTCGAAAGTTTTGGATGAAATTTTACGAAAATCTCTTCACGTAATTAAAATAGCGGAAAGTGTAACGCTGCTAAAAATGAAGCAAAAAATGACGACTGAAAAATTTCAACGTAAAAATAATCATACAAAATAAAGGAAATTGTCAAATCTAAATACATTTAAGAAAAATGGTCAGACTTTTATTTCTTCAGTTTGAATTTGGTTTATTTTCGTTCCTTAATTAAATGCAATATTTTCGCGTGAAAAAGTCTGAAAAAATGTCACGCTTTTTGAAATTAGGTCATTTTTTCCGTACCATTTTCGCGAGGAGTTACCAAATTCTTACCAAATGTCGATGAAATTAAATAAGAATCAAGCTAGAAAAAATGGTCAGTCTATTATTTCCAAAAATATATAACAATCTATATTTTGTGAATTTAACGCTTAATACAAGAATGCTAAAAAAGTCTGAAAAAATGTCACGCTTTCTCATTTTAATGACGTTTTACGTTGCGTGCTTCACGTTTTATCGTTTTTTTTCGAAATTACTGTCAAAAAAATCAATTACTCACCGGAATGAATTTAATACAAAGTTCTCCTCTGTTTTGATGAGTTTATAGTAGGCAAGACCAATAATAATAAGTTTTTTGTCTTTTTAAATACCATTTTTAGTTTGTCGGAAATTCAATGCTTCTGTTTATATAAAATTAATTTTGTTTCGTAATTACAGAGACTCTTCACCCTGTAATTATTTGAAACGCCACTGAACACGATAGTTATTCACACTTTTAACCACCTCTTTTGGTATAATTAAAAATTTGGAATATAGTTGTTTCAAATGAAACGCGTTTGATTTTTCTCCAATTTTACGCTATAAAAATAACGTCTAATTACGTTACGCTTTATAGCCTCAGTTCGCTGCGACGTCTCATAATGAAAACGCTCATAATTTCAAAACAACAATGCGTTGTACAGTTAGTTATATCGTGAAATTCACCTCGATCAAAACCATTTCAAATCGCTCGATTATCGCTCCATTCAATACATTTAAAAACACTCACTTTAGAAATGCCCCGAAATTTTGTGATAAATCTAATCTTTCAATTCGATCTCCATTTCATTTTATTTGATAAAAAAATTCCATGATTTTTTGTATTGGCTGATGAAGATTTTAAAATTTGTCCGATGTATTCGTGATCACATGCAGATAGAAAGGAGACTTTTTTAACCCTTTCCTGTTTTACAAAATTTTGGACCTGTCCAAATTCAAAGGTTTGCAGACGAAAATTTAAAGTGGATTTAATTTGAAAAATAACCATTCAGTAGGGTAGAAAATAGTGTGGAAAAAGAAGAAATTGCTTGTCGGAAGCAATTTCTTCTTTTTTTCACATTTTTTTCTCAATTATAAAATCACTGGCACGTAAAAAGCAGGGATTAAACAGCAAAGGGTTAAAGGAAGGAGGGGGATACTTCCATATCGCTTATTCCGTCTAATTTGTATTACATCCCTTAAATTAGATTCAAAACTCGCTTCGCACACTTATTCCAAATCGGTCAGAAATTATTCGACTATTCAATCACAAAATTTAGAAGATGTTGCTAACTCTCACTCCTAAATTAAGCGATGTCCAGACACTTAGAAAGTCTCTAGTCAAAATTGTGAGTATTGCGTATCGTCTAAATGAGACATATCTAGCTATTTTTAATGTTGATGATGAAATGGTGGTTCCATCAATATGTTCGTTGCAGGATGGGTCTTATTTCATTTGAGTGGCTGTTAAAGAAAAACTGCTGTCGAGACAACAAGTTCACGGTTTGACCATTCACATGTGACCTTGCCCTTGGAGCTTTCTGAATATTTCCTCAAAATAACACGTCTACTACACGCCATGAAACGCAACTATGCTAAATTATTAAATCCATCCATAAATGTTGGAGTATTCGTCCCGATAAAATCGAATAGACGGACGGACTAATGCACATACGCTTCGATATATAGTTGTGACGATTTTGTCTCACCCAGCGAAAGCGGGCTCCACAAAATCCTAGAATTGATCTAGAGGACATTAACTTTATTTCTTGTTTGAATTGAGCGAAAAGCTGCAGAAAATATGTGGTGTATTTGATTGTCCGGATATTATTGAAGACTCATAATATATGATTTTTTTCTTAAATTAAGGATAACAGGGAAAAAAATACTTTTCAAAGAAGTATGAACTATAAGTCTACTTACAGGTAATGTCTTCTTCGGTGAAATGATCTGCCTAAAAACAAATTATTTTAAGAGATTAAGAAAACTTGTCATTTCAGTTCATGAATTCTTTTTTGTTGTTATTGTTGTTGTTGGTTTTGTTTTGTTTTTTCCAAAAATACACGTATATTATATAGAAAACCTGCATGAGGCGAAAGGGATTTATCCTCATCTTCCAGCACTATTTGCAGAATAACAACACGGGTTTTGTTTGTTTATTTTCGTTTATTTATCGTCCCTACCGTAGCATATGCCCATATGAGCGACGCCCCCAGAAGACACTTAATTAGTCGCACTTGGTATAGTGCAAGGATACATGACGAATCTAATGCTGAGATCCGCCTTGGTTTTTTAACGTGCTCGGTGTAAAGCACCGTCACACGAGACCTCAGTTTAACGTCTCATCCGAAAGACAAATAGTTTGTTAGCGTGCCAGCCCGGAAATCGAATCCACGCGATCGACCCTCAATTGTTTTGAAGTCCGGTGCTCTACCGACTGAGCTTATCGGGCTGACTGACTAAAAGGTGCAGAATGTTTTCAAATTATACCCAGCTTTGCACGCTAGTGCACGTGCAAAGCGGGGTATAATTTGCAAACAGTTTGCACCGCCTTGTCATCCTGAACGCAGGACAGGTTATGGTCGATTTATCTTTATTCAGTTAAGAAATTCAACCGAATATCAGGTCAGGCTGCACAGTGCTATAGTAAAAAAGTCTACACGTACCATTTGAAAAAATCAGTCTGTCCACAAACAGTTAACAATTTGGAAGCCGGTCCAATGTTGATAATATCCAATTTATGCCTATTTAGGTAATTAATGTGTATTAAGTAACGTTATCTTTGATTGATCTTATCATTGATTTGGTAATCGATAAATACTTCTTTGTTTATTTGAGTTAAATGGAAGATAAATTTTGATAAACTTATCCTGAATATTGAAACATGAGCTCCGCATACAAGTGCTTACACTCGGCTAATGGGTACCGGGTAGTTGATAAAAAATGAAGCCGAAAAAGAGGCATAATTCGCAATAAAAACATCTATAAAAATTCACCTTGGTAGTAGATCTAGTTTACTCTTTTGGTTGTGAACATGAATGCTAAGTTTCATTGAATGTAATACAAGCGACTTTACACAAATTGACGTTTTCGTAAGACGAAGACAACGCCTATGTACATTCTATTACATTCTTTTCATTTGTCATCCGCATTTGCTCAGTCGGTATCCCAGAGCGCCGGACGACAAATATCCTAGTTCGATATATTTGGTTATATTAAGGGGGTTGGAAATCTAATATACCTATGATCTTTCGGATGAAACGGATATCCAATGCTGATGCACTTTATCTAGCATGTTTAATAATCATGGACCGGTTTTACTGTAAACATCTTACGATAATTTTTTCGCATAGGTCGGGCCCCAAACACATTCTCATACATCTCTTTACCTTGACAATTGACAATCCATTGGGACATGAAAAAAGGACAAATCGTTGGAGAGCGACCTAAACGTCGTACGTAGCGACAGCTTATTTATGCTGTAGTTATGACGATAAGGTCGCCAATTCACGAAAATTGAAACAAAATGGAAGAAATTGTTCAGCAGTCACATTATTTTAAATAAGTGTTTTCATTGGTCAATCGATCTTTTATTTTCAGCAGCGATCTGTTAATTACACGCTGACCAAGTAGTGGGGCTAAAAATAGCACTGAACTAGCAAACCAGCTCTGCGTTCGGGATGATAAAACGGTGCAAACTGTTTGCAAATTTATACCTCGCTTTGCACGCATTGTCAGTACGTGGGTTGATAACAGGTTGAAAGTAGTAGTCAGGGTGTGTTTTCTTCGTTTTTAAATTTCAATAGAATTTCTTGTTTTTAACGTTACACGTGCGCCTTTCGCACTTACTAAGCACATGTATTCTGCGAACTTTAAGAGCATGGCCATTGCGTCCTGATTGTCGTAGGAAGCACGTATCCAAAATCTGCCCAGCGTTCTGGATGACAAAATGTTGCAAACTGTTTGCACCATTCTGTTATCCTGAAATTGCGGGAGGTCTTTGACTTCTTCACACAGACCGGTTGTAATAGCACGGACGACCAGTTGCAAGATTAGATTTACTTTTCCATAACTTCGCATATAACGCTCGGTTCGATGTTTTTGTGCACGATTTCCTTTCCGGGGGGCGGATAAAGGACGGGGGCGTACCCGAACTAACAGTCCTCTTCATAGGCGGCAAACAAGAGGGCCGTTGGCCCTGGGTACCTCACCTGAGAAAAAAGCTTCATTACCTAGGTATGTCCATGCAACCACAGAAAAAGAGATTTTCACTTATTCAATCAGATAACATTTGAAATAACCCCCCCCCCCCTCTGCTCCTCCCCTGGTGATTATTTATTAAAGCTTTTTTCATAAAAGGTCTGTGATCAGCTAACCTATGCCAGATATACAGGCTGAGTCGAGTCAGAGACTTTTAAAGTTTTCTTTAATGAGTTGATCAATCCATGTCAAATATAAAGGCTGTAGGGATTCAAAATTCTCAACAAAGCACTCCCCCCTCCCCCAAGATGCTCTGCACCTGGTGAATCTACAGTCATGATTTTAGCTAATTCAATTAATGTCCATATGCTGATCATCCATACCAATTTTCAAGTCTGTTGGACTCCTGGTTCATTAGAAGAAGTTTAAAGATTTCAAAAATGATCCAAAGTACTACCCCCTCCCCAAGACAATCAGCACCTGGTGACCCTACAGTCATGATTTTAGCTATTTTTATTAATGTCAATATATTGATCACCGATGACAATTTTCAAGTCTGTAGGGTTCCTGATCCAGGAGAAGAATAAGGTTAAAGATTTCAAAATTGATCCAAAGTACTACCCCCTCCCCACTAATGCTCCGCATCTGGTGGCCCTACATTCATGATTTTAGCTATTTCATTTTAGATCTATATGCTTATCATCCATGCCAATATTGAAGTCTGTAGGGCTCCTGGTTCATTAGAAGATGAAGGTTAAAGTTACAAAATTTTCACAAAAGTACTCCCCCCTCCCCCCCCTGGTGCTCCGCACCTGGTGGCATTACAGTCATGATTTAAGCTATTTTTATTAAGGTCTATGAGCTGATCCTCCATGCCAATTTTCAAGTCTGTAGGGCTTGTGGTTCAGAAGAAGAAGAAGGTAAAGATTACAAAATTTTCACAAAAGAACTACCCTCTCCCCCCTGGTGCTCCACACCTGGTGAATCTACAGTCATGATTTTAGCTATTTCATTTAAGATCCATATGCTTATCATCCATGCCAATATTGAAGTCTGTAGGGCTCCTGGTTCATTAGAAGTTGAAGATTAAAGTTACAAAATTTTCACAAAAGTACCACCCTCTCCCCCTGGTGATCCGCACCTGTTGGGATTACAATCATGATTTTAGCTATTTTTATTAAGGTCTACGAGCTTATTCTCCATGCCAATTTTCAAGTCTGTAGGGCTTGTGGTTCAGAAGAAGAAGAAGGTTAAAGATTACAAAATTTTCACAAAAGTAATACCCTCTCCCCCTGGTGCTATGCACCTGGTGAATCTACAGTCATGATTTTAGCTATTTTTATAAAGTTCCATATGCTGATCATCCATGCCAATATTCAAATCTGTAGCACGCCTGGTTCATATGAAGAAAAAGGTTAAAAATTACAAAATTTTCACAAAAGTACTATCCTCTCCCCCCTGGTGCTCCGCACCTGGTGGCCCTACAGATAAGATTTTAGCTATTTTTATCAAGGTCTATGAGGTGATCAACCATGCAAAATTTTAAGGCTGTAGGCCTTCATGTTCAGAAGAAGAAGGTTAAAGATTAAAAAATTTACCCAAAGTACTACCCCCTCCCCCCTGGTGCTCCGCACCTAGTGGCCCAACAGATATGATTTTAAATTTTTTATTAAGGTCTATGAGCTGATCATCCATGTCAATTTTCAATTTTAACCCTTCAACAATTTTACGAAACAGCTGCTAAAAACTCTCCAACTCTTCAATTGATTTGGGAGAATAAGTGTAACAAAGGAACATTTTTAGGCATTTGAAATTTTATTTCACGGTTCAAACAGTTTTAGATCTAACAGCTAATGATAACATTTAAACATGGTTAAATGATATGTAAGGTAAATACACAAGTAATCAGCAGTCACACAATTTATATCAAAATTTTTACACCAAAATCGACTTTAAGGAAACTTCTTAAATTTGGACAAATCTTATCTATTTTATCGATAAGAAGTTAATAATGAGAAAAAAACACAACTGTAATTGACAAATTGACTAATATAATTGCTCAATACAGTCAAGCAGTCAAAGGACATTTAAAAAGTGCTTGCTAAAGACAGGTGCTTGCTTAATACAGGTCAATTTTAGTGCAATTGGTTCATTTTGGAATACAGGAGGCCCTTAGGACAGGTTTGACTGTATCAGCATCTCTCTTTTCTTGACCATGAGGTCAATGACATTACTAATATTTCCTTTGACCTTGAGTCAATAGTGGTCAAAGCTCAAGCAAAGTTTTTAACAAATATCTTAATCTTTGTAATTCTGAACCTGGAATATTCCTTCTTTGGCAGAAGGTACAGGCAAAAGATCAGCCTGCACATATGTGCAGCCTGATCTTTGCTATACCACCTGATTTTCTTTGATAAACCATAAAAGTTATTTTTTTCAAATTAAATATGGACTAACAAACAGTATATCCGGTACTTTGAGTACTTTAGATGAAATTTTCGCCAAGGTTATCATTCAGCATGCCATACTGACTGAGATCATGGACAAGGCTGAAGTTTGTCCACAAACAGACAAGCATTACAAAAATGATACAGTTAACAATATCGTAAAATTGACATTCATCTCAATACAAAACCATTTCCGATCACTCGCTCAGTGCTCATTTCATTCATTCCTAACACTCACTCAAACCATTCAAAAATGCTCCAAACTCATTGAAAAAGATAGAATCAACAATGCCATTACATGTATGAGCTAGAAAAAAGTTACGATTTCACTAAAATTATTCAAATTGTAACCATCAGAAAGGTTCTTGAAGAAATAGGAAGCTTTTTATAAAACTTGTATGCATATTCTATTGAAGGGAGGTAATAAATATCGCTTATTTTGTTTATTATGAACAAAATTTGCAAAATTCACTCAAAACTCGCTCCACACACTCATTCAATCTCATTCCACAATCATTCCAAACTCATTCATCTTGTCAATTTCATGATGTTGTTAACTGTATGCAACAGATCATATAATAAAGACCAGCAAACTTATCAGAGTTACAAAATGCCCAGATGCTCAATTTTCCATAGCAATGTCACACAAGTACAAAACCCATCCAAAATAACAGGTACATTATGGTATTCTTTTCTAGGTTTTTTTACACCGTACATAACTTTATTTTGCTAGAATGGGGTTTAACACCACTTTTTGACCTATTTTCAGTCACATAGTGACAGCTGAAGCATCTGACCATTGATTCCTGATATTTGGCTCACCAAAGCTACCATCACATCCCTCCCAAGCCTCTAGTTGCTCATTCCACATAGGTTAACAATTTTCAACCAATTGGAGGATGACAAAATGTGAGAAAGGATGAGTGCAACCATCAGGGATTGAACCTGTAACCCCATGATGAGGAGGCTGACACAATGTCAAATGTCCTAGATGCCCCATTGACTGCCTTTTCAACAATTTTCCATCAGTACTAATCAAGAATTAAATAAGCCTGTACATCAGTACAGTCTGATATCACTCTTCAATATACATGCTGCCGTTTTTTTTTTCCATGGCCAGCAACTATGCGTATAGCACTCTATGCTAATTGTCCAGGCTATGAAAACCAGACATGTGGAATTGTTTGAACTTCAAACATACACTAAAATACTAATTGCACAAAGTATCTTGCACTGTTTTTATAGACAAAATTTAACTAATATGAAAACACAAATGATGTCAACAATAGCATTTTCATTAATAGATGGCTTAATGAAATCATAACTGACAGTGTAATACACTAAGAAATTGTTTTTGATACACTCAGGATCCCATTTGGGTTATTCTCTAGCTATTAGAAGTTGATAATTGATATTCACAGTTCATATCCATGACTCAGTGTAAGATGGTTGTAACTGCCTATAAACATATAGGCAGTTACAACTATTTTGTGCTGAGCCATCAATATGCAGACCAGCACACAGACAGATGTATGAACAAAAAATGGTAAAATAATAGGCATACAATCTCTGGAGGCATGTATGTAAACATAACAATCAAAAGCCTGTTTCTTAATTGAGCAGGAGCCAAACACCACAATACAGACAGTGTTTATTCAATCTTAAAAGCTTTAAGCTCACGATATACAGTTAACCCAACAAAATCCCCTTTTTGATAACCCTGAAGAATAAAGCTTCGAAAACATTGTGATAAATGAAGAAATTGCTTATAATAAGCAATTTCTTCATTATCACCAATGTTTTCCTCATCAAAAAACAAATATTTTCATTTTGTTGTGTGGTAATTGGTTTGTCAAAAATTAAAGGCCAAATGGTTATGGCAGGTCAACTGCATCAAAAAAATTGGTATCTACAAAAGACAGTATATCTTCAATGTATGCTAAATATCTAAAAATAGATCTGTCACAATATTCATAAACAAGAGGCCCATTAAGGAGTGGGAAGCTCTACTGACTCCCCTGAAAAGCCAACACCATGATAAGGTATAATCACAAGCTATTTCAAATTATTTACAGAAGTTCCCTCGGCTTATTCATACTTAAACTTTTCTTTAAACCTGATTTTTTAGAAAGATCTGTTTTATTTCGATTTTTGAAAAGAAAAAAATGGGATCACCGTGCTTATTTTTTTTCTCAGAGCCGTTTGAAAATAGGTACCAAACACATTAAGTGCCCTTTAGTTCTTGCCTTTGAATTTCTATGAAAATTACATCCTTGATTTGAGGTTAATATTTTTGGATAAATAAATATCCTGAAAGCAAGTGTTATATGTTAAATTAAAAAAACGGAAACCCATCCCACTAATTAATTAATGAAATATGGAATTTTAATTAAACAAAAGAAAATTATGACATCTTTATTCGGTCCTTAATAGAAGTAATTTTCCTTTAATATTAAGGGCTTCTAATACATGCTTCACCCTAAAATAGATATAGTTCTTCTATTAAACTTTTTCTTATACTCTCAATATAAATTTGTGACATAATGAAGAATATTTTGACATGAAAAAAAGTTGGGGTCACAGTCTTACTTTTTTAGATATTTTGACTCATTTGTTAAAATAAAGGGAGGTAATTCACAAAAAAATAGTTAAATTTCAAAACACATTTTTCAATATTCAAAAACAAATTTGTTGGTATTTTGGTTCAGGAATACTCTAAAATCATGAAAAATGCCCGGAAAAATTGGGGTAACAAATAATTTTTTGATTTTATACAAATTTTACATGTTTTTACAACCTTACATACATCTCTATCCAAAAACATAGTTTGAATTTCGATTCATAGTTTTAAAACGATTACAGAAAAGCAAATGTTTTATTAATGGCGAAATTCGGATGTGCGGACGTCCTTAAGGGTAGGCCATCTCTCCATAGTCAGTCAAATTAAAGGGCAGGTATACTTTAAACAGATCTTCATAAGGCCCCTTTTTATGTGATACTTGAAGGCTCAGGCCCATTTCAAGATAGAATAATCCTAATGATGCTACTATCACTGTATACAAGCTAGAAGCAAATCCAATGTAAATCTTGAACTCTCATTCACATTTTCAGGGATATTTAATTTTTGAGTACATTTTCATTAAACCCCTTTTCCCATGATATTTGATGGACATTATCAAAAGACCTTAATTCAATCAATCTGTGCAAGTTCAAACCAAATCAGATGAAAACTTTGGGCTCTACTGCAACAATAGGATAATCTTTATCAAATTTTCATATGTCCCCCTTTCCCATACTAGTAGACTTTCCTGAGCCAATTTTTAATAAGGAACCATCCTTACAGTGGTACAATCATTCTGTGCAAGATTGAAGCAAATCGGATGAAAGCTGTGGAATCCATTGTGATTACATTAGAAAGTTAACCCATGTCACGCTGAATAAAAATCTTTGCAAAATAAATGTAAAATCAAAGTGCTAAAAGCACTGGAAGTTACCAAATGTGAGTGAGTATTGTTTTCTGAAATACATTGTTTTACACCTTTCTGGTTTAAAAATGAAATTCAGGTGGTGTGAACTAAGATCAGACTGCACATATGTGCAGGCTGATCTTTGTCTATACCTCCTGTCAAAGCAGGAATATTCCGGATTCAGCATGACAAGGGTTAATGGACAGACAGACAGGAAACACACTATTGCTATAATGCTTCTGACCTTGTGTCAGTAGGGCTTAAACAAGATGTACTTGAGAAACATTCACATCCCAAAAACGTCCTTGTGTGGGGACATTTCCAACAATCTAAAAAGCGCCAGGCAAAGTCTCTGGTCAGTCTGTGCATCTGAACAGTCTGTCCAGAATCTTCAATTGAAGCTTAACCCTTTGCTGTTTAATCCCTGCTTTTTACGTGTCTGTGATTTTATGATTGGGAAAACATTGCGAAAAAAGAAGAAATTGCTTCTGACAAGCAATTTCTTCTTTTTCCACACTATTTTCTACCCTACTGAATGGTTATTTTACAAATTAATTCCATGTTAATTTTCTTCTGCAAAACCTTTGAATTTGGACAGGTTCAAAATTTTGTAAAACAGGAAAGGGTTAATTGGAAGAAAAGGTCTAAAAAAACTTCAGCAGTATGTGACTGTCTAGGCCGATCAATATTTGGAACTCACGTACATGTCAAGTTGTTGGAAATGTCACACACAGGCTCATTTGTCTGTTTACTTTTAACTTGGTATTTGAACATATCATTATCGGCAGGATAAGGGTTAAGTTAGTTTTGATAAATTTGATTTAAATTGAATTGAATGGAGTTTTACGCTATTTTCAACATTTTTTCAGTTATATATTGCGCCAGCTGGAGCACCTAACAATCATTTCCTGGTATTTCTCTCACCAGTACAACCATCACACCATTTCCTAGCCTCAAGCTGCTATCTCACATAGGTCTACGATTATCAACCCATTCGTGAGAGACAAATAGTCGGAAAGAATAAGTACCGCAGTCGGGGATGGAACCCAGGACCTCTAGGTTGTTGATAAATTTTAAGACTGACAGTAAACACCAGTAAAACAATAAACACCAGCTCTGTGTTCAGATTGACAAAACAATGCAAACTTTTTGCAAATTATAACCCACTTTGCATACAGGTGCACATGCAAAGTAGGGTATAATTTGCAAACAGTTTGGACCATTTTGTCATTCTGGATGTAGAGCTGATCAGATGGATTCAGACAAATAAAAAGGGTTCACAACATGTTTAATACAATATATGGCAAATAAATGTGATCTAAGCATAGGCTCTATATATTTTTGGACAATGATAATAATCTCATTTCAATCATGCAATAACATGCAATGTACTTGCTACATATACCAGTTCATGTATTTCATCTTGGTACAGGCAAATGCATTTTAAGAAATTTCACTCAAATACATTTGTATTACCCTGCTGAATTCAAATTTAACAACAAACAAATTGCCTGTTTTTGAATAGTGTGATTCATTTTTTGATAAATATAGAACAGACAGTGTAGACTAATATCAGACAGCACATCTGTGCAGGCTGATCTTAGTCTATATAGTCCTCCAAAGCTTTAAGAATATTAGGAATATGTTTTGAACAGCAGAATAATGGTAAATTAATCAAAGCTTATAATATTACTAGTAAAGCTTTTTCAGATTATCCAGAACTCATCCTAAATCCTGTATTGTGGGCTCTCAATGGCATTGTCTAAACAAGGCAGCTCTACTGAGTACCTCCAGTATAAGGTTTTGACAGGGAACAAGGATTACCATTTTTCTCCTAATAAATACTCCCGATAGCTTTATATAACATAACATGGTTCATATGCATTTTCTGATTTGAAAAAAATTATTAAAATTGATGTCCTTAAGGCCCTTTCCCCCCCTTAATTTGAGGCGAATTTCCTCTAAACAATCATATAAATGATTGTTTGGAGGAAATTCATCTCAAATTAGAGAAGAAGTCTCAAAAAGTTCATAAAATTTAGGCATCTGAAGTGGGTTTTCTTAGTAAAAACGTAGGGGTGCTACCATTAGGGAGGGCCCTATTATTAGAGGAAATACAGTATCATTGATGAGGAATTCCAATGCACACATTGTCCAACACAGGCTTCTCTACTTGCTGACAAGTCCATTTTTCTTGACAGCTTGTTCATGGACAAATAGCCTGTTTGTATCATAAGATAGAAAATATTGTTTTCAGTGAAGAAAATGCTGGGTTCCAGCCTTGTCTTCTTTAAAAGCAATGTTTTCTCATAGTTTATCCAATTTTTTTATGGACAAGGTCACATTGACCCTTGACAAGAAGAAAATTATCGCTTCCTTGTCTATGGACAAGTTGTGAAAAAGTGTATTTCCAAGCCCTCATTACAGACAAGGCCTACCCTGAGAGTTATACATAATAAGGACTTATTCTTTTGTGACTAAACAATACCTAACAAGGATGGGGAAATTGATAATTGTCAAGGCTCTGCAGAGACAATTATCAATTGCCACAACTGAGTTAGATATTTTTATCAAACTATACACTAAGAATGTATAATATTAATCTTATGACCTCTATTTGCCTTGTTTTTCGTCAATGTTTGATATAAATCACAGGGCTTGAAAATTCTTGAAATTTCTACTCGTTTTTTTGCAACCCTGAAATATATATATATAAATGATATTTGTATAGTAATAAGATAAAAAAAAATCCACAATGTTTTCCAGAGCTTATTTCTTTAAAATGTCTTGATGTGGAAATATATATGTAACACAAGAAAGCACTTAAATTTGTATTATGCTATACCCTATTTACTATATACAATAACTTAACCCTTGTCATGCTGAAACCAAAATCCAGTTCCAGTTTGTCTTGGGGTATGGACAACCATTAGTCTGCACATTTGTGCAGTCCAATTGGAAAATTTGTATTTCAAATTAGAGTTTTATGAATAAATAATACTTACCTGGTATGACGATGAGGATTCTCTTTTCTCAATCCGCTTTAGACCGTACCCAACCGGAAGTGAACTTTTTTACCCTAGCACCGTTTAGTTTACTTCCGTGTTTACCTCGTGTCAACTTCAGTTTCTTTTCTGGCGAAAGTGTTCGCCCTAAAGAACTATGAATGACAAGAGGGGAAGGAGGGAGGGTAGCAGTCATACCAGGTAAGTATTATTTATTCATAAAACTCTAATTTGAAATACAAATTTTCCAATTTTATTTCATAAATAAACTTACCTGGTATGACGATGAGGATTACTGTAGATTCCACAGCAGTACTTGAGGAGGTGGGTGTCTTTCATCCCAATCTGTCCTCAGTGTCTACCTCAATCAGTTTATATACACAATATGACTAAACTGTACAATACCCAAACTCTATTGGGAACACAGTATATTACAATACATTTGTTGTCTTTACACTTCTGTGAAACATAATACTGTACACATATACCATGATTACATGTATAAAAATCCTTATTTCTATGAAAAATGGTTTTCCCTCCAAAAAATCCGCAAGAAGAGAGTAACCCCCTGTACACTGGTGTTTCCTACACCTTCATAAAATCTACATTGATGGATTTGAGATAGTGTTTTGTGAAAGTGGTCTCCCTTGACCAATCTGCTGATTCCATGATCTGTTGCAAAGAGGCACCTTTGAACAAGGCCCATGAAGGACCGATACTGCGTGTTGAATGTCCTTTAACTTTACCAACACTTTTCTTCTTTTTCTTATAACAGAACTTTACTGTTTCAACTAACCATCTAGATATAGTCTGTGCAGTAACTGGAAGATTAGGTTTTTTGTAAGACAAAAATAATTTGCAGACATCATGACCGCTTTTTGTGTGTCTCAAAGATTCTGTACTTCTAAGATAATATGTTAATGCTCTTTTAGGATCAAGCTTTTTATTTTCTGATAATGCTGGGATAAAAATGTTCTTGTCAACGTGATTGGGTCTATCCTGTTTGGACAATCCAGTTCTAATAAAAGTGACTCCCTTTTTCTGGACATTAACCAAACTTTCGCCCAGCTGTAAAGACTGTAAATCACTGCACCTTCTGAAAGTAGTGATGGCTATCAGGAAACAAGTCTTCCATGTTAGGTGTTTCAAAGATGCTCTCTGCAACGGTTCGAATGGATCTTCTTTAAGGCATTCTAAAACAAGAAGGAGATTCCATTCAGGAATAAGTTTCTTAACAGGAGGGCGCTCATTGAAAACGGCCCTCAATAAACGTATAACTAGAGGATGTTGACCTACAGCACAATTATCTACTGGTGCCAAAACTGAAGATAGCATTGATCTGTATCCATCTAGAGTCCTGTATTTCAGGCCTTTATGAAACATACATGTCAGAAAATCTGCACAATCTTTCAAAGAGGCAAGATAGGGATCAATTTCCCTTTCAGTACACCAGCTATGGAATTTTCTGAATTTTGCATTATAATCTCTCTGGGTGCCACGCCTCCAGGATTTTGACATGAGCTCTCTAGTTGGCTCAGAAAAGCCTTTTGCAGAGATTCGTCTGTCGATAGCAGCCATGCAGTCAGATGAAGGGACTCGGGATGTGGATGGGATATCCTCCCGTTGCACTGAGTGAGAACATTCTGGCTGCATGGGATGCTCATTGGTAATGCTATCAACAGTTTTAGAAGAAGTGGGTAATAATGCTGCCGGGGCCATTGTGGTGCAATTAGTATCATTTTGCAATGAAAATTTTGCATGTGGTTGAGGACTCTTGGAATGAGTTGAATTGGTGGAAACGCATACACAAACATGTTCTGCCATGCTATTGACAGAGCATCTAGAGCATAGGCTTGTGGATGCGGAGTCCATGAGCAGAACAGGTGTGTTTTTTTGTTGTTGTAAGCTGCAAAAAGATCCAAAATAGGTTGACCCCAATTCAAGAAGATTTTCTGAACCACTGCATTGCTCAGTGACCATTCTGTTGGTTGAATTTGCTTGCGACTCAAGGTATCTGCAAGAAGATTCATTTTCCCCATGATAAAGGCTGCTTTCAAATTTATCTGATTCGTTAGAGCTAATTCCCACAGTTCTATTGTTAGTTCGCATAGCTGTCTGGACCTTGTCCCCCCTTGGCGATTTATGTACTGACAAACAGTCGTATTGTCTGACCTTACCATGACATTTTTGCCCTTTAATTGAGACAGGAAATGCCGTAAACTCAGCGTTACTGCCATCATTTCCAGGCAATTGATGTGTAACATTTTTTGAAGATTGGTCCATTTGCCTTGACAAGTCAGATTGTACAAATGACCCCCCCAGCCCCAAGTGCTGCTTGCATCTGTGGTCAGAGTGACTAAAAATGACTGCTTTTTCAAAGATCTGCCCTTTGCTACATTTTGATCCAGTAACCACCACTGCAGATGGGATTTTAGCTCTGCTGTAACAGTAATTGCTGAGGACATTGGCATCCTTGCTGGACTCCAATTTTGAAGTAAATGGAGCTGAATGGGTCTCATGTACAATCTGGCATTGGGAATAAGTTCTAGACAAGACGCAATTAATCCCAATAGAATCATGAAATGGTTTGCTGTGCATTGGCCTTTGCATATGACTTTTGTTGCCCTTTTTATCTTTTCTATCCTCTCTGATGTGGGAAAGACCAGACCCTTGCTCAAGTCGAAAAGACTGCCCAGATAAATTAGCTTTTGAACCGGAATCAGTTGAGACTTTGACTTGTTTACAATAAAACCTAGTCGAAAAAGGAGACTGAGAACTGTTATACGATCTTTTAGCAACAAATTTTTTGTACTGTTCACGGTTAGCCAGTCGTCTAGGTAACTTGCCAGACGAATATTGAACTTTCGAAGATAAGCAACTACAACCGAGACTACTTTTACAAATACTCTCGGGGCACTTGTGGGGCCAAAACAAAGCACCCGGAACTGATAAACCGTTCCCTGAAACTGGAACCTGAGAAACTGCCTGTGTTCTCGAAAAATCTTTATGTGGAAATAAGCATCTTTCAAATCGATGGTTATTCCCCAATCTTCTTTTCCAACAAGGTTTATTACTTTTGACAATGTATCCATTTTGAAATGTTGTTTGCGGAGATATCTGTTGAGGGGTTTCAGATTTATAACTGGCCTCAAGTCCCCAGTCTTTTTTGGAACAAGAAAAAGTGTGCTGTAAAAACCTGCATGAATTTGAGAAGGGGGTACAATTTCTATAGCATTCTTCTCCAGAAGACTGTTGATCTCCTGTTTTATAACATTTTGATTTTTCAGCGGGACATTTGTTGCTTTCACTCCCAGAAATGGGGGCTTTTCCAGAAATTCGAGTTTGTACCCCGTTCTGACAGTATCTAGAACCCATTTGTCCGAGGTTATTTTTTCCCATTCCCGATAAAAGTGGGACAATCTTCCCCCCAACAGGTATCTCCGGAAATTTTGCTATGATACTTACATAGTCATTTGTCATCTGATTTTGCCAGCCTTCCTCTGCTTGAGGTTGCTGAAGCAGATTTTCTGTATGAGTTACTGTAACCTCTTCTGTACCTAGAATTGTACGAGTTAGACCTACTTTCATTTCTATTGTCCTTTTGTAGTTTTGGAATCCGAAAATTATTCCAATTGCTATTTGCTGGTTTCTCCAAGCTTAATTCTAAATTAGGTCTTTTATTAAAGTCCTGTTGATGATTTGAAAATTTACGTTTCTGACCTCTTTCAAATCAGGAAGTAATTCCTCAACATGTTTCATTTTTTCCTTTCGGGATTTCAGTAATGTTTCAAGTTCAGACCCGAAAACGCCTTCACCTGTGAGTGGTAAATTGGAAAATTCAAGACTGTCGTTTTGTTCATACAGAGCTGTGTCTGTCATGGCGACAGCCCTACGAGAAATGTGATGGAAGGCTCCTGACCTGCCAATTTGATCTAAACACTTAGTCGACATGGCAAAAATGTCTTTAACTTGCTGCATAGATTTCTCCTTCTCAAAAGTGTCAGATTGCATAGACTGCATTAAATTTCCAAGACTCTGTTGAATATACATTTGAATTATGAGCCCCAAACGAGCTGCCTGTTGTCCTTTGTAATTAATTTTCTCCACCATTTTAGCTGGTTGAGAGAATAAGCTCTTAGACTTACTTTTGGAAAAAGCAGCTTTGTTACCATATCTCTTTGTGAGACATCCCTCTATTATTGGGTCCAAAGATGGGACTTGTAAAGACTCTTCAAAGGAACTGTCCAAAGGAAAGGCGTCAAAGGTCTCCTCTGAGAAAGATGTGAGAAAATTAGGTTCCTTACATCTATAGCTGGAAGAAAAAACCTCCAATTGAGATTTATCCAACATGATACCTTGTACCTTTTTGTCTTTTTTCACAATTGCATCATCTCCAAACATGTTATACAAGTCATTTCTTTGTTCACCGGACAGTTTCTTTTCTCTTTCCACAAGATTGTTATTGATATCTGAGGGTTCTTCACACTCTCCCTCCTCAGGTGAAATTTGTCCACATGCAAACAAGGACACATTGTCATGGTAGTCAGAATCTGTGTCTGACTCAAAATTTCCTCTTTTTGAGCGTTTCCTGTGCGAATTCTGATTTATTGGTGAATGGGTTTGTCCCACACTATCCTGATTACAGGTTTGTCCTGCTCCAGAATTTTTCTCCATGAAGTCTTTGAACATATTTTCCAAAGCCGAAAAACGTTTGTCAAGTTCACTGTACCTGGATGTACGAGACTTCTTCTTTTTCTTTGAGACTGGTGAACGAGCTGTAGAGTCAGACAAGCTCGTCATATTGCCACGTGTTTTGTCCGATAATAATGGCGGAGGCACGTTTGTCGTGTCATCCGAGTCCGATAGTCTTGAAGCTTCAGTCAATTTATTTGACGCCATATCACAAGCGAGTGTTTTATACACTGCGCCAACAAATAGTAAAGTCCAAATCAAACGTATAATGTTGAAAAACATCTGAAAATAAAGTCTCTAAAGCGTACGTGCGAACACTTTCGCAAGAAAAGAGAAACTGAAGTTGACACGAGGTAAACACGGAAGTAAACTAAACGGTGCTAGGGTAAAAAAGTTCACTTCCGGTTGGGTACGGTCTAAAGCGGATTGAGAAAAGAGAATCCTCATCGTCATACCAGGTAAGTTTATTTATGAAATAAAATCTCAGTCAACAACACTTTTTGTCCAAATGTTGAATCTACAAGCTGTAGATATATGTGTACACTTAATTTCTAAAGAAATATTGGGCCCAAATGAGAGCTTACAATGATTCCTTTTCTTTTTATGCAATTTTGAGCATGAATTCTTCTCAGCATACCAAGGGTTAATATCATATCTGAATATGCTTCTATATTTGTTCAAGTTGCTGGGTGGGGTTGTATAATGGTGATAAAGTTTGACAGGGGATGTAACAATGGAGCATCTATGTGGTGTAAGTGATCATAAGTCATCTCCCTTTATAAGTGAGTATATCATCCTGAAAATAAATCAAACAAATTTTGTAATACAGGTATAGGTAGATTTTGTGTGATGAAATCAACTTTTTACTGTAAGATTCTCGAGCCATTTGTTCGAAATAGCTTACAAAGGTTAAAATAAAGCATTGAAAAAGTTTAAAATTTGCCTTTTAAACCCAGCTATTGTTTGGCTTAAAACGTTAGGTTCACTCACACATATACTTTCACAATTTCAGTAAAGGGATCAGGTTAAATTCCTTTTAATTGCTATTTAATTATAAATGATTTACCTATGGTAATGGACTCAGCACCTACGTCAGAGCTCAGTTTTGAAAATACACCTATAGAGGTAATTTACTATTGAATCTTTCTAAATGTGTTTTTTTAAAAATCTATGAGACCTTTTCATGCCTTTTCAAACAGATCAGTCTTATTGTGGAAAGAAGCCTTCATCATAGCCCTACAGTCATTCAGTTAAAATTTCAAGAAAATCCAAACATTTAGCGGACTTTATTGAGTAAAAAAGAATACTTTGAGCGAAAAATCCTGAAGGCCCCTTTTCCTTTATTTTCTGACATATTAGCCCCATTTTCTAGAGGAACTTTCCATCTGACCCTACAATCATCATTAGAAAATTTCAAGGAAATACTATAACATTTATTAAATAATTTTGTGGATTTCATTTCTGTACAAGAATATTTTGAGCTAATAACTATAAGGTCCCTTTTCCAATGTTGTCCAACAGATCACCCCATTTTTGAAAGGATTCTTCCACATGACCCTACAATCATCCTGTGCAAGTTTCAAAGAAATCAGATGATATTTGTGGACTCTATGGTGTTAACAAGAATTATTTATGGACACATGGACAGACAGATGGACATATTGTTGAAAACTTAGCCATTTTTATAGCTCTACATATCCTCTATACAATCTAAGAGTAGTCTTGTGTGTGTAACAGCCCTGTGTTTGCGATGAAAAAATTTTGCAAAAATTTCAGATTCACTAGCAAAACCCCATGCCTTTTACAAAATGTTTCATGAAGATATTCATCCTAAACTAAACACAGAGCAAGTTTTCTACTTTATTTCCTTACACAAGGGTTTTGACAGACGCAGGTTATGTGAGTCTGAGACTTACATATAAGAAGGTAGGACCCTCAAAACTATCTGATGTAAGTCCAATGGAACCTCTGGGGTTCAACTTCAGAAAAGAATCGAAGACTGCTTTAACCCTTTGCTGTTTAATCCCTGCTTTTCATGTGCCTGTGATTTTATGATTGAGAAAACATTGTGAAAAAAAGAAGAAATTGCTTCTGATAAGCAATTTCTTCTTTTTCCACACTATTTTCTACCCTACTGAATGGTTATTTTTCAAATTAAATCCACTTTAAATTTTCGTCTGCAAAACCTTTGAATTTGGACAGGTCAAAATTTTGTATAACAGGAAAGTGTTAATCAGTCTTCAATTCTTTCCTTAAGTTAAGCCCCACAGATTTATATGTGGTTAACACTTTGTCCACTTTTAACCAGAAATAGCTCAATATATGCATAAAGAACTAGTTCATATGTAGAAAAAAATTGTCTACATTTAAAGAAGGGATTCTTAAACCATGAGCTAGGACATGTTTGATCCCCTAGTTTGGGTCCCTGGGACCCTATCTTGTTGATGCCAGCTAGGCTAGATTCCTGCTCTAATTAGACACTGTATATAACTTGAATAATAAATTGAGTACTTACAGATATAAATAGACGAAGAAGAAAATTAGATGAAAGCCCATTTTAATAAGGTTCTCTTTCATATGAAACTTCAGCTGTTGTCTGTTGTGGATTTCTGTTGGATCGTATATTCCTATATTGCCTGATGGTTTTGTCACATATCTGATGGAAGAATAATTTAAAATTTTAGATTCTGTAATACTACTTATCTCTCCTAGGAATTAGGCAAAAAATTACCACTTGGAGGAGCTATATTTTAACATTTTCCAAAAAGCTTTGTTAAGCATTTTCCAAGGATTTGTTTGTTTGTTTGTTTGAATGGGGTTTTACAATTCTTTTAACAATATTTCAGTCATATTTCAATGGCTGGAGCACCTAACAATAGATTCCTGGTATTTCTAACACCAGTACTACCATCACATCCTTTCCTAGCCTCCAGCTGCCTAGGTCTACGATTATCAACCCATTGGTGGTAGACAAGTTACCAGAAAGGATGAGTGCCGCCATCAGGGATCAAACCCAGGACCTCTCGATTGAAAGTCTGATGCCTTAACACCAAGGATTGTAAGGGATGCAGGTTTTGCACACCTGAGATGTAAAAATAAGAAGCCAGGACTGACTAATAATTGTGATATGAGTCCCATAGACCCTCTAGGGATTAACTTCAGACAAGAAGACCTGAAGTTGTACCCCAAATATTAATATACAGTGGAATATCTATATGTCGAACTTCGGGGGACCCACTAAAAACCTTCGACGTAAAGGAAGTTCGACAAAGAGATAAAAGGTGATTTTCGAGACAAAGACATATGCGGCCATCATCACCCTAAGGTACGACCGAAACTTGTGGCGAAATAATGGACGTATTTGATTACATGTACTGTGCTGAATTAATCGAATATAAAAGATGATACTTATTTTTATTTACATTTTTATTTGTTTATAAACATCATATAAAACATACATTTAAATCAAAAAGCAAAAACATTTTCAATAAGCCATTTATTTACAAATTTACATGTGCTTACATTTACTATTAGATCGATGAGACAATGACTTTTGTGTTAGAGGTTTACATTTCGTGTTTTTCAAGCAAAAACATATCTGATAATGGTTTCTGCATATACAATTTCCCGGACAATTCATTCTCAGATTGGTTACCCAGTCCTTCCTTGGGTACGTCATGTTGGTCGATGTTGATGTTTTCATCAATCAAGGTTGGGGTTCATCGTAAAGAGGTGTGAATGCACAAAAAGAATAAAGATGGGACCTTGAAATTGGTTCGACGAACAGAAAAATTTCGAGCAATGGATAACGACATATGGAAGTTGAAATACCTAGAAATAAAGTGTAAATTGATGGGGACTTGAAAAATACTTCGGTGTAGAGATAACTTCGTCTTATGGGCATTCAACGTAAAGATATTTGACTGTACTTCAATCAATTTCTTCACCTTTAATATTGGAATAACTATATTCATTGAATAAAATATAAGTTTTTGGGTCAGGCACTATTAACAGACAAAACCCAGGTGTTAACAGGAGAAAACGTGGATCAATGAGTAAAAACATGTGTCGTTAACACCCAGCTTTTTACTTAAAATCCACAATTTGGGCTTGTTCAATTCAATCAATTGATCAATCAATGATTTTTATATTTTTTCTGCAACATTTGTTTGTCCTTAAATGATATCTTAGGCATTCCTTTTAAAATACTGCAAAGGTTAGATCTAGCAGTCTATACGCATTGATTAGTAAAATGCCTGAAAATTATTCATGTCCAACATTATCATAGAGCATTGAGACAAAAAGAGATTGCTCTAAATCCCGCATTAAATTGTTTGACATCATAAATTCATCAAGCAACGTCGGTTTAAACAAAATGAAAAATGTAATGCATGACGCAATTGAAGAAATAGTTTTAAAGCAGGGACTCCCAAAAGTTAAGAAACGACCCCTAATATCCCAATGATTGAGTTCTGTGGATCCTTTTTAGTTGATGTCAAACTAAAACCCTGTTTTCACATGAGCTATGTTTTAAGTTTTTTCCAAGAAACAATGTCAAACATTTTCTAAGAAGCTATGTTAATCATTTTCCCCAGAGCAATTTCATACATTGTCCAATGATTACTGTTTAACATTCTCCCATGAGCTAAGTTTAACATTATTCTGTAGGCTTTGTGAAGCATTTTCTAAGGAGCTATGCAAAACGCTCTTCCAAGAGCTATAGTACAATCAAAAACAGGAAGCTATGAAAAGCAAGGATAGGAAACTCTTACAGTAAACTCTGCTCATCTTGATCACCTATCAGAAGTTCATTTCCTTGTCATAACCTGAACCTAGTTGATATGGTGTGATCGGGGAAGTGGTCAAATACAGGTCGAGAATGATCGTGTTAAGGTCAGGTAGCAGATATCTATCCAATCAAACTTAATCCCTACACGACTGATTCACTACTAGCTCCATCCTGCACCCCATCAATACACAATTGCTTCCTGACTGCTTCTCGATCAAATTATGATTTCAACCTTACAGGAGTATTTTTGACATGTCAAAAATATTTAGATAAGAAGCCTGATCCATGCCCATCACACTCGATTGTCCCAACCTCTCCCAATCATTCATGCGGACCAAGCTTGATTATTACACAATCGCTCAATCAGGCTCAATCCAGTAAATCAGATCGGCAGTGGGACCATAGCATAAATATTAACAGGAAGATTATCAAGATACAATCTACCATTAATTAGCCTTAGACCACCAAAAAGCATTTAACTCTAGCATGCTGAACCCGGAATATTCCTGTTTTGGCAGGAGCTATAGACAAACATCAGCCTGCACCTATGTGCAGCCTGATGTTAGTCTATACCACCTGTTTCGCACTTTGAAACCGGAATTGTCAATAGATTTGGTTTTTCAAATAAAAATTGACCTACAGTTGGTACTTTCAGTGCTTTTTGCCCTTTGATTTTAATGAAAATTTTTAGCAAAAATTTATTCAGCATGATAAGGGTTAAGAAATGTATGATTTTGACCTTCTGTTTACCCAGGGGTCCAGATAAGATGGGGGTAAAGCTAGTCTTAAATCTTTACCAAATAAAGAAACCCTTTATTGTGGGTACTCATTTGAATCGTCTCAACAAGACGATTCAGATCAGTACCAACAACATAAGGTTTAAGTTAGGAAAAATGAAATATTTTGATTTGAAAATCAAAATACACCCTCTATCTGTAGCTCTGTGAAATACCAGCTAAAACCATCAACATACCTATATACAATCCACCCCGTTCCTGTACCATATAGTATAAACAATATCCAATGTCCAGTCAGCAGTAACAATACATTCAGTACAGCTTGTGGAATCATTTCTGGTAAAATCCACTGTAATAAGAATCAACTAAACTTGTAGTATGATAAAAAATTATGTAACCTCCTACTAATTGCCCTTTTAATGTCTGATAGCTGTCTAAAAACACATTTCCCGATGACTTAAGTGTAAACTGTTCTAAATGTTAAACAATAGCACTGTATGTGGTTGCCAATGCTCAGCATCAGGTGCTTGATATTGCAAAAAATCTCCTCCAAAGAAGGGGAATGATTCTTACATAAATGCTCAGAGCTATACCCCTTTAGTCTGGATAAATCTTGTGAAGAGATATGACCAAGGTTTTGCCCTTGTCATGATGAATATAAAAACAATGACAAAATTGAATAAAAATCAAAGTGCTGAGAGCTCTGCATGTACCAAGTTTTTAAATTATTTTGAAAATCCAATTTCTAAACTCTTCATAGGAATCTGATCATAGGAACATAACAGATTCAGCGAGACAATGGTTAGATTTGTTATGCCAGCAGATTATATTTTTCATCATTTGTTAACACTTTTGTTGTATGTAGTTGGATTTTTGTAGAAACAAAGATTGGAAGAAAAGGAGATATTGCTTTCATAAGAATGCAATGGTTGTGTTATAATTAGTAACATGATGTTAAAAAGCCAGGGAATGTAGTATGCTGAAATTAAAATGTACCCATGGAGATGCCAAAGGCATCATTAGAGGGTCAAAGCACTGACACTGAAGATGAAAACCAAATCCATGTAGCAACAGCTTGAATATGATGTACATGTATTGGTTTCCCAATGAGGATATGCCAGCCAAAGATCATGAACATATCAATGGCTCAGTGCAAAACAGTTGTAACTGCCTATAAACATATAGGCAGTTACAACTGTTTCACCCTGAGCCATTTATATGCAATAAAATGAAAATCAATACCAGTCCAAATAATTCATGTACTTTATCAAGATGTGCACACAGGAAAAACAGCTGTGACAATACATGTACATGTATTATTACTGTCTAAATTGTCTTAACCCTTTGCTGTTTAATCCCTGCTTTTTACGTGCCTGTGATTTTATGATTGAGAAAACATTGTGAAAAAAGAAGAAATTGCTTCTGACAAGCAATTTCTTCTTTTTCCATGCTATTTTCTACCCTACTGAACAGTTATTTTTCAAATTAAATCCACTTGAAATTTTCGTCTGCAAAAACTTTGAATTATGACAAGTCCAAAATTTTGTAAAACAGGAAAGGGTTAAACCATTTGGAATAAAGGTGATTCCTTTTAACACTTTCCTGTTTCACAAAATATTGGACCTGTCCTAATTCAAAGGTTTTGCAGACGAAAATTTAAAGTGGATTTAATTTGAAAAATAACCGTTCTGTAGGGTAGAAAATAGTGTGGAAAAAGAAGAAATTGCTGTCAGAAGCAATTTCTTCTTTTTTCACAATGTTTTCCCAATCATAAAATCACAGGCACATAAAAAGCAGGGATTAAACAGGAAAGGGTTAAGCACATATCAATCCTTTTTACACTGCAAAGATTTCAGCTGAAATATTTACTCTAAAAACCATAAACTAGAGGTGTTAGCACTCAGTCAGCTGCAGATGCTTGATAAGGCAAACTAGAAAGCCATGAATGGCTTGACTCGCTCCACAGGCTTGAAATTCTTGTAAAGCAATAAAAGTTTTGACTAGATTTTTAGATATTTTGGATTCTACTGATGTTGAAAATGATTTTCAAAGTTTCAACTTTATAACATATAGAGAAATGACATCCGCCCATAAAATGCATTTTTTTATCTGATCACAATAATTTTTTGTAGACTGATTAAGGGTCACTCAAGGATCATTCATGTAAAATTTCATTGGTATCCATCAATTACATTCTAAGAAAATAATTTATAATAATAAGTTTCAACTATATAACACATAGAATAATGACCTCCGCCCATAAAATACATATTTTTCATCTAATCACAATAATTTTGGGTAGACTGATAAAGGGTCACTCAAGGATTATTCCAGTAAAATTTGGTTGATATCCATTGGTTAGATTCTGAGAAAATGATTTCCAAAGTTTCCACCAAATAACATATAGAGAAATGACTTTTTGTTCCAAAACAGCAGTGCTAAAAATTCTTACATGTACAGACTAAAGTTGCTATGGCTGGTAGTTAACCAAATAGATATAACAGCATTGCAATAAGGATAGCAAACACAGGTTGGCTATTATTTCAGCACCTTGTAACCTTGCTATGCTTTGGATAAAAGCAGGAGGTATCAAGAGCAAAATGGTCACCAGTGTTTAGTCATCTTAGTCAGCGATCAAATCAAGAGGTTAGAATAGGCACTTACAATAGTTTTGCATTAGCCCTAAAAATACCCTCATAATACCCAAAAGGGTAACAGCTAGCACTTTTTCAGCTAGCTTCTGCACAAAAACATGTATCAAATGCTCAGCATAAAACTGTATTAAGTGTCTATACATTGTATAGACACTTAACCCTTTCCTGTTTTACAAAATTTTGGACCTGACCAAATTCAAAGTTTTTTCAGACGAAAATTAAAAACGAATTTAATTTGAAAAATAACCATTCTGTAGGGTAGAAAATAGTGTGGAAAAAGAAGAAATTGCTTGTCAGAAGCAATTTCTTCTTTTTTCACAATGTTTTCTCAATCATAAAATCACAGGCACTTAAAACAGGGATTAAACAGTAAAGGGTTAATACAGTCTTGTGCTAAACCCCTGGTATGTACTTTGGTCAAGTTACCCACTGAGTGGCCAACCCTATAGCCAATTACATAACCCATATGCCTGTCAATTCTGGGATCGCAATTTCTACCCTTTGCTTGGCCAATTTTCATCTGCCATTTGATTAAAGGCATTGTGACACAAGTCATTTGTCTCTAACCACTAGGTGTACCATAAGTTGTACATGTACGATCAAGTTAGATGAGCATTTGATGGCGTGGATTGGGTGCTGTGGTTGTACTAGTGTGAAATACAACAGGAAATTATGGGTAAGTGCGCAAGTTTCTGCAATAAAAATGAATGATCTTGAAAGTCAGGGTTCCCTTTGCTTCTGAAATCTGGGATAAAAAATGCCATTTTAGCAACTAACATATATAACACTGCTTGCAAAATCACTACTTTTAAGTTTCTGTAAGAAATCCAGAAAGTGGCATTTTACTCCATACCAACAAAACAAACAAACTCACTTCAGGCGGTTATTTGGAATGGCTGTAATAAAAGATTCAATAAAGCTGTCTTACCCAGTTCATTTTCTCACAGCAGGTTCTGGCATTCAAATAATCACATTCTAAATCTGACAGAGTAATTACCTTAGTATTGTTAAGGAAATAATGATGCTTCAGGGTTTACCACTGACAACTTTTGCCACCAGCCTGAAGGACCTATTAGCCAAAAACAATACAGGTCCTCTCTGATACAGGGTCCAAAGAATCCACTCGTCCGCTCGTATTTACGACTAAGAAATCCCGGAGGACGAGTGGAAATTCTAAGGCAGTTGTCCTCCCGGACGAGTGAAGAATGAATGGCATTAAATAATTATGTCTAGTGTCAGGATAAAAAAGATAAAATATAAAAAAGACGCTTCAAAAAGTATGTGGTGATAGAAGTTCGCAGCAACTTGAACTGTCATGTACTTTGATTTCTAAAAATAAAACATCCGGTTTTCGCATGATATAACCCGGTACCCTAACTTCGTAAATACAAATCGATCTCGCGATCAAGGAAAGTATCGAAAATGAAAATTAATTTCCCCATGTTTTGTTCATATCTACTAATTCTTTTGTCGCATGTAGCCACAATCATTGAATTTTACCCGAAAAATCCATGGTATTGCATGTTTACAAATGAGCTATATTTTACTTGTCCCGATCAGCTTACCAGTATTTATTACCCGGAATTTAATATTTTTGAATGTCGTAAAAATTTGTACTTTCGTTTCGTCTGCACTTCAAAATGACGTTTCCAGATACAAAACATGGTCTTCAACGATCCCTAGGCCTATTGCAGGGCGAGTAACAGTCAAACCAGGACAAGTTACTTTTTCAAGTCACTTGTCCTTCAGGACGAGTGCCTTTATCTGAATTCTTTGGACCCTGTGATAGCAACATGATAACCATGTTTGATTTTTTAGCATTTTAGGGGATAAAGTACAGGGAAAACTTAATTGGAAAAAGAAGAAATTGCTTATGACAAGCAATTTCTTCTTTTCCAACAATATTTTTCATTTGGTAATGCAAATTTTAGTATTGGAGAGGCAATTATTTTTTTAAAACTAGACAGATTTGAGAAACTAAACACTGCTATTAACTACAGGTCTGAAGGACCTGCAGCATGGTTACATCTTCCAGTCCTCCCTAAATTCGACAGGTCTCGGACCCAAGGACTGATGTTAGTGTCGATCCCTGTGCTTTAACTCCCAAAAACAGAAACTTTTTTTTAATTCTTTCCTTTACACCAATTTATCCATTTTGCAGGGGTGTCGAATTCCCATGCCTGACTTGTCTGACATGGTTTTTCTACCTGTGGACAAATACTTTTTTCTATGCCACTTGCCCATGGACAGGTAAATTTCAGGACAAATATCAGAATGGTAATAAACAGATCTAAGAGACTGATTATCGTAATTGTTAATATCAAAAGGTCAAAAATATCTTTTTTATGAAGAAAATGCTGTTTTCTAAATTTATTGATTATCTTTTTTGATTACATGTTATTTTTCATCTGGGACAAGTATTGGACCCTCTCGATTCTGGGAATTTCATGGGAACACTTGTGTCCTCATGCTGATCCTGTAAGACTTAAGACATTGGCCTATATCATTTCAAGTACATTAATTTGTAAATACTAAGGTTGCGTTTCCCTTTAATGGAAAAGCACTTAATTTTGACTACAGAAAATATGAGAACACATGACTTTTAATACAGCAAATGGGCAATCATAACAAAATTCTGGGTGATCTCAAACTAAATCTTATGTGTAAAGAAAGACAAATGACTTCCATAACTAAATGACCAGTTATCTTCATGATAAGAACGTTATGTATCAAATTGGCTCTAAGACATCCGGATATATGAGTTATCCGAATGTGTATCATCTGATCCGCCGGTATCATTTACACGTTATTAATATGTTTCGTCATATTCCTGATACAATGTAAGAAGAAAGATAATGAAAGGATACGAAGTAAACAACCAAAAATAACAAATAGCCTTCATCGATCAATGAAAATATGAATAAAGGCGCGTCGACTCCCATTCTGAAAAACTTCAAACTTGATCACTTCCGGTTTCTTCTTTCACAGGTTTATTAAACGAATGATCACCGACGTTTGGGCGGGAGTTTCAATACACGAATTTGTAAACAAACAATTTTTCCTAGATCGTATCTTATGCTGACTTCAAACTCAAGGTATCGTAAAAAATCATCGAAGGAGGGTATTATCAATTATCAAATTAGATTTTCACAATATTCTTCACTCCGCTTTTGGTTGTTTTGCAAACAAATGCTGAGGCCGATCAGGCCTAATGGGCCAACTTATTTCACGCCCTATCGGGGCCCGATTTTCAGCTTTAAACCCGCCCTTCGTTCAGGCTGAAAAAAATATTGCAAACCGTTTGTAAATTATACCCTGCTTTACACGCAAGTATACGGGTAAATTGGGTCACGACTTGAACCTGTTTGTCATCCTGAACGCAGGGCTGGATTCAAGCTGAAAAACGGGCCCCGCCGGGCGTGAAATAAGTTGGCCCAAAGATTCCAAAATAGAGTGCCACAACTCTATTTGAAGGCGGAATTAAACAGGCCCTATCTCTGCTGTGTATTTATATTTATTTGTAACAGGTTGATGAGATCATTTGATTTTGAAAGTAAAGGTACAGTAACAGATAAGACAATTGAAAGCCAGCCTAAAATCCTTATTTATTCAGCCATTAATTAAATATAAGATATTATGATAGTCCAATGGCGATTAAGTTAAAAGTTATAGTTACAAAGTTTCAACCTGATCAAGAGGCCAATCCCGATCAAGTAAATCTACTGAAAATTGTTCATTGTCAATTCAAAAAAATTCCCCTCCTGCATTTGTTTTCATTCAAATTTGATAAAACATCGTTAATACAGCATAATGTTTTGTAAGACTCCAGAGTTGTGTGGGAATGGGTTAATATCCACACCTTACTCTTACTATCGATCGGTTTTCCCCACTGGGCCGTGTCATAAACAACAACTTCTGTTGACCTCTGACTAAACGTTGAAGAGTACTGTCCCTTTGAACTGTTTGTATTGAATTTGAAATATCTTCAAAACCTGAAAATGAAATAAAGATGTTGGTAATTATTCAATATAAAGCTGTATTATACAGGGGTATAGTCGTATTATGTTAGAATTGGTACTAACAAATTGCTTATCGTCCATTGAAATGGTAGGGCGTGGGGTCGTAACTGAACTAGCTTAGTCGTAAAATATTTCACTAATATCTCGCTTATTTTTTAAGATAGACAAATAAAACTTGGACTCATGATTAAAAATGTGTTTTCCTATATAAAAAATATAAAATGACCCCTAGACACATTGCTCAAATCTGTGGGGCGCCATTTTGTACCGTGGGGCTTGGTGGAGCATACTTTCTCCGTGGGGCATAGTTAGTATAACACCTATGTTGTGGTACCAGAGACATAAATGTTGGTACTCATTTGAATTGTCTTGGCAAGACAATACCAATGAGTATCAACAACAAAGGGTTTGTGCTATTATTATTGAAATCTTTTATGTAAAATTTCAAAAACAATACATTTCTGTAGCTTCTAAAAAATTGGAGCACTTCAGAGTCTTATGACCAATAATTATTTTGACATCAATAGGGCAGGAGTGTTCAATGCCCATGCCTGACATAGGCTGACAAATACTTTTTCAAGGCTTCTTGTCTGTTTACAAATCTTGGTATGGTACCAAGTCAATCTAAAGAAAAGGATTCAAGGTTCGAATTTCACGGGAAATACTCGCCAAATGCAAGTGGAAATTTGCTTTTGTGAGTTCGAAATTATGGCGCTCCAAAAAATTTGCAAGTGAAAAATATGCTTTTCTTTTATTACTCAAGGAAATGTTTGAATGAAAACATAAGTTTCAGTCGTTTATATAGGTGTGGAATTCCCATGCCTGACTTGTCTGACAGGGGGTTTTCTTCCTGCAGACCAGGGAAAATGACTTAGCCCAGGCTTCAAAAATTCAATATTTAACCATAGAGGCATAGGGATTTTCCCAAAAAATTTAGGGTCCCAACCTAAAATCTAAGGACAATGGGCTACTGAAGTATTGCTAGCCTTTTTCCCTCTGGACATGTACATTTTTAAAGGCTATTTGTCCATGGGCAAGTAAATACCAGAGCAGATCATGGATTGGCGCTGAAAAGATCGAATAGATTAGCTAGCCTAATGTTTGTATCAAATGGTATTAAAATTTGTTTTTTAATGAAGAAAATACTGGGCTCCAGCATTTTCTTCATTTAAGACAATGTTTTCTCAATATTCATCTATTCCCTTTTTGCGGACAAGTTAATTTTCATCTTGCAATACACAAGTAGAAAATCACACTTTTCTTGTCCAGGGACAAGTAGAGAAAATCCCTATTTTCACACCACTGGCTAGTGGCTTGGATGAAATAATGTGGTTGTACTGGTTAAAGGGTAGGTGCAGGAAACAATGGGTAGGTGCACCAACAACATCAGTGAGCATATATAACAGCAATATGGATGAAAGTGGCTTTTAACCGAATAAAGTAATCAAACAAAAACAATATTTTTTGCCCAAAATTAAAGACAGTTTCTTGACCCAAAGACCTCCCCTTTAAATCGGATTCAATACAATTTTTTTTTTTTAAAACAGATAACAAAAAAATGAGGCTGACATGTGATGTGGATGTGGTGAATCGAGTTCTTGCTACACACAACCTGAAAAAATCAGGAAAATCTGCAAGAGCTCAACTGTCCATTGGGAAGAAGCCAGGAAGTGGCTCTATGAAAGATAGCTCCCTGTACCTCATGTTATGTACGGCCAAGGACAGAAATGGAGCGAAATATCTGGTAAATCATTATCAAAGAATAAGGAATAAGACTTTGTCTCTAAATTTAACTGAGCCTGTGCCTGACATTTCCAACAACTTTACATGTGCATGAGGGGTAAACGTTGGACAGCCTAGAAAGCTCTTTGATGCAATTAGAAGTTTTTCTGACTGTCTAAACATACTTTGAGACTGTACCTATCTACAAAGCGCATTGTGAAGACTCCGGTCAGATCATGCAGATGCACAGGGTGAGCTGAGTCTTTGCTAAGCACACATTTAAAATTGTTGGAAATGTCTCTAAATTTGTGTATCTGAAGCTCAGATTACAATTAATAACTTGACTCCTTGTCAACTTGAAAAATATAAAAAAGTTGAAAACATGATGTTCTATCAGCAGGCTTGTAACAGTATTTCCAACAGTTAAAAACTGTCATTAATTCGGGTCATAAGGATTCTGTGATGAAGGTTTTGAGAGGCCCTACTTTCAGATAAGATTACTTCCTTTGAGCTTTAAATATTTTTGTGTAAATTTTGAGCTGTGCTCTGATAAAAACTTACATCTTGCGCAAATAAATGCACAAAAATTGTTATGCCTTCTTCAAACAATGGTCATTAAGCTTGCTTAAGCTCTATTTTGCCTCAATATCTTTTGCTTTAGATCAAAGACAATGTGCAGCAAGTGTTTACCAAATTTGTGAATGAAGGCAAGGCAACCATTAGAATAAAGGATCCAGAACAGGACATCTGTATTAGCAAGGTAAACCTTTTTAGGTTAGGGTCGTTCAAAGGTCAAGGCCACATTAACAAAGTGATAAACGATGAGAATAAAGGATCCTGAACAGGATATCTGTATTAGCAAGGTAAACCTTTTTTAGGTAAGGGTGGTTTAAAGGTCAAGGTCGCATTTACGAAGTGATAAACTGTTACAATAAAGGATCCTGAACAGGATATCTGTATTAGCAAGGTAAACCATTTTTAGGTAAGGGTGGTTTAAAGGTCAAGGTCGCATTTACGAAGTGATAAACTGTTACAATAAAGGATCCTGAACAGGATATCTGTATTAGCAAGGTAAACCATTTTTAGGTAAGGGTGGTTTAAAGGTCAAGGTCGCATTTACGAAGTGATAAACGATGAGAATAAAGGATCCTGAACAGGATTTCTGTATAAGCAAGGTAAACCATTTTTAGGTAAGGGTGGTTCAAAGGTCAAGGTCACATTTACGAATTGATAAACTAGTTATACTGTCAGCGCATCAGAATCTCAAATACATTAAGAGGAATTTGAATGAGTGGTAATTGAATACCAAATTTATTAAACAAGTCATCTATAAACAGATAAAAATCAGGCTGCCGAAAGTTTTATCTGTTTTAGATGACGAGTTTAATAATTCAGTATTTTATGAGCACAAATTTGATATTCTATTTATAATATGACCTGAATTTTTGTGATAAATCAAGAGAATTCCAGAAATTTATCGATACAAACTATTCTGTGAAACATATATAGTCGCTTGCAAAATGACGTCATTAGATGGTTACTACGTCTTTTTCACAACAAAAATTAACGCTGCTATATGTTCTTTGCTCATTTGCATAGTTATTCCACAAGAGTAATAACACCAGTGTGATATCAAAAATATTCAACAAGTTTATTTCACTCTCCCGACGTAGGTCATATAAGTATATGTATATGGTTCTGGGTTTGATTCCTGGCCATTGAAAATCCAATTTCTCATTAAAACCTATTTTGTGGGTACTTATTTGAATCGTCTTGACAAGATGATTCCAATAAGTACACACAATATAGGATTTGTGCATGTACCTTTGAAAGCTAGATTATTAGTGTAACCCGTGAATTCTGAAAATGCCCCCACTTAGGGGACATTGTCCCCTTACCCCCAAATCTTTGGTAGATCACTGGAAATACTGACCCTCCAGCAAAATGCTGTTTGACGAAAATACTGTTGAAAATGGCATTATACACCATTCAATGAATTAGATCATTAACGGAGGCAATCAGTACAAAGGATTAAGAACAAATTGTTTGCATTCGGTGCTGTCCGGCAACCATCGTCCGTTGTCAACTTTTACCATGTGTGCACTCTAGAGGCCACATTTTTGGCTCAAATGTCGTTCAAACTTGGTCATTATAGTTATCCCCATGAAACCTAGGTCAAAATTGAAATTTAAGGTCAAATGGGGTCAAAAATGGGGTCAAGGGATCAAACCTTAGAAAACCTTGAGTGCATTTTAAAGGCTCTATTTATGGCAAAAGGATTTGAACCTTGATCATAATGTTTGTCTTCCTGAAATCTAATTCCAGTTTGAAATTGGTATAAGTGGGGTAAAAAATGAAGGGCTCAAATTCTAGAAAAACCTTGTGTGCACTCTTGGATTGAGAATTCTGCATCTTGGTCTGAACTTCTGTCTTGAAATCCTATGCAAGTTTGAAAGAGGGTAAAAAACTAGGACACCTTCAAATCTCAAAAAAAATCAGTACTTTAGAGGCAACATAAATTGTCTCAAATGTTTGTCTTCTCAATATCTTTGACCTTTGTTAAGCCAGTAATCAATTTCAAATAAGAAGTGTTGGCACTTTGCTACCTTTGTAAACTATGTGCATCAGGTGAGTGCTTAAGGGCCAATGGTCCCCTTGTTGAAATTGGGGAGTCATTGGTCCCACATCCGCTAAGTTAATAGGGTCAAAGCTTATTCCAAAGAAATTTCATGTTTCGGGAATTTTAGACAGTATATGGGATGCATTTAATGAAATTTTAGGAATAAAAATAAGTTTTGATCCTAAGAAATTATACTTAAGGTGGTCACATTTTCCAAGGGTCTATCTACAAAAAGATATTCTTAAATTTTTGAGGGTCAAAACCTTGGTTTACAGGTCTAACACAAGCCCTGTACCTAAGACTTGGGTTAATTGTTCCCTTATTGCTTCCCCATGTTCTCTCATCTGTGACATCAATATTTTTCAGGCAGACATAGTACAGCTTAAAAGTTTCTTGAATGTCCTAAAGATGGCTGTCCTAGGGAAGAGCATGGACAATGTGACACTGTCCACCTTGGCACCAGCCTCTGCTAAAAATGTGGAAAAACCCAAAACAAATATGGTGATTCTGAGCAGAAAGGAGTATCCATTGACCAGTAACTTCCCTGGAACATTGGAATCCTTACAGGTATAGAGGGGTTGGATGGTGCCATCAGATTTTATTTCTAAAACTAGTGATGGGATGATTAATCGATAATCAGTTGGTTTGGGCTTCTGATTATGATAATCAATTAAGAAATTCCATAATGTTTTGGTACATGACATCAAATTTAGAATATTTACTGTTTGATGTGAAGACATGCATATCGAGATTTCAGTGCAAGAGTGTACTAAGTGTATAAACAATGAATATAAACCCTCAATATGTGAAATCTATTAGTCTGTTCAGTGTAACTCAATTGATTGTTTCATCTCTTGTTGTCTGATAATATTCTTTCTCTTGAGATTAAACAAATCTTTAGAATTCTTGCTAGTCAGATGTAGAAAAAAGCATTTCATAGAAAATTTCATAAATAACAATGCTTAAATAAAATCATTTTCTAAGCTATATTATATCCAAAGTACATGTATATGTTCATAGAGTACTGCATTAGCTGCATTTATTTTTAAGAAACCGATTATTATATCGATCATTAGTTGATTTACTCTTCAAACTAAAACCTGATGACCAATTATGATTGAAAAACGGTTGCCCAACACTATCTAAAAACAATCTACAAATTTTTTGACATAAAAGTCACTATTGTCATTGTGAGCACATGTCGATTGGTCAACGCAAAACTGTTGTAACTGCCTATAAACATATAGGCAGTTACAACTGTTTCACGCTGAGCCATCAGTATGTGTTGATTGCTTGACCAACATAACCTTGAAAAAGCGCAGTTGCTAGTGGAGCAGACTCGCAACTTTCAAATATAGGGTCAATCCTCAGTCAGTCTTTATTCTAAGATTTCAAAAATGTGGGAGATTTCAATACAAGATCTAGATCATTGAGAAATGTTCGGTATTCCTTACTCTTTGTTTATAGGGAAAAATCCCCCATCAATTTTGAAAATATGTGGGATTTGAAAAAAGGTGGGGGACCCCCCCCCCCCCCTGCCTAGAATAAACACTGCCTCAGTGTGGCAGCAGATAATCTTTTGGACTTTTCTCCCCAACCAATGGATGGGTTATCATAAACCTAAGTGAAATAGCAGCTGGAGGCCATGAAAAGCTGTGGTATGACTGAAAATTGTTTAAGGTAGTAGATTTATAATAGTTCTGCAACATTTTGGACCATATGTTTTTTCACATTGTTAACCAAGGTTTCCTAATGAAAATCATTAGGAAGCCTTGGTTAGCACTGTTAAAGTTCATTACTCCCCAAACGTTGCAGAACTATTATGCGTCAACTACCTTTACAGAGACTTTGAACTCCATTCAAACAAACAAACTAATTCTATGAATACATGTTTAGCATTTTGAAATCAAATTCAAACCCTCTGTCTGGGAGGTCTTACCCAAGACAAGTCTCGGAGGAACAGATAAGAAGGGGTAAAACCTGTCTTATATCTTTATTTCTCAATGAAACCCTATGTTGTTGGTACTCGTTTGAATTGTCTTGATAGACAATTCCAATGAGTACCCACAATATAGGATTTGTGCAAGTATAGTTGAAATAATCTTCCTTGAAATTCAAAATACCCCTTCTACCTGTAGCTCTGAAATGAGCCTGTGCGTGACATTTCCAACAATTTGAAATGTTCGTGAGGTGCAAATATTGAGTAGCATTGACAGAAACATACTGTAAATATAATGCTACCTGATGGCCTACAGAATCTGGTACTTTGAGACATTATCTATCTACTAAATGCATAGTGAAGACTCTGGACAGACTGTCCGGATTCACAGCCTGGTCAGAGTCTTTGCCTTGCGCATATTTGAAATTGTCGGAAAGCTCAGGCTCAAATGTTCTCAATTTTCTCTTTTAACCCTTGTCATGCTGAATAAATTTTGGCTAAAATTTTTTGTCAAAATCAAAGGGAAAAAAGCACTGAAAGTAGCCAACTGTAGGTCAATTTTTATTTGAAAAACTAAATCTATTGACAAATCTGGCTTGATAGGGAGAAACAGGTGGTGTAGACTAATATCAGGCTGCATATATGTGCAGGCTGATGTTTGTCTTTAGCTCCTGCCAAAGCAGGAATACATCTACATCTACATGTTACTCCCGAACAATCAATGCCGATTATGACTGGGAGGCGCGTGTCAGGAAAACTGACCAGGAATATTCCGGGTTCAGCATGACAAGGGTTAATTTTAATTACAGGTTTCAGAATGCAGAATGAAAAGAATCGATTCCAGAATTTTCAAGCTCAGACATTTAGTGAAATTGAACCTCAGTCAAAACATAATTGAAAATGTCCCAGACGAAATTGCAGAACTTTCAAAACTCACAGAGCTTTGTCTCACCTCAAACAACCTAACAACATTTTCAGCATCAGTCTGCTTGAAAGAATCTCTACAGCAATCTTTATGTGTTCTGGATATAAGTTACAATAAAATAGAAAGAATGCCTCTACAGATTTGTGAATTATACAACTTAGTGACATTAAAGATGGATAACAATCAGATGGAGTATCTGCCACCCACGTTGGGCCGACTGTGTAAACTGAAGTTCTTGTCTGTGAGTAACAACAAAGTCAAGTTCTTACCAGCAAGTTTCATGAGACTCGGACTAGAGAATATTGATTTGTTCGGAAATCCGTTTGACTCGACAACAGACTGCCAAGTTTCATCTTCCACGGTTGATGTACCAAGTTTGATGGAATGTTGTGCAAGATCCATCAGAAAATATAGGTAAGTTGGTTTTGCTAAAAGAAAAAAAGAAAAGCTGCAGCGTTTTTTCACAGGCTTTTTGGAACGGGTCCAAAACCATTTTGGAAAAAATGCATTATTTTTACAAGGATTGGGGAAAATCTTATTATAGTGGGTTTGTACAAAAGCTTTAGTAGTGTGTACAATTTACTACCAGAGTAAAGTTTTCTTTGCCTCAAATTAAGATTAAACTTAGAAACAACATGTTTGATTCTTAATTTTCATTTTAAGAGTTTTGAAAGGTCCCCACCTTAGTAAATTGGGAATTTTTTTTATTATTACACGGGTGTTATTACACTAGTGGAATAACTATGCAAATGAGCTAAGGACGGATATAAACGTTATATTTTCGTTGTGAAAATGAAATCAAAATGCATTTGTTGACGTCATTTCGCAAAGGTTGTTATATTTTTTGTGGATAACTTGAATTGATATATTTCTGGAATTTCCTCGGTTTATAGCTAAAATGCATGTCATATTATAAACAGAATATCAAATTTGAGCTCATTAAATACCAAATTTATTAAACTCGTCATTTAAAACAGCCTCGTTTATATCCCTTTTTAGATGACTCGTTTAATAAATTTGGTATTCAATGACCACTCATTCAATATCCTCTATATACACTGTAAGTTTCAAGCAAATGAATACCAGATATATCATATAAGTCTTATTGTTGTGCACAAATGAAATAGTAGGAAAATACATCGAGATAGCTCATAACAAATATGCTATATTTCAGAGTTGAGTATAGCCCAGAAGACCTTCATGCTCATCTGTGTCGATACATAGACTCTGCTAGACAATGTTGGTGTGGCAGTTATTGTTTCCAGGCCAGTGTCCGATACACAGCAAAGATCGATCTTCGACGCATTGCCAGCACAGTGACTGCAGTCGATGTCACCGGTGGGACAGGGGTACCTGTGGAAGGCTTCTTGTGTTCTCCTCAGTGTTTGAACAAATTTCAAAAGAACCAAAATGCTTACTGGAGATAGATAATTCAATAATTAAGACAAAAATAAATATATGACTAGTCACACAAAAAGGGACATCAGAGAACACTATAAAACAAACATTTGTAAAAGGGATAGGACCTAGAAGTCAACTTAAGAAAGGATTAATGAAATTCCCTATTCTAGAATTTCTAAGTTGGTCCAATTTGAAATACAGTTTTTCCTTTAATAATAGCGCCCTGCCTAAAAGAAGCACCCCTACATTTTTACATTCTACATACATTACATTCTACTTTTACATTTTTATGCCCCCACATCGAAAGATCAGGGGCATATTGTTTTACTGTTGTCTGTCTGTCTGTCCATCTGTCTGTCTGCAAAACTTAACCAAAAACTTAACATTGCCAATATTCTCAAGCCTTTTCAAGATACAATGCTCATATTTGGTATGATGGTAGATCGCAATAATACTTATCTGCTGGTACCAAGGTCATGTTACAAGGTCAAGGTCATCTGTGAAGGAAAACTTTCTAAAAATTTGCCATTTCAAGGGCATTTGTGTTCCACAAAAACATCTTGTTTACTTAAAAATCCCACCTCAAATGGCTAAAATTTAGGAACTTTTTGAGACTTTTTGAGATGAATTTCCTCTAAACATTCATTTATATAATTTTTAGAGGGTCAAAACAACTGTTTAAGGGTCAAACACATGCCCTGCTAATGTTTAAATGTTAAACTGAGAAGAGAGGAAAAAATTCAGCATGTACTCTTTCTCAATGATTATCAAATTTTCACTATAAAAGGAATAAATGTTTACTGTTCATTTTTTCAGACCATCCCAAATTCAGTTTCTGTATCAGAAATTTCTAGACTTGCCTTCGTAACCAATTGTTTCAGTATGTTTGTATATACACACTTGGTCAAAATAGTGAATTTTGGATAACTCAAAAGCAATACTAAATAGAAATGTTTCATTTGATGTGTCATTTGTTTGTAATATTTTGTGTTAATTTATTCTTAGTTGGCAATAAATCAGTATTCACACAAAATGGCATATTCAAACTTTATCTTCAGGAACAATCTGTGGATGTTTGAGATAACAAATTCTACCCTGCATTCAGGATATTAACCCTTGTCATGCTAAACCTGGAATATTCCTGCTTTGGCATGAGGTATAGACAAAGATCAGCCTGCACATATGTGCAGATTGATCCTAATCTATACCACCTGATTTGCCTTTTTAAACCAGGAAAGTTTTGAGCTGATATTCCAAATCAAATACCAACTCCCAATAACTGCATCCAGCGCTTCCAGCACTTTTTTTTAAATGCAATTTTTCCATGGTTTATATTCAGCATGACAAGGGTTAAAAGACTCATGGAGGCCCAATATTGGTATGGTCACTACCCTGAATTACCCAGTAAAATGAGTACAAGGTGTATTAAAATGACAGGGATGCAAACCTGCTCTGCATTCAGGCTTACAAAAAGGTGCCAACTGCTTAAAAGTTATACCCTGCTTTGCATGTGCACTTGCATGCAAAGCAGGGTATAATTTGCCTACAGTTTGCACATTTTTGTCTTCCTGAACACAGAGCTTTTTTTATCCTGAATGTAGAGTGAGCTTTCTGTTTATAATAAAAAATGGCCAATCAAATTTATAATTCCTACAGTAACCTCATTATTAAACCCCCGCAAAACAAATGTTTTCGGGGGTATACTGGAATCAGCCTGTCTGTCTGTCTGTCTGTGCGTCTGTCTGTGGACACGTTTAGTAGTAAATTTGTGTCGCGAAACTCCTCCTTCAGTTTTCCTTCAAAAGCTGTGTAACTTTATAGAAACATTCATCACATGTTGAAGTTTTGCAAGACGCAATTTTTAGGTCCCAACTTCCCCTGGTTCATGAATTATCTCCCCTTGAACTTTGACATTTTTTCCTATTTGTTACCATGTACTTATAATTTTGTGTCGCATACTCCTCCTTCAATTTTTATTCAATTGTAATGAAACATTTTTCAAATATTGATCACAAGTTGAAGTTTTGCAAGACGCAAACTTTAAGTGTCAACTCTCCCAGGTTCATGAATTATCTCCCCTTGAACTTAAGACATTTTTTACTATTTGTTACCATGTACTTATAATTTTGTGTCGCAAACTCCTCCTTCAATTTTCACTCAATAGTTATGAAATATTATACAAACATTCATCACATGTTGAAGTTTTGCAAGACGCAAATTTCAAGTCTCAAATCCCCCTGGTTCATGAATTATTTCCCTTTGAACTTAGACAATCTTTCCTATTTGTAACCATGTACTTATAATTTTGTGTCGCTAACTCATCTTACAATATTCATTCAATTGTTATGAAACATTAAGCAAATATTCATCACAAGTTGAAGTTTTGCAATATGCTTTTTTCAAGTGTCAACTCCACCAGGTTCATGAATTATCTCCCCTTGAACTTAGACATTTTTTCCTATTTGTTACCATGTACTTATAATTTTGTGTCGCAAACTCCTCCTTCAATTTTCATTCAATAGTTATGAAACATTATACAAACATTTATCTAATGTTGAAGTTTTGCAAGACGCAAATTTCAAGTGTCAACTCCCCCAGGTTCATGAATTATCTCCCCTTGAACTTTGACATTTTTTCCTATTTGTTACCAGGGCTCTCGGAAACGACAGTAGTGTCGTCTGAGACGACAACTTTTCTAAGCAGACGACAATAAATCCTATCAAAGGATTCCACCGGACGACAAGTTTTCCTAAGGCACGCGTCACAACTTATATTGTATTTGATTGTTTACGTAAGTTAACTGTCGCGTGAAAAATCGATAATAGCCATACCTGAAGTCAGATAGACGGGTGCGGTAGGCGTGGCGTTAACTGACGCCAACAGCCAATCATAATCGGTTATTCGTAGACCTTGTAGGCAGAGCCTGACTATCAATGAATGGAATCTAGACTCTGCCCGGCAATGTGTTTTGGCGAATGTTTTGCATAAACGAATCATGTGAACCATAAATATATTAATTGAAGCAGTTGATTCACTAATTATATACCGGTAATTGAATTCGAGCAGGGCCCCAATTAGACGCAGACAATCGTAAGACAACATAATCGACCCGATTTATTCGTAACAAGTAAATGATTGCTCCGTGTCCTTCGAACCGTCCCGAATCTCTTTTACCTTTTGTAAAATTGGTACTTTGACTAAAAACAATTATTTTATTAAGAAATGTTCCGAAAAAAACAAAAATGAATTATCACTACCGGGGAATACCTGAAACGCCATGCATGTGCTTAATTCCGTCAGATAACGTAATTCGAAAATGGAAAGCTCCAGATCAGCCTACTGATCAGACATGTGTAGAAGTGAAAAAAAGTAAACACAAATCAAGAGACAGGTGGTTCGGAAGGTTTAATTATTTCAATCTAAAAAAAGGGGGAAAATCAGAAAAAGAGATAACCAATGCAGTTCAAACATACAATCTTTTGTAATGAATATCAATTCTGAACTTTTTCTCTCAATTGACAACATCTGCAAAAAGAATCATGGCATAGACTTACATGTTGAGATTTTTTTTAGTCTAAATAAATATAATAACTTTTTTTGACTTCTTTTTAACTTCTGACAAAAGAAGATATAACTGTTTCAAAGACTTGCTTACAAAGACTTGCGTACTAGTCACTGGCAATTGTTTTTAAACTGAACCGGGGAAAAGTTTTGTCATCTACTGAGCCCATCTCCAAAAATAAATGAAAAAAATGTAAAAAGCATTGGGATAAAAGAAGAAAAAGTTTTTTACAAGCAATTTCTTCTTTTCAATCAATTTTTTTCCTTAAGATAACCATTCTGGTGACTAAAACATTGGATTGTGTAGTAAAGGGTTAATAATTGTCGTTTCAATATCATAGTTTTGCACAGTACATAATCCACCCTCATAATGATGGAATCTTTTTTGTGTGGAATCCAACTTTTTCTTAATAAACCACCGAAAAGCATTAAAGAATATTTTAATTTCTTGTTCTCAGGACTATTCAAACAAGACAAAGGCAAGGCTTTTTATAGCTTGACTATTTGTAGAATAGGGGGGACTCCTGTCACCTGGGTGTGGGCATCATGCTTTAAAAGGTTTTAACATACAACTGTCTCGTATCTCTATTTCTACTGTAGCTATTGCATAGAAACTTTGCATCTGCTGCTGTGACCATAAGATCAGCCTTTCATTATTCTGATTTAGTAGATTTTTTACCCATTTTTGTCTAAGGAACCCTCATGTAAGGGTTTTTATGTGCAACTTTCTAAATCTGGCTGTGAAGCCCGAATTTATATATACTGTTTTCAAGACATCCAATATGTTGGACACACTGCATTTTTATACGCCCGAAGGGTCGTATTATGTTATGGCCCCAGTCGTCTGTCTGTCCGTTAGCAATTTTTGTGTGCGCAACTCCTCCTAAACTATCCATGGGAATGAACTGAAACTTGGCACAATTACTCTCTATCATGTCTAGTTGTGCGTAAGACCTTTGAAATTCAAATCGCTCTAGTCATTCCTGAAAAATCTTGAATTATCTGCCCTTGAATTTAACAAAAATCACTGTTTTTTGGTTTGCGCAACATCTCCTTAACTATCAATGGCAATGAGCTGAAACTAAATACAATTACCCCCTATGATGTCTAGTTGTGCATAAGACCCTTTGAAATTCAAATCCCTCCAGTCATTCCTGAGAAATCTTGAATTATCTGCCCTTGAATTTAACGTAAATTGCTACATTTTGATCACTATATTTTGTGCGCAGAACTCCAAAAAGCCAATTGCACTGAAAGGATACAAGACACAATTACTCTCTTTGATGTCTAGTTGTGCATAAGACCTTAGAAATTAAACTGGCTCCAGTTATTCCAGAGAAATCTTGAATTATCTGCCCTTGAATTAAACGAAAATCACTGTTTTTTTTGTGTGCAGCTCCTTAACTATCAATTGAAATGAGCTGAAACTAGACACAATTACTCTCTATGATGTCTAGTTGAGCATAAGACTTTTCAATTCAAAATGCTTTGGTCATTCCTAAGAAATGTTGAATTATCTGCCCTTGAGTTGAATGAAAAAAAAAATTAATAAAAAATTGTCAGCTCACTTACTCCTACATTTTGGATGGGAAAAAAAGGAAACTTGCCACAATGACTCTGTAGGTTGTCAATTTGTGCTGAGGACTAAATATTTTTCACATGTTAAGTAGTTCCTGATTTATCTGCCCTTTACTTCACAAAATAGTTTAAAATTACAGATTTTTTGTTTGTGTGCGCACAACTCTTACAAATTTTGATTTGATTGAAATGAATCTTGCCACAATGTAACCCTGATATTTGGTTGAACTTAAATCTTCAGATATTCAAAAAGCTTGGGTGTTTCTTACATTATTATCCCCCGGGGGGAGATTATTGTTTTTGCCATGTCCTTCCATCCGTCCGTCCGTCACACATTCGTTTCCGTGCTATTTCTTGAAAACTATACACCAGATTTCAATGAAACTTGGCACACAGCTTCACTACAATGAGGACATGCGCATATCATCGGGGTTACCCAGTTCAAATGTTGAATTTAGAGTTACTGCCCTTGACTGTTTAAGCCATATACAAACCGAGTGATATTCATTTCCGCGCTATTTCTTGAAAACTGTAGACTGGATTTTAATGAAACTTGGCACACAGCTTCACTACAAAGAGGACATGTGCATATCGTCCGGGTTACCCTGTTTGACCGCCTAATTTAGAGTTACTGCCCCTGACTGTTGAAGCCATATACATACAGAGTGATATTTGTTTCCGCACTATTTCTTGAAAACTATAGACCGGATTTCAATGAAACATGGCACACAGCTTCACTACAATGAGGACATGCGCATATCGTCGGGGTTACCCGGTTTGACCGTCGAATTGAGAATTACTGCCCCTGACTGTTTAAGCCATATACACACAGAGTGATATTCATTTCCGCACTATTTCTTGAAAACTGTAGACCTGATTTTAATGAAACTTGGCACACAGCTTCTTTACAACGAGAACATGCGCGTATCGTTGGGATTACCCGGTTCGACTGTCATATTTAGAGTTACTGCCCCTGACTGTTTAAGCCATATACATACATAGTGATATTTGTTTCTGCGCTATTTCTTGAAAACTGTATACCGGATTTTAATGAAACTTGGCACACAGCTTCACTACAAAGAGGACATGTGCATATCGTCGGGGTTACCCTGGTTCTATCGCCGAATTTAGAGTTACTGCCCTTGACTGTTTAAGCCATATACATACAGAGTGATTTTTGTTGCCGCGCTATTTCTTGAAAACTATAGACCGGATTTCAATGAAACTTGGCACACAGCTTAATTACAAAGAGGAAATGCGCATATCGTCGGGGTTACCCGGTTCGACCATCGAATTTAGAGTTACTGCCCCTGACTGTTTAAGCCATATACATACAGAGTGATATTCGTTTCCGCTCTATTTCTTGACTATAACTATAGGTTGATGTAGATAAAAGATAACCTGTACCTAAGTTTGATATTAACTCCATTGACAATGACAATGAAATATGTTCGGCAGGGGATATCTATTCAAAGAATTTGCTTGTCTGCCCTTGAATTGTTTGAATTTCACTATATTTCTCATGTGAGCACCTGGTCACACTTTGAATTGGAATGAACTGAAACTTGCAAAATGACTGTTTGGCGTATAGTTGTGCATAAAACCATTTTCAATTTACACTCAAAGGGTCATACTATGTTATGGCCCCATTTGTCTGTCTGTCTGCAATTTTTAGCTCTCTGCGCGTAAAAGGGCTTTTCCAGTCCACTGGATTAAGGCTAAATAATTTTGTTCAAATTTCATGTGCAATTTTGGCATCTCTACTGTAACTGTGCCTATACACTGCAGAGACATCACCGGGATTTGCCATTATCTGCCTCTATATAAATGCTTCCCTCAGGCATCAAATTGATGCCGGTTCTACCCCCCTTGACGTCTGACCGTATAGCGCAGTTGGTAGCATGTTGGATAATCAATCTTAGTTGAACTGGGTTCAGGCTCAAGTTGAATGGAAATGTTTTGTGACATATCTCTCAAGTTGAGTGGATATAATTCTGTAAACTCCAGTTGGATGAGCTGGCGATGTCCTCGAAAAGATGGAGTGTTAAGACAAAAAACTCACAAATTGGGCAAATATTTTACCAACTTTTATTGTCCAAATTTGAATCCTTTTGATAGATGAACTATTGCACTATCCCAGCTTCTCAATGATGCCCAATTTACAGTGCTGACAGCACTTTGATTAATATCTCTGTTACTACTTAAGCCATTGTTAGAAAACTTTGTACATACTTCTTTGACCATAGTGTCAGCCTCACGATAATTATACCCCCCACTTATGAAGTAGAGGGGGGGTATATTGGTTTCACCATGTCTGTCTGTCCATTCGTAGACCTTTTATTCTGGACTCTTACTCTAGAACCAAGTGACCTAGAATCACGATACTTTATACAAATCCTGCTTATGACCCAAGGAAGTGCCCTATTGTTTTTGGGTCACATATGTCAAAAGTCAAGGTCAGGGTCAATGTTTGTTCAATTTTTGTTTCTGGACTCTTTCTCGAGAACCAAACTACCTAGAATCATGAAACTTTATGCAAATGTTGCTTATGAGTTAAGGAAAGGCCCTATTATTTTTGGGTCACATAGGTAAAAGGTCAAAGTCACAGTCAATTTTTGTTCAATTTTCTTTTCCAGACTCTAATTCAAGAACCAAGCAACCAAAAATCATGTAACTTCATGCAAATGCTGCATATGACTGATATTTGTTACAAACACATCCTGCACTAATAGCACTTACACTTTGACAAAGTGCTGGTTGGGATATATGTCCACTTTGGAACAGTTCTAGTTATTATTGAATTTAGTGAAAATTAAATCACTTTCGGACTGTTTAAAAGAGTCTCCAACTCTTTTTTGAAGTTGAGCCTCAAATAGTCAAAAAATATTCAATACTTAAGTTACCTAAACCAGAGAATAGCTCTGAATTCATATAAAAACAAATTTAGAACTATAAAAAAAACCGAAAGAAATATTCTATATCTTTAGCAGGGACTCCCAAATTTTAAGAAAGAACCCCTAAGATTCCAATCATTGAGTCCTTTGGACCTCATTTTGTTGAAGTCAGACTAAAACCCTGAAAACCCAAGAAAGTGACCTATTGTTTTGGGGTCATTTAAGTCAAAAGTCAGTCACCTAAACTTTGAACAAAAAAATGTTTCTTGGCCTAAGATTTAAAGAAAAAACATTCTCAATTCAGATTTTACTCAAATTCTTAATTTAGACTGTATAAATATATGACAATAAAAGATAGTATTAATAAGTTGTTATAAAAAAAACAACTTATTAATATTATCTTTTATGTTCATACTTTTATTACAATATTCTAAGTTTGAGGAAATTCTCAGTTGAGAATGTAAAAAGTTTTATAATAACAGGCCTTGAACTTTTACTCAAGAAACAAATTACCTAGAATTGTTCAACTGAATACTTTTGATGCCCTAGAGGTCCTTCAGCAATGTCCTATTCTTTCTGGGTCAAATGTCAAGGTTACAATTCTTGAACTTTGAGCATTCTTGGTCTCCACCTCTAAGCAATCAACCTTGAATCATGAACACAGTTTAAATGCCACAATTGAAAATAAAGCTCTTGTTGTTCACGAAATATTACCCGGAAAAAAAAAAAAATTTCTTTAATGAAAAAATGGATCAAAAGTTAAAATTTGAGGACACATTTTCTAAAGGTGTGTTATTTTGAACATGATTGCTATGCAATGTTCATAATGACATAACTTATTGGACTCAAATTAGATGATGCCAGTAGGTTGAAATGACAGAAAGCATGGTATAGGTTTATAGCTCACCTGAGCACAAAGTGCACAAGGTGGGCTATTGTGTTCATTCACCATCTATCCATCCGTCTGTCTTTCCGACCATCTGTCAACAATTTCTTTAAACATCTGCTCCTCCTTAACCATTGGGCCAATCAAGCTGAAACTTGGCAGGGGTGTTCCTTGGATGAAGCTCTTTTAAAGTTGTCAAAAGAATTTAATTCAATAAAAAACTCTGGTTTCCTTGGTAACTGAAAGGCCGAAAATCTTAGAAAAAATTCTTCACCTCCCAAACTACTTGGCCAATCAAGCTGAAGAGGGTGTCCCTTTGGTGAAGCTCTACCAAAGTTGTTAAAAGAATCTCATCCCATAAAAAAAACCTGAAACTTTGGAAGGATGTCCCTAGGGGAAAGCTCTACCAAAGTTGTTCAAAGAATCTAATTCCATCAGAAACTGATTTCCATGGAAACTGAAAGGCCGAAAATTGCTGAAATCATCTCCTCCAAAAACATTGGGCCAATCAAGCTGAAATTTGGCAGCAATATTCTCAGGGACTACAACTAGTAAAGTTGTTAAAAGAAATTGATTCCATGAATAAATCTGGTTGCCATGGTAATAGAAAGGGTTGAAATTTAAGAAGTTTATGAAAAAAATATCAAATTCAGGACGAAATTAAAGTCTGTGTCTTTCAAAACCACCTGAAATGTGCATCAAACAATCTCTGGTATTTTATAACATGCGACCTTTTTTGTTCATTGAAGTGAAGACGGCATATTTGCCAAATGTCAAGTGACTAGGCCACATTTTTAACTGAAATTACATTTTTAAGGGTGCTCCATTATGCTTCCTAGACAAAGATCTGTTTTATTGATATCATAAGCATAGGCGTCACTAGGATTTTTGAATTTTATACGTACTCAGAAGACGACAGCTAAAGTATCCGATAAAAGATAATGGCGATACATGCGGAATGGGACAATAGGTAAATGTTTGCTCTGCTCTCCTTTCATTTATGATTTGAGCGTTGGTGAATAATCAAAACATCGTAACTACAGCTTAAATAGGCTGTAGTTTCGATGTTATGTTCATTCATCGACATTTTTTGAAAGAGGATTTATTTCTATTACGCACTTGCATTATGTGTGTAATTGGAGCTATGCCCTTGATAAGTGAGCTTCTTAAAGTCCAGAAATATCCTATAATGGCGCTAACTTCGTGCCATTTCACAAAAAATGTAATCCAGTCCACGGAACGCATTCGACACCCATCACCAAGGGCATAACTCCCATAACGCAATTTACGCAAGTGCGTAAAAGAAATAATCCTCTGTTGAAAATATGGTTGATGAATGATCATAGCATTGAAACTACAGCTTATTCAAGCTGTAGTTACGATGCTTTGATAATTCACCAACGCTAGAATTATAGAAAGGGAGCAGACGGAGGGCATTCATCTTCTGTCATAGTTCTCATATCGCCTTTATCCTATATATTATTGGTTGTCATCTGAGTGTGTATAAATTTCAAAGTCCTAGATACGCCTATGATCACGGTGAATTGTGAATCAAACTGTACCACATTTTACAGATGCGTGTGGTTGTAAAGGGCGTCGCAGAGGTGGTCGTATGACCATTGGTTCACTTTTTGTTAACACAACTCCTCCATCAATTATGGACCATCTTCACGAGTCAAGAGATATCGAATCGATAGCTTCTTCTCGGAAATGATAAGATAAGTAAAACGTTCGTAACCTTTGGCTCGACAAGATGATTATGGACGGAATTATAGGAAAGTTTCGCAGAATATCCCTTGTAATGTTATCGTCTGCAATATCGCTTCTAGATTATGTGATACTATGCTGCGTCACGGAGAAAAGACGCCTTTGTTGAAAAAAAATTCCTACATGGTACACATCATTGCGACTCTGTCATGCACTCTTAGTCTTTCCGTGTGACCGCTATTCTTACACTTAGGCCTCTTACTCCTCTTTGTTCCATACGAAAGTTTGTAAGAAATAATTTTGAAAAATAACTTTGGCTTTGGAAGATATACCTAAGTAACTTAGAGGAATACGACCCCTTACTAGCTGGAAAAAGTGAGAAAAAAACGGATGTATTGCCTCAGCCTCGGAATAGGCTTGATCGTCGTCCATGTCGGGTTGACGTCACTTTATTAATGTGGTATAAAAACTTCGACATCTTGTGATATCCAATTAGAAATATAATTTTCTTATTTCATATCATTGCATGAAAAGTGCGCTTACGGAGAGTATTGTTTGTTTGAATGGGTTTTACGCCACTTTCAACAATTTCGCAGTTATATCGCGGCGGTCGGAGCACCTAACAATGGATTCCTGGTATTTCTTTCACCTGTACTACCATTACACTCTTTCCTAGCCTCCGACTGCTATCTCACATAGGTTTACGATTATATACCCATTGGTGAGAGACAAACGTCGGAAAAGATATTTGCTGCCACCGGAGATCGAACCCACGCCTTCCAGATTGGAAGTTTTATTCCTCACCACCTGCGCTATGGTGGTGGCGCTTACGGGGAGTAATAGGCATAATATATGTTAATGAATAAAACCCGCGTGTTAATGAGGATTTTACGTGGATTTTAACGCCAGTTTGGTTTTGTTTTTTTTTTTTTTTTTTTTTTTCATTTTTACTGAAACGTCCTCAGCTGCGGTCGATACACTTTAATCAGTTTTAATAAAGAAGAAGAAGAAATTTTATTGACTTAAACTACAAAAGTTTTTCTTCATACAAAATCGATAATACATTTAACGTAATGATAAATTTGTTACGTGTGCATACTCTCGCAACATTCTCGCTCATACAATTTTGCACTTTTAGGAACAAAATAGAAATATGAATCATCTGCTTGGTGGCCAGAACCGCGCAGCTACAGTCTATTCAAACTGTAGATACGATACTTTGACCGCCAAATACCGGTAATGTTTATTTCATTTTCATTTATTTTCATATAACACATTTTAAAGTTAGTTGAATCAAAGTTTATTCGAGGAAGGAAGGAAGCTTTGGAGAATTCACTTTTTTTGGTATTAAAAATATGCGTCGAATTCCTATCTTACTGTTAGAATATCTATGTATACACATTTGAATGGTATTAAAACATATCAAAGAACAAAGTACTTATTTGCCAAACTTTGGTATGTATTCTTACTTAGTTATATGGGTTTGAATTTTTTAAAGAAATTCTTCGTACAAAAGCCTCGCGCAAGTAATATACTACTCAAAGTTTGCTAAACACAATACTTTTTCGCTGTCCTACAGGAGCTGGTTTAAAAAAGAATCACATTCGTGTTCGTGTTTAAAACTGTGCAATCATGTATTGACAAGATATATAATATATACATTACCAAATTGGACACGCAATTTTCTCGCGAGACTCGTGCAAAATGAGAAACCCAGGTTTCTTACCTGTTTCTCATTTTCTACATGTACAGGTTTCGCTAAGATGCTTAGTTTCTGTTTTTCAGTACTTTATTGACTTTTAAGTTGTTACTCATGGCCAATCCATATGTCAGACGAAATTTATCTGTCGAACAATTACGGCGTGCTGTAGGTATGGTGGAGTAAGGGGCTTCCCACCGTGATGTTGGCATGGCACTGGGGGTACACCATACTGTTGTAACCAGACCTTGGGCACGATACCAACAGTATGGTACACCTGTAAGGAGACATGGTAGAGGTAGGAGTAGATCTACCTCCGTCGCAGAAGACCGTTTTTTTTGTTGTTGTTGTTGTTGTTGTTGTTGAGGTTTTTTTTTTTTTTTTTTTTTGGTAATTCAAGCCCGAAAGAACAGGTTTGCTACGGCAACGCAGCTACGTTCCAACCTTCAAAACGCCTTGGGAGTTCAAGTTCGACTCAAACCATACGAACACGGCTGCATGAGATTCAAGAAGACCATGTATTCGTATTCTGCTGCCCCGAGTTCATTGTTGGCGTCGGTTAACATGGGATTTGGACCACGTTGGCTGGCTTGCGCCCCGTGCTATTCACGGATGAGTCCAAGTATTGCCTGGACTACACTGATATGCGGGCTAGGGTGTGGAGAAGGCCGGGGGAAAGGTTTCATGCAGCAAACATTGCTGAGCACGATCGTTATGGGGTGGGTCCATCATGGTCTGGGGTGGCATCAGCTGGGATGAGCGGACTGATGTTTTTATTTTAGAAAGAGGTACTCTGACAGCTTGTGGGTACATTGGTGATTGGCCAACCGGTTTCGGTGGAGAAGATGTTTTGAGAAATTGAGGACGACGTACGACTGACTACGGACGACAGACATTGGACGATCACAACAGCTTACTTTGAGCACTTCATGCTCAGGGGAGCTTTAATGGGTACTTTGAAATATTTTCCTAATAGATGGTTCGGTAATGTGTCTTTTTAAAAGTTTCTTTAGTTTTACTGTGTATTTAGCGTAAGTTGGAATAAAAAAAATAAACAAAAGCCATTTTTAAAGCTTATTTCACCATTTTATGGGCTCTCGCGGAGCACAAAATAGTGTTTCATTTTTTCGCATTTGTTTATTCAATTAAAAAAACCTTGAAACACGAAAAGGGCTATTCTTTTTTCGCGATTTTTTATTCAAAAAGACCTTCTAAAACGAAAATTATGGATTTTGTTTTTCGATTTTTTATTTATTCTATAAAAAATATTGTATAACGAAAATACGGATTTTGTTTTTTGATTTTTTTTTCTTTTTTCAAATTTTCTATTTCTTTAAGAAAAATCTTGTCAAAACAAAAATTATTATTATTATTATTATTATTATTATTATTATTATTATTATTATTATTATTATTATTATTATTATTATAGCAATTATTAATGAAAAAAAATGAATGTCACCTCTATGCCACCGTACTAAACAGACGTAAGGCTAACGACATTTTTAGCAATCAACCATTAACGATAACTCTTCACAAAAGAAGTATTATTGATTTTTTTTATTTATTTATTTATTTATTTATTTTTTTTTTTTTTGAGGACGATCAAATATTGTAAGAAATATCAGTATCCTTAAATACTACTATTCTCGGCCTAACATGATAAAATTCACTGATCTACTTCAAAGTGGGAATAAGAATATAATACTAAATTTATCCTATACTACTCAAAATTTGCTAAGTACCAAAACTTTTTTTATACATTAATTTCAGGGAAAATATGAAATTTGATTATAATAATGTTGGAAAACCGTCGATTGTTATCAGTATATCAAATTTTAAGAAGAAAATAAAGTTTTATAATTATAAGAAAACTTCAAATGTCGACCAAACAGGGAGACTCTAGAAATTGGTCTGTTTTCTTGAAAATTGAAAAAAATCGAATTTGACCAAAAAGGTGTTCTTTCAATTGCATTTCGTTCAGTAACGAGTATGAGAGTCGCCACTGTCAATAACAGCCAGACAGCGCCTCTGCATACTCCTGATTAAGTTCTGGATTACTCTTTGAGGAATAACAGACCATTCTTCTGTAAGGAACTAGACGAGCTCCTGGAGTGTCCTTTGCTGGACCAGGCGAGCCGAAACTCGGACCTGTAGCTCATTCCACATATGCTCTATCGGATAAATGTCTGGTGAGCGAGCCTGCCAGTCCAGACGTTGATTGCCCTCTTCTTGGCGATACTCTTGGACTACACGGGCCGTGTGTGAACCGGCATTATCATTCATTAAAATGAATCTATCCTCAATAGCATCAGCGTAAAATCTTACGTGGGTATTGAGGATTTCATCAATGTACCTACGAGCTTTCAGAGTACCTACAGCTTGAAAAAAATGATCGTGTCTTATTGATTAGGTAGTTTGGCGACTAAAACTTCGTAACTACAGCTTGAATGAGCTGCAGTTACGAAGTTTTTGGTCGCCCGCATAAGTTTTAGAGACTAGTTTGACCTTACATAAACCACTATCTGTGTGATGAGTATCGATCCGTGGCAGACGGCACTTTCTAGTCCTGTCCTAAGGATGCATAAAACGTCGGCGAGCACTCAGAAAATGTACAAATGTACCCCGCTTTGCACGTAAGGCTTGGGCGCGGGTACCATTTCTGAAACATTTCACGTTCGTATTTTTATCCCGAACCGGCAGTGCTGGATTCTCTATACAGTCGATATTGTTCGAGCGACCACGTGTATTAAGCGACCATAAAAAGTCCCTTGCCTTTAGCAAAATCTCCGAAAAAGAGGACATTCTTAACGAAAAACTGGTTATTATTGAATCTTATGTTGTTGGAGCCCATTAGAATCGTCTCATAAAGACGATTCTAATGGGTTCAAACATCATAGGATTCGGTATAACTTGACCAACAATATTTAAATGCTATCAAAATATACTATAATATTCACCATGATATTTTGTATTTAGCGACCATTCCGATAAACGACCGCTTTTTGGTGGTCCCCTGAGTGGTCGCTTAGCACAAGTTTTACTGTACTTCTTTTACGTTGTATGAAGATTGTCCTAAATATACAAAATAGGCGTATGCGTGGCATTTCCAACAATTTCACAAGTTCGCATTGATAAGCCGCTGGTCAGGCTGTGCATTAGCACAGTCGGGCCGCGAGTCTTCACCATGAATGAGTTCTGCTATGCAGACACATAATACTTATAAGTTTTGATCTTAACTCCTCTTTGGGACGGTCGACGAATATATATCAATGCGCTCTGTGGTTGAGTATGTTGCTCAAAGTCTTTGCCTCGTGCATTTACTAACGGTTGAAACGCACACTGAGGCTTAATTATGAATGACCTGCACTGGATCCGAAACTCTTTAGAAATATTTTCAGATGTTCCCTTGTAATATAGCACCAATCTAGAATACGAGATCTGTGTCATGTATTTTCAGAATTTACTGAAAGGCCTGCATCCGGTGCTGGTGTCGACTATCGACCATACTGGTTTTATGTATAACATCAGTGATTGCAGTGAGGTTGCTCAGTCATTCTACCCTAATATAATTGTGACCCGTCACGCAAAAAGGGACCATCTGGGAAGTGCGTTAGGTGTCGACCCCAGTCAGACTTCGCAAACTGGATCTAGAATGGCCAATCTACCATCCATTGAAAGATTTTTTGAAATGCGACCTCTGGCTAACCTGTACTAGAACCAATCTCTTTTTCAAATATTAATTTTACAGAATTCCCAGATGGTCCCTTTTCGCGTGACGGGACACATGTATTCGTTTCAAAAAACAAACTTTGCGACATATCAGCTTATCACATTGAAAAATATGCGTTCAGTCTTGTGACAACATAGAATAGGTCTTGAAAAACTTCCACCGATCGATTGTTCTACTAAGCCTGTATATGTTGCACAAGACGTCGCGATATATAACTGAAATATATGTGACCCGTCACGCGAAAAGGGGCCATTTGGGTAGTGCTTACAGTGTCGACCCTAGTCAGACTGTGTGGAGTGCGCAGACTGACTAGGGTCAAAACATTTTGCACCGTGCTTATTTTCTGAATCTAGAATGATCAATTAGGCTATCTTCCAGTGAACGATTTTTTGAAATGCAGCGGACGTCTGGTTGACCTATGCTGGATCAAATCTCTTTTTCAATAATTCATTTTACAGAATTCCCGGATGGTCTCTTTTCGCATGACGGGTCACATGTACTTTTGAAACTGGTGTTAAAACTCGATGAATTTAGTTCAAAATAGAATAAAGGTCTATTCAGGGAAAGTAGAATAAAGGACAATATACCCCTTGGGCATCGCAAAGGGGATTATGTGAGTGACGGTGAGCGGACTATATAAGCCCAATCAGGTGATTAGGGGTCACTTTCAATCTGAACGTGGACCAATATGCTTTATTATAGTAAGTAAATGTTGATTTTTTACCAAGTTGAACTTTTTCAGCAGCTTATTTAGGTAGATCGATCTTAATTATTTCAAACAATTCATCAAGTTCCAAAGCTATACCTGCGCAGATCCAGGAATTTCGCTCGGAGACTTACCAAGTTTTCTTCGCGGATCAAGCAACTCTAGCTTGGGCAAAGCTGCAGTTTCGATTTCGAAGCAGTTTGGAAGTTGCAGTAAAATTCGGATAAGATTTTAAGACGGCTTGGATACAATGGGTGAACGGCTTCGGGATTTCGAGAACTATGCGAGGAAATGAAGTTATCTAAATATTGAATGTGTTCTCAGTGCACGAAAAAGAAGCTGACACTTGCGTCGAATCATTCCGATCAATTGACTTGCAATATGTCGTTGCTACAGTAATCGATGGCTCAGCACGACATATAACATAAACATATAGGGAGTCAAGTTACAACGGTTTCATGCTGAGTACTCGGGTTTTGTAAAGGCTGTAGTTGCGATATTTTAATCGATATTTGGCGAGAATTATATTTATAATTGAAACATTATCAATCGGTTTTCCCTCCCAATAAAAAGGATCTGGATATGCGAATGGAACAGTCACCGCCGGAATTCTCCGGAGTACGTGATGCTAATCGGAACATCACTCGTGCATTTCCGTTACAGCGGCACTCAGCGGATTCTACGGAATAGGTACTTTCCTGTTTACGGAAAAGTCCGAGCGATGTTCCGAATGTCGTAAACCCAGTTCGTCCAGGATGACAAAATGATTTAAACTGTTTGCAAATCATAGTCCGCTTTATGTGTAAGCATGTGCACGTGCAAAGCGGGTTACATAGTTTTGCCATCTTGAACGCCGGATATTGTTCCCTTTTTTCGGCATGACAGGACATAGAGATCGTACCCGAGCTGAGATCGACATTAAAAAATCAACAAAACACTGATGAAATCGCCGATAGGTTGCGAAATTAATGAAACTTGAGTACGTGAACGGCTCAAGTTACAAGATTTTAGCTATAAGAAAATGTAAACGATAATGGCGGATCACCTTTTGAAACAATCCAATAGATGTAGTTAGTTAAATCATCAAATTACGTCATTATTAGGCCGCGCTTTGTCAGATCACAAGCACATTTTCGAAACACTGTGGCTATCAGTATTTCCGGCGGGAAAATTTCAAACTGTGTTGGTAGATCTAGAGAACTTATTCTTTTTTTACTTTTTTGTTTTTGACTCAAATTCAAATCAATTCCATGACCAGATCGAAAGATCTATAATCAAATATGGATGAATTCGCTTCTCCATTTATTATTTGAAGAATCTTAAAAACACCATGACTGCAGCTAAAAAAAGCTGTTTATTTTATGATTTAATGATCATCCTTACAATTTTGCACTTGGCAATGATCTTTTAGGTAAATACCTAAAAGTAAATCTTGGAATTGTACTTGTAATATCATAAAATATATATTATCACAAAGTTTACACTATATCAGAGTTCAGAAAACATGGTTTTAATGAAGAAAATGCTGTATTTCATGTTTCTCAATATCTAATTTTTTTTCACTTTTCATCTGGACAAGTATCAAATAATATTTCATGAAGCGGGAAAACTGTATTTTCTATATTGTGTGTACAGATAATTACCAGTATGCTCTTGTATTTTAAAGTTTCAGTTTGTAGCCTGGATGGTCGTGGTGGATGGCAGAAGATGTGGATGGCAGAAGTTATGGTGGATGGCAGAAGATATGGTGGATGGCACATCAACAACTATTGAAAGTTAAGTACTATTAATTTATCCAAATTATCCAATCATAAGTCATTTAAAATGTAATTGTTAAACAAAGATGATAAAGGAGCGTCTTTTCTTTTGGCATCATCATCATTATTTTACAAAATTAATCCCTTCATAATTAAATTGAAAAATCCAGATAGATGAAAGTATAAGCGATCTGGGCCCAGCTTCTACTTTCATCATAAATGAGGTAAAACAATTTGAGAAATACATAGGTACCAATGGATTTCTACAAATTGTTTTGGAAAATAATTAATGAATTAAGTTAGGAAAAAAATAAGAATTGATGACAAAGTCAAGGTCAAATTCATCCTTGGTTGGTTAGTTAAGTTTTCACAATGTAAGTTTTTGTTTGTACTTAACTCCAGAGGAAGTGGTACCAAGTAAGTGTATATTACAAGTTATATTAATTCATTTAATGGGGTTTTAACGTCACTTTCAACAGTATTTCAGTTATATCACGGTAAATCTCCTAGCCATGGACTCGAACCCCTGATAGTTCAAACCCCAGTATATGCCGGTTTTCTTTTTTTTTTTTTTTTCAATGTCACAATCAACATACAGGTAGAATGAATGTGACATTTATTTCTTCACTTTTGACTCTGTAAGTAAGTCAAGCCAATCAACAGTACAGGTATGTCAGTAATTTCACACCACCTACTCTCCTAACCATGAATTCCTGATAGTTTTTCATTGGGTATATTTGTCATACATTTACGGCTCGGAAGTCTGGCAGACATCTATAAGTGTAGGTACTTTACACATATCGTAACTCTGCATAGTTTCAATGGATTGTGTTTTTGCAGATAAAAGTAAGTTGGGATGGTTTATTTGAACTTGTCAGTAATTTTAACTGGACAATGTATCACAGTTCAGACCAATGTCTCTCTAAGTGTTCCCGCGGAAAAAGTTAATTAGTTAGGATTATCTATTCCAACCTGTCAACAAATTTAAACCGGACAATGCACAGTTCCTATCATTATCTCTACTTGTTCTTGTGGAAAAAAGTTAATCAGTTAGGATAACTTATTCCAACCTGTCCATATTTTGAAAGGACTATAAGTTGTGGTTCAAACCAATTTCAAATTAATTGCTCTTGCAAATATTTATAAGTAAGTTAATAAGTTACAATAATTTATACCAACCTGCCATTATATTTTAACTGGACAATGCAGCACAATTAATACCATTGTCACACTTCTGTTCTTGAGAATATAAGTTAGTTATTTAGTTAGGATAATTTATTTTCCAACCTGCCAAAGGATAATTTATTTTCCAACCTGCCAAATTGTAAAACTGGACAATGCACGGTGATTCCTTCCAGTTTCAGAGTATGTATCCTTCCAGATATAAGTCAACTAGTAACTATAATTAATTCCTATCTGTCGGCATATTTTAACTGGACAATGCATCATGGTTCCGACCAATGTCTCTCTGTGTTCTCATGGAAATTAGTTGAGTAGGTCAGATAATCAATTCCTATCTTACTTGTCCTACCTGCTAGCATATTTAAACTTGACAATTACCGGTCCATTCCAATTGATGTCTCTGTATGTGTTCTTGTGGAAACAAGTTATTAAGTTACGATATTTTTTTCTGTCCTGCCAAATTATCTTATCAGGACAATGCATCACTGCTCCAATCAATGTCTCATATAAAACATGTTCTTTTAGAAATGAAACAATTACCAATGATAATTCATTATGACCTGCCAAATTATTTTTAATGGACAATACACCAAGGTTCAAATCAATGTGTCTTTAGGCGTTATTGTGGATATCAATTAATTAGGATGATTTACCGGTAGTTACTCTAACCTGCCAAATTGTTATAACTTGACAATGCACCACAGTTTCAATCCATTTCTCTGTGTTCTTGCAGATATAAATTATTGAGTAAGGATAATTGATTTCAACCTACAAACATATTTTTACTGGACAATGCATCACATTTTGAATCAATGTCTCTCTATGTATTATCGCAGAAATAAGTTAATTAGTTAGGAAAGTCTATTTCAACCCTCAACAAAGGAAAATTTATTTTAAGCTTTCAACATAGTTACTTTAACTGGACAATGCATCACGGTTTGAATCAATGTCTCTCTATATGTTCTTGTGGAAATAAGTTAGGGTCGTTTATTTCAACCTTTCAACATACTTTAACTGGACTATGCATTTCGGTCTGAACCAATGTCTCTTTATATGTTCTTGTAGAAATAAGTTAGGGTAGTTTATTTCAACCTAATAAATAATGGACAATGCATTGTGGTTCTAATCAATGTCTCTCTATGTGCTCTCTTGGATATCATTTATAAGTAAGGATAATTCATTCCAACCTGTATACATAAATGAATTGGACAATGCTCCAGATGATATTAGTTAATTAATAAGTAACAATAATTTATTGCCACCAGATTCCATATATTTCCTGGAAATTCATCGCTGGATATACGTATCAGAATGAATAAGTTAGGATAATTTATTCCAACCTTCCTACAAATTTTAACTGGACAATGCAACATGTTTCCATCCAATGTCACACTATGTGTTCTCATTGATATTAGTAAGTGAATTATTTAGGCTAAGTAGTTAGGATAAGTTTTGTCTATCCTACTAAAGCATACCTTTACTGGTCAATGTATCGAGGTTCCCACAAAAGTGCACTCTATTTTTTTATAGATATAAGTAAGTTCATTAGTTTTTTTCCAATCTCTCAGTATATAAGTTTTCCGTTATTTATATTCGTAGATATCTTACTTTTGTTCATGCTAATTTTACTCTGATATACGCGGCGGCATCTGTAGAACAATTTGTTTACATAAGGTCCTGTATGTGCACATTTATCATTTTCTCACACAGTTTTCTAATAGTAATTAAGTTCAGTTGATAACCATTAACCTTACTTATTTTCTCCATTTCTATCTGTACTAATTGTATTAACATTAATTTGCTTATAAATCACTACTGCATAATTTATGTTATGGTAAGTCTATACTGGTAGTTAAGATGTAAGATTAGTGGATTATCAAGATTAACAAACTCTCATCTAAATTGTTTCTAATGAAAAAGATTAATATAAAATTTATACAGAAATTATCAAATTGTTAAAAATCCACACATTTTTTTTTCTCTTCTGCAAAAGTATCACATTTTCACAATCATCTGCATTTACCATCTAATGAACATCTCGTCAGTGGCTAAAGCACCCTTTCATTATTGCACCCAATCTTTGCAACACCATTCATACAACATGATGCTTAGGAAGGTCTTGTGTTTGTTTATCCAATTTACACACTACTTTCTGATTATAATGTTTGGGCCTTGGGCAATCAAAGCCTCGTAATTACAGCTTGTAAGCTGGAGTTAAGATGTTTTGATCGCCCATTGACAATATATCTATGTTGTCTGCCTGCCAGCTTTGCTCTGACCAATATCCCTCATCCTTTGTGGCGCCGTTCATACAACATTATGCTTAGTTAGGTCTTGTAAGTGCTCGTTTATCCATTTTACACACTACTTTATGATTGTAATATATCGGCCTTTATTTTTTTAGGCGATCAAAGCCTCGTAATTACAGCTTGTAAGCTGGAGTTAAGATGTTTTGATCGCCCATTGACAATATATCTATGTTGTCTGCCTGCCAGCTTCGCTCTGACCAATATCCCTCATCCTTTGTGGCGCCGTTCATACAACATTATGCTTAGTTAGGTCTTGTAAGTGCTCGTTTATCCATTTTACACACTACTTTATGATTGTAATATATCGGCCTTTATTTTTTTAGGCGATCAAAGCCTCGTAATTACAGCTTGTAAGCTGGAGTTACTAGGTTTTGATCGCTCAATGACTATATATCTATGTAGTCTGCCTGCCAGCTTCACTCTAGCCAATATCCCTCATCCTTTGTTGCGCCATTCATACAACATTATGCTTAGTTAGGACCTGAATGTGCACATTCAATTCACACAGTTTTCTTATTGTAATATATATCTGTAAATAATGATATCTAAGGCGTTTGTATTAGTCTTTTGAGTCTGGTAGATTAACTAACAATATTAACAATAACAAACATGTTAATTTAAGCCACATGATTAATGTCATGTGTTTTGAAATTAAGATTTGTGCCATTGGTAATTACATGCTATTTGGCTATTTAGTCTGGCAGCTTTACTTACAAAGTTAATACACATGTACTATTAACAATATGTTTATGTATAAATAAGCATTGGGGCCCCATTGTTACTGTTTATAGTTAATTGAGATTGGTGTGTCATTGAATTTTCCAATTAGATTGTATTTGTCTACTCGTATATAGTCTGCCAGCCTTACTAACAATTTTGATTAACATTTTAATAAGCGCCTTATCATAAATGTTAAGTTTAGAGTTTAGTTGTGTCTGCCAGCGTTACTAACAATATTAATGATATAAAACATGTTGATAAGAGCCTCATCGTTAATGTTATATGTTAAGAGTTTAGATGTGTCTGCCAGCTTTACTTACAATATAACTTTAGAAAACATGTTAATTAGAGGCTCATCATAGATGTTATGTTTAAGTTTAGATGTGCCTGCCAGCTTAACAAACAATATTTACTAACAATATTAATATTAATAAAAACCTATTAATTAGAGCTTTATCATGATTGTTATGTGTTTAGAGTTAAGATGTGCCTGCCAGCTTAACTAACAATATTTACTAATAGTATTAATATTAATAAACATACTAATTAGAGCCTCATCAAGAATGTTGTGTGTTTAGAGTTAAATTGTGTCTGCCAGCTTTTCTAACAGCATTGATATTAATAAACATGTTAATTAGAGCCTCATCATAAATGTTATATGTTTAGAGTTTAGATGTGTCTGCCAGCTTTTCTAACAATATTAATATTAATAAACATGTTAGTTATATAGAGCCTTATCATAAATGTTATATGTTTAGAGTTTAGATGTGTCTGCCAGCTTTTCTAACAATATCAATCCTTAGGGCCTTTTTTAAATCTGCATAATAGAGGTTAAATGTTCATAGATGTACGATATTTATGTCATTTTATTGGTCCATAAGATCTTTCTTGCATCATGTTTAAAAAGACTTTAAAAATCTTCCATAAATCGAAGGTTCAACACAATACTCTTGTAATTGCCAGTTTAATTAATGACACTTACAACAGTGTTGCTTTGAGCACTCGAAATACTTTTTCCCTGTCTCCATTCTTTCTTTATTTCTTTATTGGTACAAATATCATTCCTTTTCTTTTGATCAATGGCCAAAGACTCCTTTTCATCTGTAAGTACCAACATCAACGGTTAAAACCAATTTTTGCAAGTCATCAAAAATTCAGGTATCAAGATTTTAAAAATTTGTTAGCAAAATTCTCAAATCACGTTTAAAAGCTCCCCAATATATACCCTATATAAAGTCATAACTGATTATAGTAGTAGTAGTAGTAGTTGTACTAGTAGTAATTATACAATTTTAACACTCATCCCTTCAATAATAGTATATGCACATTTATCCATTCACTTAAATTTTCTTATTGTTATCTATGTCTGTATATAATGATTATCATTAATCTCTGCATGTTTCTCAAACTCCCTCTCCTTTACTAACAATATTAACATTAATATTATGTTAACTACACACATATTATTATATTATTGTATTTGTCAATGAGATTTATTAAGTGTTTGGAACAACGCAATTATGTGTTTCATACACATTTAGAAATCAAGGAACTATAAGAACCGCAAAAAACGTTTTTCCTCTTCTTCTAATACATCAATTCTCTTATGGGCAGTTACGATCGTTTTGCAATGAGCCTAAATCTACCTTGTTATACGAATTGACCTGCTCACTTTGTGTGTTCAATTACTGTTAATTATAGGATTCATATAGCAATTAACAAATAACGGGAACCTGCGATAACTTGGCATTCTTTTTCAAATATCAAATGGTTATTTCTGCAAACATCTTGGGTACATTGTCTAGTTTTGAAACAAATTCTTCTTAACATTTGCGGGGCTGTCCATTAAATACATATTGTCAACACTTTTCCTCTTCCACAGTTTTCTCTTTATTTCTTCCAACATTTAATCTTCCTTGACTGCATTGTCTAGCTTTAAGCACTTTTTTTTTAAAAAATATTCATGGTGACTTGTATAGTATAGTATATTAGTTCAGAAGTATTATCAGAGTTCATGATAATAATCAAATTAAATGTAAAAGTTTATGTTATATGCATCGACCAGCGCGCATTGTTTTTTGAATTACTCGGCTAACTATTGGAATAATGTGGAAATTAAATCAAATTAAAGGAACGTGAAAATGTGGCTTTTTCCCTTCTCCATTACTGTATCATTATTTCTGCCAACTATTGTTAATTATTCCTTGTGTGCATTGTCTTGTTTTAGGAAACTGTTCTTAATCTTTATGATGACATCAATTATAAAGCCAATAAGTTAAGTTGAAATTTTACCTTGAAGGGTATGAATGATATGTCAATACGATCAAAAAATGTTTGGTATACAGATGGACAAATTCACATTTTGTTTTGAATATCTCAGTTATTTATAGGAATCATGCATAAATCAGAACAAATTACATGAACACCTGAGATATTGTGACTGTATTTACATTTCTACTAATGTTTTGTTATCACTGCAAAAATTGTCCTTTTACCTTGTGTGTATTGTCTAGTTTTCAAGCAAATTATTCCAAATATTTGCGGAGACGTATATTATAAAGTTAACAAGTTAGGTTATATTGTAAGGTCATATTGTAAGAGCTTAAGTGGTTAAATTAAATAATTATGTAAAAGGTTTTAAATATGTATTGGATGATACTGATTTAACAACTTTCAATTTGTTTAAATGATTTAGTGATTTATAGGGATTGTGTTTAAATTAAAGGAAATAAAAGATATTCTGGCTTTTTTAGCGCGACTTTACAGAGAATTGTAGGGCTATTCAGATCATTCGGCTGTTGGCGTTGGCGTTGGTGTAATGTTTTGGTTAGTTTTTTTGTGCAACTGTGTCAAATCTGTTTCTACTAAGCTATTGGTTGGAAAGTTTTCACATGCTTCTGTTACTATAATATCAGCCTCTAGACAAAGATTCATTACTGTGATATCAATTATGTATAGTAAATGCCTTTGGTTGTATTGTAAGAGCGAATATGCCGAGATCTATATGTGAAAAGGTTGATAAATACAGACCAACCTGTATTGTGTTTTGAATGACTCCCTTTAAAGACAGTTATGTATAGGATTCATTTGAAAATTGAAATACATTAAAGTAACCTGCCTAACATGAATTTATCCCCTTTCTGCTAATGTTTTCTAATTCCTGCCAATAATACCGGGTACTCAGTTCTTCCTCACCGTGCATTGTCTTGTTTTAAAGAACTTCAAACTTTTTTTCTATTTTTTTTAATGATTGGTATTTATCAGTTAACAGTAGAATTCCTGCTAAAATTAAAACTAATTGAATGAATTTGCCTAATGTGGATTATTTCCCCTTCCAACTTTTGTTTCAATATATATGCTAAACATTAATTCTTCCTTGTGTGCATTGTCTAGTTTTTAAGCAAATTCTTCATATTATTTTGGCGACGTCAATTATCATGGACAATTTAAAGTTAGGTTATATTGTAAGAGATTCAGTGGTAATATTATTAATGTAATAAGATTAAGAAGCGTAAAAATTAAAGGAACCTATAATAATGTTTTATCTAAATTTTCATCTCCTGCTAGTGTAAGGTCATTATCATTAATTCTTCCTTGATGGCTTTGTCAAATTATCGCTGTGAAATATTTCAATTACTAGACCAATTGCTAGTTGTTAGTTTTGGGTCAGTTAATTTTCACATGTTTTGCTGATGGCCAGGGTCTATTCAAGTTCATATAAAGTAAGGGGGTAAGATTTATTATTTCTATATTCTACCTGTTCAATCAGCTGCAAATATTAGCAGAATAAATCTTCTCACTATTCGTTTAACTACAGCTCAATGCAGTAGTAGGTATCTGGTCTTGATTGGTTATCTATACAACTCGGTAAATGTATATCTTTAAAAAAGATGAAATATCATCATTAGGAACTTTGAGATATTGTGGTGATGAAAAAAGTTTGCAGTCTGCATTATAGTTTTGATTCAGCCGAATGAAAATATCATTGATGGGAGATGGAAATGTTGTAAATACTGCTTGTAAGTTGTATTTATTCCATTTTGGTCTGCCAATGAAGTGATAATACATTTCTGCTAATGATCATTTTTAATTTAAAAATAAAGTGAAATTTCACAATTCAGAACTTTTGCAAGTACCTATATTCATACAGGCTCTTACAAGAGTTTTGCATTGGCCTCTATATCAAAATTTTTCAATGGTGATTTTGTGAGGATTATATGAATTGGGAATAATAAAGGTTTAAGGGAAATCTTGGTAAGCTTCCTAGTTCATGGAGTACTCTGTAAGATGCTTTTGAAGGCACTGAATGCCATGGTTGGTAGCAAGGCTATTGGGAGGTTTGTAATGGACAATGCCTTAACTAGGTGGTTGGCTGACTAATCTTGGTGGATGGTAGATGATCAATGTGTGATTTGGTGTTTGGTGGATATTGACTGAACTTGGTGGTTGGCTGGCTCATCTTGGTGGATGGTGGAAGATCAATGTGGGATTTGTGTTTGGTGGACAAAGACTGAACTTGGTGGTCGGCTGACTCATCTTGGTGGATGGTGGACAATCAACGTGGGATTTGGTGTTTGGTGGACAATGACTGAACTTGGTGGTTGGCTGACTCAACTTGGTGGATTGTAGAAGAATTGAAAAGAAACCAATCTGACAGTAGTTATGTAAGTAAACCAATTACCAGATGACATATTACACTAGTCCAAATTCAAAGATTTTGCAAACAACAATTTCTTACTGGTTGAAATTTCAAAAGTCGTATAATTTTGAACTATGAAGATATTGTTTAATTGCTACATAACATATTAGTCTACCAAGATTTCCATTAAACCTTAACAAATTGTTTTTCAAAGCTTAAAATCTTCAAAAACTGAAAAATGTGGTAACATGTTAAACTCTTTGCACATATTTGCCAGTGATTATGAATCAGAATTCCTAAAATTACAATGAAACTTTGTAACAAATCACACTTACAGTTTAGCAAGAATCCATTTTGAAATAGCTTTTCTCCCAAGTTAAAGATTATATCTCTTAAAATTGGTTTTCTCACATAATAAATTTATTCTTATGACATTCATATGGCAGCCCTGGTAGTAATTTTATAATGATAGTGACAAGTTGTATTTTATCCAGATGAAGTCCAAAGCCCAGGTGATCTATGATGAATACAACTCCCTGAAGGCCCAGATTGCTGTTATCATTGACAGAAACCCATGGAGACCAGACTGGGGTCACAGACCTGGACACAAACTATTGGAATATACCTAACAACAGGTTGGTTACCTCTTACAGGAAAAACACTGACACAAATCTTATGTAAACATAAGTTTAATTAGTGCCTCCATGAAATAACAAAGCCTCATCATGATAAAATGTCTCAACTTCGATCATATAACATAGATATTTAAAGACACTAGATATTATGCTTTATATTCTCTTTTCGTTTTCTGTCTGCTTCTAATTGGAGGAAATCTTTAGCAAGAATAGTTGAAAAGCCCAAAGATCAGCTATTTGTTTAAATATAAATTGAATAGGATAAGGTTCAAGTCAAATTCAGTGACACATTTCTGTTTTTACAGAGGAAGTCTTAAGCCAGGTGATCTATGATGAATACTTCTCTATATCAAGACCCTGATTGCTGTAATTGGTTGGAGACCAGACAGGAGTCACCTGGACATAACAAACTGTGGAAATACCTCAATAACAGGTTGGTGAGCTCAAACAGGGAACACAATAACAAACTTTATCGAGTTAAGACCTTGGACAAGTACAGTCGATATGGCTCATTTGACCACCTCTATTGAGCGACCATTTTATTAAGCGACCATTGAAAAGAAAACAACTGTCAATGAAGCAAAATCTCTGTTAAAAAGCATTTGAATTGTCTCAATGAAACCAATTTGTCAGCCATTCAGAATGCATGAATCTTGATGGCCACAAGTAAAATTAAATTGTTCACCTGTTTGTTTATTTTACAGATGTTCAAGTTAATGAAGTAAGACAGATATATGAGAACCCTCGAGTCAGATCCCTACAAGAACCCTGGAGTTAGATCCCTACAAGAACCCTTAAGTCAGATCCCTACAAGAACCCTCAAGTCAGATCCCTACAAGAACCCTCTAGTCAGATCCCTACAAGAACCCTGGAGTTAGATCCCTACATGAACTCTCAAGTCAGATCCCTACAAGAACCCTCTAGTCAGATCCCTACAAGAACCCTCAAGTCTGATCCCTACTACAAGCCTCATGTCAGATCCCTACAAGAACCCTCGAGTCAGATCCCTACAAGAACCCTTGAGTCTGACCATACACAACTGATGAAAATAGAGCTGGTGCCTCAAGTAACAGATAAGGAAACACTTATTGATGACAAGCTTGGCCCAACAAAAATTAAAGGAAAGAACTATGAAGACAATGAAGAAAGATGAAAGTCCTGTGAAACATGGATACCATGTAAGTCAATACATCTATTTTGTTAACTTGGCTGTTTTGGAACAAAAAAAATTCCAGTTATTGTGAAGACCTGATGAAGTCCTTGTTGGCAGACAAAATTTAACCATTTTTATGCTGAACCCAGAATATTCCTACTTTTTGCAGGAGGTATGGACAAAGATCAGCCTGCACATATGTGCAGTCTGATCTTAGTATTTACCACCTGATGTCACTTTTTTTTAAAAAAAAAAAAGGGGGTTTTAAAACTTGTATTTTTCAAAATAAGAAGTAACTCACAATAAGTGAATTCAGTGTTTTCAGCACTTTGATTTTAATACAATTTGTACCAAGGTATTTTATTCATCATGACACTCTGGGTTAACATAACCCACTCCTTGATAGATATGTATTAAACCACAAAGTGTTTGAAGCACTGGATGCAGTTTTTCTAGATTGGTGTAATTATTTTGAAAATTTTCAAAGCATCTTATTATCAGGAAATCAGATGGCATAGACTAAGATCAGATTACACATATGTGCTGACTGATCTTTGTCTATGGATCCTGCAAGAAGGAATATTATACAGTCAGGTTGACTAGAGAGAAGATTTGTTTTCACTATAAAGAACCGTTTACAGCACTCTTGTTTAACAAAGCATAAGCTAAGTCCAAATAAACAATGCTAGGGAAGATAAATCAAGTATCTTATTTTCCACAAATAAATTATTATCTACAAAGGTGTAACTACGATTTTTATACACACTCCGAAGGCGACCAACATAGAACATATGGGATAAAGGCAATATGTGACAAAAGATGGATGTTTGTTTGTACTTCCGTTTATTTATCGTCGCTACTATAGCACATGCCCATATGACCAACGCCCCCAGAAGATGGTTAGTTGTTACGGGGGATAGTGCAAGGACACATGACCAAGCTACTGCTGAGATCCGCCATGGTTATTTAACATGCTAGGTGTAAAGCACCGTCTCACGAGCCTCAGTTTAACGTCTCATCCGAAAGACAATTAGATTGTTAGTGTGTCAGCCCGGGTTTGAACCCACGCCGTCAAACTTCAATGGTTTGAAGTCCGGTGCTCAACCAACTGAGCTAATTGGGCTGACAAAAAGATGAATGTCCTCTACCTGCTCCTCTTTTCTATTATTTGAGCATTGGTGAATAATCAAAACATCGTAACTACAGCTTGATTAAGCTGTAGTTCGATGTTATGATCATTCATCAAAAATTCTTTCAAATGAGGATTTATTTCTACATGAATTATGCACTTGTGTAATGAGTGTAATGGTAGTTACGCCTTTGATTAAAAGTAAATCCCTCTTCTCAACCCTTGTCATGCTGAAACTGGAGTCATAAAATTGTATTGAAATCAAGGTGCTGACAGCACTGAATGAACTAATTTTGGGTCAGTAAATTTTTTTTGAAAATATTTCATCTTTAAATTTTTCTGGCCTAAAAAGGAAAAATAGGTAATACGGACTAAGATCAGACAGCATGTAATGGCAGATTGATCTTTGCCTTCACTTCCTGCCAAAGCAGAAACATTTCAGGGTCAGCTTGACAAGGATTAAAAAAACCCAAAAGATAAAAACCCAAACAAAAAAAGAAAAATAAAACCCCAAATGAATGAAATAATAAACTGCACGCAATAATGCTACCATTGATATGGTTGTATCGATATTTTCTATAGGTAATGCAGGTTACTTATCAAATACATAGAATTGAAATGCTTTACATATTGAAATCGGTACAATGGCTCAGTTCCGTATGCAAGACTATTGACAAATTGTTACCAAAACGCTCCTGCTCCTCTAAATACCTGTTGTTTTTCCAGATTTCGTTTTTGTTGTTATTTTCAGAGAATTAAGTTTTCATCTTTGCAATTCTTTATTTCTGAGATAAATACTATACGGGGTTTGAGACTGGTCGGCGAAAGCTTATTTGATTCTTTGCGACAAAATATCGAGCTAAAACTATTCGAAGCAGAACTTGAAGAGAAAAATAATTGATTTAAAATTTACCTTTTTGTAGAGTCTAAAATGAGGAAGGAAGTTTATCTTGAAGACATCAAAAAGACAACAAAGATACCCAAGGATCTAGCCAAAACAACAACAACAATTAAAGAATCTATTATCTATTAACTTGACATGACTTGCTGCTGATCTGAGAGGCTATAGAAAAAAGTAAGTCAATCCCATTACAGGTATTACTTTCAAGTTTATATAAAGTTTGGCTTAAGGTTTTGTACCTGTAATAGTTCTGCAACGTTTAGGAAGTCATGAACTTAAACAGTGTTAATCAAGGTTTCTTAGTATTTCAAACTTGGTTAACATTGAGAAAAGTTTATGAATTCCAAAATGTTGCATAACTCTCAGGGTTCTACTACCTTAAAAAGAAGAGTTCAGAACAATTACACAATTAAGTACATGAACTTGTTGGAACAGTCAAACTACAAGTTCTGGACAATCGCTGGACAGAATGAAGATTGTTCACTCAAGTCCAAAGAGCCTTAGCTTTACCGCTTGGCCTCTATTGACAAGTTATCAGTTCAGAAAACCCTTGAACAAATGTCTGATTATTTATTATAGGTTTCACTACACCATCAATTAATTGGAAATAAAACCTTACTTTAGACTGAACGTAAATGTATCTTTATGTTTTTAGCTCTCAAAGAAAAGCTGACGTATTGTGATCACCCTGGCCTTGTTTGTTTTGGCGTTGTTGTTGTGTAGGCCTTGGTGTGACAGACTTTGATTTTGGTCATATCTCTGTTTTTATTCAATATATCTTCATGAAACTTGGCATGTTTGTTAACTATCACAAGAGTTATCAAGGTTATCAAGGGGATAACTTTGAAAGTATTTAGAATGTTTGCTTTATCCAGCACCTGCAGCTGAGAGCTGCACTCGTAGGGAGTGCTATTGTTTATTTCATGATATTAGATTATGATATATGAAGATGGTACTTGATTTCATCGAGATATTACACTAAAAACCTAATCGCACTTATGTATGAATCTGCTTTGTGTATTCATACCCTGTTATAAGGCTTTTTGTTTTATTTCTCCATGAAATCAACACAATAAGCACATTCATCTTTTTTGTTTACAGATATAAAATGAACACAAATTTAGTATTTTATTTATAATCTGACCCGAATTTTTGCAATAAATCGAGGAAATTCTTGATATTTATATTTCAAGTTATTCCAGGAAACCTATAACGCCGTTTGTGAATTGATGTTATCAAAGTCACAATGACGTCATTTTTGCATTGAAATTAATCGTTCTTAGCTCATTTGCATAGTTATTCCACTAGTGTTATAACACCCGTGTAATATCAAAAATATTCAATGGGTTTAAAGTGACTTTTCCATATAGAGGAACAAACAAAAGCGTAAATAGTGTAATGTATTATAAATATGCAAAGACTAGTGAATAATCAAAATGAATACACTTTCAGAAATCATCCTCATGAAAGACAATTCCAATGAGTACCTGCAAGACAGTGTTTAGAGGGGAAATAACAAGAAAAGATAGTCAACTTTACCTCTGTGTCAGAAAAAGCATACAGACATTCAGACAATAGTTCTTGTGAAAGACATGCTATAAAGTTCTATGGACAATCATTGAGTTGTGTATATCTCTACAAGCGCTGTAAGATTCTATGGACAATCATCGAGTTGTATGACTCTTCAGACATGCTGTAAGCTTTCATGGACTATCATCTTATTGTATAACTATTCAGATGTGCTGTGAGATTCTATGGACAACAATCGGGTTGTTTGACTCTTCAGAGGTGTGTAAGATTCTATCGACAATCATTGGGCTGTGTAACTCTCCAAATGTCCTGTAAGATTCTATGGACAATCATTGGGTTGTATGACTCTTCAGATGTGCTGTAAGATTCTATCGACAATCATCGGGTTGTATGACTCTTCGGACATGCTGTAGGATTCTATGGACAATCATCGAGTTTTTTACATCTCAACAGACTTACTGTAAGATTCTACGGATAATCATCGAGTTGTGTACATCTCTACAGACATACTGTAAAGATTCTATGGACAAACATTTCTACAGATGTATGGACTTTATGGACAATCATTGTGATTTTTTTCTTTCTTGCACTTTTTATTGTTAAAACTTGGACAATTAAGTAAAAATAACATTGTCCTCTTTATCTTTATTTTTGTTTCTCTTTTCTTGTAAATACAGTAAACTAAGCATACCAAGATATCTCTCAATACAATATATTGATTACTAGTTAAATGTCATGATTGCAACTATGTTTTTTTTCTTTTTTTTTATGCCCCCGATAGGGAGGCATCATAAATTTGACTTGTCCGTCCGTCCGTCTGTCCGTCTGTCTGTCCGTCCGTCCGTCCGTCCGTCCGTCCGTCCAAAAACTTTAACATTGGCCATAACTTCTAAATCAAAGCGGTGTCGGGGGCATTGTCATCTTACAGTGACAGCTCTTGTTTTTTTTTTTTTTTTTTAATAATTTTTTTTCTGTCATGTTGAATCAAAATCTTGACAAAATTGCACTGAATGCATAGTGTGTCAGAATCTCTTTACAAAACAAAAAATGAAAATTTTGTCATACAAAGAAAAACAAGAGGTAAAGCCTATTTTTTCATGCTAATTTCTTTTCTATATCTCCAGCCACAGCAGGAATATTTTGGAAAAAGCATGACAAGGTTAAATTCTTCTTTCATTCATCAAAAAATGAACTTTCTATTGTACCACTTTGAGTACTTATCCTGTGTGATTAAGTTTTTCATTGATAAAATAATCCTCTTCATGTCCTATTTGTTAAATTTTTACATTATTTTGGAGATGTTACAATATTTACTTTCCCTACAGTATTACTTATAACTGGAGGAATAATATGATAAAAAAAAAAACACTAAAAAACCCCAAAGTTGCAATAGTTTGGTACTAACTAGTTTCAAAATGTAACACATGAATTTTGTTATTTTTTTTACATTTTTTTTTTAAGAATTACTTTGAATTTTTTCAACATAGGATGAGCACTATCATTCAAATACACTATTGTAACTTGTGATTACAGTACAATTGTATAAGATCGACGAGTCACAATAGCGAATTCTTCTTATAATTTAGAAAACTTGTTATTCAATATCCTATTTCAATTAAATTTAATTGTAAGATTTTCTCTTTTCAAGTTTTAGTAAAAAGTTATACAGTATTCTTTTTTTTTATACTTCACACAAAATTTGGTAAATGCTTATTTTAATACATGTATATACCCTTTTCAATAATTCTAATGTTAGTTGTGCCTATCAGGGTTTTTGTTTTCTAATTGGCTGGGAAATCATTTTTCGTTTCTCAATAGAATTTTTTAATTTTCTATTTTATGTAAACTTGCACACAAAGTATTCCAAAAGAAATCTGTCACGTTATTGAGAAATCTTTACATGTTTGCTTTTTAGCTCGACTATTGGAAGAATAACCTATTTCGGACTTAGAAATCTTGCTTAAGTTTTTACGTGCAAATGTTGTTTATCTGTAATGTGTCTGTTCCTACAAAAGCTATTGCTTGGAAACTTTACACATGCTTCTGTGACCATAATATCAGCCTCTTGACAAAGATTAATTACTCTGGATTGAATTAAGTTGACTTTTTATTACCCTTTTTGGACTTAGAAATTCTTGTTTAATTTTTTACGTGCAACTGATGTTCATCTGTAATATTTCTGTATCTACTAAAGCTGTTGCTTGGAAACTTTACACATGCTTTGTTCACCATAATATTAGCCCTCAGAAAAAGATTCATTACTCTGATATTTAATCTAGTGGAATTATAACCCTTTTCGGCCTTAAAAATCTTGGTTATGTTTTTATGTGCAACTGTTTTATGTTAGTTGTATCTCTGTTCCTACTAAAGCTATTTCTTTGAAACTTTGCACATGCTTCTGTGACCATAATATCAGCCTCTAGACAAAGATTCTTTTCTTTTTACTTAAATTTTATTGAATTTCCAATGTCAATATTGATTTGCTGTTACTATCCAGCACTAGGAATAGTCGAGCTTCGCTGTCCTCCGACAGCTCTTGTTGGTATTAAATTTTAAGATTTAAAGAGGCTTATCTTTGAATTCACAGAGGTATGAAACTGAAAACCTAATTACACTTTTGTATGAATCCATTGTGCATTAATTAATACAGTGAAAAGCTTTTTCAGTTTCATTCTTCAGTGAATTATCAAAATACTCCCTTTGTCTCTTAAAACTCTCCTGGAAAGTCGTTGTCTTAATGAACTACGTTGTAGTTAGAAATTTTATTTTAGGTTAGGTTTTAAGTTATTTTTAAGTTAGTTTTGTGTTTGTCATGGATTACTTTCTTTAACCCACTCTTGAAAAGATTTTTTGACATTATTTTGCATAATTCTGTCAAATGAATGTTTCTTTTTTATAAAAAGTACTAAAAAAAAAGAAACATTCATTTGACAGAATTATGATGCATAAAAGTTGTGCTTAAATTCTACTTCAAGGTAATCAAAACAACTGGATTTGATGGAAAAGAAACGTTTTTATTTGAGAAATATGGTGCATATATAATTACCAGCACTTCTACAACTGACTGACCAGTACTAACAGTATTCGTAAATCACCCTTAAAATGATTCTAGACCACTAACAAGAAATTCCTAAATATTCAGAAAGGGGGGGGGAGGAGATCTTGTCCACAACTTACCTCCACTTACACAGCGACCTTCATCTGACATGGGGAGTTTCACTGAGACCTGTGGCTGACTGTTGAAAGGAATTAATCTTACTGTCTATATTTTATTGTATCTGCTTTCCACTTTTTGTAGAAACCTTTTTTTATTAAACAACTACATCAATTCATAAGTATCTCAATGATTAGTTAACAAATAAAATCTAACTAAATAATTAAAACTAAGGTAATACTATCAAAACTCAAACAGTAATAATAATGACTAAAATTACTTAATTCTCAATAATCTAAATAGATAAAGTAAATGATAACAATATATTTAATTCTCAATAATTTAAATAGATAAAGTAAATGATAACAATATATTTAAGGGCTAAATCGAAGGCTCAGTGCAGTTATGTGCTGCGCCATCGAAATGAAATTTAAATTTGATATTTTATTTCTATTAATAAGTTTGAACATATTGATAGAAATATGAGATAAATATATATGATAAACAAGTATCATAAAATGTATAGAATGAGGCTAAAATTAGTGTATTTCTTTGAGTAACAAGGAATGCTCTAATTTTTATTGAAATCCTATTGATCAATAGGTGACTATAGATTTATTCTAGGTGCATAGAACCATATTCATCTTGGCACTTTTACCAAACATTATCGTATGACGTAGTGTAACAAGGTACTTATGAATGATGTAGTTATTGTTATAGTTTGTTATTGCCCCACCCCTCCTCCTCTGATTGAAATGAATGATGTAGTTATTATTATAATTTGACTGTTGTTACACCCCCCCCCCCTCCCCCCTCCCCCCTCCCAACACACACTGTTGTAGGTATTATACCCAGCCTGAGACACACACAAACACATGTCCCCTCCCACTAGAATGACATGGTTATTGTAATATTTATAATTTTACCATTGTTTCGTCCACACAAAACACATCCTATGTTATTGCAATGATTTAATATTTTGAAGCTTTTTAATTTGTAATGACTGGTTCCTTCTTTTTGACAACTGAGACTCTAGAGTGACTTATATCTTTGACTTTGACTGATTTTTTTCAAGTCTAAAAGTTGGCAAAGTTTAAACCAAAGACAAAATGACCCTTTTGTACCATCGACATGAAGCGGTGAGACTAAAGACTGGATACCATGACCATGTCAAACTTTTTTGAACTCTCATTCTAAAAACTATATAACTTATCATTTCAGATACATTCATTCAAATTATTAGCAAATCGACGGCTCAGCGTGAAACAGTTGACTATATATTTATATGCAGTTACAACTGTTTTGCACTGAGCCATCAAAATGTTGTCATTTGACTCCATTTCATTGTAAAATTCAATATAAATTTTCAGAAGATATTACATTGTTGTATCACTGAAGAAGTTCTCATTGGGGGAAATAGGGTATCCTATGACAAGCATTTGTTAAGTTACTTGAATATATATTTTGTACCTACTTTTATTGTATGTTTAAGGCAGTGGACCTGTGATAATTCCGCAACGTTTTGGAAGTAATGAACTTAAACAGTGTTAACTGAGGTTTCCTAATGATCTTCATTAGGAAATCTCAGTCAACATTATGAAAGTTCATGGGTGCCGAAATGTTGCAGAACTATTATGGGTCCGCTACCTAAACCAGTGTAGAATCTGAAGACTTTTTGTCACCTTTACTTGTATTCATTATATCATTCATGTATCATCAATTAGATGACTGCAGGCTGTCAGTATGCCAAGATGTTTGCAAACTTTTGTGAATGATGTCCATTTTTCCATGCAAGTGCACATGCAAAGTTGGGTATGATTTTAAAAGGTTTTCATCCTAAATGAAGAAAGAAAATTTTGTGATAATACAATATTGTTGGTAAGCTAACAAAAACTTTTTAATCACATTATATTTACAATATTTTGATTGCCTTTTGTGGTAGTATGACTTTTAGATGTTTTATAAGAGTATTACAATTTTTGTCTTTCACTTGTATAAATTATGATATGATCAGGCTGCCCAGAACTCTTTTTGTCCTTTTTTTTTCTATTTTTTTAGAGCTTCCTATATTTTCCTATATTTTTCGCATTTTTCTTGTTTTTTTTTTTCCTACTTTTTCCTATTTTTCAAGATGCTGATGATTAAGTGGATTGGTTTTCAATACAAAATGCGTTGGAAGTTTTACCAATACACTGGATATCTATAACTTTTTGACCTTTTTGCTGCTTTTTATTATAGACATTTATATTTGCACTTTATTTCCTTTACTTGTCAGACAGAAACATTTATTTTGTAATAAACAAGTTTGTTCATTCAAATACCATAAATCTTCTAGCTGACAAGTAGAGTTTATTGACTGATAGCAATCACAGTCTATGTTTTAGTTGACAGTATTTGTTTTTGATTCCTTGATTTGAAGCAGTTGTACTTTTGGTTGCTTTTACTAAATGATTCTTTGTATGCAAACAGAGAAAAGTGCTGTGCTCATCTTCAGTTATCCTATTAAGTAGGTGATCTGTTTTGTATAAATATATACAAAATTGATTAATGTTCATTTTAGCAATAAAGGCGGTTAATAAAGGGATGGTGATATAAAAGGCTGGCTGTAAGGGGAGGTGGAGGCCAGTTAAATTTTCCTCTATTTATTAGACCATATATTTACCTATATATATTTTTAAGAAAATAGTACCAGTGTATTAACCCTTGCCATGCTGAACCCAGAATATTCCTGCTTTGGCAGGAGCTATAGACCATCATCAGCCTGCACATATGTGCAGTCTGATGTTAGTCTACACCACCTGTTTCTCACTTTCAAACCAGAATTGTTAATAGATTTAGTTTTTCAAATAAAAATTGACCTACAGTTGGTACTTTCAGTGCTTTTTGCCCTTTGATTTTGATGGAAATTTTTAGCCAAAATTTATTCAGCATGACAAGGGTTAATTTTGCTGAGCCTTTTATTTCCTATTTTTATCCTATTTTTAGATGACTGAATTCCTATTTTTAGTTGAAAAATATATATTCAAGTCCAAAATGTGCTAGACAGCCTGTATGATATGATGTCTGCGTTACTTTAACTATTATATATATAATACACACTTAGAGTTTTGTATGAGAAAAAATTTCTAACGAGGTTGGGAGAATTGATCATTGTCGAGGCTCTGCCGAGACAATTATCAATTCTCACAACTGAGTTAGATATTTTTCATACAATACGCTAAGTATATATTATATTTATCTTATAACCTCTATTTGTCTTGTTTTCGTCAATGTTTCTAACTGAAATGCAAGTTTCTAAAAATAACCACATTATATCATTGTTCTAAAAATAACTATGTGATATCATAAAAACTATCATACGGGATGTTATTACACTGATATTTGTATGTCATATGTGATATCATAAAAAATATCATACGGGATGTTATTACACTGATATTTGTATAGTTATAAGATAAGTATTTTATGCATGTATTAATGTCCTTCATAACCTTGTGTAACTTATGCTTACACATATATTTTTTTTTAGAATGTGATGTCTCAGTGCTGTCTCGGGCCTGTATAGTATAGGTATATCTAAGGCACTTTGAAATCAGTTTAAAAGGAGCCTCATCTCGATGTCTATTTGGCACAAATGTTCAAATATGCCCTTTGAAGAAAACTTAAGTAGATTATTCTAAGGAAATAACAACATACATTGGAAAAAATGTGGTGCTCTTGAGCTTTCATTTAATATTTCAGTTAAAAAGAAAGAGTTGGATAGCATTATGAATTCTTTAACTAAGATGATTATTTCATTGTTAAAATTGATTGTCTTCAAAGTATATTTTCCCCTGAGGTTTCATAGTTCCACTGTTTAAAAAGAATAACAAGTTTGATATATTTATTATTGAGTAGTCAATAATTCATTGTTAAAAAAGAACTTAAAGTTCTATAGTGTATTTACATGTGTTTTTTGTTTTATCATTGTACTTCACTATTAAACTAGAATTATCCTATTATTATGTCCATTCAATGTTTCACTATTAAAAGGGAATAATAATTCATTAAGTATGTATTCCTTAGCATTGTTAAGTTAATTTCTCTGTTAAATACTCAAAAGTCCTTCTGTCTCTTGAAAAGTTAAAAAGCAATATTGTCCAATACAATTAGCAAAGTTTACACTTTGAAACCAAAATACAGTTTGAATATAAAATATTTTGATTGATAGGCTTTCTTCTCTCTTGATTTTTCCATTTCTTTAAGCACCTTATTTTAAAAGTTAAAAAAATCACCTTTCTCCATTGTGAATGTGCAGAACTTTCAAGGGTTTTTTGTAACATAATGATAAATCATATATGAAACATTGTAGAAAATTAATAACAAAAACATTCTTCATTGGATACACACATTTTTTACCCTGACATGCTTAATTTTTATGACTTTCTAGATAAGGGTTGAATATATAATTTGTAAGGGGAGCATAATGTAAAGTTTTTTTTAAGATGCAGGCTTGATTTCATAAAAGACTCGTCTTGAATTTTGAAGGAAACATGAATTTAGAAATCATTTATTAGATTTATGTAAGTTACAAACATTGTTTATTTGGTGCTTAATACTCTTGTAGTTTAAAGGTAAAATGCTTGGGTGCAATATACCCAGGAGTTCTGAGTTCAAATCTTGGCGGGGGTCAACTCAACACCAATAAGATAACAATTTTGTGAAATATATAAATCTAACAATAAACCATCCTTTTTACTTCGTCCGAGTGGAGGTTGGTTTAGACAGCTTTTGTCCTAATTAGGAGTAGGTCTTGTGTATTTCAAAATTAATATTTGTTAAGCCATATGAACACATGTTTGTCAAGTGTTACTAATATTAAATTCATCTTGAGTTAATGCATAACAAAAGAGTTGTTAGTTTTGTTTGTCCGAGGGAGAAATGAGACTGGATTTTATTCACAAGGCTTGTTTAGAAAAAGACTATTACAAAAGGGGGAAATGACACAGCCCTCTTATGCGATCTAAAGATTTCCAGAGTGCAGTGAATAAACCATGACAATGCCCGAATCTCAGCAGGTTAGCAGTTGGAGAGTTATGTAATCTCATAGAATGCCAAATGTCAATATTGAAAGAGAAGCATAAACTAGAAGAAACATCTATTTCAATTTTATTATCCACTTTCCACCATCATAGCAGAGTTGGTAGCCCGTCTGACTATCAATCTAGAGGTCCCAGGTTTGATCCCCGGTGGCATTCATCCGTTCTGACTATTTGTCTCCAAACCCATGGGTTTATAATCGTTGACCTATGTGGGATAGCAGTTTCAGGCCTAAGGAGAGGATGTGATTGTGGTACTGGTGTGAGAAATACCAGAAATCCATTGTTATGTGTTCCAGCCTCCGCAATGTAGCTGTAAGATTGTTGAAAGCGGCGTAAAACCCCATTCAAAGAAACAAAGTTTGTCCCCGACAGCGGCACTCATCCTTCCAACTATGTCTCTCATCAATAGGTTGATTATCCTAGACCTTTTCGAGATAGCAGCTGGAGGCTAGGAAAGGATGTGTTGGTATTACTGGTGAGAGAAACACCAGGAATCCATTGTTAGGTGCTCATGCCTCTGTGATATAACTAAGATTGTTGAAAGCGGCGTAAAACCTCATTCAAACAGACAAAATTATCCACTTCCCGGCACTCAACAAGCAAGGGTAGGCATCAACTTGAAGTACTCTTCTTTCAGTTTAATTTTGTCATGTATAGATACAGAACTTTAAATGAGTTATCAAAGGTCAATTTTGTCTATATGTATAAATGGTATGGACAAAATTTCCCTTAGATCACTCATTTAATCCTGTGCATCTGAAATGAGCTTACAGAGAATGAAACAAACTTTGATAAATGACTCGATGGCTCAGCACAAAACAGTTGTAACTCCCTATAAGTTAATCGGGAGATACAACCATTTCACGCTGTGCCATCGATGTATAACTTGGATATGGCATTTCGTCTATTTCAAAATACATTTGTATAAAATCCAAGTCAAAATTCTACTTGTACGTAAATGTACTTAAGTATGCATGGATTTTAGCTGTCGTGACTCCATTTTTGTAGGCAAAGTGGTAGTGCAACATAATTTAACCTTGGCTATATCTGCTTGAAACTTAGCATGTGTATTCTCTGTCATAAGAGCAATGAGTACTATCAAGGTGGATAATCCTACATACATTTTTGTTATCCAGTTTGTGATGTGCGAGACGAAGTTGTTACAATGACAGCTCAGTGTGTGTTTGTTTGATTCTCCATCTGTCCATTAGTCAATTTGTCGGTTTTTGTCCAGACATTTACTCCCACATTCATGGATAAATTTTAAAACAACTTGGTACAATAATTTGTTTTCCATCATCCTTAACCCTTGTAATGCATATTAAAAAATCTTGACAAAATTGTTACAAAATCAAAGTGCTCAGAGCACCAGATGCACTATAATGTGGGTCATCATCAATTTTAGAAATTCAGATTTTAAGCCTTTCTTGTTTTAAAAGCTGCCACCATAGCGCAGTTGGTTAGGCATAAGACTTCCAATCTGGAAGTTGTGGGTTCAATCCCCGGTGGCGTAAAATATCCTTTCCGACGTTTGTCTCTCACCAATGGGTAGATAATCGTAAACCTATGTGAGATAGCAGTCGGAGGCTAGGAAAGGGTGTAATGGTAGTACAGGTGAAAGAATTACCGGGAATCCATTGTTAGGTGCTATGACCGCTGCAATATAACTGCGAAATTGTTGAAAGCGGCGTAAAACCCATTCAAACAAACAAAACTTTCTGGTTTTAAAAGAGGAAAAAACAGGTGGTATAGACAAGTATCAGACTGCACATATGTGCAGGCTGATGTTTGTCTATACCTCCTGCCAAGGCAGGAATATTCCGGGTTCAGCATGACAAGGGTTAAAACGCTATTTAAAGGGAAAATTCAGATAGTTCCAAGGTCAAAGGTTAAAATTGAACTTTTCCAGAGCATAACTCTTACATTTAAGAGATGAAGAGAGTATTTGTTGGTTTCACTGAGGTATGAAACTAAAAACCTTATTGCACTGTAAGACAGTTTGAATATATAAAGCAGATTCATACAGGAGTGAGATTATGTTATTAGTTTCATACCTCCACGAAATCAACAGAAAGTCTCTTCATACCTTTTAATTTAATTTCTTGAAGTGTAAATGTAAAGCTTTGCCCACAAATTCAGGGATTGTTTATAGGACTACCTGATGCAGAAGCTTACAAAAAAACTGGGTAATAAAATTGTTAATATTGGGTAATGAAACCAATTTTTCAGCCAATCAGAATTCACAAATTCTGGTGTGAATGCATCTAGAATGAAATTATTTATGGATGGATTTCAAAACAGCTCAGCACAATTAATCTGCATTTTGAGTGGATGTGCCATTTAAAAAATGCCCCAAAGGTAAGAAGAGCTATTGCAATACTGGTGTTCCCTTCCAGCGTTCGTCTGTCCATTAACCTTTCCTTGTTATTTGATTGTCTTCAAAATTTATCAGAATGGTTAGACAGTTCCTTTTGAAAATGGGTCTGATCTGTCAAGCATCATGGGAAAAGGAACCTAATAAAAAAATTAAATAGAAAATCCATGTTAGTGCTTTAGAGCCCGCTTTCATCCTATTGTCTTTAAAACATGCTTAAAAGGATTGCACTTATACAATGATTGTTCCTTTCCAAAATGGGCCTGATCTGTCATGCATCAAAGGACAAGGGGCCACACGAAATTTAATTACAAAAGCCTTTTTATAGCTCTTAAGTCCACAGTTTTCATCTGATTGTCTTCAAACTTGCTCAGAATGATTGCATCATCACAATGATAGCTTTCTTTTAAAATATTTTTGATTGATTATGCATCATGAGAAAAGGGGCCTATATTTGAATTTAAACTTTGAGAATTTAATTAGAAAATCCTTTAATAGCTCTAAGGTCAACAGTTTTCAGCGAATTAAATTCAAACTTTCATCTCAATGATTTCTCTATAAGCATTCATTGTTTAAATATATATACATAGTATGGAAGTTAATGAAAATTTCACTTAGTATTCTTCATCATGTGACCATGCACATTATTGATGTAGTCCAGGTCATTTTATACTGCGTCATAGAAAAAAAGGGCCTTAGTGTAAACTTTCTTGCTAACAAAACTCCTCTTTTATTAATGGATACATTCATGTGAAACTTTCACAGAATTATTCAATTTCCAGTAATTATGTGTATTTTTGGCTTTTAAGTTATATGTTTCGTCATATAAAAGGGGCCTTTATGTATATTCTTTGCTAACACTTCAAATGGCTAAATTTTATGAACTTTTTGAGACTTCTCTAAATTGAGATGTATTTTCTCTAACCTACCATTTATATGATTGCTTAGAGGAAATTCACCTCAAATTAAAGGGAAAAGGGCCTGAAAGACATCGATCTTTGTGATTTATTAAACAGAAGCGCCCTGACAATGTTATGTATAGCTCCTGGGAGCATTTATTAGGAGAAATATGGTAGGCTACAAACAGGATGGAAAGTGGTTCCAATTTGAAAAAGGTTACAAACAGAATGGAAAGTGGGTGCAATTTGAATAGAAACCATCAAATGTGGTAAAAAAAAACTGAAGGGAGACTTTGCTTGTAACATTCAATTTATTTGATTCTTCCTACAATAACATAATACAGTAGAAATAGGATAAATTGCTTGTAACAAGTAACTTCTTCTTTTTCCATGATATTTTCTAAGATAAGAAATCAACGAGATATAACTGCTCAGGAAAGAGTGAATTAAATATTTAGTTGAGATGAATCTTCCAAATCAAGAAAACCCCAAAAGTAGAGTTCTGACCCTTCCCCAGCGAGTTTTTGCAGTCTTAACCCTTGTCATGCTGAATAAATTTTGGCTAAAATTTTTCATCAAAATCAAAGGGCAAAAAGCACTGAAAACTTGTGAAAAAAAAACCACCTAAATTATATCATTGGCCATAACTTTTGATTTGTAAGTGAGAGGGCCTTCATATTACACATGATGGTTGCCTGGGTTAAGGCCTTTCTGTTTGTACAAAGGTCAAGGTCATTTTTCAAGGTCAAATTAGTGAAATAAACACCAAGTTTTAACATTGAACATCACCTTTGAATGGTAAGTGAGAGTGCCTTCATATTTCACATGAAAATTACCTGAGACAAGGCCTTTCTGTTGGTACCAAGTTCAAGGTCATCGATCAAGGTCATCTTTTAAGGTCAAATTTTGTGTAGTTAAAACTGATAATTAGCCATAACTTAGGGTTATTATGTAATAGAGCCTTGAAATTTCACATGTGCATTGCTAGTGACAAGATGGTTTCATGCATAGTAAAGTCAAGGTCATCAGCCAAGGTCAAGGTCATTTGGTGAAAGTCACTCATTTATAACATAGAAACTTCATAATTTGCTTTAACTTTTGACTGGTAAAGACACAAACTGATGAAAAGTGGTCTCTAGAAGCATTTTGTGCAAATAATGCCTCTTTTTGGACATGGATTTTTCACCATCCAGCACTTTACAGCCGAGTATAGGCACCAGTAGGCGGAGCTCTTGTAATAAATTTTAAGCTAATATTGTCTCCTTTATATATTAAATATTTTGATTTAAAGAAGGGAATTTTAAAAAAGGGTCGCTTAATAGAAATAGTTGCTTACTAGGCGTGGTCCCTCAAGCAAGATGGACTTCATAAGAATCAGATTTCCTTGATATTATTTTTCTTGAGGATTAAACAGAAAAGTTTGATAATAGATGTATAAGCCTTTGACGACTAAGACTGATAGATAGATCTAATCAGAGCTCATGCTATTGTTTGTAATTAGGGAGTCATTGAACCCTTAACCATTAAATTCTTGGGTCAAATCGGATATTAAAGGGGTCAAAAGACAAGAAAGAGCCAATTATGAGAAAGAATTTTATAGGTTTAACATTAAATTTGCATTTTCTTTTAAAGATATGAAGTAAGCAAAATTTAAGATAGTATAGCAAATGTATCTTAAAAAGTTTTGACCCTAAGAAATTTTTCTATATGGGGTCACAATGGCCCCCCTTGGAGAAAATCTTTGAAGAACAAAGTAAGATATCATCAGATTCTTAGGGGGTCAAAACCACTGTTTAACATTCAAACACAAGCCCTGCTAATGTTTAAATGTTAAACCGATAAGAGAGGAAAAAATATGCATGTACTTTTTTTCAACGTTTATCAAGTTTTCACTTTAAAACGAATAAATGTTTACTGTTCATTCTTTAAGACTATCCGAAATTCAGTTTCTGTGTAAGTAATAACCTGAATCGCCTTCGTCACCAATTATTTCAGTACATATGTATATAGGCCTGCACACTTGGTCTAAGAGTGAATTCGGATAATTAAAAATCAAAACTGAAAAAATGCTTCATTTGGTGTGTTAGTTTGTTTGTAATGTTTTGTGTTAAGTTATTCTCAGTTGACAATAAAAAAGTATTCACACAAAATGGCATATTTAAATTTTCTTCAGTTACAATCTGTGGATGTTTAGAGCTAACAAATCCAACCCTGCATTCTGGATATTAAAGGACTCATGGGCACCTCAAAATGATACCGTCACAAAGGGTCCGACACTAAGGGAAGTACGGGAGTCCGAGACGCATTTTTACCAATTGGGACTCCTTCCATTTGCAAGTAATGAGTCCAATGGACTCCAAGGGTCTATGTCATGCGGGTCAAAGGTTAAGGTCACAATTGAACTTTGTGCTTACACCATTTCCGGTTTCCAACTCTAAGCAATCAAACTTGAATCATGAACACAGTTTAAATGTCAAAATAACAATTGAACTTTATTTGAAGATCACCATTGAAAACTGAAAAACCAAGTGACTTAGAATCATGAAAAAAGCTCTAACAAATCAAACCAAGCCCTCTGGATTCTGCTAACAATATTATTCACTAGTACAGTTTTTTTTTCCTTTGATATAATTGTTTGTTTCAGTGAAAGTTTGATTTATATTTCATTGAATGAACAACAAAAGCTGTATTTTCAAAAGAGGTTGGGCTACAAATAAAAATAAAGCTTTTGTTGTTCACAAAATCTTACTCAAAAAACCAATCAATGAATTGTTTTTCTTTAAAGCAAAAATGGGACAAAAGTGAAAATCTGAGGACGAAATTTCTTAAAGCGTGTTATTTTGCATGGGATTGTTAGGCAACACCACTTATTTATTGGGCCCCAATTAGTTATCGCCATTAAGCATGAAATGACTGAAAGCATGGTATAAGGTTTTGATATTTTCACTGTTTAGGAGTTGAGAGTATCAAACGATAATCTACCATTTTTACCGATAATCTACCGAATAGCATTAAAGAAAAGTTGGTCACACATGGGACAAGTCAAGATGACAAATCATTTTTGTATGAAACACATCCTGCATTGATTGTAGATGTACTCATACTGGGACAAAGCACTGATCACCAGCCCTGTGTTCAGGATGACAAAACATTGCAACCAGTTAGCCAATTATACCCCGCTTTGCACATGTACTTGCGTGCAAAGCGGGGTATAATTGGCAAACTGTTTGCACTGTTTTGTAATCCTGAACACAGGGCAGTGACTTTGCGACAGCTCTAATTTAAGAACATTTAACAAAAAGTTATGCATATGACCTTTGGCTTTGGATATATCGAGGTGTCATCATAATTCTATTGTCATTGCTTATATATCTATAGGTACATACAATAGTTTAGCGCTGACCCCCACGATATTTCAACCGAAAATTTATAGATCACTGCTGTCAATCAAAGAATCACCAGACCAATTAAATTAGATGTTTATATTTGGATGACTGTTGATCTCCATCATTTTCCACCATTTTGGTTCGAATATTTTTATGGATGGGCTACTGAACGGCTTTTGGCAAATACATGTACAACTTTATAGATAGATGGTTAATTCATCGGTGTCGAAGGACCGCAAAATTCAGCATATTAATTCACCAAAGAAACGAGCAGGGATAAGAAACCAGGGCGTGAAGGGGTTTTTTACCAAAGAAACGAGCAGGATAAGAAAATTGGGCGTGAAGGTTATTTTTTTCAACAAAGAAACGAGCAGGGGTAAGAAACTTGGGCATGAAGGTTGATTGTATATGTTGTTATTTATTTATTTACCCGTATAGAATTTATTCATATTAATTTACTATTATTCATTGTACAGATAGGTACATTAATTTCAATCTACTGTGAATTGACATCTGCAACAAACCACCAGCTAAAACGATTTGGGCACGGGTATGAAAATGTTCTCCTCCTTAGGGACAATCAACTATTCAAACCCTTCAAATAAAAAGCCCCATTTTATACCCATCAAGAGAATAAAAACATTGAAAAGTAAAAAATTGCTTATATGAAGCAATTTCTTCATTTCAAGCATTATTTTCTAAAATACAGAAGGCAGAAAAATCGTAATTTTATCCTTCTGTCATTGTCGTTTCAAGTTTCTTTGAAATCTAGAGTACAAAAATCGTCTGATTACGGGTTAACACTTTCCTGTTTTACAAAATTCTGGACCTGTCCAAATTCAAAGGTTTTGCAGACGAAAATTAAAAGTGGATTTAATTTGAAAAATAACCATTCAGTAGGGTAGAAAATAGTGTGGAAAAAGAAGAAATTGCTTGTCAGAAACAATTTCTTCCTTTTCACAATGTTTTCTCAATTATAAAATCACAGACACGTAAAAAGCAGGGATTAAACAGCAAAGGGTTAAGAATATAATGTCCGGCAATCCGCCATTTGAGATAGATTACGTCCCCTCTCTGTCATATTTGTGAGAGAATCTAAATCGTATTTGTACACATCCATTTATTACTCGCTTCAATGAAAATTTCGAAAATTACTAAACAAACTCAACCTGTCTACATGTAAAGCGAAAGTTGAAACTATGTTGCTTACAGTCTTCAACTGTTTGTTTTTAGTAGGAATACTAAACAAAGTTACTGCCCGGCTGTACTTTAGGACACTCGGTAAATATGGACATTTGCTTAATATAGTTACTTGTGTAGGTTTTGATCTGTATTGATCATCGAATATCAACATTATCGGGTTACAAAAAACCTGATTTTCACTCTTGTTTCAATGATTTCATAACCATGATAGATCTATATGATTTTGGATACTTATCATATTCTTATTCGGGGTTTTCCGAAGTTGAAAGTATAGATATAAATAATTATTCATTAAAATAAAAATAGAAGTCAGTGGAAAACTATTGTAGTGTTTACTGAATCCTCTAGTCATATTTATATACGTTATTTTACACGTTGTTATTCATTAAACCGTCACGTACGAAGTAGAAGTGATATATATTGGTTTCAACCCATCAATTCATCCGAAGACCGTTTCATTTCCTGACTCTAACTTACGGAATCATTAAACTTTGTGCAATTGTTACCCATGACCCGAGAGGTGCCTTATTGTTTTAAAGCAAGAAGGTCAAGGACACAATTGAATTTGTCCAAAAACCAATTTGTCCACAATTTGTCCAAAAACCGTCTACGGAACTGGGACCGCGGTGTCCGTGGTCTAGAGGTAAAGCGTTGGCCTCTTGACCTAAAGGCCCTGCGTTTGATTCCCGGCTATCGATCTTGGGTTTTTCATTGGCCAAAACATTAAGCGCTAGTACTGGTGAATTGTCTAGGAAGCAGAATCGAGAGGGATTAATCAAAGTTGTAAGATTAATCGATGTAAAATAAATGGGGACAAAGAGCTGGTGGGAGTATTAGTCCGCTATGCGACAGATCTAGTAGTTTGCTTCAAGGTTATAGAAAAAGGTGAAACACTGAAAAAAGTCTGATTGTAAAGATAAAATGAGTTTAGACCACAAAAAAAGGCCTATGATTCCAAAATTTAGCATTAGTAGCAAAACTAAGACTGCATGTATAGGCTATATCGATGGACCAGCGCGAAACAGTTGTAATTGCCTATATTTTTATAGGCAGTTACAACTGTTTCGCACTGAGCCATCGATATGCAGACTGGACTTCGTTTCCTAGATACATGTTTAACGAACATAATTAAATACGAACGGCGAGACAAACTCAAAGCTCAATTTTAGAAGATGGATTTAAAATGAAAAGTGTCTTTTTCCACGTCTAAAGTCACGCTTGAATTCGCATCTTTATCAATCAATGATCAATATGCAATACTTCGGGTTAAAATAAAAATATGTGAAAACCGATGTGATTTTTCTAGTCGGTACAAAAACTTTCTTTTTCAAGTAATATTCCAGCAACGACTGGATGAATTTCAGCATAATTTCTTCATCCCCATTCCTTATTTTCAATTTTGAGGGATCTATACTTAATAGCAAAAGAAACGTAACTACTTTTGAAATTGTCCATCTTTTCCGCATTTGTATTTGAGATATCTTAGTCTTCCGCAATTGAAAAAAAAATAAATGTCGTTGATGAATGGTCATAACAGCAATTGGTGCGACATAACACCCCTGCTAAAGCCCAAATTTCATTTTCATTTCTGTTTAGTCAGTAATAAAGAGAATTGCGACATAAAGTTATTCCCCAGATAAATACTTTCTCACAAATGACACTACCGGTGCATTCAGTACTTTGATTGTAATTCATTTTTGTCAAGATTTTTATTCAGCATGAAAGGTGTTAAAGAGAAATTTAAGCAGTTTTTTTCATAATTGTTTTCTTGATTTTCAGAAAAAATCGACAGATGTGGTCAAGAAGTTAACCTACAGGGGAACGATTTGACTGCAAATATTGGGGATAAACACAAAGGCCTACGCTTTAAAGGTCATTCCACAAATAAGACATGTGAAATACGAATAAACATTCCTTTGCATTATAATATTGCAGTTCAGGTGAGGCAAATTTGCAGAAACTGTGACAATACATTCAACATAATGTATAAACCTACAAAACCCAAGTTACATTATGGATACTGCGACTCCTGTCCACCGTCACAACGATACAGTCGTGAAAATATTATAGAAGATCACAGTGGGAATGCGATCATTAAGTTTCCAGCCAATTTCAAAAGAGACAGAATGACGTATTCTTTCCGTACGGATATCATCATTTTTGCTTATTCGGACACGGGTCAATGTAACGGTGGAGATCGGATATGTTACTTCGCTGGACGATATATATGTCTACAAAATCCAGTTCATCGTCCAGTGTTTTACGATTATCACATGAGCTGTTCCATGGTCATTTCTCCAAACAGACCTGTTTCGCCATTCTTGGTAGAATCTCAAGAAACGAAGCTTTTTGTAATTGTTACTTTGATATGCTATTGCACTCTCTTTACATTCGTATTATTATTTCGCCATTATTTCATCGTGTTGGAAATGTAGTGCAGCTGAGGTATGGACCTCATATCAACAAGGGCGTAACTACCATTACGCACATAACGCGAGTGCGTAACAGAAATAAATCCTCTTCCGAAAAAAGTCGTTGATGAATGATCATAACATCGAAACTACAGCTTATTCAAGCTGTAGTTACGATGTTTTGATTATTCACCAGCGCTCAAATTATAGAAATTGGGAGCGGACGGAGGACATTCATCTTTTGTCGCATGTCGCTTTTATCCTATATAATACTATGTTGCTTCTGAGTGCGTAAAAATTTCGAAATCCTAGTTATGCCAATGATTAAAGGCTCGGTCTGAAATATTTTAAACTTCTTATAGCGCAGATGTTTTCAAGTCTGAGGCTCATAAATGAGCCATTGCGACACATTTCCAATAATTTTACTTGTGTGCGATGTACAAACGTTAAGAAGCGCAGACAACGACACAATACAATAATATCATATGCTGAATGCCAGAATATGGATTAAGACCTGAGGTGCGTTTTTAGAGTGAGAGGAAAAATCCCGCTAAATAAGAGTTTTAAGACATCGTAAGAAACGATTTTCGATATTTCGAGTGAAAATATTCGACGTCGTCAAGGCTACTCGTTTTAAGCCAATGTAAAAAGCATCTTCGTTTCCTCATTAAGATATCTTAAGATTCTTACTGAGCCGCTTAAAAATCTTAATCTAAAAAACGCTACATCTTAAAAATCTTAATGAGATTCTTAAGAATCTTAATCTAAGAAACGCACCTCCGATTTCTCATATCATCTTATATCATATGTTATATAGTGCATATTGAAGACTCTTGTCAGACTGTGCGACCGCACAGGCTGACTAGAAGCTTTGCTTTGCGTACAAGTGAAATTGTTTGAAATGTCACGCACTGGTTCAGATACTAGTAAGTCTGGACCCTCAAAACTCCTCGGTGTAAGTCCCATGGACCCTTTGGAGATCGACCTCAGAAAAGAATTGAAAAATAAGTTTTCATTTTTTCCTGGTCAAGGAGCGGGCCAGCGATCCACCAAAAAGCCTCAACGATTCACGACACGATTTAATTTGTCATTGATAATATTTTATTATGTTAGTGAGGTATGAAACTAAAAATACACATAGAGTTAAAAAAAAAAAAACTTTCTAAATTTCTTATTAGCTCACCTGAGCACAACGTGCTCAAGTGAGCTATTGTGATCACCTTTTGTCCGGCGTCCGTGCGTCGTCCGTCGTGCGTCGTCCGTTGTCCGTCAACAATTTCTTTAAACGACATCTCCTCCTAAACTACTTGGCCAATTTTAACCAAACTTGGCAGAAATGTTCCTTAGGTGGTCCCCTTTAAGAATTGCTAAAAGAATTGAAATCGGTGAAAAACTCTGGTTGCTATGGCAACCAAAGTTAAAAATTTAAGAAAATCTTTAAAATTCTTCTTCTGATGAACCAGCAGCCCTACAGCCTTGAAATTTGGCATGTATGATCAGCTCATACCCCTTAATAAAAATAGCTAAAATCATATCTGTTGGGCCACCAGGTGCGGAGCACCAGGGGGGAGGGGGTAGTCATTTGGGTAAATTTTGTAATCTTTAACCTCCTTCTTCTTCTGATCATGAAGGCTTACAGCCTTAAAATTTTGCATGTATGATCACCTCATAGACCTTAATAAAAATAGCTAAAATCATATCTGTAGGGCCTTCAGGTGCGGAGCACCAGGGGGGAGGGGGTAGTACTTTAATGAAAATTTTGTAATCTTTAACTTTTTTCTTCTTTTGAACCAGGAGACCTTCAGATTTGAATATTGGCATGGATGATCAGCATATTGACCTTTATAAAAATAGCTAAAATCATGACTGTAGATTCACCAGGTGCGTAGCACCAGGGGGGAGAGGGTAGTACTTTTGTGAACATTTTGTATTCTTTAACCTTCTTCTTCTTCTGAACCACTAGCCATACAGACTTGAAAATTGGCATGGAGGATCAGCTCATAGACCTTACTATAAATAGCTAAAATCTTATTTGTAGGGCCACCAGGTGCGGAGCACCAAGGAGCAGGGGGTAGTACTTTGATGAAAATTCTGTAATCTTTAACCTTTTTCTTCTTCTGAACCAGGAGTCCTACATATTTGAATATTGGCATGGATGATCAGCATATTGACCTTTATAAAAATAGCTAAAATCATGACTGTATATTCACCATGTGCGGAGCACCAAGGGGGAGAGGGTAGTACTTTTGTGAAAATTTTGTAATCTTTAACCTTCTTCAGGGGGGAGGGGGGAGTACTTTTGTGAAAATTTTGTAACTTTAATCTTCATCTTCTAATGAACCAGGAGCCCTACAAACTTCAATATTGGCATGGATGATAAGCATATGGATCTTAAATGAAATAGCTAAAATCATGAATGTAGGGCCACCAAATGCGGAGCATTAGGGGGCAGGGGGTAGTACTTTGGATCAATTTTGAAATATTTAACCTTATTCTTCTCCTGGATCAGGAACCCTACAGACTTGAAAATTGTCATGGGTGACCAATATATTGACATTAATAAAAATAGCTAAAGTCATGACTGTAGGGTCACCAGGTGCTGAGTGTTTTGGGGAGGGTGTAGTACTTTGGATCATTTTTGAAATCTTTAAACTTCTTCTAATGAGCCAGGAGTCCTACAGACTTGAAAATTGGTATGGATGATCAACATATGGACATGTATTGAATGAGCTAAAATCATGACTGTAGATTCACCAGGTGCAGAGCATCTTGGGGGAGGGGGGGGTGCTTTGTTGAGAATTTTGAATCCCTACAGCCTTTATATTTGACATGGATTGATCAACTCATTAAAGAAAACTTTAAAAGTCTCAGACTCAGCCTGTATATCTGGCATAGATTAGCTGATCACAGACCTTTTATGGGAAAAGCTTAAATAAATGATGTCCAGGGGAGGAGCAGAGGGGGGGGGTGATTATTTCAAATGTTATCTGATTGAATAAGTGAAAATCTCTTTTTCTGTGGTTGCATGGACATACCTAGGTAATGAAGCTTTTTTCTCAGGTGAGCGACCCAGGGCCAACGGCCCTCTTGTAATATAATATCATGAAGAAATAATGAAAGGACTTTTAGATCACCTGAGCACAACGTGTTCGGTGTGAGCTTTTGTGATCATTTAATGTCTGACGTCAACAATTTTAGTGTTTACACTCAAGAGGCCAGAAGTATTGTCCAATCGAAACTCGGTCAGAATGTCAGGTCACAAGAATGAATCCTGTTGAAAATGGGTGGGATCCATGTGATATCATGGGGAAAGGGACCTTAATGACAATTTTGTTGTTTACACTGTAGAGGCCACGATTATGGCCCAGTCTTCATGAATATGGTCAGAATGTTTGTGAGGTCACAAGGTTGAACCCTATTGGAATTGAGAAGGACCCATGTGATATCACGGGAAAAGGGGCCTTAGAGATTTTTCTTGTTTAGACTCTAGAGACCACCATTATGGCTCAATCCTTGTGAAACTTGGCCAGAATGTTGTCAGGTCGTGATGATGAACGCTTTTGAAAATGGGAAGGATCCATGTCTTTTGTGAACAGGACTTAAACAGGTTATGGGCCTAAATGACAATTTTCTTGTTTACACTCTAGAGACCACAATTATGACCCAATCTTCATGAAACTTGGTCAGAATGTTTGTCAGGTCACAAGGTTGAACCCTTTGAAAAATGGGAGGGATCGATGTGATACCACAGGAAAAGGGACCTTCATGAATTAATTCTTATTTGTACTTTATAGGCCACAAATATGAACCAATCTTCTTGAAACTTATACAGAATCTCTACATGGGAAGGATCCTTTTGAAATCACGAGAACATCCGGTCGTTATGACAAATTTCCTGTTTTACTCTTCGGGCCAAGATTTTTGTCCCATCTTCGTTAAATTAGTCAGAATATCTGTCATAAAACTACTGTAAAATTATAATATTGACTTTTGCTTAAAATTTGGCCTCTGAGTCAATTAAAGAGTCAAAGAGACGAAGGTGAGCAAACCAGGATCAACATGGTCATCTTGTTTTAAAATAAATAAGACCGATTTCTTACAAATAAGCTTACAAAAATAGCTGACAGTTTTCAGCCAATCTGATTGCTGGAATCTAAATGGACAAGATAAAAAGTAAATCTTCTATTATTTTGTTATTTCTATAGTTTTGATATTTATGTAAATTGTTGCAAATAATAAATATCAAAAAGGCTTATTTTCGCTTAAGAATTCCTAATTATTTGTGACGACCGGCGTCAGCACTAGTTCACTATTACTTCGTGTGTCCGTATATGACGTTCTATTGTTCGTATGTGTAACGTTAACGTTGATACACGATTTACTCTGATCTTCTGTAAGTGCCTCTTCTATTATGGTGCTATTCAAACCCACTCGTTTGGCGTTTAACGTATAATGTGACTTCTGCTTTATTCCGGGAAAATGGCTGTGGAAACTTGTATCACACCTTCCCGTGATAACTTCTAAAATAGAAAATGTGTATACAGTGAAACTTTGGTAAGCGACCACGAACCAGAAAACGTCCGTATAAGAAAATGGTCGCTTATTGCACATTTTGTTTTCAAATAATAAGCACCAATTTAAATGAATAAGTATTTTCTAGCGAAATTCTCAATAATGCTGTGTTGTTTAAACTCAATAGAATCGTTTCATGAGACGATTCTGGGTGAGTTTAAACAACATATGATTCATTTACATTAATTTTCATACCAGTGATAAGTACTTTTTCAGATATTTCGATTTAAAGAAGGGGATTTTGAATACGGTTGCTTAATAAAGATGGTCGCTAAATAGACGCGGTCGCTCGAGCAAGATTGACTATATATGTGTTACGCTTGCGTGTCTGTTTGAAAGGGTTTTAAGCCGAATTTATCTATCTTTCAGTCATAGGCGGCCGGATCACCTACCAATGGATTCCTGGTATTTCTCACACCAGCACAACTATTACTTCCTTCCCTAGCCTCCAGCTGCTATCTCACATAGGTCTACGATTATCAGCCCATCGATGGGAGACAAATAGTCGGAAAGAATAGGTGCCGCGGCCAAGGATCAAAATCAGGATATATGTCACATGACAATCAGCGCGGTAACTTACCTTTATCTAAGCCTTTACCAAACGACAAATATTGAGAGAAGTTGCAGACGACAAATTCAAATTGATGACATTTTGAAAACCTTTTGTCTATTTTGGAAGAAAACATCTTCGGCATGAAGAAATTGCTTGTCACAAGCAATTTCTTCTTTGTACACAATGTTTTCTGAAGTTTTATCATTCAAGGGTGAAGAAGATGGTATTATGTGGGAATTGGATAAGCTAAAGTTACAATGTTTTGAAGATTGTCTTCTCACCTTCATTATCGAGTAATGCCCCCACCCACCCCCACACACCTACTCAACATCTCCCATGAAAACCAACAGCATCTGGGTCAGCCTAATTTGATAGAGAAAATACACTGTTTAATTGGTTTAAACTATAGGTATTTCAAATCATTATTTTAGGGAAAACTCAAAATAGGGAACAAGATCTAATGTTGCGATTAACCAGGTGTCAAATACCGATAACCTACGCGATGGGTATCGATATTGTTGAACATTCCTTCGTAGATGCTTATCAGATCGCTTGATCGCTCACGGTCTGTCTCTGATCTTACTTTTCATTAAAGCTACACGGTGTTATCAATTGAAAAAAGTTATGCTACATAGCTGCTGGTCGAAATTTCATACCTATCCACGAGAGTGACAACCTGGAAAAGGCGAAAAAATATCGACTCTGACCAGATAGCGAGGTTTGCGCAGTCCGACTAAATACGAAACTTTTCTCTATATTAATGTTTTCTCGGTGAAACTAGAACGATCATACTATATTCCTATACTAGGCTATTTTGAAGATTTAATTCCTCTCCTGCGTTCAGGATGTCAAATCGGTTCAATCAGTTTGCAAATTATACCCCGCTTTGCACGCGAACTTGCGTGCAAAGCCAGGTATAATTTGTGAACAGTATGCACTGTTTCGTCATCTTGAACGCAAGGCTTGCTGACCTTTACTGTACCCAACATATTTTACAAATACACAATTAACAGAGTACCCAGAGGTTCCTAATTTGCGTAACACACAAATAGTCTTTATTCATAGCGACCATGACATTTAGCGTGAACCAGGGGGCCGTTTCACTAACCTGCGTACGAAAGGGGGTGCTCAAAACTGGATCAGAGGGTCAAATCTAAGAAAAACCTTGTGTGAACTCTAGAGGCCATAATCTTTGCCCAGAATGTATTGAAACTTGGTCAGAATGTTTGTTAACATGTTTTATCAGAAAAGATCGATATAGGATGAAGACGGGTAAAAAGCTAGATCACGGGGTCATATCTTAGAGAAACCATTTGTGTTCTGCAGAGCACATATTTTTGGCCTTAGTGTTTTTAAACTTGGTCAGAATGTTTGTCTACATTATATCTCGTATTAGTTCGAAATTGGGTTAAGTGGGGTCAAAAATTTGGTCACAGAGTCAAATCTTAGAAAATCCTTGTGTGCAACCTGGGAGCCATATCTTTTGGCTTGAATGTCTTGAAACTTGCTCAGAATGATTGTCTACATGATATGGGGTGTGAAACTAGGTCACATGATCAAATCGTATAAAAACCTTTAGTCCACTCTAGAGGCCAAATCGAGGGGTCATTGCAACACTATTGTAAGTGCCCATAAACATATAGGCACTTACAACAGTGTTGCACTGACCCCTCGAAAAGTCTTGAACCTTGGTCAGAATGTTTATAAACATATCTCTGACAAGTTCGAAATCGGGTCAAGTGTGGAGAAAAACTAAGCCTTGGTGTCAAATCTAAGAAAAACACATTTTAGAGGTCATATTCTTTGTATAAATGTCTTGAAACTTAAATTTGGTTATGCGAAGTCAAGAAATAGGTCACGGGCTCTAATATTAGATTACCATTTTGTGCACACAAGAGACGATATTTGTGGCTCAAATGTTTTGAAACTTGGTCAGAATTTTAATCAAGATGATATTCAGGACGAGTTTGGTCAAATACAGTCAAAACCAAGTTCCCAAGTCAAATGAAAAACAAATGTGTGTTCCCTAAATGTAACTTTTTTGGCTCAAATATCTTGTTAGTTTGTCGTAATTTTTGTTTAGCTCAAGATGAAGCAAACTTTTAACTGGGTCAAAAGAAGACCATTGAGGTCAAATCTTTGTGAAACACCAGTAGTAGTTTTTGCATTTTGTTACCTTTGTAAGCAATACCTCAGGAGAGCGCTTTAGGGCAATTTGTCCCTTCTTCATTATTTTCTGAACCTAAGATGGTCTGTCGAGCTTATAATATGTCTTTCATAATTAATCGTAGAATCGTACCTCTGATTCATTTCTACTAAAATATCAATATTTCATCCGTTGGAATTCGATCCCCGTCAGCCTGTGTAAATTGCAGATTTCCGTTTTTGCAAGTTTGTGAAAAATGATGACGAAAGGCTGTGATGGAATTATACATGCACTCAAAATAAGATGCAGACGAAATGGGAACGCCAGGTTGATGTACAAATGAGGCAGTGTACGATTAACTGGTAGGTAATCATGTACCGATCTGTAAGTTCTGGTTTGGAGGATAGAGTGCCTTCAGGCTGGTGTACATATGAGGTAGTCTTGTTGTTAGATTAACTGGTATGTATTCATGTACTGATCTGTTAGTTCTGGTATGGAGGATAGAGTGCCCTCAGTTTTGTTTACGTATGAAGTTGTCTTGTTGTTAGCCTTGCTGGTATATTTACATGCGCTCACCAGAGTTTTAAGAATAAAAGAGGATAGAGAGCGGTCAAGTTGTTGAACGTATGAGGTTGTCTTGGAGTTAAATTTACTGGTATATTTACATGTACTCACCAGAATATTAAGATATAGAGGATAGAGTGCCGTCAACTTTTTGTGCTCCGCATCGAAAGATCGGGGGCATATTGTTTAATCGTTGTTCGTCTGTCCGTCCGTCTGTCTGTCTGTCTGCAAAACGTAACAAAAAAAAAATAAATTACATTGACAATAATTTCAAGGCTATTCAAGATAAAACGCTCATATTTGGTATGATGATAGGGCTCAATGATACACATCTGCAAGTACCAAGGTTAAGGTCATGTGACAAGGTTATCTGTCAAGGTCAAATTTCTAAAAGAAATGCCGTTTCAGGTATTCTGGTATATTTTGGGTGCCGTCAGTTTGGTGTATTAGGTGACAGATTTACTGAAATATATTCTTTTACTCACCAGTAATAAGTTCTGAAGTAGACGGGAGACTGTCGTCAGATTGGTGTACGTATGAGGTGGTCTTGGTTGCTTTTTTACCGGAATATTTACACAGACAGATGATGATAATGATGATGATTATCAAAAATAGTCCACCACCGACGCTGTACCCAACAATTTCACCAACTGATGGCCTAAAGAGATAAGATTTTTAATAAAGGAAGTGAACACGTAATAGTTTCGCAATATTTCGGGAGTAAAAAACTTTAACAATGTTAACCAAGGTTTCCTAATGATTATCATTAGGAAACCTTGGTCAACGTTGTGAAAGATCACAAGTTTTGCAATGTTGCAGAACTATTACGGGTTCACTATTTGAAGATTGAGTCCTGTGAAACAAATAACTGATGTGTCTGTCTTAGTCAAAGTTTGAAAATCTTGGAGAAGAATATTAAAGAAAGTATTTCTTAGTTCAGGATAAACAACATTTACTCTTTCCATCCATTAAAAGTGGGAACAAAACGACTCATATTTGGTATTATTCATAAATATAATAATATTTACACAAATCAAATATGAGCGTAAGAAAAAAAAATAACGATATTGGATTACCTTCCATTAATTTCACTCAATATTCACTTTTCGCGCGCATTCAATTTCATTAAAAAAATCATTCACCTTGTCATTTCCACTATGTGAGCTGGAACCGACATTGTGAAAGATCATGAGTTCCGAAATGTTGCGGAACTATTACGGTTCCACTACCTTAAGTGTATACTCACGTGGATCCATCACAGCAGTATTTATTAGGTAGCTTTGTCCCACAACAACCATGGTCACAAAACTCTAATGTATAATAATCCGTATAACAGGGCTCACCGGCTTCAACTTTAATAAAATTGTAAAAAAGTGAATAATAATAATAATAATAATAATAATAGTAATAATAATAATAATAATAATAAACTAATAATAATAATAATAATAAAATCTTACATGGCCTTCTAGCATTGAAAGATCAATAGAAAATTAATTCATACCTAAATCTATCTATCTCACTAATACATCCCTTTCCTTAACATATGCAAGCAAGTAATTGAAAACAATCTTTCTTTTTAAATTATTCACAAATAACGATAGATCTATATGTACTTTAAATTTAACAGGTACATAAGTACACGGAAGAACAAAAAATCCGAAAATTTCAGACTTATAGTCCTGACATTAAGTCTCAATCTAAAAGACAAACTCTATATATTATTATTTTTTAGCTATCATAATAGAATTTGATCTCTTCGCATCTTTCTAAACCAACGAAGATTAAGCATACGAGTGTTCTTATTGGAAAAAAGATCTATTTATTCATTAACATTTTATGTTCTTATAAATCATTTAAATCCACATGTTATTTTTTTTTTTTTTTTTTGGGGGGGGGGGGGGGGGGGTCATCAATTCGAATAATTTGTTGTCTTTAGCATAAAACTAACTCGAAATATGTACGTAACCCTTTACGCAAAAAGGGAACATCTCGGAACTCCTCGAAATTAATAATTGAAAAAAAGATATGGGTTAGAGTACAGGTGAAGCGCTAATAGTTTCGACTCAAGTCAGTCTGCGCATTCCGCGCAGTCTGATTAGAGTCAACACTTTACGCAAATCTCAGATGGTCCCTTTTCGCTTGACGGATCTCATATATGTGACCCGACACGCGAAAAGGGATCATCTGAGAACTTCATTGAATAAATAATTGAAAAAGAGATTGGTTAGAACATGCCAACCAGCGATCGCATTTCAAAAATTCTTTCAAAGAACGGTACATTGATTATTCTAGATTCAGAAAATTAGTAAAATGCGATAAGTTTCGACCCTAGTCAATCAGCGCTATTCGCGCAGTCTGACAAGGATCGACACTTTACGCACTTCCCAGATGGCCCCTTTTCACGTAACGGGTCACAATTATATATCTAAAAAACATCTAGCAGTCATTTCAAGCATTTTGGTTTGGTTTAAACCTATTCATTTCACATCGATTGGGAAACAAGTTCTCACAACTTAGATTAATCCCTCTCGATTCTGCATTTTGGTATCGGTAGGCCACGCACTTATAGTAGTATAACAACAGTTGTCCCATCCGATTTATTATTTTTTTTTATCCAAAACTTGTCGTTACTTAAAGTTCAATGAATCTACTTAACCTGTTATTCCATATATGAAAGCAATAAATAAAAATCCGTCATTAACTCGGCGCACCATCATTTACCCCTACCAGCGTATAGTTGCTACGAAAAGAAGTCGGAATCGGATACATTTACCGAAAACAATGACTTATTATCGCCTTTATAGATTTTAAAATTTTAAACTAATTGTATCCCTTTGTGGTTTTTACTAGTAATGTGACGCATCACACAAAAAGGGACCCTGAGCACATATTGTAAAATAAATATTCGAAAAAGAGATTGGTTACGTTGATTATTTCGTATATTTTGGATAGAATCCAACTTTTTTCCCGACCAATACATTTGAATTTGTCTACTTGCGGTTTAACGTTTTTTTTTTGTTTATCTGTTTTTGTGTTTTATTTTCTTTTTTTTGGGGGGGGGGGGGGGGTAGGGGGTGGTGGGGTGAAAGTGAAAATTGATGTTCAAATCGACCAAGATATATAGATCGAAGTCGATCATGATATACACTACTCAAAAGTTCCAAGCGGCCCCTTACCTTTCTCCATTTTTCACACATTTCCCAGTTCTATTTTGACATGTGAACTTAGTCTTTCGAAAGAGAGGCCATTCAGTCACCATCCTATCCAATTGTTTTGTAAAATCATGCATCAATAAGTCCTAAATACGGAACTAAATGCAAGTACCCTCAAATTCAAAAGTCACAAAAATGACACTTTTTAAAGAAATTTGAATTTTTCGACACTTGAAAAAAGCAAATTCTACCAATTTTTTGTTCTAATATCGGTGGTAAAACGCCTGTGGATTTCGAAAAATAATAAGAAATACAACAACTTTCTTCACAATCCTTATCCTAACAAGGAATGCCAGAAATACCACCCCCCCCCCCCCCCCACACACACACTTACGTTAATTTTGAAAGCAAGGGTACCCCTACTTTCGTTTAAATCTAAAACATTTCTTGATGAATTATTTCATTGATTTTTCTCTTGTTGACTTCATAAATGATTTGGCTACATTATTTAAGCAAAAATGGGATGAAACCATGCGGCTTTTATAACATATGACAAAAAAGACAAGTGGCCGCTTAGGAGTTTTGAGGAGTGTATGCCTGCGCGCGATTTTTTGAAAATTTCCGAGCATGTGCCAAGGAAAGATTCTTCACTATGTGCTTTGTAGATCGATAAAGTCTTATAGTATCATAAGATAGTCACACAAATTCCCAATTGCACTTTGTAGCTGTTAAGGCTGCTCAATGTTTGCCCCTCAGACACATAGTTAATTTTTGGAAATGTCGCACACGGGCTCATATGAAATAGATTCTGTTATTATTGGTAGGCCGCAGAAGCGGCCTACCAGTATGAATGCGTTTTGAATGTGACCATGGGGGATTAGGGATACATTATTACAAAACCTGTCTAATGTTTTTTATCCAAAACATAGAAAACCGTATAATGCAGCCTGGACCAAACAAGAGTTTTTCAAAAACTGTTTTGTAATGAAAATTATTGAGCAATAAAATCAGCGTTTTTGGTTATGAACTTGATTTTACAAATATTGCACATTTCATTAAAATGACTGATCACTCAGACATGTTTGACCTAGTTTTTACTCTCTTTCCCCGTTTTCTGCATTCTTTTTTACATCAAAGTGATTCTCACAGGAGATACATCTATGGTTACACTCCTGTCTGTTTTGGTCTTGTTAAACATATAGTAAAAATGGCATTTTTGTGGTTTAAAAAACACAATACTTCATTGTGCACAATTACACTCGAAATCCTTTTGGTACAAAAGTGTGTGATGACTTATATCAAAGCTCTGGTCTAGAGAATTAATTTTTCTACCTTAATTAATCTAATCCTGTGTGTAATATATAGCAGTTGTCTGGCACTTAGCATAACATAATTTCAAGCTAGTTACTGTTATTCAAGCATTAAAACAATGTGACAAAAGGAGCATATCACTTTTTCTAACCAAACTATTTTGGGAAAACCAAAGTAGGTCCTTTTACTTCAAATAGGTTCAGTCTTAGTACTAGTTTGAATGACAGCTATTGGATGATAACTTGAATCTTTTGCCTTGTGTTCTGATTTCAGAATTGTTTGTGCTATTATTTTTAGTCTGTATTTGCTTTCTTTATGCTCATTTCTTCGGATAACTCCGCATACATCAGCATAAAGGTTGAGTGAATATATTATTCTAACAAGAGCACCTTCTATGGCTGCACCCCTTGGCTGTGCTTGGCTGCAGGTGCTGGATAACACAAAAAGCTGAGTGGAAAAAGGGACTCTTACAAGAACCCTTTTTCAGAGTTGTCCCCCTTGATTGTCTGGATAGCTCTTGAGAAAGTGAACATACATGCTAAATTTTATGAAGATATCTTCGATAACAACAGGTCAACAACAACAATGCCAACGCCGCTAAAATGATCTCCATACCTCAAGTTTTCTTAGAAAACAGACATGCTAAAAAAGGCAATCACTTTACCATCATGTGTAATTCATAGTGCCTATGTTGAAATAAAGTACTCCTTAGTGTATTCAAGCCGGGTATGCATGCTAAAGTAGGGCCATTATTGTTGTTAAAATCTTTAAAATCTAGATAGGTATTGTTTGCAAAAAATTATTTTTTTAAAAAAAAATACATTATTCTTTGATGATAACCAAATAATTTGCGGCCTACTTTGATGCATTGCATCAACATTTTGTCTTGTGCTTCTTCTGGAATATCTCCGGTGCATTTCACCTTTTATAAATGGTACATTCTAGCAGTGTCTTTTCTAGGATTCAAAAGGGGGGGGGGGATTTGGTGAAAGCTTCAACATTCCAAAATAGATGATACCTTTTACTCTTTTTCTATGTAAAAAAAATCCCAAATCACCGAAACAGGGGGGATTTTTCAAAAAGTATGTGCTAAAATGAGATATCCTCCCTACTAGAATAGACACTGTTCTATCTTGATTACTTGATATACACGTATCTGAAAACCACGCGCATATACATGTACTTAGTTAATGAGACGACCAATCCCGAACTGATCGGAATTTCGATTTGAACCGTTTGATGTTGATATTTGATCATTTGTAACCCTAGTGTAGCCAACGTAACTTCGGGAAGATTAAATAATTTGAGCCTGTGCGTGAGAGTTCCAACAATTTCAAATAAGCCCAAAGCAAAGACTCTGACCAGCCTGTCTTCACTGTGCGTTTTGTAGATCTATAAGGTCTCAAAGTATCTGAAGACCATTAGATACGAGGGTTGTTAAAAATTATCCGGATTTTGCCTCGCAATATTTTATTTTTCAGGCAATCGTACTAAGTTTGGTATCATTCACTTTCGGAATTTAAACCGTGTACGACTATGCAAAATCGATAAAGTTCTTGAATATAACGCACGCGCATTTGAAATATATAACTAGTAACTAGTACTTTATATGTGTAACAGTATGTGGATGTCTACGGTGTTTAATGTTTTGCCCCCACACACATTTCAAATTTTTGGAAATGTGTCGCACAGGCTCATTTGATATTAGTTGAGATCAGCAAGATACGTGCATTATGATTTGCTGGAAAAGTGGCTTAAATTCCCAATGAAAACAATTTTGAGTTCGCAGTTATATTAGTTACATTGAATGCTTCAGCAGAAAGTAGCCACACTAGAAATCTGTTTTATTATGGTGAATTCGTTACATTTTTTTGCATTTTTGGGATATTTATGCCTTGGCCAAAGAGCTACCGGACCTAAGCCTGAATTACAATACTGTCAAAACTAGATCTAGACTTGGTCATGCTCAATAAAATGCGTCACTGACTATACGTAATCTAACAGTTTTATTTTAAGATTTGTATCTAAACATTACAAACGTGTCAGGAATGTCAGGAATGTAAATGTGACCATGTAGAAACAGTTTTACTCTTGGACATTTTCAGACTCAGCAGTTGTAATCTTGGTCAGAGGTTATAAAACTTTTCTCAATCTCAATTGAAAATTTTCTCAAATTTCAATTCGATACGTAAGCCTGTTTAAATACTAGTTTTAATGTACCAGCATAAACGATAATATGAATAAGTTGTTATTTATAACAACTTATTTACATTATCTTTTATTTTCATACATTTATTTGAATTCAAAATTTGAGAAAATTCTCAGTTGAGCATGAGAAAAGTTTTATAACCTAGGGCCTAGGTATTGTGTAGATACTGCCCCATCTACATTTTTAGGATCCGTGGTTGTATTAGCAGAAAGAAGCAGAAGCAGAAAGAAGTCTAAGCTTTGCGAACATGAATAAAGGCGGGGTCTTTTTATACTCAAAATTCTATTCCTTTTTTCAATCGTTTAATTTAGCTTGTGGCAAATTTAGCGATATTTATTACCTCCCTTAAATAAACAAGAGGTCCATGATGGTCCTAGATCGCTCACCTGAGTCTCTTTGACCCCTGGGACATCACATCATATATTTAGGCAGATGTCATACAGGAGATAATTTCAACACCAAACCAAGTTTCAAGAAGTTCCAGCCAAAAATTGTGCCCTATTGAGTTATAACAAGAAAATTATCAATAAGGCTCCTTTTCCTGTGATATGGCATGGATCCTTTCCATTTTCAAAAAGGTTCATTCTTGTGACTTGACCAACATTCTGACCAAGGTATGAAGATTTGGCCATATTTGTGGCCTCTAGAGCATAAACAAGATAATTGTCATGAAGGCTCCTTTTCCCGCGATATTGCATGGATCCTTCCCATTTTCTATAGGGTTCATCCTTGTGACCTGGCCAATCTTCTGACCAAGTTTCATGAAGATTGGGCCAAATTCGTGGCCTCTAGAGCTTAAACAAGATAATTGTCATGAAGCCCTCTTTTCCAGTGATTTAGCATGGAGCCTTCCCATTTTCAATAGGGTTAATCCTTGTGATTTGGCCAACATTCTGACCAAGTTTCATGAAGATTGGACCATACTTGTGGCCTCTAGAGTGTAATCAAGGTAATTGTCATTAAGGTCCCCTTTCCTGTGTTATGGCATGGATCCTTCCCATTACAAGAGGGTTCATCCATGTGACCTGGCAAACCTTCTGACCAAGTTTTATGAAGATTGGGCCAAATTTGTGGCCTCTAGAGTGAAAACAAAAAAATTGTCATTAAGGCCCCTTTTTTGTCATATGGCATGGATCCTTCCCATTTTCAATAGAATTAATCCTTGTGACCTGACCAAAATTCTGACCAAGTTTCATGAAGATTGGGCCATTTTTGTGGCCTCTAGAGTGTTAACAAGATAATTTTCATGAGTGCTCCTTTCCCTGTGATTTGTCATTGATCCTTCCCACTTTTAATAGGGTTCATACTTGTGACCTGGCAAACATTCTGACCAGGTTTTATGAAGTTTAGGCCATATTTGTGGCCTCTAGAGTGTAAACACTAAGATTGTTGATGCCGGATGACGGGCGACACACATTCAATGATCACAAAAGCTCACCTTGAGCACGATGTGCTCAGGTGAGCTAAAAATGCATACAAGTTCTATAAGTAACTTCCTATTTCTTCAAACCTATTAGACACTTTCTATTTAAATTATGTCAGTGAAATCGCTATTTTTTTTTCTAGCTTTATCTATTTTAAATTACGTAGTTGGTTCTATCTTTTTTGAGCATTTTGAATGGTTTGAGTGAGCGTTTGGAATGAATGAATGGAGCGCTGGGCAAGTGATTTGGAATGATTTTGATCGATATGATTGTAAGTTTTAACAATGTTGTTAACTGTAAGTGGTTGTGTTGGTTATGGCGAAACGACAGGAAATCACTGGTAGGTGCCCCATCCTCCGCAAATTTTGCCAGTTATGTTAAGCCCCTTAAAAACCCATAAAGCAAGTGCATTTATTTATAAGCGCAAGGAATTCTCAACGTATATTTAGGGTCCGTGGATAGACATAACATCCACTCGCCAGGAGCCCTTTTTTCTGTAAAATATAATTATTGGTCACATGGCATGACCATCATCCAAATATAAATAGAATTTGTTTTTATGGGCTTTAACGCCACTTTCAACATTATTGCAGTTATATCACAGCAGCTAGTGCACCATTGGTTTCCTTTCTTTTTTCAAGCAAGTATAACTACTTTCTTTTCGGTGGTTTATGGAGAAATAATGAAAGATTATTACTTGATAATTTCACTGCAAAAGCAGTGAAATTATCAAAAACTTATACCCTGCTTTTGTGCATTTCTTCCTATCTGACGTCATCAATGCGGGGCGAAATAAGTGACGTCACAATGAACATTGCATAGCAATCACGTGCAAAATGACGCGCTTTACGAAAATATGTCCTAAAAATGTCACATTTTGTCTGATTTTTGCATTAAAAGAAATAGAATAATCGTTCCTTTTTCGCGTAAGATCAATAAATATTTCATTGAGTGAACAACAAAAGTTATATTTTCTCGTGAAAATATAGCTTTTGTTGTTCACTCAATGAAATATAAATCGATCTTACACTGAAACAAACGATTATCCTCTATATCATCTAAGACACCAGCTGCTCATCCAACTTAGGAGTACTACTTATTATAATGTCCGTTGGCAGGGTTCGACACTATGGGGAGTCCGCAAGTCTGAGACTCCTTGTTTACCAATTGGACTCCTTGAATTTGCAAGTAAGGAGGAGTCCACTGGACTCCAAGGGTTGAAAGGGAATATTTAGAAAAACAAATGCACAAAACTTGTTGAAGAAAACATTTGCTTGCATCCTGTATTGTTTTGAGAAAAAACAAACTCTTCTTTGGTAGAACAATGTGGAAAAAAAGAAATTGCTTATAACAAGCAATTTCTTCTTTTTCAAAATGACTCCTTACTTTGAGCTTGGACTCCTTGATTTCATGTTTTAGGAGTCCTATTGACTCCTAAACCTCAGGAGTTAGTGTCGACCCCTGGTTGGTGGGTAACAAGTGAATTGTGCCACAAAAACTTTCGTCAAATGTTAGATGGAAGTTTGTCAAGCAAAGGTTACTATTCATAATCTCGGGATTGATAGCCTAATGCATTACAGACAAATCTTAAGCTAACTGGCAAGCAAAAGGAGAAGATCACAATAAAACGAAGTCAGTCAGTTGAAAAGAAGTTTTAATCTACTTCATGGGACATAACAAAATTATCACATTTCATAGAGAAAAAATAATAAATGAATAAAGAAAAAAATATGTAAATGTAATAAATTGTAAAAACGGAGAACACTTATATATAATATTAGCCATACTCATATATTGTAACACGAATTATTGACCTTAAATAGCAATGTTTCCCCAGCCTATTCCTTATATCATGGGTTATGTCTATTCAAAAGACAAAATGAAGTATTCCTTTTTTTTTAAATGTACCTATTTACAAGCCGTCATCATCTTGAGAACAATCCAAACGTAGAAATCCAATTTGAACCATTGTTCAAGCATCTACTCGTTCGAAGACCTTCCCAAAGATATTGCCTGATCTGCTAAATTGAAGACCAAGCCATTCTTCTCCTTCTTCCCAATAAGTGCAGGGCTCCTCTGAAGCATCAACCCACCATTATTGGGTATTAGATCCCAATATGAATTGAAGTCAGTTATCAAATTACTGACTGTCTATATTGCCACCTAATGTATGAATACTTTCGGAAGAAAAAGTAAAGGATTAAAAAATTAGACATTAATTTGCTTAAAATTGAAAAACAGTAACCAAATGGGATCTTTTTAGAGTCACAGAAAGATGGGATATTAAGATTCATTTTAGATACATTGTGCGTACTCATTCAATTGGCCTCCACACGATGTTTGAATTATGCCCACAACATACTGTTTTTATAATAACTTTTTTTAATAATTTTTTAACTAATGTTCATTATGATAGTTCTTCAATAAGAAATAATGTTAACAACTAATACAATACAACAACATACAAACAGACAAGAGGATTTCAAACATGAAATTCACAGCCCTAGATCACAGGGTAATCTCAACAGGTTTAGTATTAAACTATACTAAGTGCCTAAATATAAATAGCATTACAATGAATTTGCAGTAGGAATAACTCATCCAAACGTTTAAAAAAAGTTTTCAATAAGAGACCCTTTTTATTTCTTAGCTGTTTCATATTCTTATGCCAGATCTCATTTAGTAATTTTTTATTAATATTATGTACAACCATATTCAAAAGGGTACTTCCTTATCAAAACTTTTGTAAATGAATCCTAAGCTGTTAAAACTCGTCAGAATCGTCTCAATGAGACGATTCTGACGAGTTTTAACAGCTTAAGATTCATGAGAATTTTACAAAAATTACATATTAAATCAAAACTCTGTTTCCTATTCGTAAAGAAAACATTTATTAAGCAACCAATTTCTTTTAAGACCACTTTTTGGTGGTCTCATAAAGATTTAAATAGATTTTTACTAAAATTAATGTATCCGTATCATTACCATGGATATAACTAGGTTTTTGCCTATCTTGGCCCTTTTTATTTTGAGTTATTCCCTTGATCTTGGGGTGTGAATGTTGAAATGAGATTCATTCTATAAACTACGGTCCGTCCATGTAACTAAAACTATAACAAGTGATCATTATTAACAATTTACAAAAATGCAATGTCGATGAAATTCTTAAATCTTGTAACTACAGCTTCAATAAAAGCTAACTACAGCTTCAATAAAAGCTGTAGTTATGAGGTTTTTGAATTACAGCGAAGATAATCTGCTTGATATAGATTAATCTAAATTATATTTATACCAGAATAGATCGTTCTAGTGAGTTCTTCATATGGAATTCGGTAATACATTAAGTGGTTAGCTAAATTCATTGTACATTGCCTAAATATATAGGCAATTACAATAGCTTTGTGCTCTCCTCCACTATTCAACAGTTTACGATTTTAATGTTTTTAATGAATCAGCAGCTGTTTTATAAATTAAGTTTGTGGACCCCGTAATAATTCCACAACATTCCAGAACTCATGATCTTTCACAATGTTAACTGGTGTTTCCTCATACAGTTTCATTGGGAAACCTCAGTTAACACTGTTGACGTCTATGAGTTCTGAAACGTATTTGAACTATTTTATGTCCACTACCTTAATTGATATTACAGCTGCTGGTTCACCTCCCCATAGGTTCATTCAATTTCCCAGTCAAGCAATACTACAACATCCACCAGAGCCGCTGATCCTTTGAACCCTTCTACAGATGTTCATAGAATATTCTTGGTGTATGCAAAACTTTGACGAACAGTATAAACTTCAATTATAAATGGGCAAATCCCATATTGTGGGTACTAATTAGAATAGTCTTCTCAAAGCCATTTGAATAAATAACCACTATATAGAGGGGTCAAAACAAAACTATTGTTAGTGCCTATCTAATTTTTGGTATTTACAAAAGTTTTTCTCTGCCCCTTTGAAATAGTATTTTGATGAGAAATACATTTCTTTGACTGGCATTTCCACTGTAAATTTGCACCTTTGACCTTTTCACCTGAACTACCGTTACAAAGATCAGCTTATAATAGCCCTGAATCAGATGGAAATCTCAACACTTAACAATTGCAAGTCCCTAAAAAGTATCTAGAATTACAATGAATTGCACTTACCATCCCTAATCAAAACAGGAGTAAATGGTTAGACATTCAATCCTTTGAAGGCAGTCCAGCATCTAAAGTATGATATTGGAAAAGGTATTTGATACTGTTTCGCATCGTAATGCAGCCCTTCATTCGTGTTAACAAAATGTGGTAAACTTTTTGCAAATTATACCCTTGCATGCAAAGCAGGGTATAATTTGCAAACACTTATTTTGCATCTATATATTCATTAGTTCATGCAACAGTCTTAGACCTAATCCTTCAATGCTATGTGATTGACATGACTTATCCAGTACTACATAACAAACTATGACAAATTAGTCTTATTTTCAGTGACAATTATATGAATTGACACCTATCAATGATAATGCATCTTATATGAAAGAAATACAAATTCAGTAATCAATATTTAATTGTAGGTATAATTCCAAAACTTTGTAACTACAGCTTGATTTAACACTTTCCTGTTTTACAAAATTATGGACCTGTCCAAATTCAAAGGTTTTACAGACAAAAATTTAAAGTGGATTTAATTCGAATAATAACCATTCAGTAGGGTAGAAAAAAGTGTGGAAACAGAAGAAATTGCTTGTCAGAAGCAATTTCTTCTTTTTTCACAATGTTTTCTCAATCATAAAATCGCAGGCACGTAAAAGCAGGGATTAAACAGCAAAGGGTTAAGCTGTAGTTACAAAGTTTTGGAGTTACAAGCTGTAGTTAGCTGTAGTTAGGTTTCGAAATTACACTGATAGTATTTGAAGTATTTGCAAAGATCTATTAATTGTGGCATAAAGTTAACTTCAACCCATCTGCAACAAGGTGGCAAATTGGCACAAGATACGCCTGTTACACTGATGGATGTCCAAGTATGAAAATCAACAAAGGGAAATAACTCAACGATAAATCTAGGTAGAGTTAAGGTTCTTTCCCACTGACCTCTGTAATCATGAGAGCAACATAACTGCCTAGTTTCAATTGGACATGAGGTAATAGAGTTATGGTTCGGATAAAGAAGTGGAAGACTCCCACCTGCTGGATGCCAAATGTCACATGTGATCACATAATATTTCATGTCTTTCAATGGGCCTATAAATACAAACACTTATCTTGAGAAAAATGAAACGTTCTGTATAAACATAGGATGACAATAAAACATTGAGACATACCGGTATATGGTTATTGCACTGTAGAATAATTCAAGACCCATCTATGATACACTATGCTCCCTTAAAAAGTGCTTGTCACAAACATGTGACAGAGATCAACAAGGTTAATTTTGTACAAGATCAAGTAGAAATGAGTTTGGATAGACAGAGGGCCGAAGGCACATACAAAGAGGCTGTCATGACATCTCCTTTCAGGGAGTATATAAAGGCTGGTGGGGTGTGGAAATATGAGTTTTCTCTGCTCGGCCACGGACAAGTAAAACTCAATTTCTCTCTTATCCAGGATCAAAATTAACTTGTCCACAAAAAAAAAATGGATTTGTAAAAGTTAAGAAAACTTTGTTTTTAATGAAGAAAATGCTGTAACTCAGGATTTTCTTCATTAAAGAAATTGTTTTCTAACCTTTGATACAAACATTAGGATGACTTTTGTCATAGATCTTTTAAGAACTGTTTCAAGATTTGCTCTGGTATTTACTTGTCCATGGACAAGCAGCCGAGAAAATGTACTCGCCCAAAAGTGGAAAAGCTCATGTTGGACAAGTCACGCATGAGAATTACACACCCCTGCCATAGGAAAGCCTTTCAATTTAAGCTTTCAAACAAGACAAAAAAAAGGTCAAAGTAAAAGCACAAAAAGATTTTTGTACAAAACATTATTCCTTCTTACAAATTTGAAGGTTTTGTTTTAGAAATGATTGATTTTCAAAACAAGGATGATTACTTAGAATATACATGTAAATTTACCTTTGAGAAAACGGGCATGACAGAATTTGGCTGGGAAGAAATTTTCAAAGAAACCCTCTGATATGTGTTATCAAAAGGAAAATCCATGCTCTTATTTCAACAATAAAATTCAAGCTTCAAAATAAACTCTAATATAGGAGACAATTTACTTCCATTTCCATGCAATATTTCCAAAGGTTATATTTCTATACCCCTAGGTGGCAAAAAAATATAATACTCATTAAAAATTTTTCCCTTGCAAATTTTAACAATAATTTAGATGAATCAAACATTTACCAAATGTATCCAAAATTTGTTGAAAACGTTACATATGAGAATCATAGGAAATAATAAATATCACTAACAAAGAAGAAATCGTCAATGAGCAACAAAAAGCCTCTCAGCAACTTTGGAAGAAAGCTGTATTTACAAGGGTTTTTATCACCCAACAACAATATAATGCTGGAAAATAGAAAGAAGGAAAGTTTTGTTAGCATACAAAAGATAAACTTATATATACTTATACATACATACATCAATACAGAATATTCCAAATTATAGAATACACATGTAGTTGTTTGTTTAAAATGGGGTTCAACATTGCATGTTCTTATACCCTTTTTCCTCTAAAAATAGTGCCCTCTCTAATAGTAGAACTAGCTCCCCTACAATTTTACTAAGAAAACCCACTTCAAGTGCCTAAATTTTAGACTTCTTCTCTTATTTAAGATGAATTTCCTCTAAATTAGAGGAAATTCACCTCAAATTAAAGGAAAAGGCGTAAAAGACATCAATTTTAATGATTTTTAAATCAGAAAATGCATACTAAATAAAAGCTCCCTGACTATGTTATGCATAGCTCCCGGGAGCTTTTATTAGGAGGAATTCAGTATATAAGGAGTTATGACAATCTACAACTCATCATTCTGAAAAATCAAAACCTCATGACTACAGTTTTATTCAAACTGCAGTTACGAGGATCTACTAGCTCTTTGACAATATCTTGTCTCTTCTCCAAGTCCTTATTGCATGTTTTGGGAACTCCACTGAATTTTCATGATGATTCAGGCGCCTTAATTTTCAAAACAGACTAAAAATTGATCAAATTTGATGTCTACTTCAGAGGGATTTATAACAGCATGGGTGGTGTTTAATTCTAATAGCATCTTTATGGTACATAGATTGGTTTGATATTGTGTTTGTAGGAAGAATGACCAATATTACATGAAAAGATAGCATCTGTGATTGTGAGATCCAGAAAATGAATTTTGGAAAAAGAGATTGGACCTTGCATAGGTCAACCAGATTTTGCAGTTAGAAATAATTATGCAAATAGGTAGAATGATCATTCTATATTACAACAAGATGTATTTGTGTAACACGGATGCCCACAAAAGACTTTTTTTTTCAACTTTGACCTTGACAGGTAACTTTGACCTTGTCACATGACAGTAGATCTGTACCATTGAGATCTATCATCATACCAAATATGAGCATTATATCTTGAATAGCCTTGAAGTAATTGACAATTTTACATTTTTATTCATTAAGTTTAGCAGTTAGACAGACAGGCTGACAGTCAGAAAGCCCCCTCCCTAATAGTAGCAACCCTACATTTTTTATTAAGAAAAACCCACCTCAAATGCCTAAATTTTAGGAACTTTTTGTGACTTTTTGTCTGATTTGAGATGAATTTCCTCTAAACAATTATATAAATGATTGTTTAGAGGAAATTCATTTCAAATTAGACAAGAAAAGTAGAGGAAATTCCCCTTAAATTAAAAGGAAAAGGGCCTAAAGGTCTTCAATTTCAATGATTTTCAATGATTTTCTTAACATCAGAAAATGCATACTAAATAAAAGCTCCCTGACCATGTTATGTATAGCTCCCGGGAGCATTTTTAAGGATAAATACAGCTCTTCATAACTGAAGGAAAATATAGAGAATGTTACAAAGCACCATCAGAGGGTGAACATTACATAGGAAACTAACAATACCATATTAACCCTTTGCTGTTTAATCCCTGCTTTTTACGTGTCTGTGATTTTATGATTGAGAAAACATTGTGAAAAAAGAAGAAATTGCTTCTGACAAGCAATTTCTTCCTTTTCCACACTATTTTCTGCCCTACTGAATGGTATTTTTTTAAGATTAAATCCACTTTAAATTTCCGTCTGCAAAACCTTTGAATTTGGACAGGTCCAAAATTTTGTAAAACAGGAAAGGGTTAAGTTGTAAATTAACAAGTGAAAATGGCACTTTGTTAAGTATAATACTTATTTCAAAGAACAAATATTTTACATTACATGCTATGTTTGTTGATATAAAGATAATGTGAAATGATATGATGTGTGAATGTTATTCATAATCCAACAATTTTTAGAATGTGATTATTGTTTCTTTTGAATCAAGATGTGTTTGTGAAAAACAAATGCCCACTGAACAGCAATTTTTTCAAATTTTTGACCTTGATAGATGACATTGACTTTAGTCACATGAACTTCACCAAGGTATCTGAAGATGATAATGGTCGAGTTCTAATATCATATCAAATATGATCGCAATATCTTAAATAGGCTTAAAATTAATTTGCAATGTTAAGTTTTTTAGTTGAGTTTAGCATACAGACAAACAGACTGACTGACTGACAGTGCTAAAACAATATACCACCCAATCTTGGCAGTGTGGGGGCATAAAAGAATTGAAGGATAACATGTAGTAAGAGGAAATAAAGCTCATAAAGAGAAATTACCTCTTTCCAATTATTTTTCTAAATCAATGTGTCAGCTAAAAACGGTTGTAACTGCCTATAAATATATAGGTAGTTACAACTGATTTGCACTGAGCCATTGATATGTTAAATTTTTGGTCAGCAGACATCAAAAGTTGGACTGGATGAAATTATTAGAAGTTGCTGATGACAAACTCAAATTGTGGAATTATAAGTCTCTTGATTTCTTTCCAGTTACAAGCAATTTCATCATTTCCCATAGAGTTTTTAATTTTTATTTTCTGAAGTGGCATGAATCTACATAATTAAATGGTAACTAAATTAGCATCATTTTGCATGTGATTGCTATGCAAGGTCATGACATCAATTTGGCTCCACCAAGATAGAGTCAAAAGGTTTGAATAAACAAAAGCTGGGAATAAGTTTTTTGTAACTTCACTGGCTTTGCATGAGTTTAACAAATGATAATTTACCGTTATTTTTCAATAATCCATTAACAAGCATTAAAGAAAATATAACAATGTTCTGCTGAACCGTAGAAAATACATCATTAATATACCTAAGTATTGTTTCAACAAAATTTTCTTACAAAAGAGTCCTTTGTGAAAATGAAGATGCTTGGATATAACCTATTTTCCATATCAACAAAAAGCTTTTAGCTATAGATTTCATTTGATTAGATTTACAACAAATGCTAGAACGTATTTATCATCAAATTGCACTAATAGGTAAATAAACAATAAAATATCTGATATATGATTCAACATATAAACTAAGTACACATTTAAACAGAAATAAAAAATAAATAAAAAGTATTCGTTAATTAATTGATGAAAGTCTAATTGCCTAATGTTACTATAAATATCACACATCTGTCTCCGGCTTGGTGGCCAGTCGAGCTTCAGCACGGACCATTTCAGCTATATCTAGTTCCTGCAAATGATATAGAGGATATTGAATGAGTGGTCATGGAATACCCAATTTATTAAACAAATCATCTATAAACAGATAAAAAACCAGGCTGCACCGAGTTTTTTTTCTGTTTATAGATGACAAGTTTAATAAACTTGGTATTTATGAGCACAATTCTATGTATAATATGACACGAATATTTGCGAATAATCATCAAAATCCTTGATATTTGACATTTCAATTATCCACGAAACTTACATCGCTATTTAAAACTGATGTCACAATATATACATTATGATATCATTTTCGAGGTTACAAAATAGTGTTGCTATTCTCTCTGATCTCATTTGCATAGTTATTCCACACCCATATAAAATCATAAATACTCAACAGTGTTATTTCACTCACGCAACGTAGGTCATATAATAAATCAAATTATCACACAGTCATTCCTCTTTTCCATATCAAACAACCATCACCTATATCCTTGTCGTAGGCATGTGTATGATCAATTCGTAAATGATGTCAATATATAGCCATCTGATCAAACCTTCATTCAGAATTTCTTTAGAGAATGGATTAAAAAGTGTTTCAATAATCACAAAAATTATGTTTATGTAAGAACAAGAGCCATGTCAGACATGGCCATCCCCTGCCATCAAAGCATAATAGTAAACTAAAGCCTAATCAAAGGGCAATAACTCCAAAATTATGCAAGCAAAAGTTATAGTTCTTGTGCACTTCTCCTCCATAAGATCTATCCAAATATAAAGTTTCAAGTTGATAGCTTTTATACTTTAGGAGATAAGCTCTGGACAGGTTAAGTGACGGAAGGACGGACGTAGACCATACCTATATCCCCTTTGCCAAACAGTGGGGGATAACAAACCTTTATTCAGAATTTCTTTGGTGAATGGAGTAAAAAGTGTGTCAAAAATCATAAAAATTATGTTTATGTAAGAAAAAAGAATCTGCGTTTATATTTTGTTTGAGTCATTTCTAAATTAAAAAGTTGTTAAGAATTCTTAAAGAAGTATCATCACTACATCCTTTAAAGATCTCAATACACATAGAGGGGTCAGTGTAACACTATTGTAAGTGCCTATAAACATAAAGGCACTTACAATAGTGTTGCACTGACCCTTCAACATAAGTTTATGAAAAGCCAACCAAGCATTGCAGACAAGTGTTGGTAAAGATATTTGGCCCAGTATCAAACTCTGTTCCAAAATATTTTTGTCTAAGGGGAGATTAGGGTCGAATGTGAACGAAGAAACTATTTTTGAAGGTTAAAAAAACTTGCATGTCTCACTCACCTTTTCACTATCTTTATTTAATTTCTCTAATTGCTCCGCATGTTGTTTCTTTAACTGTTCTACCTGCCTATAATGCTTCATTGTCAATCTTTTACGTTCTTCCAAGAATTTCTTTAGGTTATTTTCACTGATTTCGCGAGTTCGTCTAAAAAATTAATCAGATTATAGTAGATGTATAGTGGTTGAAATTATTTCAATGCAGTTCATTGTTTAGAAGTTCATATTTCATTTTCTTAAAACATTATCATGAATCTTTTTTCATGAATCTAAAATGCAGTTAACAGTAGGAGAAGGGTTATGCTATAGTTACAATATTCTGGCCAGTTACAGGCGCATTTAAGGTAGTGGATCCGTAATAGTAATGAACTTTAGCAGTGTTAACTGAGGTTTCCTAATGATCATCATTAGGAAAACTCGGTCAACATTGTATAAGATCATAACCTCTGAACGTTGCAGAATTGTTATGGTTCCACTACCTTAATTAAATGCGTCCATAACTGGCCAGAATATTGTAACTACAGCTTAACCCTGCTTCTGTTAACTGCATTTTAGAGCTGTACACAAAGCTTTGGTAGAGAGTATAGTATCTGCCTGCACAGAGGTAGTTGTTTTGACAATTTAATGGTCACTAACCATCTATCAATTTTCCTTTTCAAACTCAATGAGCACTAAAAACTTGTGCTTTAAACTTTCTCTCTATAGTTGCTATATCCTATAAATTGTTTAGATTCAAAAATGATTTATTTAATTTTATTAGTTTCCATCAATTTTTGTGCTTTGTGATTGGCTGAAAAATTGGTTTTTATTCCTCAATGAAAACAATTTTAGTATGTAGCTAGTTTTTAAGCTTTGGCGCAAGGTAGTCCTGTAAGAAGTATGTCTAATTAAAAGAAATTTTTCCATTTTGCTTCCAGATATATCTTATAATTATAAGATATGAAGAAAGTATTTTTTAATTTCATAGATATATGAAACTAAACACTGAATCACACACATGTATGAATCAGGTTTGCATATTCATACAGTGTGATTAGGGTTTTAGTTCCATCACTCAATGAAATTAACTAGAAAGCCATGAATGGCTTGTGTCGCTCCACAGGCTTGAATTTCTTGTAATAGCAAATCTAAGGTTTGACTAGATTTTTAGATATTTTGGGTTCTTCTGATGTTGAAATGATTTTCAAGGTTTCCACTATTATAACATATAGAGAAATGACCTCCGCCCATAAAAGACATTTTTCATTAAATCACAATAATTTTTGGCTGCATGATAAAAGATCACCAAAGGATCATACTGATGAAGTTTGATTGATATCCATCAGTTACATTCTGAGAAAATGATTTACAATGTTTCCACTATATAACATATAGAGAAATGACCTCCGCCCATAAAATACATATTTTCATCCGATCACAATAATTTTTTGTAGACTGATAAAGGGTCACCCAAGGATCATTCATGTAAAATTTGGTTGATATCTATCAGTTAGATTCTGAGAAAATGATTTTCGAAGTTTCCACTATATAACATATAGAGAAATGACCTCCGCCCATAAAATACATATTTTTCATCTGATCATAATAATTTTTGGTAGACTGATAAAGGGTCACCCAATGATCATTCATGTAAAATTTGGTTGATATCTATCAGTTAGATTCTGAGACAATGATTTTCAAAGTTTCCACTATATTACATATAGAGAAATGACCTCCGCCCATAAATTACATATTTTTCATCTGATCATAATATTTTTTTGTGGACTGATAAAGGGTCACCCAAGGATCATTCATGTAAAATTTGGTTGATATCTATCAGTTACATTCTGAGAAAATGATTTTCAAAGTTTCCACTATATAACATATAGAGAAATGACCTCCGCCCATAAAATACATATTTTTCAACTGATCACAATAATTTTTTGTAGACTGATACAGGGTCACCCAAGGATCATTCATGTAAAATTTAATTGGTATCCATCAAGTCACTTTTTACCATATTTGGAAATTAGCCACGCCCATAAAATCTATGTTTTTCATTGGATCAAAATTTCTTGAACAACTTTGAAAGAGGGTCACCCAAGGATCATTCCTGTGAAGTTTGGTTGAAATCCATCCAGTAGTTTCTGAGGAGAAGATTTTTAAAGAAAAAGTTTACGACCGGACGCATGGACGCACGCACGGACGGACGGACAGACGCACGACGGACACAACGCCATGACAATAGCCCCAGTGGCTTTCAGCCAGTGGAGCTAAAAATTACTCTTTTCATTTCTTATTTCACCAATATCGTAATAAACACAAGGGATTTAATCACAACATTGACATGGTGCTTCTTTAGTAAAATAACTAACCTTTCTTTTTCTGCCTTATTTTTGATAGATTTATCATTCATCACAGATTTGTTGGCCTCTACTGACTGTTTGGCTTGGGCTGCATTTTGCTCCTTCATATCTCTGAAAGTAATCCAAAACAATTAGAAGAGATCCAAATTGACAGATCTCTGTTGTCAATTAAAACACCTGTTGACCATGGTCTAGAGGTAGAGCGTCTACCTCTAGACCCAAAGGTCCTGAGTTTGATTCCCGGAGTGGCTATCGGTCTTGGTTCTTTCATTGACCCACACTTTCGGAGCGAGTACTGGTGAATGTTCCAGGAAGCAGAATCTAAAGGGGTTAATCTAAGTTGTAAGAACTTGTTTCCCAATCAATGTAAAATAAATAGATTTAAACAAAAATGTTTTAAACTAGACCAATCAAAACATTCATTTATAATAAGATGACTATTGATTTTGGATATTTTCCACCAGTTTGTTTGAATTATTCATGAAATGGGAGACAGAAATATCGTATTTACAGCTATAGTTATGATAATCAGGTTGGTCATAAACATTTTGTTGTTTATTTCATGTCCTTGACCTAACAATTTGCTGATAAATGACATTTAAGCTCTTTTAATGCTGAACCTAGAATATTTTTGCATTAGCAGAAGCTATAGACAAGGATCAGTCTGCACAAAATGTGCAGCCTGATCCTCGTCTTTACCACCTGATTTTCCTTTAAAGACCAGAAAAAGTTTCAAGATTGTTTTTTCAAAATAAACACTAGTGACTTAATACCAGTTTCCAGTGCTTTCAGTGCTTTGATTATAATGCAATTTTGCGAAGGTTTATATTCAGTATGACAATGCTTAATTTCAAAGGGATGTGTTGTGAAAGGGGTCAAAGGATAGGGCCAGCAATTCATCAATGGAAAAATGTAAACAAATATTTAAAGGAAAAAGTAAACTGTGAAAAAGTAGTATATATCAATGGCTCATTGTGAAACCCTGTTTTGTGCTGAGCCATTGATATGTCATAAACATACGTGAGAAAAGGACAAATTAAGATAAAAGATGTAAGATATTTCTTACAAGTAACCAGTTGCACATGAGAGCCCAATTGGCCCATTGACCTGAATCTACTGATTATGATCAAAAGAAAATTTTAAGATTTTTTTATTAACAATTCAAGGAACCCATATTATACATGTATAATTTCAGTAAAATTGTTCACTTTCATAACTTAATTTACTTCTCTTATATTGATAGGGAAGAATTTGATATATGACACTAGAATAATTGTCAAAAACAAATAATGTCAAGTCTGAACAAGAATTCCATAGTCACAAAATACGCCGCCACTTTGCTGCTGTTTCACGAAAATAATTGTAGACACTACTTATTTTGACAGAACCAAATTCAAAATGACCAAGTTTCATTTAAATCAAGACAAAAAGTTAGGAGGAGTTGCCTTCACAAGGCTGCAATTTCAATAAGCCCCAGACACTAAGGTTTAAGGGGGCATAATTCAGGGAAATAAATGAGCCATAAAATCCTTGATCCATGTACATATTAAGGGCTATTTATTCAAAATAGGCCGATTTATTACTGCCTAAAATTGAAGGGGATTTGTTTACCTTGTCACCGACCGGTCCACCGGTTACTCATGAGAAATTAATCAGCATGAAACTTACTAGTCATCAGATGGCGCTTTAATCAGAACAATCATCAAAAATATTTTGATAACTGCAATTAATGCAATTTTAACGATCTATAAGTAGCAGTTGGGTTTTTTGTGATGCCGAGATATAGAAAGAAGAATACTTAGATGAAGATATATTCATATTGGCCAGAGAAGAGGGAAATTCTGGCAGGAATGACTAAAGAAAGATGGGGTTGCTTTTCTCGGACGAGAAAATGGCGGGACGACTGTTTGTTATCGCTAGGCTGAAGAGAAGCGGATATTATGATAAATTGATTACTTATATGGAATCATTTATCTAGATTCTATTTGTTTTATTTTTGCAGGAAATGCAAAGCAAAGGCTGATATGCGATTTCGATCGTAGTACCGATTTCTGTCCTAATGCGATGCTATTTTTAGAATTGTAGAGTTATGAAAAATATGAGAATTGTCCAAAATCGAGACTTATTTGAACCCAACCTTGAATAAGTACTTTGGAAGGCCAGGGAGTTGTTTAATTTTTGGCATTTTCATAATGATTGGTTGAAGAAACACCCATTGCCAGAAGACATTTTTGAGACTGTTGAAATTAAACCTATTTTTCAGGGTATATCAGATACTGCTTATAGGGCAGGAACATCCTTTAGGAAGATGGTGGAGCCTTGATCATATGGCCCTGGTTTATGACCTTCAGCTTTTACTCAGTCTTTAACCAATTTTATGAACATTCCTATCCAAAAAATCCATGATCTAATTTGCTAACCACCAAGTCTGTTCTGTATGCCTTGCAGGTATGATTACATGAGCTCAATATTTAGAGTACCTTTTATAGATCTACAGACTTCATGAGGTGCGGTCGGTCCCACCGACATGTCTGCGAAAAAATCATGCCGTTCATGTAAGTTGCGCATGAATGCTGGACCAACTGACCCATAGATTCTAGCCTAATACACAATGCGTACTATTGTTCTGTCTGGTGTAATTTTGTTGGTCTAGTAAAAATAATAAGTTTACCAGACCCCCTGACCGGTAAACAATAAGACTATTCATGAAGTCTGAGCTGGCAAAGTGTCTCGTTTCTTTAATATTATCTTGGAGCTATACGGCAGCTATGCGGTCAGAAATAGCAGCAAAACAAGACTGCTTAGTATGAATTGGTTGAAAAAGTACATCTGATATCTAAATCAGTCATATTTTCTGACTACATATGGTGTAAACAAATAGGGACTTGTATTTTCTCTACACTCAGAGAGTTCTTGGTGAGATCAGGTAGAATTTTAGCACTTTCAAAAAAAAAAAAAAAAAAAAAAAAAAAAAAAGGAAAATACTAATAAAAAAAAATAAATAAATAGATAAAACTTTTAACCTTGAGCAATACATGCAGTGAAATGGTACACTAAGTACAAAGCCTTGATGGCTGAAACTGATTAGTCTGTCTTGAACATTGTGTTTACTTCAATAGATTAAAAAAAAAGATAAAAGGAAAAACAAAGAGAATGCACTTCCTGTGTAACTGATTTCTCATTCTTTATACCCAATTTGATAAAAAAAAAAAATCAATAATTTTAACAGCTTTTGTGAAAAGCATCAGTATGGCCTATGGGGGTCTCACTTGAAGTCTGATTAAATCGAGAATAGGGTGATGATTGTACTTGAACAACAAAGACAGTTATTTAAAATGGCGTAGTTTCATAATTAAGAATCATAGAAAGGTCTTCTCTCAGCTTTCTTAGATGAGGTTCTTTGTGATATAATGAATGCCTTCACACTAGGTAAAGAGGGGTTTCATTTATAATTGAGGGAGTTCATATTCAAAGAAACATGAGTCATGGAAAACTGTATAATTAATAGTCCAACGAAATGTTATTGTTTAATATACTTGGATTACCCATTTCATGCAATTGATCTATTTTACTTTATGCATGTAGCATTTACTGCAAAGTTGTTTTTAATTTCCTCTTAATTATTCATTTTATTATTCAACAATAAAGACTGGTGCAATATATGAAATGTATATACCAACATCAACCTGAATTCACTGGAGTCTCCTTGAAAATAGTTTAAACTTTAGTTAATTCAGGTTCCAGGGCTTGAAAATTCTTGAAATTTCTACTTTTCCTGCTATATAAGAAAATATAGTGATACATTAATTTCATTAGTGAAATTTTGCATAATCCACTCATCCTACTTATATAGACAAGGAGGGAGAGGATCATGCAGGACGGGCGGACAGGTAGAATTTTCGGGCCCTGGGTTCCTTACATAGATGGTTCAAGCATGCTGTAAAATTAGATTTAACCCTCCAGTGGGAGCACTTGTGTATCTACCTGCTTCAAAAGAAGTGGCTTTGTTGTACTCTTTCTGTTATTGATGATGTAGGTTCAAGTTGTAGCATAATTTCCCTACAGCCTGACCTTGTCTAAAGACAGGGTGTATTTGAAGAACTTATTCCATATAAGCAGTCACTCTTATAAAATACATGTGTCTTGTTTCAACAGGCTGGCATCAAAACAACATAACCACTAAACGCAATATTCATTCATCATCCAATATTTGAATTGGAACCATACAGCTTCCATTGATAGGCTTGTTCTCACAGTAGAGTGTTCTATATAAAGCCAGATTGCTTTAACTTTTAAAAAAAAAAAAAAAAAAAAAAAATCTTTTTTCAGACTGGATGTGTACATGGAACTGCTTCTTATAATTAAAATATTCTTCGAGTAGATGCAACACTATTTCATTCACTTATGTATTTATTTTGCTAGGTTACTTGATGAAAAATGTGAAAGCAAGATTATAGGTTTACAAATATATATTAATTTAGGCTTTGCTGAGTGATCTACTGATGTATCATGTTTTTTACTTAATATAGGTGGCTTGTACACTTAAAATATTGGATTGTATCAGGAGAACCATGGATTCTTCTAATGGATTCATTTACCAAAGGATGACCGTTGTGGTGTATCTACGATGTAAAAAAAAAAAAAAAAAAAAAAAAAAAAAGTAATAATACATATATAACTTGACTCTGTTAAAATGTTTTTAACTTTGTTGCGTGTTTAATAAGCTCTTTTCTAATAGTGGACCTGTAAAGAATAGCTTTCTTAAAATCTCCCAATCCGAATCATGCAGTAAAGTTGCTTAACCACTTTTAGTCATTTCAGGTGGGCTTTTCAAGTGATTTACGGGATGCTCAACAGAGATTTCGATTAAGAAATAGATCCAATCAAGTGTTTTTGTGGCATACTCTTTTTGACTTGATATTTTGAAATTAATCATTGTAAATCATTTATATTGCAGGAACTCCTTACAGCTTTAAAGCAGGCATTTGCATGACATATTGTTAAAACCATTTTTCTAAGTCTATTTCAGATTATAAATTGTCTGATGTTTATATCGATATCATTTCCTGGGCGCACTAGTGGGCTATTTAATGTTTAAGATTTAAAGAGGTTGCTTGTGATACGAAAACACAAGATAATGAATTGGGATAGACTGATGCTATGAGTAAAAAATTATCTTTCATGACTTAATACGGTTAGTATTACATCTTAGATTGAATGCCCTATGTGAGGTAACATAGTATTGTCTTAGAAACAAATTGATTGGTGATGGATTGCAATAGCATTCCATAAGTTTTAGTAAAATGAGTTTTGCAATAATAAACTTGTAATGTGGATCATAATGATCAAAATAAATGAAGTTATTTAACAGTCATACCACTTGAAGAAAGTGGTGGTGAGGTAAGGGCAGATGAAGAACTGTCCAATGTGGTTTGACTTTGTTTTGTTACCAACCTTAAGTTACCCTGTATCTATTGTTCAGGTGGAGACTCGATGAAATGACGTTGAATACTGGTGGAATTTTGGGGCGAACATGGTTCGTGTGGCGGAAAATTCCAGTCTCAGGGATATCAATTTTATTAGGAATATTTTATAAATTGCTCAATATCTATATATTTTACCTAATTTTTGGCGGGAGAAGGAATAGGCTCAGGGCCGATCCATTGTATAATATGGCTCTGTGATTGGACACTGAGCCAAGGGGGTTGAGAGTTTAGAGGTTTTAGCTCAGTGATTGGATCACTAACGCTGGGCTGGTGAAACAGGGATAGGACCCTGTAGGTTGGAATATAGATATAGCTCAGTGATTGGGTCCCTAACGCTGGGCTGGTGGAACAGGGATAGGACCCTGTGGGACTACCCGGCCTGTGATTGGGTCCCTAACGCATGGCCACCTCCATGAGAGGAGAGTAACATCCATGGAGGGTTGGGTGGATGGAAATAAATAAATGGGGAGCCGGAGTCTAGTTCCTTACTAAAAATCTAATGATATCTCTCGGGGATTTTCTGCGACTCCATGCCCCATTCTGCCACACTATTATGTAATAATTATTCGTTAAAGCATTTTGATACATATGTTGCTTGTAACGTGATAATAATTCATTAAAGCAATTTTGATATATATGTTGCTTGTACTATTTTAGCCGTCATGTAATAATAAGGGCTATTTATTCAAAATAGGCCGATTTATTACTGCCTAAAATTGAAGGGGATTTGTTTACCTTGTCACCGACCGGTCCACCGGTTACTCATGAGAAATTAATCAGCATGAAACTTACTAGTCATCAGATGGCGCTTTAATCAGAACAATCATCAAAAATATTTTGATAACTGCAATTAATGCAATTTCCCACCCACCCTCCCTTTTTTTTGCATGACGGCTAAGAATATATGTATATGTTAAGAAGCTTAATAGTAGAGTATGGTATAGCATGTTTTATTAAGTAATTATAGGTTTAGATTCAATCTTTAACATGATAATGTATTGTATACTTGCAGGACCATTGTAGAGGACCACCAGAAAGGGGGCGCTCTTAGGTTTTCTGTGATGCTTTTAAAATATAAATGAATAAGAGACTTTATGAAAATAATTGAATGTGCATTATTTTATGTTAGTAAATTTAAATGTATCATTCATTCTCATGGTAAGAACATTTCCTGTACAGAAAATATTATGTTTTGATATTGACAATAAGTACTTTTAGTTAATATGTGAAAAAGAACAAATGGACAGAAAGGACTATTCTAAAGCAAAAGTGAAATCAGTTCTTAGGTAATAGGATTAGGACTTATTTTATTTTTGGTCATGAGTTGCGGAAAATTCCAGAGGGATATCAATTTTATTAGGAATATTTTATAAATTGCTCAATATCTATATATTTTACCTAATTTTTGGCGGGAGAAGGAATAGGCTCAGGGCCGATCCATTGTATAATATGGCTCTGTGATTGGACACTGAGCCAAGGGGGTTGAGAGTTTAGAGGTTTTAGCTCAGTGATTGGATCACTAACGCTGGGCTGGTGAAACAGGGATAGGACCCTGTAGGTTGGAATATAGATATAGCTCAGTGATTGGGTCCCTAACGCTGGGCTGGTGGAACAGGGATAGGACCCTGTGGGACTACCCGGCCTGTGATTGGGTCCCTAACGCATGGCCACCTCCATGAGAGGAGAGTAACATCCATGGAGGGTTGGGTGGATGGAAATAAATAAATGGGGAGCCGGAGTCTAGTTCCTTACTAAAAATCTAATGATATCTCTCGGGGATTTTCTGCGACTCCATGCCCCATTCTGCCACACTATTATGTAATAATTATTCGTTAAAGCATTTTGATACATATGTTGCTTGTAACGTGATAATAATTCATTAAAGCAATTTTGATATATATGTTGCTTGTACTATTTTAGCCGTCATGTAATAAACAAATTATGGTGTTGACATTGACCAAGTTTCATTTAAATAAAGACAAAAAGTAAGGAGGAGTTGCGTTCAAAAGGCTGCAATTTCAATAAGCCCCAGATACTAAGTTTTAAGGGGGCATAATTTAGGGTAAAATTAATGAACCATAAAATCCTCACTTCATGCTCATCTACCAATTTCGGTTATCACATCCACCAAGTTTCATTTAGATCCAGCCAGAAATTAGGAAGAGTTGCATTCAAAAGGCTGCAATTTCAATAAGCCCCAGAGACTAAATTTTAAGGGGGCATAACTGAGGCAATAAGCCCCAGAGACTAAGTTTTTAAGGGGCATAACTCAGGCAAAAATCAACGAACCATAAAATCCTTCCTTCATACACATCTACCAAATGAGGTGATAACATTGACCAAGTTTCAAGAAGATCCAGCCAGAAACTAAGGAGGAGTTGCGTTGACAAGAAAAGTGAATGGACTGATGGACGGACAGATGGAGAAGATGACGCCAATGTATGTCCGCCTCTGGCGGAGTATAAAAAGCTTTATTTCAACATTTGACCCGTGATCTTGAGTTATCTTAATATTTCTTTCAAATGTCACTTCCATCCTTGACAGAACTTTTATGTCAAACTATTTGGAATCTATCCATGAATTGATGATATCGAGGGTTCAGTGCAAGACTGTCTTAAGTGTATATACAATGTTTGCTTCACATAAGCTCAATTCTAACATTGAGCCATGACTTTGACCTTGCAGCTATGTGAAAATGTCTTTCCATAGGTACATCTGATTGATTGTTCATGCCAAACTCTGCACACCCCTGTAAGTTGTATAGAGGATAATCATTTGTTTCAGTGTAAGATCGCTTTATATTTCATTGAGTGGACAACAAAAGCTATATTTTCACGAGTGGTAGAGCCACGAGTGAAAATATAGATTTTGTTGTCCACAAAATGAAATAATAATTGATCTTACACTAAAAACAAATGATTATTCTATCTCTTTAATACTTATGAGACAAAATGTGAAATTTCTAGGAAATATTTTTGTAAGGCGCGTCATTTTGCATGTGAATTCTATGCAACGTTCATTGTGACGTCACTTATTTCGCCCCGCATAGATGACGTCAAATATGATGAAATGCACAAAGGTAGGGTATAAGTTTTTGATAATTTCACCACTTTTGCGGTAAGATTATCAAGTGATAATCTACCGTTATTTCTTGATAAACCACCCAAAAGCATTAAAGAAACAATACTAACTTTTCCTGTTTTACTTCAAGTTGCTTCAACTGGTCCTGTTGAGCGTCCTCCAGAAGTTTTTTCAAACACTCGTGTTGCTGCAGTAGATGATCCTTCTTGAGATCGTGTTCCTCCGTAACTTGTCGCTCCACCATCTCCGACCATTCCTTCGTCTGTTCCACTACCAGCTGGTGGACCTTCTCTTTGTGTTCCTTTGCGAGTGTGACTAACTTTGTATGATTGTTAATATCCTCCCCTCCCCTAAACGAATAGAACAAAGAGGATAATCATTTTGTTTCAGTGTAGGATCAATATATCTTGATTTCATCAAGATAATCATTGAACAATTTTTATGTTGAATGTAGCCTCTAAAGTGTCCATAAGGTTTTTCTAAGATTTGACCCCGTGACCTAGTTTTTCACCTCACTTGACCAAATTTTGAACTTGTCCAAGATTTCATCATGGTAATCGTTCTTACCAATTTTCAGGTTGAGTGGGCTAAAAATATAGCCTCTAGTGTGTCCTCAAGGTTTTTCTAAGATTTGACCCTGTAACCTAGTTTTTCACCTCACTTGACCAAATTTCCAACTGAACCCTTGTCATGCTGAATTAAAATCCTCTTTCAAAATTGCATTCATATCAAACGACTAAAAGCCCTAGAATCCAAGGGTGTAGGGTATTTTTCTTTTTCAAAAATAATTTCATGAACAACTCTGCCATGAGAGGGAAACTAGAAAGCCATGAATGGCTTGTGTCGCTCCACAGGCTTGAAATTCTTGTAAAAACAAATAAATGTTTTGACTAGATTTTTAGATATTTGGGGTTCTACTGATGTTGAAAATGATTTTCAAAGTTTCAACTATATAACAAATAGAGAAATGACCTCCACTCTTAAAAGACATATTTTTCATCCAATGCCATTAATTTTTGGCTTCATGATAATGGGTCACCCAAAGATCATACCAAAAATGTTTGATTGATATCCATCAGTTACATTCTGAGAAAATGATTATCAAAGTTTCAACTATTCAACATATTGAGAAATGACCTCCGCCCATAAAATACATATTTTCCATCAAATCAAAATAATTTTTGGTACACTGACAAAGGGTCACTCAAGGATCATTCCAGTGAAATTTGGTTGATATCCAAAAATTAGATTCTGAGAATATGATTTTTAAATTTTCCACAATATAACCTATAGAGAAATGACCTCTGCCCATAAAATGCATATTTTTCATCAGATCACAATGATTTTTTGAAGACTGAAAAAAAGTCACTCAAGGATCATTCCAGTGAAATTTGGTTGATATCCATCAATTACATTCTGAGAAAATGATTTTCAAAGTTTCCACTATATAACATATAGAGAAAAGACCTCTGCCCATAAAATGCATATTTTCCATCAGATCACAATGATTTTTTGTAGACTGACAAAGGGTCACTCAAGATTCATTCCAGTGAAATTTGGTTGATATCCATCATTTACATTCTGGGGAAAATGATTTTCAAAGTTTCCACTATATAACATATATAGAATTGACCTCCGCCCATAAAATGTATATTTTCCATCCCATCACAATGATATTTGTAGACTGATAAAGGGTGACCCAAGGATCATTCATGTAAAATTTAATTGGTATCCATTGATTAGAATCCAAGAAAACTCACTTTTTACCATATTTGGAAATTAGCCACGCCCATTAAATCCATGTTTTTCATTGGATCAAAATTTCTTGAACAACTTGAAAGAGGGTCATCCAAGGATCATTCCTGTGAAGTTTGGTTGAAATTCTTCCAGTAGTTTCTGAGGAGAAGATTTTTAAAGAAAAGTTTACGACCGCACGCACGGACGGATGCACGACTGACACAACGCCATGACAATAGCCCCAGTGGCTTTCAACCAGTGGAGCTAAAAACAGGTGGTGAAGACTTAAATCAGGCTGCATCATATGTGCAGACTGATCTTTGTCTTGTACCTCCTGCCAAATCAGGAATATTCTGGGTTCAGCATGACAAGTGTTAACCTAGATTTTATCAAGATATCAAATCTTACCAATTTTGAGGTTGATAAAGCAAAACATACGGCATCTAGAGTGACTACAAGGTAAATATTAAAGACACATGTCAGACAACAGACACGACTCTTACATAATTCTTAGAAGAATGCTCCAACTGTTATCTCCCTTTATAGTCTAGATAGCTCTTGTGATGGTGAACACACATGCCAAGTTTCATGCAAATATCTTTAATAACAACAGAGATGATTAAAGTTTGCCATGCAAGAACACAAAGGTGGTCATAAAACCTTAGGTTTTGATTGTTTCGATTAAAACCTTGTTTGAAATATGAAGTGCCTATCACTTACCTTTTAAAAGTTATAGCCAATATTTAAGTTTTTATCTTTTAATAAAAATGACCTTGACTGATGACCTTGAACTTGACACCTACAGAAAGGCTTTGTCCCAAGCAATCATCATGAAAAAATATGAAGGCTCTATTACTATTCAAAAGTTATGACCAAGGTTAAAGTTTGTCATGCCTTGCCAATGCCAACGCCACAACATCAAGGTGATCATAATACCTTGGGTTTTCTTCAAAAACAGCCTAGCTAATAAAAAGGCTTTTACAATAGTTTTGATCAGATTGCTTGTATCTTAAAGTTGAAAAGTTTCTATAAATAAAAATACCTATTCATAACAAAAGTTTGAATTTCTGAGTAGATCTAGCACTAGCAGGTAGATATATTAAATGTCTTACTCAAACAATGGTCTTAGCCTTCATCACAAAATGGTGAAAACAATTTGCCAATTATATTCCACTTTGCACAAAAGTGCACTTGCAAAGCATGGTATAAATGTAAAACTGTTTGCACCATTTTGTGATCCTGAACACAGGGCATTTTTTTCTTTGCTATTCGAAGACTTAACGTAAGTTATAAACCTTTACATCTCCTTCAATTCTCTATATTCTATGTGAGATTCAACTATTTTCATTCTGATAAAAATTAGCATTTTATTATTTGGATTACTAGTAAAATTAAGAAACAAATCTTACCCTTTCTTTTTAATCATCTTCTCAACCATTTTTTCTGCTGCTAACTTTTCCTTATCATGACCAGCTACAATTTTATCTACCACCAAACAATGTTGTCTTTGCATCGTCGATCTCTCCTTTTGATGTTTCTTTTTCAGTGTCTCTAACTCCTTTGTTTGTTTTCTCAATAGTTTCACAAACACTTTGTCCTGGCGTAATGCCTCACGTTTTATAGCTTCAAAACTCAACTCCTCTAGAAATAGGAATAAATAGAGGATAATCGATTGTTTCATTGATCTATTGAATGGGTTGTTTTGCCGCTTTGGACAAATTTAATATCTATCAGTTGTATCACTGTGGCTGGAACACCTAACAATGGATTCCACACCAATACTACATTACTTCCTTTCCTAGCCTCCAGCTGTTATCCCACTTAAGTTTACAATTATCAACCAATTGGTTGAAGACAAATAGTTGGAAAGCATGAGTGTTGCCATCAGGAATCCAACCCGGGACCTTTTGAATGATAATCTGACATGCTACCAACTGCTCAATGAGGGAGGCCAATAGTTTGTTTCAGAAAGATCAGTTTTTATTTCATTCAGTGATCAACAAAAGCTATATTTTCACATGTGGCAGAGCCATGTGTGAAAATAAAACGTTTGTTGTTCATGAAATGAAATATTTATCCAGCTTGCTCATAAAACAAACAATTTTTCTATTTCTTTCATGCAAAAACGTGATAAAATGTTAAAATTCTAGGACAATTTTTAAAAGCACATCATTTCAAATGTGATTGCTATGTAAGGGTTCATCTTAATGTCACTATTTGGCTACAGATAGGATGTAATGAATGAAAGCAGGGTATAAGTTTGTCATAATTTCAATGTTTAGATGGTGAGTCTATCAAATGATAATCTACCACTAATTCTCAATAAACCACCAAAAAGCATTAAAGAACAAAAACAAATGAAGAATTAAATTTCCAACTATTTTATATAAACTTCAACCCAAGAAATGTCAAAGTTCTCTGCACAATAAAAACATGAGAATATTTGAACTTATTTTCAGAGAAAATTTCTTACTATTTGAACAAATCTTTTAGTTTATACTTTGCCCTCTTTCTTGGTCTTAGTTCACTGCTAAATAATTCATGATCAAAATGTATCCCATTAAAATTAGTCATTAAGTTAACTTAAATATTCCTTTGCACAGTTTGCTTAATTTAGCAAATTAACTTTCATTGAATTCGAAAATAAATGGGATTACCTAACCTTAGTTCTTTTGTATCACACCTTGTTAGAATGCCATTCAATTTGAATTTGCTCCAGCTAGAATTTTAAAAGAATTTTAACAAATTTTTTCCGTATAGAAAATTAGAGACAGACCTTCTTTTTTCGGTGGTTTAGCACCATCACTGCTATTTTGAGCTGCAGCAGGAAGTTTGGGTGTTGGTGCCTTGCTGTTGTTGGCTACAGGCTGTTGTTTCTGGGGACCAGACACCAGTAACTCCTCCCCTAAATCCTGCTCATCCAATCCTGTACGATTTGGCTGATTGTTTGATGTCTGTGTGGGTTGAAACAGTAATGATACAATACCTGAAATAGATGGAGTTTATCTTTATACCCAATACAAGATGACAAAATTTTACACTGGTCCAAATTGCAGATATCATTTTTTAGGATCCTCGGGTGACCAAGATCCGACCACCTACGCTCATTCAGCTATTCGGACCATTATTTGAATGAAGATTGTAAAAGTTTACTGGCTTATCTTTTAATTCAACCCCCTCATAAATAGGTTTTCAAATATTACCCCTTACTTAAAACTCAATTTTAATGATTTTTATGCATTGAATGTAGGCAACCTTGGAGTAAGCCAGGCATTTTGAACTATCCTACCTCTGACCACCAGGTGATGCTCTAATATAATTAGCACTGCGGCAAAATTTAAAAGCTGTTCACAAATAATAGTGGATTAACACTTTAATTCTTTTCTGAATGCATTTTGTATGTAAAATCAACAATTTATTAAGTAGTAAATGTTAGGAATTAGAAAAATAGATAAAACTGTACCATCGTATCAGAATATGTTATATGACCCTCTTAAACCTCATTTGGTACAGCTTTCTCACTCCCAGTGTAATCATATTATGATTGTTAATAAACTTTCATTGCAACTCGCTTGCTGACATTGCAACTCGCTTGCTGAATTCAAACAATAGATAATAGTGAAAGCAAGAACTATGATGGAACCAAGGCATGCTTGAAACTATGGCACCTGACGCTATATTAAGTTTTAGTATCTGTCAGTTAAGAGAGAAAAAATTGCAAAAAACAAAGAAATTTCTTGTTACAAGTCAGTCTTTGATTTTTTTCCACAATATTTTCCAAAGCTTTTCTTCTTTAAAGGTGTCAAAAAACAGGGTTGTGAAGGAATCAGTTAAGAATAATTAATAATAATGATGCAAATTGGAGGTTTAGACAAGACTAAATAAAGTCATTTAAAAATCATTAATTCTGAACAAAAATCTATCCCTTATAAAACAATACAATCACTTTAGATTAAACCATCTTTCAAAAATTCTTTCTTACTTCTTCATTACTAAGCTGAGAACAAATAAAGAGAATGTCTGTATCTTAAAATGTTTTGTTTTATTTTCAATTCGTGACCAACACCATTTTATTTGAATTGAGACAAATACAACAGAAAACAGTAGGCAAAGACATGGGAAAGTTTCCCTCTGTCAAAAAACAATGTAACAATATTTATCAGTACCCTGCCTGAAGGTCAAATGATTACCTTTTAGTTCATCAGGGACATAAGTTTTCAAACTAATACAACAAAATACAGTAGGCAGTGACATGGGAAAGTTTCCCTCCGTCCGTAACGGAATATGTCGGTACCCTGCCTGTAGGCCATCCAGAGGTAGAATTCTTTGTCCAATCATACGACCCGTCTCTTCATATACAGCAATACGTAATACAGCTAGATCTGGTAACACAACCTGCAAACAAGCACAGGCAAATTACTGTAAACAGTCTTATAGATCCCAAAACTTTAATACAACCCCATCCCCTTCTTCAGATGCCAAGATTGACCATTCTTTGTATGATTTTCGGAAAACCTAAAGCCTCTTATAAACACTGTACTAATGAAGAAAATACTTGGTTTCAGCATTTTCTTCTTTGAAAACAATTTTTTCAAAACCTTTCTATTCCATTTTTTTCTGACAAGTTCATTTTAATCTTGGACAAGCAGAAAATCCCATTCTACTTGACCACGGACAAGTGGAGCGAATCAATATTTCCACATCCCTGCTAAATTGCATTTTAATTTTGAGAAGTTTGACCTTGATAGGTGACATTGTCTGTCAGATGACATTGACTTTATCATGCTGAATATATACGAGGGTTGTCCCGGAAATTCGTGAACTTTTTCAATTATTCAAAAATCCGGCTTTCGATTAAAGTAACATTCTTGAGTTGACAATACACGTCAATTTGCAACAGATTGTTAAAGGTTCCGTGTTTTTGATATGGTTATGTACAGAAAAACAGCTATAAAAGACATACTCGGTAGGGGTTGTCGGCGCACTCCAAATTTGTTACTTACAAATCTTATATGGTAGATGTTTGAACGTCATTTATTTCAATATTCACCCAGAGTTTGATATAAAACTAACAGTGTTGAAAGCAGTTAACTTTGCAGTTCACACATGTGTTATTTCATACATATGGAATAATGCAGTGTGCAGTTATGAGTTTTTGTTCTGTCCAAGTACAAGTCAAACGGCGTTAAAATAGCGTCGTCAACGGAGCGATCGGCGCACAAAATCGATCATAATTAGGTCTGGATCGTGAAATAAGACCTATGCAGACCATTAGAAAATTCGATATCACAAATTGCCATAACTGTGTGTGGCACACACTCATTTATAACGGGTATAAGAGGTACAAAACAGCAGGATACAAAGGTCGATTTAGGAAGAACCAATAGGAACAGCGTCGATAAAGGAATAAAAGACATTTTCGACCGACGTCAATCAAAAACGCCCAATGGAATTAACAGAAACTAAGAATAAGTAAATCAGGAGTGTAAAGTGTGATATGACTTGATCATGACATGAGTCGCACCAGTGAACGAAAGGTATCGACACTTGAAAGAAGTACGCATGCATTTTCGGCATCTATAGAGATTTGGAGATCCCAAATTTCTTTTGTGAGTTTATCCTGATCAATTAAGGTAGTAGTGGTGTAAAACTACGGTGTTCAAAACAACCCAATTTTTTTTTTTCCCGTGAGTATAATATGTTAAAAGTTCCGTAAATGATATGTCTAAAATTTAACGATATGTTATGAAAAGAAGTGATGTTAACTTTATCCACACCTTCTCGGGTTAAAAGAAAAACAAGATATTGCGAATCCACGGAAAATATTGAGAAAAGCTTTTTTTTTTAATCGAATAATTTATTGAATTCTTAACAAAAGTCTATATCAACAATGCTTTGATATAAATTTTGATAAAATGTTCTTTCACCGTAACAAGACCATAGGGCCGGTAAGGATGCTGCTTTGATAAAAAATGATTCAGTTTTGAAACGACGTGTCACGTAAATTAAAACTACGTTAATAGCGTGCGCCGACACACATTTACTAGTGTTACGTTTAAATTCATATCTGCGTGATTATTGAAAATAGATCTCTGTAATGACACCAGAATAAAGAACAAGAGCTTCGCAGAGCGGCGCAAATACGCCCAATGGGGCTTGTCAGTAACCTTGGCTTGTCAGTAACGTGAGCTTGGATGATAGCTAAAAACATTTCAAACAGACAGACAGACAACTGATGCCATAACATAGTATGACCTTTTGAGTGTAAATTGAAAATGATTTTATGCACAACTATATGCCAAACAGTTATTTTGCAAGTTCAGTTCATTCCAATTCAAAGTGTGACGAGTTGCTCACAAAAGAAATATAGTGAATTTCAATCAATTCAAGGGCAGATAATAGAAGAAAGACCAAAGGTTTTGAATTTATGAAGTCTTATGCATAACCAAATATCAGGGTTACATTATGGCAAGATTCATTTCAATCCAATTAAATTTATTGGAGTTGTGCACACACATGCACAAAAAAATCTGTAAATTTAAACTATTTTGTGAAGTAAAGGGCAGATAAATCAGGAACTACTTTAAATATGAAAATATATTTAGTCCTAAGCACAAATAGACAACCTACAGTCATTGTGGCAAGTTTCCTTTCATTCCCATCCAAAATGTATGGAGCATTTTGAAATGAAAAGTCCTATGCAAAACTAGACATCATAGAGAGTAATTGTGTCTAGGTTCAGCTCATTTCAATTGATAGTTAAGGAGGAGTTGCACACAAAATACAGTGATTTTTGTTTAATTAAAGGGCAGATAATTCAAGATTTCTCAGGAATAACTGGAGCAATTTGAATTTCAACTAGACATCATAGAGAGTAATTGTGTGTAGTTACAGCTCATTCCCATTGATAGTTTAGGAGGAGTTGCGCACACAAAAATAGTGATTTTCGTTATATCCAAGGGCAGATAATTCAAGATTTCTCAGGAATGACTGGAGCGATTTGAATTTCAAAGGTCTTATGCACAACAAGACATCATAGAGAGTAATTGTGTGTAGATTCAGCTCATTCCCATTGATAGTTTAGGAGGAGTTGCACACACAAAAAAAGTGATTTTCATTTAATTCAAGGGCAGATAATTCAAGATTTCTCAGAAATGACTGGAGCAATTTGAATTTCAAAGGTCTTATGCACAACTAGACATCATAGAGAGTAATTGTGTGTAGTTTCAGCTCATTCCCATTGATAGTTTAGGAGGAGTTGCGCACACAAAAAATTGCTAACGGACGGACAGACGGACAGATAGACGGACGGACAGACGGACGACCGAGGCCATAACATAATACGACCCTTCGGGCGTATAAAAATGATTATTCCACATTACTTGAAATTTTCTGTTTCATCAGGGGTTAGATATCAAAGTTTTCGCAAAAGTTCACGAATTCCTGGGACAACCCTTGTATATCATTTGTTTCAAATAAAATACCAATTTTTGAAACATTTTTTGACCTTCTAAATTGCATTTTAATTTTAGGAAATTGACCTTGATTAGTGGCCTTGTATGTCAAATGGCATTGACTTTATCATGCTGAATATAAAGTTTCTAATAAAATACCAATTTTTTGAACATTTTTTCTCAAGTACCCCCATGATAATTAAAGAGATAGTAGGCAGTGTAGGCTAAGATCAAACATGCAGTCTGATCTACATCTATACTGCCAAAGACTTGTATATATTGTGAAAAGCATAAGAAGGGTTAATTACAGGTCAGTATTATTCAGTGTTTTGTTCCAAGTAAAAATACCAACCTTTTTAACAAGAGGGCCGTTGGCCCTGGGTCGCTCACCTGAGAAAAAAGCTACATTACCTAGGTATGTCCATGCAACCACAGAAAAAGAGATTTTCACTTGTTCAATCAGATAACATTTGAAATAATCATCCCCCCCCCCCTCTGCTCCTCCCCTGGACATTATTTATTTAAGCTTTTTCAATAAAAGGTCTGTGATCAGCTAATCTTTGCCAGATATACAGGCTGAGTCTGAGACTTTTAAAGTTTTCTTTAATGAGCTGATCAATCCATGTCAAATAAAAAGGCTGTAGGGATTCAAAATTCTCAACAAAGCACTCCCCCTCCCCCAAGATGCTCTGCACCTGGTGAAACTACAGTCATGATTTTAGCTAACTCAATATATGTCCATATGCTGATCATCCATACCAATTTTCAAGTCTGTAGGACTCCTGGCTCATTAGAAGAAGTTTAAAGATTTCAAAAATGATCCAAAGTACTACCCCCTCCCCAAGACACTCAGCACCTGGTGACCCTACAGTCATGATTTTAGCTATTTTTATTAATGTCAATATATTGATTACCCATGACAATTTTCAAGTCTGCAGGGTTCCTGATCCAGGAGAAGAATAAGGTTAAAGATTTCAAAATTGATCCAAAGTACTACCCCCTGTCCCCTAATGCTCCGCATCTGGTGTCCCTACATTCATGATTTTAACTATTTTATTTTAGATCCATATGCTTATCATCCATGCCAATATAGAAGTCTGTAGGGCTCCTGGTTCATTAGAAGATGAAGATTAAAGTTTCAAAATTTTCACAAAAGTACTACCCCCTCCCCCCTGGTGCTCCGCACCTGGTGGCTTTATAGTCATGATTTTAGCTATTTTTATTAAGGTCTATAAGCTGATCCTCCATGCCAATTTCCAAGTCTGTAGGGCTTGTGGTTCAGAAGAAGAAGAAGGTTAAAGATTACAAAATTTTCACAAAAGTACTACCCTCTCCCCCTTGGTGCTCCGCACCTGGTGAATCTACAGTCATGATTTTAGCTATTTTATAAAGGTCCATATGCTGATTATCCATGACAATATTCAAATCTGTAGGACTCCTGGTTCAGAAGAAGAAAAAGGTTAAAGATTACAAAATTTTCATCAAAGTACTACCCCCTCCCCCTTGGTGCTCCACACCTGGTGGCCCTACAAATAAGATTTTAGAAATTTATATTAAGGTCTATAAGCTGATCCTCCATGCCAATTTACAAGTCTGTAGGGCTTGTGGTTCAGAAGAAGAAGAAGGTTAAAGATTACAAAATTTTCACAAAAGTACTACCCTCTCCCCCCTGGTGCTACGCACCTGGTCAATCTACAGTCATGATTTTAGGTATTTTTATAAAGGTCCATATGCGGATCATCCATGCCAAAATTCAAATCTGTAGGTCTCCTGGTTCAGAAGCACAAAAAGGTTAAAGAATACAAAATTTTCATTAAAACACTACCCCCTCCCCCTGGTGCTCCGCACCTGGTGGCCCTACAGATAAGATTTTAGCTATTTTTATAAAGGTCTATGAGGTGATCATACATGCAAAATTTTAAGGCTGTAGGCCTTCATGATCAGAAGAAGAAGAAGGTTAAAGATTACAAAATTTACCCAAAGTACTACCCCCTCCCCCCTGGTGCTCCGCACCTGGTGGCCCAACAGATATGATTTTAGCTATTTTTATTAAGGTCTATGAGCTGATCATCCATGCCAAATTTCAAGGCTGTAGGGCTGCTGGTTCAGAAGAAGAAGAATTTTAAAGATTTTCTTAAATTTTTACCTTTAGTTGCCATAGCAACCAGAGTTTTTCACCGATTTCAATTCTTTTAGCAATTCTGAAAGGGGACCACCTAAGGAACATTTCTGCCAAGTTTGGTTAAAATTGGCCTAGTAGTTTAGGAGGAGATGTCGTTTAAAGAAATTGTTGACGGACGACGGACGACGGACGACGCACGGACGCCGGACAAAAGGTGATCACAATAGCTCACTTGAGCACGTTGTGCTCAGGTGAGCTAAAAACAAATTCCTCTGTGTTATAAACAGGATTCAGCCCATTAGCTGGTACAACTCTAGTCCTGTACTATTTTCGTTTAGTACCAGGACGTAGACCATACATGTCCATTTCAACATTATTCATCACTTTGTTCAAGTTACCAACCTTTCTAAAAACAAATTCCTCCGTGTTATATACAGGATTGAGCCCATTAGCTGGTACAACTCTAGTCCTAAACTCTTTACGTATAGTATCAGGACGGAGACCATACATGTCCACTTCTACATATGTTCCTATCTTCTTGTCTGATACAAACTGGCCTGATATCACCTGTATTAATTAAAGACAAACATTAGTATTGCCTCATAATTGTATGACCATCCAAGTTTGATTGAAATTAAAACCATAATCTCATAAGGTCATTCTAAAACATTTAGTCCGAATTTATGGCTCGATCAGTTTTAACTGCCTATAAATTTATGTTTATAGGCAGTTACAACAGTTTTGCACTGAGCCATTCAAATGTTCATAAGTCCATGCAGAGGAGGGACAGGATTAACCATTTCCTGTTTTACAAAATATTGGACCTGTCCAAATTCAAAGGTTTGCAGATGAAAATTTAAAGTGGATTTAATTTGAAAAATAACCATTCAGTAGGGTAGAAAATAGTGTGGAAAAAAAAGAAATTGCTTGTCAGAAGCAATTTCTTCTTTTTTCACAATGTTTTCTCAATCATAAAATCACAGGCACGTAAAAAGCAGGGATTGAAGAGTAAAGGGTTAACCAAAGCTAAACTAATTTACAGCAAAATAAACACGAGCCGTCTTGCCTGTGAGGGCAAATAGACAAACACATTTAACAGTGGCTATAAGTTGGCCTCTCTAATATTTGTTTGTTTGAAATGGGTTTCATACCGCCTTTAACAGTTTTTTTGTCTGAATGCAGTGGCCTGAGCACCTAACCAAGAAATCCCATTTATCTTATTACTATACAAATATCTGTGTGATAACACCCAATGTGGATATTTCTTATGATATCACATGAATATTTTAAGTACAATGACACAATGCAGTTATTTTTAGAACAAGAGGCCCAAAAGATTTGATGATAGACCCTTCCCTCCCATTCATTACTGAGGAAACTCAAAATAAGCCCTGCTAGTCCCATATTTATGGGCAAATCATTTTTGAAAAGGGTAAAGTACAGTCTGGTAAAGTTTCATTGAAATTTGCCAAATGATTCAGGAGATGTCATTCAAGGATTTCGGACTCAAAATAAGCACCGCCCTGCCACACCAATATTTGGGGGTAAATCCAAATTTCCTGAACAAATTTACAAAAGGGTCAATCAAGGTACATTCTGGTAAAGTTTCATTAAAATCAGACCAATCATTCAGGTGGAGATATTGTTCAAATACTTCGGGCTCAAAATAAGCCCTGCCCTACCACGCCCATATTTCGGGGTCAATCCAATTTTTTTGAACAACTTTAGAAGAGGGTAACCCAAGGAACATTCTGGCTAAGTTTTGTTGAAATTGGACCAATGATTCAGGAGGAGATGTCGTTCAAAGATTTCGGTCTCAAAATAAGCCCCACCCTGCCACACCCATATTTATGGGCCAATTAAAATTTGGCAAACAAATTTTGAAAAGTGTCTCCCAAGAAATATTCTGGGTAAGATTCATTGAAATCGGCCCTGTGATTCAGGAGGAGAAGTCGTTAAAAGATTTCGGGCTTAAAAAAGCCCCGCCCTGCCACGCCCATGTTCATGGGCCAATAAAGATTTTGCGAACAATTTTTGAAGAGGGTCACCCAAGAAACATTCTGGTAAAGTTTCATTGAAATGTGCCCAGTGGTTCAGGAGGAGATGTTGTTTAAAGATTTCAAAGTGAAAAATGCGATGCCCTGTCTCGCCCATATTTATGGGTCAATCAGAATTTCACAAAAATTATTAAAGAGGGTCACCCAAGGAACATTCTGGCAAAGTTTCAATGAAATCGACCCAGTGGTTCAGGAGAAGAAGAACTTCTTCTAAATTGTTGACGACGGACAACACACGACAAACAATGGACTCAGGCTGATCCTAATAGCTCCCCTTGAGCATGTTGTGCTCAGGCGAGCTAAAAATCAAAGAAGGTTTGGGGAATTGATAATTGCCTTGGCAGCGCCTCAACAATTATCAATTCCCCAAACCTTGTTTGATTTTTTTTTCAATACAATACACTAAGTATGTATTATATATTTCCCCCATCATTACCTCTACTACATTCTTTACAACCCCAAACTGCTCATAACACTTAGATTTAACTCTTTCCTGTTTTACAAAATATTGGACCTGTCCAAATTCAAAGGTTTTGCAGATGTAAATTTAAAGTGGATTTAATTTGAAAAATAACCATTCAGTAGGGTAGAAAATAGTGTGGAAAAAGAAGAAATTGCTTGTCAGAAGCAATTTCTTCTTTCTTCACAATGTTTTCTCAATCATAAAATCAGAGGCAGGTAAAAAGCAGGGATTAAACAGCAAAGGGTTAAGATTATTCTTCCATTGGTGTAAAACAAATGTCAGAGAGGACATTAGCTGCAACCAAAATCAAACACTAAATCCCATCATAGGGAGTCTGATGCATTACTGACTGCACTTTCAGGGAGCTCAAAAGTAAAACAATGTTTACCTGTACAGTACAGCAAGCTGCTATCACACCAGATATGGGACTCTCTGAGAACGGGTCAAACATTCTGTCTGGACGTCTCATAAAGTCTGGCTTCAACAAATACCTGTAAATATATCATTATTATAACACCAGATATGGGACTCTCTGAGAATGGGTCAAACATCCTGTCTGGACGTCTCATAAAGTCTGGCTTCAACAAATACCTGTAAATATATCATTATTATAACACCAGATATGGGACTCTCTGAGAATGGGTCAAACATCCTGTCTGGACGTCTCATAAAGTCTGGCTTCAACAAATACCTGTAAATATATCATTATTATAACACCAGATATGGGACTCTCTGAGAACGGGTCAAACATCCTATTTTGACGTCTCATAAAGTCTGGCTTCAACAAATACCTGTAAATATATACATTATTTATATCTTACCAAATTCAATTTTTGTTTCAAACAAATTGCTATCTTAGGAGATATTTTGATCAGTCTTTCTTATGCTTCTATACAATTTATCAATAGAAAGTAGTCAGGGTAGACAAAGATCAGACTGCATATCTGTGCAGCCTGATCATAGTCTTTGATGTCTGCAAAAACTGTTATGTACAGGAGTAATGTGTCATAAACAGCAGGATAATTCATCTAAATGAGAAACTGATGGCATCATGATCGTTGCATAGCAACCACATGCAAAAGGACATGCTTTGGGAAAATTTGTCCTAAAATTTTCACGTTTTGTCTTATTTTTTTCATGAAAGAAATAAAATAATTGTTTGTTTTTCAAGTAAGATTGACTGAAATTCTATTTCGAGAACATTAAAAGCTATATTTTCAAATATAAATATATAAATGGATCTTACACTGAAACAAACAATTATCCTCTATATATTATTAATATATTTCCATTGCATAGCTCCAAGCTATAAAATTTAGTGCTATAAATATGAAGACACTTACAATTCTTTCATGCTGATGCCTCATTAAGAAATGCAACTGTTTAGTCTGGATATAATTCATAGATCTACTTACCCACAATTCCCATTGTACTCAAATTTTCCCTGATTCAACTGCATGGCCAGGTCTGGAGTTTGAAAATTGAGTGCCACCATTTGACATCCAGCATTCCAGAATATCTGTGGCATATAGTTGCTGGAATCTACTCTACCACCCTTTGGATAGATTCTACTCATTTGGCGCTTATTATAACTGAGAGCAAGTCAAGGAATTCAACTGTATCAAATTAGTGTCTAAACACTTATCCAAACTGAACCAAGAATTTTCCTCGTTACGCAAGAGGTGTAATATAAAGAAAACAAGAGGACCAAGATGGTCCTAGATCTCTCACCTGAGTCTCTTTGACCCCTGGGACATCACACCAATTAAATATGCAGATGTCATAAATGACTTAATTTCTACACAAAAACCATTTGTTTCATGAAGATTGGGCCAAAATTGTGGCTTTAAGAGTTAAAACAAGAAAATTATCATTAAGACCCCTTCTCCCGTGATATGGCATGGATCTTTCCAAATTTCAATGGGTTCATCCTTGTGACCTAGCCAACATTCTGACCAAGTTTCATGAAGATTGGGCTATATTTGTGGCCTCTAGAGCATAAACAAGAAAATTGTCTTTAAGGCCCCTTTTCCTGATATATGGCATGGATCCTTCCTATTTTCAATAGGATTCATCCTTGTGACTTGGCCAACAATCTGACAAGGTTTTATGATGATTGGGCCATATTTGTGGCTTCTAGAGCATAAACAAGAAAATTGTCATTAAGGCCCCTTTCTCGTGATATTGCATGAATCCTTCCCATTTTAAATAGGGTTCATCTTTGTGACTTGGCAAACATTCTGACCAACTTTCATGGAGATTGGGCCATTTTTGTGGCCTCTAGAGTGTAAACAAGAAAATTGTCATTAAGGCCCCTTTTCCCGTGATATGGCATGGATCTTTCCCAATTTCAATAGGGTTCATCCTTGTGACCTGGCCAACATTCTGACCAAGTTTCATGAAGATTGGGCCATATTTGTGGCCTTTAGGGTATAAACAAGAAAATTGTCTTTAAGGCCCCTTTTCCAGTGATATGGCATGGATCCTTTCCATTTTCAATAGGATTCATCCTTGTGACCTGACCAACATTCTGACCAAGTTTCATGAAGATTGGATCATATTTGTGGCCTCTAGAGTGTAAACACTTAAATTGTTGACGGAGGACGGAGGACGACGGACATTCAACGATAACAAAAGCTCACCTTGAGCACGATGTGCTCAGATGAGCTAAAAAAATACATGATCTGGGTTACGTTATAAAACTGCTCAACTAAGAAATTTCTCAAAAAATTATAATTCAAATAAATAAATGAACATAAACCATAAAATAAATGAATTGTTATTAATTTCATTTATATTATGTTTTATGGTCATACAATTATGCCTTTAATTTACAGTTAACTTTTAGACACATATGCATTGGGAATGAGAAAAGTTTTACAATCTCGGGCCCTGTTACCCTTGTATTCTAAATCATGGAGAACATGTGTACCAAATCATTTAGATATTCAACCATAAATGAATAAAGAATACCTTGACGACTTCTGACAGACAATCACACTAGCCAACAGACATTCGCTTAACCCTTTCCTGTTTTACAAAATTTTGGACCTGTCCAAATTCAAAGGTTTTGCAGACGAAAATTTAAAGTGGATTTAATTTGAAAAATAACCATTCTGTAGGGAAGAAAATAGTGTGGAAAAGAAGAAATTGCTTGTCAGAAGCAATTTCTTCTTTTTTCCACAATGTTTTCTCAATCATGAAATCACAGGCACGTAAAAAGCAGGGATTAAACAGCAAAGGGTTGAGCAACATTATCATAGTTGAATTTTCTCTCATTTACTGCAAGCAACATTAATGAAAATCACTATTGAGAATTTAAAGCTTTGAAATAGGCATTAGAGAATAAATTCAATGATACAAATTTTACAAACATGCATACCATGCCTTTTACCACTATTGAACATACCATAAAAATTCTAATAGAGCCCCTTGCTCTAATGAACCCCCCTCACCCTTCTCAAAAGTTAAAATTGACCATTTGTGGTGTAATTTTACAAAATCCTGAAGCCTCAAATAAAGGCTCATACCCACAAAGTCAAGGTCACAAAAATTTTACAGAGGTTTTATGCACCTTAGCCCCCAATTCATTGTATTTTGTTGCTTTTCTTTGCGTGGGGATTATGTTTACTTTTGGCCATTTTTTCGCTGTCCTAACATCGGTTGATGGCTCAGCGTGAAACAGTTTTAACTGCCTTTATGTTTGTAGGTAGGTACAACTTTTTTTGCACTGATCCTTCAATATAAAGCATAGCCTCTTATAAAAGCCCATCTCTTTTTAATGATAATGAGATGTTTCTAATTGAACCCTGAGGTTCTATCAGAGCTTATACCGTAGCTAGGTTTTATGTTAAAAGAGATTCAAAGTCAGGAATCCAGTTCAATTCATCCAATGCTCTAAACTCAACAATGACAGTCTGTATGTAATAAAAGTGTTAAAACTACAGCTTATTTTAGCTATATCTTGTGTGTTCTATTTGTGCCAAATATATAGAAATCAATCATATACTTTGTTTTCACTTTTCAACAATTCACAAATAATCCAAACCCTCTCTCTCTTTCGGCAACTAAAACTATACAAAAAGACATTCTTTGTCATACCAGGAAAGCTTATTTATGATATAAAAAGATTTCCGAAATTCCAATTATTTGATTTTAGTAAATATATTAGCTTGAAAATACTTTTCAAAAATGCTGTTTCAAGTATGGTCTACTTGTAAACCATAAATAGAATTAGAGTTACAGTTATAGTATTTGCTTTCAATACAAGGATATTTAACAAGTTCTATGCACAAGTTTGCAAGGACATTCAAGGCACTCCGTTCATTGAAAGATGACATGTGGAATGAGATGTTTCTGTCTGTATCAAAGAGAATTACTATGTCAATTAACCCTTTCCTGTTTTACAAAATTTTGGACCTGTCCAAATTCAAAGGTTTTGCAGATGAAAATTTAAAGTGGATTTAATTTGAAAAATTATCATTCAGTAGGATAGAAAATAGTGTGGAAAAAGAAGAAATTGCTTGTCGAAAGCAATTTCTTCTTTTTTCACAATGTTTTCTCAATCATAAAATCACAGGCACGTAAAAAGCAGGGATTAAACAGCAAAGGGTTAACCCTTATCCTGCTGAATTTGAATGCGGTTTCAAACAATTTGATATTTCTTTTGGACATTTCATGAAGTCTTGCTCAAGTTTTTTCCATTTAGGTTGGGGTATAGGGTAGGCAGTGTGGGCAAAGATCAGACTGCACATTTGTGCAGGTTGATCTTAGTCTAAACTGTCTGCCAAAGTTTTGTCCACAGCAGGAATATGTTGTAAAACAGCAAGAGAAGGGTTAAAACAAGTTTGTTTGTTTGGATGGGGTTTTACGCCGCTTTCAACAATCTTTCAGTTATATTGCGATGGCTGGAGCACCTAACAAGGAATTCCTGATATTTCTCATACCAGTACCACCATCACATCCTTTCCTAGCTTTCAGCTGCTATCCCACATAGGTCTACAATAATTGACCCATTGGTGAGAGACAAATAGGCTTTCTAACCAAGATGATAAATTTCAAGTATATTGGTGTTAGTTACAACAAACATGCATAGGCTAAATAAAACAAGAGGACAATATGTAGAAAGAACCTAAAACTTGGAGATACAGAAGAAATTCAAATGTCACATCTTATTTTTGAAGAATAAATTTGGTGATATCATTTCAGAAATTCATCCAAAAATGTAGAGTTACGGTTCTTATTGATTGAATGGAGTTTTATGCCTCTTTTAACATTATTTCAGTCATATCGTGGCGGCTGGACACTTAACAATGGATTCCTAGTATTTCTCACACAAGTATGTTCTGCTACCATTACATCCTTTCCAAGTCTCTAGCTGCTATCCCACATAGGGGTATGATTATCAACCCATTGGTGGTAGACAAATAGTCAGAAAGGATGAGTGCTGCCATCGGGGATCGAGCCATGGACCTCTAGATTGACAGTCCAACATGCTACCAACTTGGCTTTGAGGAATTATGTTAAGGACAAATCTGGATGGATGCACTGACAAACTAATGGCACTTACAAACATAACCTGAAGTATCACGGTATAATCCATGATTTTTCACCTGGTAGCCTTATCATTGGGTCGTTACTACTAAGGTTAAGGTTTAGCCTTATTTTATTTATTCACTTTTATTGAAAATCAACATATAACATTTAACTTGAAATGTTGGATCTTTAATGGGTAACCAAATGCTTGCATCTTCAGCTTGCGAGCTTAACATAAGTATTGCTAAAGCATATGTATTAGTTTAGATGGCAATAGAACCTACTTTAAAAAGCTAATACTATACAGAATGAGAAATAAAAAGGTCATGCAAAATAGTAAATCACAAAAATTCCCTAAGAAGCACATTTTACAACAGAATGTTTAATTACGACAGGAGAACCACTTCTGGTTCCTTCAAGCTCAGCAATGGGGTGCTTGATAGTTATCAACTATATCTGTGGTGAAAAGACTTAAACCCCACACCAGCACTTTGTCCCAGTTCATTTAACAGTTTTCAGACAGAGTTCAATTGTGACCATGACCTTTGTGACCCCCAAAAAAGAAGGCACTTCCTTAGTTCTATGGAAAAAATTGAACAATGTTTCATGATACTAGGTCATTTTGTTCTTTGGTTAGAGCAATGAATAAAAAGACAGATAGACAGACATGATGTAGCTAATTTACCATCCCCACCCCTCTACTTTGTAGGAGGGGGGTATTTAAATACTTTATCAAAAAAGATGCTTATTAACTCAAGGGCGTAGCTCCCATTATGCACATTACGCAATTGCATAATAAAAATAAATCCTCTTTCAAAAAATATCGTTGATGAATGATCATTACATCGAAACTACAGCTTATTCAAGCTGTAGTTACGATGTTTGATTATTCACCAACGCTTAGATCATATAAATGGGGAGCGGGTGGAGGGCATTAGTCTTTAGTCCCAGTCAACATATCGCCTATATCCTATATTCTATGGTTGTCACCTTAGAAATGCGTAAAATTTTCAACATCCTAGCTACGCCTATGTAACTGATAAATATTATTCTCTTGACAGTAACCACGAATTTAAATTTTACAGTATATTTATTTCCAGAAATAAGAGCTCCTAATAAGTGGGAGTGATATATATAGAGGATATTGAATGGGTGGTCATGGAATACCTAATTTATTAAACGAGTCATCTAAAAACAGATACAAGAGGACCAAGATGGTCCTAGATCACTCACCTGAGTCTCTTTGACCCCTGGGACATCACATTAATTAGATAGGCAGATGTCAAAAAGAAGATAATTGCCTAAGATCAATACCATGGAAGAAGTCCATAAGATGATGCTACATACTAAATATGAAAGCTGTCTGCCCACTGGTTTCAGAGAAGAAGATTTTTGAAGGTTTTCCTATTTTCACCCTTTGTGCTCAGATGAGCTGAAAGGGATGTGCCCAGGGTGGAGCCCAAATATGACCCAAGGGTCTTGATATGAACAAACTTGGTAGGGGCCTACTAGATGATGCTACATACCAAAAATGAAAGCAGTGTGCCCTCTGGTTTCGATTAAAGAAGATTTTAAAAGATTCTATGTAAAAAGGGTTGCGCCCGGGTGGAGCCCAAATATGATCCTATGGTCTTGATATGAACAAACTTGGTAGAGGTCTACTAGATGATGCTACATACCAAATATGAAAGCTGTCTGCCTTCTGGTTTCATAGAAGAAGATTTTTGAAGATTTTCATTTTTTAACCCTTCGTGCTCATAAAAGATAAAGGGATGCACCCGTGCAAAGCTCAAATATGATCAAAGGGTCTTGATATGAACAAACTTGGTAGAGGCACACTAGGTGATGCTACATACCAAATATGAAAGCAGTGTGCCATCTGGTTACAGAAAAGAAGATTTTTAAAGATTTTCGCTCTTTGATTCTATGTTAAAAGGGTTGGGCCCGGGCAAAGCCCAAATATGACCCCAGGGTCTTGATATGAACAAACTTGGTAGAGATCCACTAGATGATGCTACATACCAAATTTGAAAGCTGTCTGCCTTCTGATTCAGAGAAGAAGATTTTTAAAGATTTTCATATTTTCACCCTTTTTGTTAAGGGTAAAGGGAAAGTTAAGGGTGGATTTCATTTATTTGAACAACTTTGGTAGAGCTTGACCCAAGGAACACCCCTGCCAAGTTTCATCAAGATTGGCCCACTGGTTTAGGAGGAGAAGATGTTTAAAGAAATTGTGGACGACGCACGACAGACATTCTACGATCACAATAGCTCACCTTGAGCACTTCGTGCTCAGGTGAGCTAAAAAAAGAGGCTGCGCCTAGTTAAAAATGACAGGTTTAATAAATTCTGTATTTTATGACCACAAATTTTATATTCTATTTATAATATGACCAGAAATTTTGCAAAAAATTGTCAAAATTCTTGAAATTCATTATTTCAATTTTCCGCGAAACTTAGGACATCGCTTGAAACTGACATCACAATATTCATTATTACGTCATTTTCGCTGTTACAAAATAGCGTTGCTATTCGCTCTGAGCTCATTTGCATTGTTATTCCACTAGTGTAATAACACCTGTGTAATATCAAAAATATTCAACGGGGTTATATCACTCCCGCGACGTAGGTCATGTTATAAAAATCTTTATCTGCTTCATCAACCCTTAGTTATAGCTACTCATTGAAATTGTTTCATCAATTGGAATCATCTTGATAAGACAATTTCAAGAACTTCCCACAACATTGGATTGGATCAACAGATAATGAAATTTTTCATTTCAAAATCAAAGTCTAGAAAGACACATTCTGAAATTTTGCAGAGTGGCAAGACAAAGCTGCAAATGCTAAGGCTAGCAATACATGTACAGTAAAACTTGCTTTTTGCAAACACTTACGGGACCACCAAAAAGTGGTTGTTAAAGAAAATGGCCACTTAATACATGTTTTGTTTACAAATAAGAAAATTTTCTTTTGATTGATTATGCACATTAATGTGAAATTCTTGATAATTCTGTGTTCTTGAAACTTAATAGAATCGTTTCAATTCTGATTGGTTTTAATAGCTAGGATTCATTTTCAATCATATTTAGACCAGCAGTATCTTCTTTTTAATATACTTTTTAATATATTTTGTTTAAATTAAGGAGGTTTTGTATACGGTTGCTAAATAAAAATGGTCCCTTATATGATGTAGTAGCTTGATTAAGATTTACTGTACCTCTCTTTTTCAGTGCAAACTTTGGAGCTACTTACTACAAACATAGTGGTAAATTAACAACTACAAAAAGTGCTTTACAACTGAAAGGATACTTTACAAATTCAATGGCTTGTGTTTTAAGGTACTGTAGGCCAGTGTTTTCATTGAAGGAGGACATATGAAAGTGAATACCACGCTCTGGAAAACAACACAGAATAAACTACGTAGTGACATCATTATTACGTTTATGTAATAAGGCTTTAATTCACTTTGAAACAATCTTTCAGTAATATTGAATGGACTTTTACTTTTATCTCAGTGTTTTGGTTTTCCACTATATATTACATCACTTCAAGAGAGCCATTCCATTCATTTAAATCATGCCACCCTAATTTGTCAAAACCACTAAATCCAAAGAAACAAGATTTGTTGCAAAGCAGACTAATGCCCCACCAGCACTTTGTACCTATAGTTAGTGCTATTATTACAGGATTGACATTTTGTCTGCCAATAACATAATTGCCTTGATTTATGATACATGTTCAAATATTTAGGTCAAGTACTGGCAAATTTTTCAGGAAACAGAATCAAAAGGCATAAAAAATTGAGCTGAAGTTAGAGCAAGGATAAGGTTTCCTTGAAAAGTTTTATTATAACCATTGCATTTGCCAATCCAGTGGAATATAGCATTTCTTTAGTGATAGGTAGCCATTGTATAGATTCAAGATTCTGAGTCACTTGGTTCCCGAGTAAGACCAAAGAAAAGTTCAACGGTGACCTTCAAACAAAGTTTAATTGTGACCTTGACCTTTGACCTTGACCTGTACATGCTTACAATATTTGTGTACCTCAGGCTTCAGTAAGAGTAGGAAACGTAGAAAAAGAAAGTCTACATTCACGTGGACAGACAGATAAAGTGGAACCAAAAGAAAAGTTTGGACAAGGATGTTTACCATTCGGATCATCCTCCGGCCATTTCCCTAAACTGCAACAGAACTCGGATGTAAGTAAGGCGTATGGGTATGTAACAAAATCGTGCATTTTGTTAGGCGGAAATAGTGTAAGAAAAACTAGCACTGTAGATTTATATCTTTTACAGTAAATAATGGCTTAAAAATCTTAATTCTCAAAAATTATGATTTTTTCAGCCGTTATTTAAGAATCTAAAGATATTTATATTAGGAAACGATGTTTTCACGTCAATGACCTAAACGAGTAGCGTTGGCAACATCGAATGTTTTCACTCACAGTTTTGAGGACTAACACCATTTAACTGACGTCAGCGAGTTTCTCCAAGGTTTTCCCGTACTTTTTAAAATATAGTCTGTGTATGTACATCCGAGGTTGATTGTGAGATTGGCCGAGTGGTGTTCCGAATGAAATGTTTACATGTTGTGACACATAGGGATGAATAATAAATACAGTGTATATGTAGGACTCCATCAAACAATGATATTGTGCAATACAATTATTACAGTGTTGAATATGCTGTAAAGCTGTAAATGAATGATCAATTTTACTGATAATCAATACTGAAAATATAATTGATGAATCTACAACATTGCCCTCACAAGATTAACAGTTTTGTCAATTCTGTAGATTGGCAATATAATTGATAGAGTTTTGGTAATATAGACAATCAGTGCAATATTTGTTATCAATAATATTGACAATATTTTCTTTATTGGTAATAATAAATATGCTATAAAGTGACCAATCCCTTATCAAAAGTACAGACAATTAATATTGAAAATGTTATTGATGAAATCTGCAATATGGCCCATACATAATAAACAAGAATTGTTTGAACAAGAGAACCAAGATGGTCGCTCAACTGAGTCTCTTTGACCCCTGGGACGTCACATTAATTAGATAGGCAGATGTCAAAAAGAAGATATTTGCCTAAGATCAATACCATGGAACGTTTTCAGCAAAGAGCAAGACAGATATGCCTTTTTGCTCTTTGACTCTACGTAACTAGAAAGCCATGAATGGCTTGAGTCGCTCCATAGGCTTGAAATTCTTGTAAAAGCAAATAAATGTTTTGACTCGATTTTTAGATATTTGGGGTTCTACTGATGTTGAAAAAGATTTTCAAAGTTTCTACTATATAACAGATAGAGAAATGACCTCTGCTATTAAAAGACATATTTTTCATCAAATCAAAATAATTTTTGGCTGCATGATAATGGGTCACCCAAAGATCATACCAAAAATATTCGATTGATATCCATCTGTTACATTCTGAGAAAATGTTTTTCATTGTTTCCACTATTTAACATATTGCGAAATGACCTCCACCCATAAAATCTGTATTTTTCATCCAAGCAAAATAATTTTTGGTAAACTGATAAAGGGTCACTCAAGGATCATTCAAGTGAAATTTAGTTGATATCCAAAAATCAGATTCTGAGAAAATGATTTTCAAATTATCCAATATATAACATATAGAGAAATGACCTCCGCCCATAAAAGACATATTTTCCATCCGGTCACAATAATTTTTGGTAGACTGATAAAGGGTCACCCAAGTATCATTTATGTAAAATTTGGTTGATATCTATCAATTACATTCTGAGAAAATGATTTTCAAAGTTTCCACTATAACATATAGAGAAATGACCTCCGCCCATTTAATGCATATTTTTCATCCAATCACAATAATTTTTTGTAGACTGATAAAGGGTCACTCAAGGATCATTCCAGTGAAATTTGGTTGAAATCCATCAAGTATATTCTGAGAAAATGATGTATAAAGTTACCACTATATAACATATAGAGAAATGACCTCCGCCCATAAAATGCATATTTTCAATTCCATCACAATGATTTTTTGTAGACTAATAAAGGGTCACCCAAGGATCATTTATGTAAATTTTAATTGGTATCCATCAATTAGAATCTGAGATAACTCACTTTTTACCATATTTGGAAATTAGCCACGCCCATTAAATCCATGTTTTTCATTGGATCAAAATTTCTTGAACAACTTTGAAAGAGGGTCACCCAAGGATCATTCCTGTGAAGTTTGGTTGAAATCCATACAGTAGTTTCTGAGGAGAAGATTTTTAAAGAAAAGTTTAAGACCGGACGCACGGACGGACGCACGACGGACACAACGCCATGACAATAGCCCCAGTGGCTTTCAGCCAGTGAAGCTAAAAAGGGATGCACCCGGGTGGACCCTAATGTGACCCCAGGGTCTTGGTAAGAAAACTTGGAAGAGATCCATAAGATGATGCTATATTCTAAAAATGAAAGCTGTCTGCCTTCTGGTTTCAGAGATTATTTTTGAAGGTTTTCCTATTTTCACCCATTGTGCTCAGATGAGCTAAAAGGGATGGGCCCAGGTGGAGCTCAAATATGACCAAAGGGTCTTGATATGAACAAACTTGGTAGGGGCCCACTAGATGATGCTACATACCAACTAGAAAGCCATGAATGGCTTGTGTCGCTCCACAGGCTTGAATTATTTGTAATAGCAAATCTAAGTTTTGACTAGATATTTAGATATTTTGTGGTTCTACTGATGTTGAAATGATTTTCAAAGTTTCCACTATTATAACATATAGAAAAATGACCTCCGCCCATAAAAGACATATTCTTCATCAAATCACAATAATTTTTGGCTGCATGATTAAAGATCACCCAAGGTTCATACTAATGAAGTTTGATTGATATCCATCTATTACATTCTGTGAAAATGATTTTCAAAGTTTCCACTATATAACATATTGAGAAATGCCCTCCGCCCATAAAAGACATATTTTCCATCCGGTCACAATAATTTTTGGTAGACTGATAAAGGGTCACCCAAGTATCATTTATGTAAAATTTGGTTGATATCTATCAATTACATTCTGAGAAAATGATTTTCAAAGTTTCCACTATAACATATAGAGAAATGACCTCCGCCCATTTAATGCATATTTTTCATCCAATCACAATAATTTTTTGTAGACTGATAAAGGGTCACTCAAGGATCATTCCAGTGAAATTTGGTTGATATCCATCAAGTATATTCTGAGAAAATGATGTATAAAGTTACCACTATATAACAGAGAAATGACCTCCGCCCATAAAATGCATATTTTCAATCCCATCACAATGATTTTTTGTAGACTGATAAAGGGTCACCCAAGGATCATTTATGTAAATTTTAATTGGTATCCATCAATTAGAATCTGAGATAACTCACTTTTTACCATATTTGGAAATTAGCCACGCCCATTAAATCCATGTTTTTCATTGGATCAAAATTTCTTGAACAACTTTGAAAGAGGGTCACCCAAGGATCATTCCTGTGAAGTTTGGTTGAAATCCATACAGTAGTTTCTGAGGAGAAGATTTTTAAAGAAAAGTTTAAGACCGGACGCACGGACGGACGCACGACGGACACAACGCCATGACAATAGCCCCAGTGGCTTTCAGCCAGTGAAGCTAAAAAGGGATGCACCCGGGTGGACCCTAATGTGACCCCAGGGTCTTGGTAAGAAAACTTGGAAGAGATCCATAAGATGATGCTATATTCTAACTAGAAAGCCATGAATGGCTTGAGTCGCTCCACAGGCTTGAAATTCTTGTAAAAGCAAATAAATGTTTTGACTAGATTTTTAGATATTTGGGGTTCTACTGATGTTGAAAATGATTCCATCAGTTACATTCTGAGAAAATGATTTTCATAGTTTCCACTATATAACACATTGAGGAATGACCTCTGCCCATAAAATGCATATTTTTCATCCAATCAAAATAATTTTTGGTACACTGATAAAGGGTCACTCAAGGATCATACCAGTGAAATTTGGTTGATATTCAATAATTAGATTCTGAGAAAATGATTTGCAAATTTTCCACTATATAATATATAGAGAAATGACCTCCGCCCATAAAATGCATATTTTTCATCAGATCACAATGATTTTTTGTAGACTGATAATGGGTCACTCAAGGATCATTCCAGTGAAATTTGAATGATATATTTATCACTTACATTATGAGAAAATGATTTTCAAAGTTTCCACTATATAACATATAGAGAAATGACCTCCGCCCATAAAATGCATATTTTCCATCTGATCAAAAAGATTTTTTGTAGACTGATAAAGCTTCACTCAAGAATCATTCCAGTGAAATTTGGTTGATATCCATCAATTACATTCTGAGAAAATGATTTTCAAAGTTTCCACTATATAACATATAGAGAATTGACCTCTGCACATAAAATGCATATTTTCCATCCGATCACAATGATTTTTTGTAGACTGATAAAGGGTCACTCAAGGATCATTACAGTGAAATTTGGTTGATATTCATTAGTTACATTCTGAGAAAATGATTTTCAAAGTTTCCACTATATAACATATAGAGAAATGACCTCCGCCCATAAAATGCAAATTTTCCATCCGATTACAATGATTTTTTGTAGACTGATAAAGGGTCACCCAAGGATCATTCATGTAAAATTTGATCGGTATCCATTGATTAGAATCTGAGAAAACTCACTTTTTACCATATTTGGAAATTAGCCACGCCCATAAAATCCATGTTTTTCATTGGATCAAAATTTCTTGAACAACTTTGAAAGAGGGTCACCCAAGGATCATTCCTGTGAAGTTTGGTTGAAATCCATCCAGTAGTTTCTGAGGAGAAGATTTTTAAAGAAAAGTTTACGACCGGACGGACGGACGGACGCACGGACGGACGGACGCACGACGGACACAACGCCATGACAATAGCCCCAGTGGCTTTCAGCCAGTGGAGCTAAAAATGAAAGCTGTCTGCCTTCTGGTTTCAGAGATTATTTTTGAAGGTTTTCCTATTTTCACCCATTGTGCTCAGATGAGCTAAAAGGGATGGGCTCAGGTGGAGCTCAAATATGACCAAAGGGTCTTGATATGAACAAACTTGGTAGGGGCCCACTAGATGATGCTACATACCAACTAGAAAGCCATGAATGGCTTGTGTCAATCCACAGGCTTGAATTATTTGTAATAGCAAATCTAAGTTTTGACTAGATATTTAGATATTTTGTGGTTCTACTGATGTTGAAATGATTTTCAAAGTTTCCACTATTATAACATATAGAAAAATGACCTCCGCCCATAAAAGACATATTCTTCATCAAATCACAATAATTTTTGGCTGCATGATTAAAGATCACCCAAGGTTCATACTAATGAAGTTTGATTGATATCCATCTATTACATTCTGTGAAAATGATTTTCAAAGTTTCCACTATATAACATATTGAGAAATGCCCTCCGCCCATAAAAGACATATTTTCCATCCGGTCACAATAATTTTTGGTAGACTGATAAAGGGTCACCCAAGTATCATTTATGTAAAATTTGGTTGATATCTATCAATTACATTCTGAGAAAATGATTTTCAAAGTTTCCACTATAACATATAGAGAAATGACCTCCGCCCATTTAATGCATATTTTTCATCCAATCACAATAATTTTTTGTAGACTGATAAAGGGTCACTCAAGGATCATTCCAGTGAAATTTGGTTGATATCCATCAAGTATATTCTGAGAAAATGATGAATAAAGTTACCACTATATAACATACAGAGAAATGACCTCCGCCCATAAAATGCATATTTTCAATCCCATCACAATGATTTTTTGTGGACTGATAAAGGGTCACCCAAGGATCATTTATGTAAATTTTAATTGGTATCCATCAATTAGAATCTGAGATAACTCACTTTTTACCATATTTGGAAATTAGCCACGCCCATTAAATCCATGTTTTTCATTGGATCAAAATTTCTTGAACAACTTTGAAAGAGGGTCACCCAAGGATCATTCCTGTGAAGTTTGGTTGAAATCCATACAGTAGTTTCTGAGGAGAAGATTTTTAAAGAAAAGTTTAAGACCGGACGCACGGACGGACGCACGACGGACACAACGCCATGACAATAGCCCCAGTGGCTTTCAGCCAGTGGAGCTAAAAAGGGATGCACCCGGGTGGACCCTAATGTGACCCCAGGGTCTTGGTAAGAAAACTTGGAAGAGATCCATAAGATGATGCTATATTCTAAAAATGAAAGCTGTCTGCCTTCTGGTTTCAGAGATTATTTTTGAAGGTTTTCCTATTTTCACCCATTGTGCTCAGATGAGCTAAAAGGGATGGGCCCAGGTGGAGCTCAAATATGACCAAAGGGTCTTGATATGAACAAACTTGGTAGGGGCCCACTAGATGATGCTACATACCAACTAGAAAGCCATGAATGGCTTGTGTCAATCCACAGGCTTGAATTATTTGTAATAGCAAATCTAAGTTTTGACTAGATATTTAGATATTTTGTGGTTCTACTGATGTTGAAATGATTTTCAAAGTTTCCACTATTATAACATATAGAAAAATGACCTCCGCCCATAAAAGACATATTCTTCATCAAATCACAATAATTTTTGGCTGCATGATTAAAGATCACCCAAGGTTCATACTAATGAAGTTTGATTGATATCCATCTATTACATTCTGTGAAAATGATTTTCAAAGTTTCCACTATATAACATATAGAGAAATGACCTCTGCCCATAAAAGACATATTTTCCATCCGGTCACAATAATTTTTGGTAGACTGATAAAGGGTCACCCAAGTATCATTTATGTAAAATTTGGTTGATATCTATCAATTACATTCTGAGAAAATGATTTTCAAAGTTTCCACTTTATAACATATAGAGAAATGACCTCCGCCCATAAAATACATACATGTATTTTCCAGCTGATCACAATTATTTTTGGTAGACTGAAAAATGGTCATCCAAGGATCATTTATGTAAAATTTTATTGGTATCCATCAATTAGAACCTGAGAAAAGTCACTTTTTACCATATTTGGAAATTAGCCACGCCTATTAAATCCTTGTTTTTCATTGGAACTAAATTTCTTGAACAACTTTGAAAGAGGATCATCCAAGGATCATTCCTGTGAGGTTTGGTTGAAATCCATCCAGTAGTTTCTGAGGAGAAGATTTTTAAAGAAAAGTTTACGACCGGACGCACGGACAGACAGACGGACGCACGACGGACAGAACGCAATGACAATAGCCCCAGTGGCTTTCAGCCAGTGGAGCTAAAAATGAATGCAGTGTGCCCTCTGGTTTTGATTAGAGAAGATTTTTAACAGATTTTTCACTCTTTGATTCTAAGTAAAAAGGGTTGCGCCCGGGTGGAGCCCAAATATGATCCTAGGGTCTTGATATGAACAAACTTGGTAGAGGTCTACTAGATGATGCTACATACCAAACATGAAAGCTGTCTGCCTTCTTGTTTCATAGAAAAGGATTTTTGAAGATTTTCATTTTTTTACCCTTCGTGCTTATAAGAGATAAAGAGATGCACCCGTGCAAAGCCCAAATATGACCCAAGGGTCTTGATATGAACAAACTTTGTTGAGGCCCACTAGGTGATACTACATACCAACAAGAGGGCCATAGTGGCCCTAAATTGCTCACCTGAGTTAACTGTCTGTTACTATTTGGAGAAAGGCTTTGGTTTAACCCTTTACTGTTTAATCCCTGATTTTTACGTGCCTGTGATTTGATTATTGAGAAAACATTGTGAAAAAAGAAGAAATTGCTTCTGACAAGCAATTTCTTCTCTTTCCGCAATATTTTCTACCCTACTGAATGGTTATTTTTCAAATTAAATTCACTTTAAATTTTTGTCTGCAAAACCTTTGAATTTGGACAGGTCCAAAATTTGGAAAACAGGAAAGGGTTAATGACAGGGCAGAAACAACAAATATCACAAATTTGAACTTGTCCGAGATTTCATCAAGATAATCATTCTGATCAATTTTCAGGTTGATTGGGCTAGAAATATGGCCTCAAGTGTCCACATGGTTTTTCTTAGATTTCAGCCAGTGACCTAGTTTTTGACCCCACTTGACCCAAATTCAAACTTGTCCGAGATTTCATAAAAAGAATCATTCTGACTAATTTTCAGGTTGATTGGGCTAAAAATATGGCCTCTAGAGTGTCCATAATGTTTTTCTAAGATTTGAGTCTGTGACCTAGTTTTTGACCCCACTTGACCCTAATTGGAACTTGTCCGAGATTTTGGTAAGATAATCATTCTGACCAATTTTCAGGTTGATTGGGCTGAAAATATAGCCTCTAGAGTGACCACAAAGGTTTTCCAAGATTTGACTCTGTGACCTAGTTTTTGACCCTACTTGACTCAAACTGTTACTTGTCAGAGATTTCATCAAGATAATCATTCGGGCCAATTTTCAGGTTAATTGGGCTAAAAATATTGCCTCTGGAGTGTCCACATGGTTTTTCTAAGATTTGACTCTGTGACCTAGTTTTTGACCCCACTTGATCCAAATTCAAACTTGTCCGAGATTTCATCTAGATAATCATTCTGGCCAATTTTCAGGTCGATTGGGCTAAAAATCTAGCCTCTAGAGTGTCCACATGGTTTTTCTGAGATTTGACCATGTGATCTAGTTTTTGACCCCACTTGACCCAAATTCAAAACTGTGCGAGATTTCATAAAAAAGAATCATTCTGACCAATTTTCAGGTTAATTGGACTGAAAATATAGTCTCTTGAGTGTCAACATGGTTTCTCTAAGATTTGATCGCGTGACCTAGTTTTTGACCCCCCAACTTATCCCAAAATCGAACTTGTTCGAGATTTCATCAAGATAATAATTCTGACTAATTTTCAGGTTGATTGGGCTAAAAATATGGCCTCTAGAGTGTCAATAGGTTTTTCTAAGATTTGACCCGGTGACCTAGTTTTTGACCCCACTTGACCCAATTTCGAACTTGTCCGAGATTTCATAAAGATAATCATTCTGACCAATTTTCAGGTTGGTTTGGCTAAAAATATGGCCTCTAGAGTGTCCACAAGGTTTATCTAAGATTTGACCCCGTGACCTAGTTTTTGACCCCACTTGACCCAATTTTGAACTGGTCCAAGATTTCAACCAGATTATCATTCTGATCAATTTTCAGGTTGATTGGGCTAAAAATATGGCCTCTAGAGTGTCCACAAGGTTTTTCTAAGATTTGACCTGGTGACCTAGTTTTTGACCCCACTTGACCCAATTTTAAACTTGTCCGAGATTTCAACAAGATAATCATTCTGTCCAATTTTCACGTTGATTGGGCTAAAAATATGGCCTCTAGAGTGTCCACAAGGTTTTTCTAAGATTTGACCCTGTGACCTAGTTTTTGACCCCACTTGACCCAAATTCGAACTTGTCCGAGCTTTCATCAAGATAATCAATCTGACCAATTTTCAGGTTGATTGGGCTAAAAATATGGCCTCTAGAGTGTCCACAAGGTTTTCCTAAGATTTGACCCTGTGACCTAGTTTTTGACCCCACTTGACCCAATTTCGAACTTGTCCGAGATTTCATCAAGATAATCATTCTGACCAATTTTCAGGTTGATTGGGCTAAAAATATGGCCTCTAGAGTGTCCACAAGGTTTTTCTAAGATTTGACCCGGTGATCTAGTTTTTGACCCCACTTGACCCAAATTCGAACTTGTCCGAGCTTTCATCAAGATAATAATTCTGATCAATTTTCACTTTGATTGGGCTAAAAATATGGCCTCTAGAGTGTCCACAAGGTTTTTCTAAGATTTGACCCCGTGACCTAGTTTTTGACCCCACTTGACCCAAATTCGAACTTGTCCGAGCTTTCATCAAGATAATCATTCTGACCAATTTTCAGGTTGATTGGGCTAAAAATATGGCCTCTAGAGTGTCCACAAGGTAAATGTTGACGACAGACGACGGACGACGGACGAGGGACATCAAGTAACCCCAAAAGCTCACCTTGAGCACTTCGTGCTCAGGTGAGCTAAAAATGTGACCCCTTGAGTGTCTACAAGGTAAATGTTGACACCACACGCTAAAAAGAAGGTTATGGATTTAAAAATTTTTAACAAAGTACTACCCCTCCCCCCCTGGTGGCTCCGCATCTGGTGGTCCAACAGTTATGATTTTAGCTATTCTAATTATGGTCCATATGCTGATCATCCTTGCTATTTTTCAAGTCTCTAGGGCACATGGTTTATCAGAAGAAGAGGGTTAAAGATTTAAGAGTTGCTCTGAAAAGCTACCCTCCCGCCCCCTTGTGCTCTGCACCTGCACCCGGTTGTATAAACGTTGGTTAACTTAACCACTGGTTAAGTCCTAACCCTGGGTTAAATTTTAACCAATCTGGTTAACTAACCAAACTGGTTAACTCGGTTGTATAAAATGACTTAACCAAAAGGTTAAATATAACCAAATTGGTTAAATTAACCAGAAATATTCAGTGCAAACATTCCCATCATGCAAAATTCTTTCAATTACTTTTTTTCATATTCTTTCCCGCCATTTATCTAATTGGGTAGAAATTGCAAGTTAAAATTTATCCTTGTAGCATTTTCAATATGTTGTTGATTAGCATGATCACAAATTGTTTGCACCTCGAATTTGTTTTGTAAAGCTAGACCTACCGGTTAAATCAAAATTAGGTTAATTATTATGTTAGTTACCGACCATAAGAATGCTGTGACGATATAAATCGTTTTGTTTTTACTTTCTTTCAGTCAATTCAGGTAGATTTTTAAAAACGCCTCTATATTTTATTTTTAGACTTGCTCTTTATGACGTCACTTGTACTGTTAATGACGTCATCAATGTCAAGTTTACTATTGCATTTATAATTGATAAACAATGACGTATGGGCCCACGGGCAATACACTTTTATTTCCCGATTTCGATATTTTTAATGAGGCCACAATAAAAATTGTATAAAGCCGGATGTATTTGCAGAACTTTCTCGCCCGATAAACTCCATCAACGTATGGACCTAGTATAATCGTATATATCTTGACCAATGTCGTATGGTCTTTGATTTATAGCTTTATGAATTAATATGAAGTATGTAACTGTATACGGAAGCTTTTTTTCATTAACATTTTTTTCTGTTCCTTGGCTCCTCATCGGAAGTATTGTTGCCTCATGATTATTTTGCGGTCGCAACCTAATGTTTTATTCCTGAAAAATCCTTTTCAGTCGCGAGACCAAGAATCTTGATCACATTTAAAAAAGAAAAGGTTCTCTTTGGACGCAGCTATAGTCATGCGCGGATCCAGCGCATTTTCCCCGAACTGAATTAAAACTGATATCTCTGTCGAAAAATAGGCCTATCGTTGATTGATGATCACAACATTGTAAATAAAGCTTGTTCAAGCTGTGGTTACGATGTTCTGATCATTCACCAACATTGAAATGATAAACATTTCTAGGGAAGCTTTTTCTCCACCCCCCCTGGCACCAGGCATATCATATGGTGATACATCTTCTACATCACACTAAATTTGTTCTGATTACGCCCATGGAAGACATACGCTGAATTCAGTAAATGCGATATATTAAAAACATCCAAGTTTTTTCATGACTACTCCAACGTAATCAGGGTCTTTTTTCGAAACAGACAAGTTTGAATAAATGTGAACCCTTTGGGTTTTAAGGATTTCCTGATTCCTTGTCAATTGCCCACCATCGTACAATACAAATCATTAACTCCAAAGGTTCTCTTTACTAAATATTTGTTCTAGATTACGAGGATGGTCCCTTTTTGTGTGACGAGTTGATATTTTCCAGAGCTGGGACAAATAAAACTTTTTTTTCAAATATGACTGGCTACAAAACATCGTAACTGCAATTGAATAAAGTTGTAGTTATGTCTTTTTGAGAATGACGATGACTTATTTTACGTAGAAAACCCAACCATAGGCCAATACAATTTTAGTGAACAACAAAGAAGGGACACCAAATGCACATTCCGGGAAAGTAAGGTCCTATTGGTTTGAGAGTTTACCCACGGACGGACGCATGACCGACACAATGCCATGACAAAAGCTGCTGGCCAGTCTTCTCCAGTTGTGCTATAGGTTGGTTAATTTGTTTGTTTGAATAGGAATTTACACTACCATTCACAATCGGGCAGTTATATCGAGGCGGCTTAAGCACCTAACAAGGGATTCCTGGTATTTCTCACACTTATACTACCATATCCCTTTCTAGCCTCTAGCGGCTACCACACATAGGTCAACGATTTAAACCCTGTTGGTGCGAGATGAGTAGTCGGAAAATTACCGGTGCCGGGGATCGAACAAGGGACCTTTAGATTGACGCTACGACACGCTTTCAACTGCGCTATGACGGCTGCTCTAAAGGTTGGTTAAACTAAATACATGTATTTCACAAAGCGGACTAAAACTCTGACTGGCGATTTGTGGCAGTATAGCAAACGGGTTTAGGACAAAGTTCAATTGTGATCTTGACCTTTGACCATCGTGAGCCAAAAACATAAGGGTACCTTCTTATGTAATTGGCAACAATTGTATGAAGTTACATAATTATAGGTATCTTCGTTCATGAGTTAGAGTCCGTGAACGAAAAAGGTCAACGGACGAGCGGATGGACAGATAGACAAAGTGAAACTAATATACCGCCCATGTAAAGTGTAGATGATGGTTTAATTATATTCAGTAATTTGGGGGATGTTTGAAGACGGGCAAAAGGTATGTTACAATACCTTCCTGGAAGTTCCAACTCGGCTGATATCACCACTTCAATTCAAAACCAACCCTTAACTCACAGGCTCTCTTTTTGAAATGGGTTGTCCCAGAGACTTTTTAAAAGAGTTCCCACAGATTACTCTTCAGTGAAAACAAGATGTATTTGTGAAACATGAATGCCCCCCTCCGATGTTTTTTTTTTAAACGTCGATGATGACAGATGACCTTGGCCTTGTCACATGTCCTTGACCTTGGTATCTGTAGATGCGCACCATCGAGATCTATCATTTTACCAAATATGAGCAATGTATCTTAAATAGCCTTGAAGTTATTGGCAAAGTTAAGTTTTTGAGTATTTTCCTTGCAAGATCTTTGCTGGTGACCATTATCTCAATGCTCTGTTTTAAACTAGATGTACCTTTTCATCTGGATCCATTGTTATCAATAAGAAACAACTAAAATAATGTTAACCAGATCTAATCAACTTATAGATTATCAGAATACAAGACTAGAAAGCCATGAATGGCTTGAGTCGCTCCACAGGCTTGAAATTCTTGTAATAGCAAATCTAAGTTTTGACTAGATTTTTTAGATATTTTGGGTTCTACTGCTGTTGAAATGATTTTCAAAGTTTCCACTATTATAACATATAGAGAAATGACCTCCGCCATTATAAGACATATTTTTCATCTAATGACAATAATTATTGGCTGCATGATAATGGATCACCCAAGGATTATACTAATGAAGTTTGATTGATATCCATCAATTACATTCTGAGGAAATGATTTTCAACGTTTCCACTATACAACATATAGAGAAATGACCTCCGCCCATAAAAAAACATATTTTTCATCCGATCACAATTACTTTTAGTAGACTGATAAAGGGTCACCCAAGGATCATTCTTGTAATATTTGGTTGATATCTATCAGTTAGTTTCTGAGAAAATGATTTTCATAGTTTCCACTATGTAACATATAGAGAAATGACCTCCGCCAATAAAATGCATACTTTCCATTCGATCACAATAATTTTTGGTAGACTGATATAGGGTTACCAAAGGATCATTCATGTAAAATTTGGTTGATATCTATCAGTTAGTTTCTGAGAAAATGATTTTCAAAGTTTCCACTATATAACATATAGAGAAATGACCTCCGCCCATAAAATAAATATTTTTCATCCAATCACAATAATTTTTGGTAGACTGTTAAAGGGTCACCCAAGGATCATTCATGTAAAATTTGGTTGATATGTATCAGTTAGTTTCTGAGAAAATGATTTTCAAAGTTTCCACTATATAACATATAGAGAAATGACCTCCGCCCATAAAATACATATTTTTCATCCAATCACAATAATTTTTTGTAGACTGATAAGGGGTCACCAAAGGATCACTCATGTAAAATTTAATTAGTATCCATCAATTAGAACCTGAGAAATGTCACTTTTTACCATATTTGGAAATTAGCCAGCCCATTAAATCCATGTTTTTCATTGGATCAAAATTTCTTGAACAACTTTGAAAGAGGGTCACCCAAGGATCATTCCTGTGAAGTTTGGTTGAAATCCATCCAGTAGTTTCTGAGGAGAAGATTTTTAAAGAAAAAGTTTACGACCGGACGCACGGACGCACGGACGGACGGACGGACGCACGACGGACACAACGCCATGACAATAGCCCCAGTGGCTTTCAGCCAGTGGAGCTAAAAACAGCTTGTCATAAACTGTTTTGCAGATTAAATATACATCAAGACAGATAAAATTGAATCATGCTGCACACATACCAAGCTATAAAATACATGTAGTTCAACTATCTATTCCAGTCAAAAATGAATAATAAAAATACATATAATAGTTTTCATATCAGTCACAATTAAATTGAGATAGGACAATAAAATCTTATTGAATGCTACTGATTAGAGGACTTACACAAGTTGGGGTTTTTTTCTTTGTGTGTGTACTTTAAAAAGATGCTACTCATATGAAGACATACTGCTGATGCTGCTGATTTAAAAAAAGTTAAGAAAAACAAGAGGGCCATAGTGGCCCTAAATCGCTCACCTGAATGAACTTTCTAAAATTTTCAAAAGCAGGTTTAGAAAGAGTATGATGATTAAATGTCACTTAGCTAAATAATGCTGTTGCTTCAATAAACATTGAGAATCCTTTTTTACAATTTTCAGGTTAACTAACAAGTTTTTTCTATGATTTGACCCCGTGTCCTAGTTTTTGGTCCCAGTTGACCCAATTTCAAAGTCATCCAAAGTTGCATCAATTCAATCAATTTTGCCGAATTTCAAGATGCTCTGGCAAAAAATGTGGCCTCTAGCGTGAATACAAGATTTTTCTAAGATTTGACCCAGTGATCTAGTATTTGACCCCAGTTGACTCAATTTCTAACTTATCCAAGATTTCAACAAGACAATCATTCTGACCAAGTTTCAGGTTGATCAGGCAAAAAATGTGGCCTCTAGAGTGCATACAAGGTTGTTCTAAGATTTAACCCCGTGTTCTAGTTATTGACCCAAGTTAACCCAATTTTGAACATGTCCGAGATTTCATCATGACAATCATTCTGACCAAATTTCAGGTTGATCGTGCCAAAAATGTGGCCTCTACAAGGTTTTGCTACTATTTGACCCCATGACCTAGTCTGTGACCCCAGTTGACCAAATTTTGAACTTGTTCAAGATTTTATTTAGACAAATATTCTGATCAAATTTCAGGTTGATTGGGCAAAAAATGTGGCCTCTAGAGTGCATACAAGGTTTTTCTAAGATTTGACCCCGTGACCTAGTTGTTGACCCCAGTTGACCCAATTTCAAACTCGTCCAAGATTTTATCAAGACAATCATTCTGACCAAATTTCAGGTTGATCGGGCCAAAAATGTGGCCTCTAGAGTGCATACAAGGTTTTCTAAGATTTGACCCAGTGACCTAGTTTTTGACCCCAGTTGACCCAATTTTGAACTCATCCGAGATTTCATTAAGACAATTATTCTGACCAAGTTTCAGATTTATTGGGCAAAAAATGTGGCCTCTAGAGTGCATACAAGGTTTTCTAAGATTTGACCCTGTGACCTAGCTTTTGACCCCACTTGACCCAATTTCGAACTTGTGTGAGATTTTATCAAGACAATCATTCTGACCAAATTTCAGGTTGATTGGGCCAAAAATGTGGCCTCTAGAGTGCATACAAGGTTTTTCTAAGATTTGACCCAGTGACCTAGTTTTTGACCCCAGTTTACCCAATTTCAAACTCGTCCAAGATTTAATCAAGACAATCATTCTGACCAAATTTCAGGTTGATTGGGCAAAAAATGTGGCCTCTGGAGTGCATACAAGGTTTTTCTAAGATTTGACCCCATGACCTAGTTTTTGACCCCAGTTGACCCAATTTAGAACTCGTCTGAGATTTTATCGAGACAATCATTCTGACCAAATTTCAGGTTGATTGGGCCAAAAATGTGGCCTCTAGAGTGCATACAAGGTTTTTCTAAGATTTGACCCCGTGACCTAGTTTTTGACCCCAGTTGACCCAATTTTGAACTTGTCCGAGATTTTAGCAAGACAATCATTCTGACCAAATTTCAGGTTGATCGGGCCAAAAATGTGGCCTCTAGAGTGCATACAAGGCAAATGTTGACGACGCACGAAGCACGACGCACGACGGACATCCACCTAACCACAATAGTTCACCTTGAGCACTTTGTGCTCAGGTGAGCTAAAAATCAAGAGAAATAACTTCACATGAGCAAACAAGAGATATCCCTTTTACAAACTTTGCTTCTTCTCAATGGCCCAAATGCATAACAAAAGGTTAATTTTTCCCATGTATTAAGGCTAAAAAACTCCTTGGTTCAGTATTTAAGAGTGTTTGCAAGCATTAGTAATGACACGCTGCTTCATAAATGCACTCAAGTGTAAAGCAGGATGGAAAATTTAAATGTTAGAAAACGCTTTGCATATTGAACATATGGTTACGTTTAGGCTCGGCAGGGTTAAATAACTTTTTGTTACACAATCATGCCACGAAACCTATAATCAAAGCAAAAAAGACATTTCTCTGAGCATCTTTTGAGAGGGTAAAATATTTTACCTTGATCTTCTACATATAAATTTTACCCTTTTATGAATTGTACTTCTAAATAATTAGCTCTATTCATCCATTTTGTTTGAAATTCATAGCCGCCACTCTTAACCATAGATAACCATAAACATTATTTCAGACTAAAAATTAAGATTGAATCATTGGGTAAACTATGGTAAAGGGATAAATATTTAACCCTGACCATCAGTTTATGCTCCTTTCAAGTTTCCAGATATTTGTTGGGTTCAGGCTTTTAGACCTTGAGAATGAAAATCTAGTGGGCTCACTTGATCAATTCAAAAGCTCTAAATGTAATTGTTATAAAGATACTATCACTTTAATATACACATCTAATACATAACTACAGTAAACCGGATAGGGAAAATGAAAGGAAAGCTTTCTTAAACTAATATGTAATACATGTAGTCAATAATTACATTTTTGTATAAGTCTTCTAAAATAATCTAAGTTTTAGTATTGTGTAGTATACAGAAAAAAATCTAATTTTCTGATTGAGTGATATTTATAATTCAAAATTCCATGTATATTTGCACTTAAAGTAGTTCTGTTGATAAGAAAAATTCTGTGTCAAAAAAGAAATGAAGAAAATATTTCTTTGATTGGAGGAATGGAACAAAATCTACCAATGTACTCATGTATTCTTACTGTATACAACATAATTCTGTTTTTCATATCATACCCTCCCAAAAAATAAAAACATATACCCTTCATCTGAAGAAAATAGATACATTTACCAGTATGATTCCATTGATGGCTCAATAGTAACTAGTCTACAGTTAATTACATCCTGAAATTGACACTCATTCTGATCAGAAACATTTAAAATCATTCACACAGCTCCACTCATTCAATCCAAACACTCACTCAAACCATTCAAAAATGCTCCAAAAGATCAACTACTACATTCAAAAGAAAAATCGGTATAAAAATCAACTATTTCACTGACATGATTGAATTTTGTAAGTGTATTACCCATTTGTGAAGACATAGAAATCTATTCATTGAACCTGTCTGCATATTTTATTAAAGGGAGGTAATTAATATCGCTTATTTTGCTCATCCTGAACAAAATTTGCGATATTACATTATCTCCCTTTAATTACAATCAAAACTCGATCCACACACTCATTCAATTCCATTTCAAACTCATTCCAAAATCATTCATCTTGTCAATTTCATGATGTTGTTAACCGTTAATATTTGGAATAAGCATATTAACTTGTTTCTATACTGGTTATAAACATTTTCACATTTTTGGACTTATTCAGAAGAGCCTACTCTAGAAGAGTAGTCAAAGTGGAAATAGAAAAGTGAGAAACTTGGTTTACAAACATTGTGTGAAGGGGAGAAATTCCTTTTAACATGTGATTTCTCAGTTTTATACAAATTTATCATATTCACATTTAAGGTCATTATTTAACAAAGCATTTTAACATTGACCAGTCTAAGGCAGAGTCTACATCTAATGATGGGTTAATGGCCTTTGATCATCAATCAATGCTAGTTTTGTTACACATAAGAACAATATTGTATTTAGCCTGCTATTTGGCAATTGAAAAAAAGTGTTACCTAAATTTTCATTCATAAAACTCAAACACTAAGATCTACATTTTGTTGAATTTTTTTTTACCTTTTGAGGTTGGCTAGTTTGAAACAAAAAGAGAAGTTAAATGACAAACTTTAACTTTGAACATATTTTAGTTTTTATTGATTGATGACATTTGATTGAAGTTTTTCATCTGTATTCTCCATCTTCTTCTTTCTGAGTATTTCCCCCCGCTTTGCTGTCGAGGCACTCTCTTGGAGAGATTCTGTGAAACCATCACAAAAACATCCAAACTATTCAGGGTGATTACTCTAAGTAGGAATCATGCCCCTTTCACTATCATGGACCTGCAGCCTAGTGGTGTCCCCTTGTTGTGCTTTTGTTTCATCAGTCAAAGAACCATCTTCTTTCATCTATTATCGCTTTGAACTTATTTTAATAATATATTCCTCAACCTTTTAGAGTCAGACACTTTTTTTCCATTTTCTACTTCTTTTACCTGAAAGAACAAAAACATAATAATAATTGCAAAAAGAGGAAAACATTTTTTGATACGGGTAGGACTGCCCAGACCTAAATAAGTCAATACTTTTTGTACTTTGGTTCTCTGGATATAGTTAGTCATTCTGAATGAATCATTAATTATATTTAACTTTGATCTTGTCAATTCTTTATTTTAACAAGAGTGCCATCGTCACAAAATACGCCGCCACTTTGCTGCTGTTTCACGAAAATAATTGTAGACACTACTTATTTTGACAGAACCAAATTGAAAATGACCAAGTTTCATTTAAATCAAGACAAAAAGTTTGGAGGAGTTGCCTTCACAAGGCTGCAATTTCAATAAGCCCCAGGCACTAAGTTTTAAGGGGACATAATTCAGGGAAATAAATGAGCCATAAAATCCTTGATCCATGTACATCTACAAATTATGGTGATGACATTGACCAAGTTTCATTTAAATAAAGACAAAAAGTAAGGAGGAGTTGTGTTCAAAAGGCTGCAATTTCAATAGGCCCTAGATACTAAGTTTTAAGGGGGCATAATTTAGGGTAAAATTAATGAACCATAAAATCCTTACTTCATGCTTATCTACCAATTTCGGTTATAACATCCACCAAGTTTCATTTAGATCCAGCCAGAAACTTAGGAAGAGTTGCATTCACAAGGCTGCAATTTCAATAAGCCCAAGAGACTAAATTTTAAGGGGGCATAACTGAGGCAATAAGCCCCAGAGACTAAGTTTTAAAGGGGCATAACTCAGGCAAAAATCAACAAACTGTAAAATCCTTCCTTCATGCACATGTACCAATTGAGGTGATAACATTGACCAAGTTTCAAGAAGATCCAGCTAGAAACTTAGGAGGAGTTGCGTTGACAAGAAAAGTGGACCCAGAGACTAAGTTATCAAGGGGCATAACTCAGGCAAAAATCAACGAACCGTAAAATCCTTCCTTCATGCACATCTACCAATTGAGGTGATAATATTGACCAAGTTTCAAGAAGATCCAGTTAGTAGTTTAGGAGGAGTTGCGTTGACAAGAAAAGTGGACCCAGAGACTAAGTTATCAAGGGCCATAACTCATGCAAAAATCAATGAACCGTAAAATCCTTCCTTCATGCACATCTACCAATTGAGGTGATAATATTGACCAAGTTTCAAGAAGATCCAGCCAGTAGTTTAGGAGGAGTTGCGTTGACAAGAAAAGTGGACGGACGTACGGACGGATGGACGGACGGATGGACGGACGGATGGACGGATGGACGGACGGACAGACGGAGAAGATGACGCCAATATACGTCCGCCTCCGGCGGCGTATAAAAATTCCAATACCAATAGACCTGTGCTTGATCTAACCTCATTGTCAAATATTTGCACTAGATTGACAGAAAGAGTTACAGATATTGATGTAAGTATGACTAGTTCAACTATAAGAAAACCCTCCTCACCAGCTCCAACCCTTTTACCAAGTTGATGAAAAGTTTAGAATGAAACAATTATCAGTTCGGGCCCCCATCCTATCTCTAATAAAATTTCTGTATCTCCCTATATTTACTCCGGTTTTATCAAAGGGTTCCAGCAAATTCTTCATTAAAACAATGTTTTCTAAAAATTTATGTATTAACTTTTTTATGGATAAGTTCCTTTTGATCGTGGTCAAGCAGAAGAATCCTCTTTTACTTGTCCAGGGACAAGTTTAGACAATCTTTAATTTCACACCCATGCATGCATCAGGAGTATTGACAAACATCTCATAATTCCCAAACATCTTTTTTTTAGATTTCTAGATTGTCTCCTTCAAGTTTGGTACATTCAATTTAGTTTCTTCATATTTGATAATTATTACATGATATGAAGAGAGTATCTTTTGATTTCATGGAGGTATGAGAAAAAACACACTAGCTCACTCATGAATGAATCCACCTCACATTATTTCCATTATTTGTGATTGACTTAAAAAAAAGTTTCATACCTAAATGATCTTTTTTATTTTTTTGTCACTAATTGTTTGGTTTTCTTGTTTTCTTTTTCGTTAGGGGGGGGGGGGGGGGGGGGGGAGGTTGTCATTGACAATTACATATTCTGACAGACACAAAATGGTAGATTTATTGATGGATGGTAAACAAAGATAAAAAGAAATTATGGACACTGATGGATAAATAGGTAGAATCCTTTTACAGATGAAATTGAATGGATGGATGGATGGATGGATGATGGTTATTTCAAAGTAAGCTTGTACCCCCTCCTTCAAGAAGGCTGCTGGCAAAATTGGGGGTAGAAGCTTCAATTTGGGGAGGGGGCTTTGCAAGGAAAGTCTCAGCCAGCTGCGGTAGATACAGGATTTCTGTAAAGAGGGTTCTAACACGCAAAAGGGTGGGTTCTTTTCCTAGTATTGCACAATTTTAATTACAATACTGCCATGAAAATGAAATTATTGAGCTTCAGAGGGGATTCATTTGAACCACCCCACCCCCTCCGGATATGCAGCTTGGTTTTAACATACAACCAGCACAGGACAGATGGATAGATAGATTTTAAAGTAGATGAATAAATAGTTATAAGCAAAAAAGAAAGGCTTAATAAATAAAATGATCGAATCCATTGAGGAATGAAAAATGGCGAGACAAAAAAAAGGGACAGAGCAGATAACTGGAATCGCTAAATAAGACTAAGATGTACTTACTGTGTGTAAAGGTGTATGTCATGGAATGAGTGTTGACATCGATTTGACTTCAATATGCAGTCGAGTATACACTCGATATTCCTGGGGTCGTAACTGGTCTGGTACGAACTTAAATCTGCACAGTTGTCGTTCCTTGGAATAAATTTTCACTAGGAAATGATTTCTCATCAAAATATAATGAGCTTTGCAAAGTAACACATCTGAAATCGTCATTCGTATCCGTTGAAACTATTTTTTGTGTTTGAAGCGAGGATAATCAAACATTTCCGCCATTCTTACTTTTGGTTAACTGCGCTAACCCAACTCCGGAGCTGGGTTAAATTTTAACCGGAATTTCGCCTCGGTTAAATTTAACCAAACCTTTATGCAACCGGTTTTCGACGTTTTAACCAAATTGGTTACCAAAACACCGGTTTAACCAACTGGTTAAAGTTAACCAACGTTTATACAACCGGGTGCTGGTGGCCAAACATTCATGATTTTAGCTATTTCAGATAGGTTCTATGAGCTGATCATTCATGTCAAAGATAAAGGCTGTAGGGATTCTGGTTCATCAGAAGAAGACATGTAAAGATTTCAAAATTTCCAACAAAGCACTACCCCCTCCCCCTAGATGCTCTGCACCTGGTGGCCCAATTGTCATGATTTTAAATATTTTAATCAAGGTTTATAAGCTATTTTGGAAGGGGATCACCTAGGCAACATTTCTGTTAAATTTGGTGTAAATTGGTTTAGTACTTTAGGAGAAGATATTGTTTAAAGAAATTGTTGACGACCACAGGACGCCGGACGATGACCGCCTGACGAAAGGTGATCACAATAGCTCACATGAGCACTTAGTGCTCAGATGAGCTAAAAAGGTTAAAGATTACAAAATTTTCATCAAAGTACTACCCCCTCCCCCTGGTGCTCCGCACCTGGTGGCCCTACAGATATGATTTTAGTTATTTTTATTTAGGTCTATGAGCTGATCATCCATGCCAAATTTAAAGGCTGTAGGGCTGCTTGTTCAGAAGAAGAAGAATTTTAAAGATTTTCTTAAATTTTTAACTTTGGTTGCCATAGCAACCAGAGTTTTTCACCGATTTCAATTCTTTTAGAAATTCTTAAAGGAGATCACCAAAGGAGTATTTCTGCCAAGTTTGATTAAAATTGGCCAAGTGGTTTAGGAGGAGATGTCATTAAAGAAACTGTTGATTGAAGACGGACGACGGACGACTGACGACGCACTGATGCCGGACAAAAGGTGATCACAATAGCTCACTTGAGCACGTTGTGCTCAGGTGAGCTAAAAAGATCTGACCCTAGTCAGTCTGCGCAATCTGCGCAGTCTGACTAGGATCAACACTTTACACACTACCTAGATGGTCCCTTTTCGCCTGACGGGTCACATATTCATTTTAGTTTTCCCACATTGTCAATTTTGAGAGACTGGCCACATAATATGGACATAATGGAGTAGACTAAAGCAAGATATGTTTATTGGAAAATAATGCCCCCAAAACACAATTTTATTTCTTTCTTTATTTTCTGTTGGGCGCAGCTGGGCACATAACATAAAGCATCTGTCTTTACCTTCAGCAACATCGAATCCCTGAAACTTCACAGGCTGAGCATAATTAACAAGGGCAGACAAACATGGATGAATATTGGTGGTAGCACTAATATACTTATAGGTAGACATAAGTACCATTTCTTCATCAGCAGTAAGAGTTCCCTGGAATGAGATTCAAGAATATAGATTGAGGATATTGAATGAGTGGTCAATGAATACCCAATTTATTAAACTAGTCATCTATAAACAGATAACAAGAGGCCAAAGAGGGCCTGTATCGCTCCACTGGCTTTAACATCTTTAGACTTTCATTAAATAAAGTTTACTTTAAATGAATACATTAACACTCCAAAATCTCTTTTATAATGATTAACTGGTTCTGGTCCATATTGCACCAAAATACTCAATCACAATGAACCTGCAACCCTTTACCCATCTTATTAAAACATAAGGTTCAGAAGAAGATGTCTATCAAAGATTTCGGGCTCAAAACAGGCCCTGTCCTGCCAGGCCAATATTTATGGGCCAATCAAATTTTTTTGAACAATTTAGGTAAAGAATCACCAAAGAAACAATTTGGTAAAGTTTCATTGAAATTTGCCCAGTGGTTACGTAGATGTGGTTTAAAGATTTCGGGCTCAAAATAAGCCCCTCCCTGCCACACCCATATTAATGTGCCAATAAAAAATTTTGCACACAATTTTTGAAAAGAGACACCCAAGGAACATTTTGGTAAAATTTCATTGAAATCAGCTAACTGGTTCAGGAGAAGATGTTCTTCATAGATTTCGGGCTCAAAATAGGCCCCGCCCTGCCAGGTCCATATTTATGGGCCAATCAAAATTTCTAACAATTTAAGTAACAAGAGGGCCATAGTGGCCCTTAATCGCTCACCTGAATTAACAATCTAAAATATATTCAAGGCATTTCTAAGATTTAACCTAATGACCTAGTTTTTTACCCCACTTGACCAAATTTAGAACTTGTCCAAGATTTCATTAAGATAAAAATTCTGACCAATTTTCAGGTTGTTTGGGCAAAAAATATGGCCTCTAGAGTGTCAACAAGTTTTTTTTAAGATTTGATGCCGTGACCTTGTTTTTGTCCCCTCATGACCCAGTTCGAACTTGTCCAAGATTTAATCATGACATTCATTCTGACCAATTTTCAGGGTGATTAGGCTAAAAATATGGCCTCTAGAGTGTCCACAAGGTATTTTTAAGATTTGACCCCATGACCTAGTTTTTTGACCCCATTTGATCCAAATTCGAACTTGTCCAAGATTTCATCAAGATATTTATTCTGACCAATTTTCAGGATGATTGGACTAAAAATATGGCCTCTAGAGTGTCTACAAGGTATTTCTAAGATTTGACCCCATGACCTAGTTTTTAACCCTACATGACCCAATTTCAAACTTGTCAAAGATTCCATCAAGATAATCAATCTGAACAATTTTCAGGATGATTGGGCTAAAAATATGGCCTTCAGAGTGTCCACAAGGTTTTTCTAAGATTTGACCCTGTGACCTAGTTTTTGACCCCACTTGACCCAATTTCGAACTTGTCCAAGATTTCATCAAGATAATCATTCTGACCAATTTTCAGGTTGATTGGGCTAAAAATATGGCCTCTAGAGTGTCCACAAGGTATTTCTAAGATTTGACCCTGTGACCTTGTTTTTGACCCCACTTGACCCAATTTCAAACTTGTCCAAGATTTTATCAAGATAATCATTCTGACCAATTTTCAAGTTGATTGGGCAAAAAACATTGCCTGTAGAGTGTCCACAAGATTTTTCTGAGATTTGACCCTGTGACCTAGTTTTTGACCCTACACGACCCAATTTCAAATTTGTCCAAGATTTAATCAAGATAATCATTCTGACCAATTTTCAGGATGATTGGGCTAAAAATATGGCCTCTAGAGTGTCCACAAGGTTTTTCTTAGATTTGACCCTGTGACCTAGTTTTTGACCCCACATGACCCAATTTTGAACTTGTCCAAGACTTCTTCAAGATATTCATTCTGACCCATTTTCAGGATGATTGGGCTAAAAATATGGCCTCTAGAGTGTCCTCAAGAATTTTCTAAGATTTGACCCTGTGACCTAGTTTTTGACCCCACTTGACCCAATTTCGAACTTGTCCAAGATTTCATCAAAATATTCATTCTGACCCATTTTCAGGATGATAGGGCTAAAAATATGGCCTCTAGAGTGTCCACAAGGTTTTTCTAAGATTTGACCCTGTGACCTAGTTTTTGACCCCACTTGACCCAATTTCGAACTTGTCCAAGATTTCATCAAAATATTCATTCTGACCAATTTTCAGGATGATTGGGCTAAAAATATGGCCTCTAGAGTGTCCACAAGGTTTTTCTAAGATTTGACCCTGTGACCTAGTTTTTGACCCCACTTGACCCAATTTCGAACTTGTCCAAGATTTTATCAAAATATTCATTCTGACCAATTTTCACGATGATTGGGCAAAAAATATGGCCTCTAGAGTGTCCACAAGGTAAATGTTGACGACGCACGACGCATGACGGACATCAAGTAACCCCAAAAGCTCACCTTGAGCACTTCGTGCTCAGGTGAGCTAAAAGGTCACTTAAGGAACATTCTGGTAAAGTATCATTGAAATCTGCCCAATAGTTCCGGAGGAGATATTGTTCAAAGATTTTGGGCTCAAAATAGGCCTCGCCCTGGCACACCCATATTTAACGGCCAATCAAAATTGTTTGAACAATTTAAGTAAAGGGTCACCTAAGGAACATTTTGGTAAAGTTTTATAGAAATCGTCCCAATAATTCAGGAGGAGATGTCGTTCAAAGATTTCCGGCTCAAAATAAGCCCCATCCTGCCACTCCCATATCTATGGGCCAATCAAAATTTCTTGAACAATTCAAGTAAAGGGTCACCCAAGGAACATTCTGTTAAAGTTTCATTGAAATCGGCCCAGTGGTACAGGAGGGGATATTGTTCAAAGATTTCTGGCTTAAAATAAGCCCCACCCTGCCACGCCCATATTTATGGGCCAAACAAAATTTTTTTTTCCCAAAGAGGGTCACCCAAGGACCATTTCTACCAAGTTTTGTTAAATCTGCACATTTGTTTGGGAGGAGGAGATGTTTAAAGAAAATGTTTACGCACGGACGGACACATGCACAGACACACAAAATACACTCCGCCCATGACAATAGCTCTCTGGCCTTCGGTCAGTGGAGCAAAAAACAAGATGTGTTTGTGAAATACGAATGCCCCCGTAACGGCATTTTTTTTCAAAGTTTGACCTTGACAGGTGACCTTGACCTTGTCATATGACCTTGACTTTGGTACCAGCGGATGCGGATCATTGAGATCTATCATCATGCCAAATATTAGCTTTGTATCTTGAATAGGCTTGAAGATATTGGCAAGGTTAAGTTTTCAGGTTAAGTTTTCGGACAGACGGACGGACAGACGGACACGAGTAAAACAATATGCCCCCGATCTATCAATGCAGGGGCATAACGAGGCTGTGCTGAGTTAATTAAATCGGTATTCTATGACCACTAATATGATATTCTATTTATACTTTGACCCTTATATTTGTGATAAGGAAATTATGATATTAATCAATTCAAGTTATTCTGTGAGACATATAAGGCCATTTGCCAAATGGCATCAGCAAATCCATCATGACGTCATTTTCACAGTGAAAATATAATGTTGATGGCCGTTCTCAGCTCATTTGCATAGTTAATCAAATAGTGTAAAAACATTACTTCATTATTTCACTCCCCTAATGATGGTCATATTATAAAGAATATCATAGTGTCTTAAATATCAAAGTGCTCAGGTGAGCATAATGGAAGAATAACACTTTATCAGGAAGACTTGCAAAAATCTTAAAACTTGAGAAAACTGTAGAAAAGTTTTTACTAACCTTGACCTTAATAAGGTCAACTTCAACAGAGTCTGGAGTTTTAGGCATGAGATACTCAGGATGGGCGTCTGTATCTGTACTGGCCTGAGTTGGGTCCAAATCTGGAATATAGTGAGATTTATTGTGTATCCACACTTTTTTTCTCATGTCATAAAACGGTCTATATGTTAGTAGCTCCTGTCAAAGCTAGAATCTTTTGGTTTCTGCATGAAAAGGGTTAAACAATTTACCAAGAATTCTCAAAACAGCCAAGTTAGAATAAAGCAAGAACCATCACAGCTTCACTGAACTTCTTATACCATAAACAATTTTTTAAAAGCTTTAAAAGATTGTAGACTTCTTTATGAAGTTAATGAAATTTAAAAAAAAAATCTTTATAGATAAACATTGTGTTTAATATCATTTTTTCCAGTGTTGTTATAGGATTATTTTTCTTAGAGGCATCAAAAACTTTGAATGAGTGGGAATGGGTTTAGAAATGACACTTTCAAACATGTTATATATCTAGTCCACCAGTATTCACAAGGGACAGTGAATTTCCGTCAGTAATTCCTGTTAGTTGAGCTGCTCAAGAAAACTTCCAAGAAGTGAGGTAATTGCATATGCAGATACCCTGGGTTAAGTTTTGTTGACTATAAAATGACTATGAATAATTATAAAAGATATTAATTTGTGTTCATCCAGTATACTACTTTTTTTCCAATAAATTCACAATACCAGGATATCATGTAATTAAATTACATCAAAAACTGTTTTTTACAGAATATTTCAATCCTACCAAATCAGCAAGCACTGATTGATGGCTTCGGCAAATAGAAATCTCTGGTCCAGGGGCCCGTTATACTAAACGTCTTACGAAATAAATGACCTTAAGTCAAAATAACTAATCGTACATGGTGTTTTTATTGTAGGTAGATTATGCCTTGCATTATCTCATTGGAATCGTCTTTAGAAGACGATTCTAATGAAATTATGCATTGCAGAATTCCTTATTTAGTTACCACTGTATACGCAACTTTAATTTTTGACTTACGCATAAAATGATCGTAAGATGTTTAGTAAAACCGACCCTAGGATCCTTGACAAAAGGGATATTGTATATAAGTAAAACTAAATTAACTTCTGACCTTGACAATGACCTTGAACTCCAACATACTTATAAGTATGTTTTATGAAAAAGAGAAATCATGTAAAGTTATCTAAATCATACACAATACTAGAAAGCCATGAATAGCTTGAGTCTCTCCACAGGCTTGAAATTCTTGTAATAGCAAATCAAAGTTTTGACTAGATGTTTAGATATTTTGGGTTCTACTGATGTTGAAATGATTTTCAAAGTTTCCACTATATAATATATAGAGAAATGACCTCCGCCCATAAAATGCATATATTTCATCCGATCACAAGGATCATTCCAGTGAAATTTGGTTGATAAACATCAATTAGATTCTGAGAAAATGATTTTCAAAGTTTCCACTATATAACATATACAAAAATGACCTCCACCAATAAAATACATATTTTTCATCCAATCACAATAATTTTTGGTAGACTGATAAGGGGTCACCCATAGATCATTCCAGTGAAATTTGGTTGATATCCATCCATTACATTCTAAGAAAATGAACTTATAGAAAAATGACCTCTGCCCATAAAATACATATTTTTCATCAGATCACATTTAGTTTTTTGTAGACTAATAAAGGGTTACCCAAGGATCATTCATGTAAAATTCAATTGGTATCCGTTGAGTAGAATCTGAGAAAACTCACTTTTTACCATATTTGGAAATTAGCCACGCACATGATTAAATCCATGATTTTCATTGGGTCAAAATTTCTTGAACAACTTTGAAATAGGGTCACCCAAGGATCATTCCTGTGAAGTTTGGTTGAAATTCATCAGTAGTTTCTGAGGAGAAGATTTTTAAAGAAAAAGTTTACGACCTGACACACACATGGACGGATGCATGACGGACACAACACCATGACAATAGCCCCAGTGGCCTTCAGCCAGCGGAGCTAAAAACCTAAGGCATTATGTCCAGACCAGGGGTGTGGAAATACGAGTTTTCTCCACTTGTCCCTGGACAAGTAAAAGCGGATTTTCGACTCGTCCAGGATCAAAATGAACTTGTCCGCTAAAGAGTAAATAGAAAAATTCGAGAAAAACATTGCCTTTTGATGAAGAAAATGCTGGTATCCAGCATTTTCTTCATTAAAAACAATGTTTTTTACTCTATGATATGAACATTAGGATGATTTCTCTCTTAATTCTTTTAAGTAACATTCCAAAATTTGCCCTGGTATTTACTTGCCCTTGGACAAGTGGCTTAGAAAAATTTACTTGTCCTCAAGTACAAAAGCCCGAGTTGGACAAGTTGGGCATGGGAATTCCACACCCCTGCAGACCATCCCAATTTCATTTTCAGCATAAGTTTGGCCTGATCTAAAGACTGAAGATTTTGCTTCAAACATTGATATAGGAGTATGGCTCCAGAATATCTTTGACAGACTGATAGACAATATGTATAGTTAGACAATACAGTACCAGGTAAAAGCTAGCCAGCTACATCTCAATTTAAAAGCCACTTAAGGATACAGCGCAAAACTATTGTACATGCTTATTTAAATTGCTTGATTCATATATCTATCTATAGTCGGATATAGTGAGGTGACATGTTCATTAGAGCAAGATTCTTGATATTCTGATAAAGCCATCATGACGTCATTGAAAGTTATTGCAGAATGTTTTTAATCTAAGGGTTCTAAAAAAGTGTTTTAATCAATCTAAAATAGAACTAGAAAGCCATGAATGGCTTGAGTCGCTCCACAGGCTTGAAATTCTTGTAATAGCAAATCTAAGGTTTGACTAGATTTTGAGATATTTGGGGTTTTACTGATGTTGAAATGATTTTCAAATTTTCCACTTTATAACATAAAGAGAAATGACCTCTGCCCATAAAATACATATTTTTCATCCGATCACAATAATTTTCGGTAGACTGATAAAGGGTCACTCAAGGATCATTCCAGTGAAAATTGGTTGATATCCATCAATTACATTCTGAGAAAATGATTTTTAAAGTCTCCACTATATATTATATAGAGAAATGACCTCCGCCCATAAAATCCATATTTATCATCCGATCACAATAATTTTTGGTAGACTGATAAAGGTTCACTCAAGAATCATTTTAATGAAATTTGGTTGATATCCATCACTAATATTCTGAGAAAATGATTTTCAAATTTTCCACTATATAACATATAGAGAAATGACCTCCGCCCATAAAATACATATTTTTCATCCAATCACAATAATTTTTGGTAGACTGATAAAGGTTCACTAAAGGATCATTCCAGTGAAATTTGGTTGATATCCATCAGTTAGAATCTGAGAAAATGATTTTCAAAGTTTCCACTATATAACATATAGAGAAATGACCTCCGCCCATAAAATCCATATTTATCATCCGATCACAATAATTTTTGGTAGACTGATAAAGGGTCATCCAAGGATCATCCATGTAAAATTTAATTGGAATCCATCAATTAGAATCTGAGAAAACTGACTTTTTACCATATTTGGAAATTAGCCACGCCCATTAAATCCATGTTTTTCATTGGATCAAAATATCTTGAACAACTTTGAAAGAGGGTCACCCAAGGATCATTCCTGTGAAGTTTGGTTGAAATTCATCCAGTAGTTTCTGAGGAGAAGATTTTTAAAGAAAAAGTTTACGACCGGACGGACGGACGGACACACGCACGGACGGACGGACGCACGACGGACACAACGCCATGACAATAGCCCCAGTGGCTTTCAGCCAGTGGAGCTAAAAATTAATAAGCTCGCAAATGCCCACTTAAAAAAAGCATTTTCATTCTAGTCTAGGTTAAGATCAGCTAAATATCTCGAACAAGATCACATAGTAGAATCTATATTTACTAATCTTAAAAGTGAAAATTTATGAAGTTATTACGATATATTTCAAACACTCTCACACAGTGCATGTCATGCAATGTACACATTTTAGACCCAAACCATGATGGAGATTCTTGTGACACAACAATTTCAGAAAATTAATATGTAACTAATTTGAATTCTGTTTGAAGTGAAGAAGATGGAAAAATGTCAGGAATTTGATTGATGTTTCAGAAATTTTAAAAATCTGCTGAAAAAAAAAGTTATCGACACCCAATTAAAAGTTTACTTGGTTGTCAATAACTTTTTTATCAGCAGATTTTAAAGATCTTACTATTTCATCAATTTCCTTGTGTTTTCCCCCCCCCCCCCCCTTCTCTGCTTTACACCTCATTGAAATTGGTGTTAAAACTAAGAAAGATGCAAAGGACGCTTTATGCCCAAACTTTGTGTTCAATAGGAATAAGCTGTGAACAGATCAAGGAATAACATAAAAGCACGCTTATTTTTGAATCTGCTTCACATATTCATACAGTGTGATTAGGTTTTTAGTTTCATACTTCCATGAAATCATCAAATACTCTCTTCATCTCTTAAATACAAACAAAATATTAAATCAACTATACATGGCTTGCGTCAGGAAGTCTCAAAAACAAAATCAGGCTGATGACACCGCTTGTTCAAACAGATAAAAATACCTCAGAAAGAATTTAGCAAATACTTTTAAGGTATAACCAATTAACAGAAATTGGCAGATACTTTTAAAGTACAACCAATTAACAGAAATTCTCATAAAATTTTTAAAAATCCTTGATATAAATAACTGTGGAAGAAGCTGCTTAAATGTAAAAGTATGAGTAATAATGAGTGCAATACAAACTGGACATTTTTCAACAACTCATTTTATACTAGTGTGATATTTGGTTTAAGCATAGGGTTTCTTATTCAACAATCAAAAAGAAATTTAAAAATTACCCTTTTTTTTACATTTAAGCCAATCTGATTTAAGTTTTCCCAACAACAATGTCAAAGAATGCAGACTGTGTGGGCTAAGACCAAGACTGCACATCTGTGCAGTCTGGTCCTAGTCTATACTGTCTGCAAAGCCTTGGGTACAACAGGAAATTTCTCTAAACAAATAACCAAGATATGAATGTGCCAACAGGGTTAACAACACTGTGGATAAGCTTTTGCTTCTATTCTTGTAGCCTCTTTTTCATGGATATTTAACACTCAAATTCAAATCACATACAACAATCAACCTTTGGTGCATTCCAGTACATACAAAACATTGCAAGGTTGGGCCTAAATAACAGAGACATAAATATAAGCTTGCAAAGAACAATGGGACTGTTTGAATAAGATAAATAAAATGTTTTCAAAACGGATTTTTCTCTTTAAAAAAAGCCAAAAAGTTTTTCATTTTTGGCCGCTATCAAATATTACTTAATCTGTCTTAAAGGGTGCACAACAAAGAAATTAGTAGTGGTAAATATGATTTTAAGTACAAATACATTTATTTATTTCTTAACCCTTGTCATACTGAACCCAGAATATTCCTACTTTGGCAGGAGCTATAGACAAACATCAGCCTGCACCTATGTGCAGTCTGATGTTAGTCTACACCACCTGTTTCTCACTTTCAAACCAGATTTGTCAATAGATTTCGTTTTTCAAATAAGAATTGACATACGGGGGTACTTTCAGGGATTTTTGCCCTATGATTGTGACGAAAAGTTTTAGCCAAAATTTATTCAATATAACAAGGGTTAAAACACATTTTTAAGTAGTCATTAGAGAAGCTTGCTTGTTTTTAAGATAGATTTAAAAAATGTTGCAGTTATGAAATGACAGCTAATGCACCTATCCATTGTTATGCCATTAAGATATGTCTCTTTTATTTAGACAGGTAAATATTAAGTAAGGGTGAATGGAAGCAGCATTCAATGAGGCACAATTACAATGATAGGAAGTAATTAAGTACCCCTGTTACATTCAACTTTGCTAGGCTGTATTTCTTCAATGGGTGATTCTGAACTCGAGCTACTGGAGTCATCTGGAGATATACAACATGTTCTCTTACCCTTTCTTGAATTAAAACAGAAAACTGTAATCCACTCATACAAATGATAATTGATAATAAGAAGGCCTAGGTGACCCTAAACTGCTCACATCAATTTATAGTCTCAGTACTGGAAAGAATATGAAATCAAACCTAAATCTGTACACCAACAGTAAACATGATGGGTTACCTAATATTGATTAACCCTTTACTGTTTAATCCCTGCTTTTTACGTGCCTGTGTTTTTATGATTGAGAAAACATTGTGAAAAAAGAAGAAATTGCTTCTGACAAGCAATTTCTTCTTTTTCCACACTATTTTCTTCCCTACAGAATGTTTATTTTTCAAATTAAATCCACTTTAAATTTTCCTCTGCAAAACCTTTTGATTTGGACAGGTCCAAAATTTTGTAAAACAGGAAAGGGTTAATTCTCTACTAATGTGCCTATCATTTCAAGAAGACTTGCAGCCAAAACATGTCAAGGACAAAGATATTGTATAAACGTTTAACAAAGAAACTTTTATAAAGGCTGCTTGTCCCATATTTTCTGACAGAATAATCATATCTGAATGCAAGCTGAAAAGTTTCATAAAAATTGGGCTGAAATTATGGCCCATGGAGTTTCTAAATGGAAAGTTAAACATTTTGACCAAATTTTATTAAGATTGGGCCAATTCATGTGGTCCCTAGAGTGTCAACAAGGAAATTGACTTTAAGAGGTTTCTTTCCTGTTTTTTTTTTTTTTTTTTTCAATGGAAAATTCACATTTTCAAAGGGATTTATTATTGGGGCCATACATACTTTTTTACCAAATCCATGAAAATCATCAAAAAATCATGAAAACTCCTAGAAATTATCACTTGAAATATTGATGCTTCATTCAACATACAATGGACAAATGACAGCAGACATTCAAAGATCACATAAGCACACCGTGAGCACATGCTCAGGTGAGCTAACAATAAGTAAAGATATATAAAATGTATTGAAAATATTTTTCTATTTGGCCAGAAACAAATAACTCAAAACAACCATTTTTCTTTTTTCCTTCATATTTTCAGTTTGACAAGGTATAAAATGTCTCTTAATCATAGAGTAATCTCCAACTACCCAGTCTATAAACCTATGACCAAAAATAAACCTAGTACTTGTTTGACCTTGAAATTAAACTCCATCAATGTCAGAAGCAAATGTTACATTTTGTTGATAAATAGAAAAGTAAACAGAGAGATAGAGAGCAGAAGCCAGAATATAATAGTACATTTTATGTTTGAATGTTTTGGTAAACAAATAGCATAGGAAAAAGTATTAAGGATCCCATCAACTATCAATACCATTGGCAAGATATTGACCAATCCTCAATCTATAAATTGAACTGACGATATTCTTTTTATGTTGGCAACATCAAGTTTCAATATCATTATTGACCCTTGTCATGCTTATCCCAGAATATTCCTGTTTTGAAAGGAGGTATAGACAAAGATCAGCCTGTACCTATGTGCAGGCTGATCTTAGTCAACACCAGCTGCCTGTCCCCTTTAAAGGCAGAGTTGTTAATGAATTTAATCTTCAAAAAGAAAGATTATGTACACCCTTGGATTCTAGGGCTTTCAGTACTTTGATATGAGTGCAATTCTGAAAGAGGATTTTAATTCAGAATGACAAGGGTTAAGAAAGCCCTGCAGGAGGGTGCCTACGCTTGGTTGTTTGGTACTGAATAGTGGATTGACATTTGGATTTGTTTGTTTGAATGGGTTTAACGCCGCTTTCAACAATCTCGCAGTTATATCGCAGCAGCCGGAGCACCTATCAATGGATTCCTGGTATTTCTTTCACCTATACTCCCATTACACCCTTTCCTAGCCTCCAACTGCTATTTCACATAGGCTTACGATTATCTACCCATTGGTGAAAGACAAATGTTGGAAAGGATATTTGCCGCCACCAGGGATCGAACCCACGACTTCCAGATTGGAAGTCTTATGGTGTTAATTTGGATAGTGGATTGTAAATCCAAGTTGCAAAATGGGCATAATTTACACAAAATGCATCTAGATTTATCCCTCTTGATAGTAGGGCTGCTCTTTTTATTGTGAGCATGTGTGCAAAGTTTTAAGTTAATACCTTTGAAAATTCCAGAGATGCCACACGTTTGTGCATGACCATGACACAAAGGTTATATCGATCAGATGTTCAGATAGTAGTGGATAAAGCCATTCTAAAATTATTATTTTCCATTGAAACCCAATGCTGTGGGTACTCATTTGATGCGTCTCCGTGAGACCTTTTAAATGTGTATCAACAAAATAGGGTTCATGTTAGAATTAAAGAAATAATTAATGATGAAAACCAAAATACCCCCTCTGTCTTTGGGGAACAAAACCTCTAGATTGACAATAAGACACGCTACTAACTGCGTTATGACTGCAAAAACCTTGGATTATCTTGGAAAACAGCTGACCTATTAACATTGATAGCTTATGAGCTCCTTTCTTTTGGAAAGAAATCAAGCAAAAGCATTCACCCTTACTATCTTTCATTCAAAACACAACTAAATCGACCAACTTTGGCAAAGTTTCAAATGCTCACAAAACAAATCAAACTCTGTCATGCAAGCCAGGAAAAAAGCATTCAAAAGGCTAGCTGTGCTAAGATCAGAGTATCTGACAAAGGGGATAAATACAAGTCAACCTCATCAAGATGTTCACTGAATTTTCCTACTGAATACATAGCTTTGGCAGACAGTACAGACAAAGATCAGCCTGCACAGACATGCAGTCTGGTTTTAACCTACACTTTCTGCCTTCTAGTTAGTTATTGTAGGTAAAATTTAAGCCAGATTAGTTCAAATATTCAAAAAGTTAGCCATTTGTTTGAAATTAACATTTAAATTTGGCAAGACTGAAATATTTCTAAAATACTGCACAAAACCATCTGTTGTGGGTATGCATTGTAATAATCTTGGAACAAATATGTACCAACAACACAGGGTTTATTGCAAATTTAAATGAATTATAATGATATCATCCCCTCTTATCTTCAACTCTGTAAGAGTAAAACTTTCTCACAAAACCAGAAGAAAAAGGAAAATGGATAGAAAGAAAATTAATTTCTATTTTAGGAAAATAAATGATAAAAAAATCATTAGGCAGAAAAATCATTCTAAACATAATTATATATACGTAATTTTTCCAAAAAAGGAAGATAGATGATTGTCACAGGAAATCAAATTGTATGTAACTTTGTCATTAAACCATCATATTAAATTGTTTAATTCATTAAGAAATGTTCAAAATAGAAATTGAAACTCTTAAAACCATCATGATTTTTTTTTTGCTATCAGCAGATCAAATCTTCTTACAAAAGGTAAAATATATAATTTGTCACTTACACTTATCATGACCAAATAATCATCATAAAAAGTGTCAAAATAATGATCCTGCCCTGTCTTCAGAATGACAAAACAGTGCAAACTTTTTGCTCATTATACCCAGCTTTGCACATGCAAAGTGGGGTATAACTTGCAGACAGTTTGCACGATTTTAACTTCCTGAACAAAGAGCAATTCAGACTGTGTAGACTGACCAGACTTAACAAGGTCAAAACTTTTGGCTCTTTGTAGATTTTTGTCATAAAAAAAACATAACTTTCAGACAATAGGCAGCGCCCATCAATTTTTTTGTAAACAATTAAGCCATTGACTAGAACCTTGACATAAAGAATGTCTGTTTTTTTACTTGTTTATCCTTTTTATTTTATTCTATTTTTTTATCTTATTATCTCTTTCCTGATTACTATCAGTAAATGACTACACTATGACCTTATAACTTCCCCCAATTTTTTTTTTATACAGTTTCCATGGAAACCATTTTGGGGTCACATATTTGCAAAAAGTTCTCAATATTACCATTTAATGGTCCAGCCTCTCCATCTATGGCCTCTGCCACAGTTTCTGGATCTTCACCAGGCTCATCATTAATTGCATCCAAACCTTTCAAGAATAACTCCATCTGTCCTGTAAAATACAACAGCTTTCTTTAATCTTTTTCAAATATGTGACGCGTCACGCGAAAAAGGGACCATCTGGGTAGTGTGTAAAGCATCGGCACTAATCAGACTGCGCGAACTGCGCAGACTGACTAGGGTCGAAACTTTTTGTACTGTGCTTATTTTCTGAATCTAGAATGGCCAATCTACCTTCAAGTGAAAGAATGTTTGAAATGCGACCTCTGGTTGACCTATGCTGGATCAAATCTCTTATCCAATAACTCATTTTACAGAATTCTCCCTTTTCGCGTGACACGTCACATATCTATAGATCTAAGAGGTCCCGACATTGCTCATTGAGTTTAGAATTGAGTTTAGAACATGATATCAGAGTCTAAAAAAAAGACTGCCTGAAATCATTTAATGGTACCAGGCTAGCGAGATAAGGTCAATACATACCTCATTGCATTTGATTTGATTTGAAATGGGGTTTTACGTCACTTTCAACAATCTCTCAGTTATATTGTGACGACTGGAGCACCTAACGATGGATTCCTGTTATTTCCCACACCAGTACTACCACAACATCCCTTTCCTAGCCTCCAGTTGCTGTTCCACATAGGTTTACAATTATCTGACCATTGGTGGAAGACAAATGTAGGAAAGGATAAGTGCCGCGGCCGGGATCGAACCCATGCGAACCTCATTGCATGATAAAAATTAACATTACTTACTTTTTTCTTCTTCAGCTTTTAGTCGTTTGTTCTTGATGAGTATTTTTCTCTTCAATAAATTAGGGGGTGGAAGCAGGGCCCCGGGGTCAAGCTGAAAGAATAATAAGCCAATGCATTATCAGGGGTTGACACTAACTCCTGAGATTAAGGAGTCGATTGGACTCCTAACACATGAAATCAAGGAGTCCAAGCTCAAAGTAAGGAGCCCAAATTTTCATAATGGGAGAACATAGTGGAAAATTAGAAATTGCTTTTTATAAGCAATTTCTTCTTTACCTCAATGTTCCACCAAAGAAGAGATATTTTTCCTCAAAAGAATACAGGATGCAAATACAGGATGCAAGCGAATGTTTTCTCCAACAACTTCTGCGCATTTGTATTTCAAAATATTTCCTTTCAACCCTTAGAGTCCAGCGGACTCCTTACTTGCAAATCAAAGGAGTCAAACTGGTAAACAAGGAGTCTCAGACTCCCAGACCCCCCTTAGTGTCGAAGCCTGATTATATATCCAATGATTCTATTCATCTGCATCAATTAGGCAGCAGAAAGAAGACACAGTTCAATGGCTCAGTCTAAAAGAATTGTTACTGTCTATCAATATGTGGACAGTTACCGTTGTTTTGCGCTGAGCCATTGAGTTGTGAAAAAAGATTAAGCTTATCAAGGGTTCAGTGCAAGACTGTACTAAGAGTGCATATATCATTTAGTCATTAAGGCAGTCAACAAAGAAATGAAAATGGCCAAGCATTTACAGAAACTAGTTCACCAATGCATGTACAATAGATGGAAAATAAAATATAAACTTTTTTATCAAGTTTATGGCTTCTTTTCAATCTTAATGCAATTATATCCTGGTGGCTGGTACACTTCTAACACTAGAACAACCAAAACATTTCATACAAGCCACCAGTTGCTCATCCCACTTAGGCAAACTTCTTACCGTACATTAATTTGTGAGAGACAAAAGGCTAATGTATTGTCATAATGTCCTTTGTCAAATGTCGGAACAAAGTTGGCTTAATCAGGGTTTCAAACTAGCAACCATGGGGTTAAAAGACCAAACTTTTACTGTTGAGCTAGATAAAAACACTGATATACCTGACCAACTACTTAATAAGAGAGTGCCAATGTATTTGTGGTCCAGTTACTTTCCATGATATTCAAATATTTTCATTCACAACTGCTTGTTTAGGGTTCAACTTCTATTATTCAAATGACCTATTCGTTTACTCAAAAAGTATTCTCAAAATCATCCACTTTATCCATTTGCCAATGTTCTTTACTGTTTATGAGCCTGAGTGTGACATTTCCATCAATTTCCCATATGCACCAAGCAAAGTCCCTGGCCAGGCTGTGCAACCACATATTCTGGCCTGAGTCTTCACTGTGCACCCTGTAAATAGACAAGGTCTCAGCCCTTCTACAGGCAGTCAGTGAAGTCACTCATAACATTGTGTTGATGTTTGCGCTGCCAGAGTTACAGATAAAGGGGGCATTTTGGACTTTGGATCAAAATAAACCCAATGTTGTTGGTACTCATTGGAATCGTCTCGTCGAGACAAGATTTTAGACTAGTCTTACCCCTTCTTATCTGCACATGTGGCTGCATTATGTTTGTCCATCATGTGCACTTGAAATTGTTGGAAATGTCTGGCACATATGTTGTAAAGTAAACTTACAGGGTAATCCGGAAGAGGTTGCTTCAACAGTAAATCACCAAGGATCTCCTCACAATACCTGGACATTTTATATTGCTGATGTTTGCTGTAATCAATACATGTAACAATTATATCAATCGAACAAGGTGGCAAATTGTCAAAAGATACAACCATTAAACTGCTGGGTTTCCAAATATGAACAAGAGGACCATGATAGTCCTATATTGCTCACCTGAGTAAGTCAACTCATAACTTGTTATAAATACCAGAAATTGTCTGATGTACATTTAGGGTGCATTTAAAAGGAACAGACTTTAATTTCCTCCTACTTCAATTTGGTTTTCTTTTAAATGCAAACAAAGTTATTGATGGAATTGAATTCAAGTTTAGAAGACCTAAATCTTAAGAATATCCCTGCCATGTTTAAGATATGCCAAATAGTTAAGGTGAAGATTAACCTTCTCTGATATTTTTGGCAATATTTTGACATTTCCAATACCATGTAAACCAGAGATTTTGATTGAATAAAATTATTTTTACAATTTTGGAAGAGCATCACCCAAAGAACATCCCTACCATGTTTCAGCTTAATTAGCCCAGTGGTTTAGGAAGAGAAGAATGTTTTTCTAAGATTTTCAGCAATTTTCGTCCATTTTTCAGCCTTTCTGTTACCATGCAAACCAGAGATTTTGATGAAATTAAATTTTTTCAACAACTATTGAAGAACTTCACGGAAGAAACATCCCATCCAAGTTTCAGCTTGATTGGCCTAGTGGTTTAGGAGGAGAAGTATGTTTTTCTAAGATTTTCAGCAAATTTCGTCAATTTTTCAGCCTTTCTGTTACCATGGAAACCAAAGTTTTTGATGAAATTAAATTCTTTGAATAACTTTTGAAGAGCTTCACTCAAGAAACATCTCTGCCAAGTTTCAGCTTGATTAGCCTAGTGGTTTGGGAGGAGAAGGATTTTTCTAAGATTTTCAGTCATTTTCGGCCATTTTTCAACCTTTACGTTACCATGGAAACCAGAGTTTTTGATGAAATTAACTTTTTTTAACAACTTTTGAAGAGCTTCACCCAAGAAACATCTCTGCCAAGTTTCAGCTTGATTGGCCAAGTGGTTTAGGGGGAAAAGATTTTTTTCTAAGATTTCCAGCCATTTTGGCCATTTTTCAACATTTCAGTTACCATGGAAACCAGAGTTTTTGATGAAATTTAATTCTTTTAACAACTTTTGAAAAGCTTCACCGAAGGAATATCTCTGCCAAGTTTCAGCTTGATTGGCCTTGTTGTTTAGGAGGAGAAGAATTTTCGGCCATTTTCGGCCATTTTTCAACCTTTCCGTTTCCATGGAAACCAGAGTTTTTGATATAATTTAATTCTTTTAACAACTTTTGAAGAGCTTCAATTAAGGAATATCTCTGCCAAGTTTCAGCTTGATTGGCCTTGTTGTTTAGGAGGAGAAGAATTTATTCTAAGATTTTTGGCCATTTTCGGCCATTTTTCAACCTTTCCGTTTCCATGGAAACCAGAGTTTTTTATGAAATTAATTTTTTTTAACAACTTTATAAGAGCTTCACCCAAGGATCATCTCTGCCAAGTTTCAGCTTAATTGGCCTAGTGGTTTAGGAGGAGAAGCATTTTTCTTAGATTTTCGCGATTTTCAGCCTTTCTGTTGCCATGGCAACCAGAGTTGTTTATAGAATTAAATTCTTTTAACAACTTTTGAAGAGCTTCACCCAAGGAACATCCCTGCCAAGTTTCAGCTTAGTTGGCCTAGTGGTTTAGGAGGAGAAGATGTTTAAAGAAATTGTTGACGGACAGATGGAAGGACGGACAGACAGACAGACGGAGTGACGGACGGACAATGGACAGACGACAGATGGTGAGTGATCACAATAGCTCACCTTGAGCACTTTGTGGTCAGGTGAGCTAAAAACAACAATGGTAAATAACTCAGAAATTAAGCTAAGTGGAGTTCCAGTTCATGTGCTCTGCCCTGTGTAGTCACAAGAGGAAAACAACTGCTAAGTTACAAGTTAATCAGACATAAGGTGACATAGTAATCTTCCTGACAAAGAAGTGGACACTGTCCACCAACTTGACATCAGTTGCCAGACACCATTCAGAGGAAAAATCTAACAAAAGTACATTTCAAATTATCCCCCTTTATATTGGGGTTGCTCTTGTTTTGGATAATACATCTGTAAGATTTCAAGCAATTATCTTCAATTATAGCTGAAATACAGCAAAGGATTAATTGTGTCACCTTGAAAACTCTCATGCCTTGAACTAGCCTGCATTGACAGGGTGATGACAATAACTTGACTTTTTGTTTTACAAAACAGCCATACTAACAAATGTGCCTAATTATAAAATACTGTGAGACTGGGATACCGTTTAATTTTTTATTTATACATTATTAAAGTATAAATTTTATGCTAGCCCCAATTGAAGGTCACAGCAGATATTTGTTTAAATCTTTGCCTTTTCAGACAGATAGACAGAGATCATTGTACAAAATCTTAGAGTGTAAAATGGCATATAATGAGGATAAAAATGTGAACACTTCTTAACACATTTTTTCTTGTTTTACAGTATGTTATGCAATTACCAGGTTGTAAAGGTTTGTAAAGACCTACCCAGTATTCTGGGGTCCATTTTACTAACCTTCTTACTAAAAACCTGATCATAAGTCATAATCACAAATCATACCTAGTGTTTTCATTAGTTGTTAGTTTTGCCTTCGGCTGCTATCCCACATAGGTCTATGATTATCAACCCATTGGTGATAGACAAATAGTCGTAAGGATAAGTGCTTCTGTCGAGGCAAGAGCATATGCACAGCAGGGTATAAATTGCAAACAGTTTTCACCACTTTGTAATCCTAAACACACAGCTTGGATATTGCAAAGTAATAAATGAAACTTTACCTGCAGTGATTTTCAAATGATAATATTACTGGATACTCGGAAGTCACAAATGCTGTTTCTTGTATGGCTTGAATCACCTCCTACAATGAAGAAACATAATCAAGTTAACTCTTGTCATGCTTATTCCTACTTTGGCAGGAGGTAAAGACAAAGATCAGCCTGCACATAAGTGCAGTCTAATCTATGTCTTTTTCTGCCTAATTTTCCTTGATAAACCAGATAAGTGTAAGTCTATGTTACCTGCAAATATCACTTAGTCACAACCTTCCAACCATACTGCTTACTAGATTTGAAAAATTTGTGCTTGGCCATCTAGCCATCGATATGAGAAACACACACTTGAGGATGAGTTATGATGCTCAAAAGAAGACACAACAATAAATGTAAGTCAAAAATGCCAATCATGTACTTGATAAGATAGAAAAGATTGTGTCAAAAGTAAGGAATTAAGTTTGAAAAAAAAAAATCTTCAATGAGCATGCAAATGGCATAGTTGTAATCATATAGGCAGTTACAACTGTTTTGCGCTGAGCCATCAATACATCTTTCAAAACAAATAGGAAAATGAGAAATAATCCCTGTATGACTTTTTTGCAATTTTCAAATCATTTTTCAATCCAAACCTCGAATTGTTGTCTAAATCAACTATGTTAAACTTACACAAAACCAACATCTTACCAACTGGTAAATGAGAAAGACAAGAACTCTTGTCATGCTAAACCCAGAGTATTACTGCTTTGATTGGAGGTACCAACAAAGATCAGTCTGTATATTTGTGAAGCCTGATCTTAGTCTATATCACCTGATTTTCTCTTACTAGCTAAAAAAGTTTAAATATTGTATTCTCAAAATAATATTATCTCAAAATAATGAATGCATCTAGTAGTGTCAGTACTTTGATTGATTGAAATTTTGCAAATTTTTTATTTTTGCATGACATTGGTTGAAGATTTTAAACAATATAACAAATGTTTAAAGAGAATTTGATATAAATATACGACTATTTTTGGAGAATATGCCTTTCACCCTTATCATGCGAAATTCAAAATTTAATTTCAACCAATAATTTTTAGGGATATTTGTAAAAGTCTGGCTTGAATTTTCCCTGTAACACCCAAGAAGAAAGTAGACAGTAAAGGCTGAGATCAGACTGCACCTTGGTGCAGACTGATTTTAGTCTGTACTGTCTGTCCAAGTTTTAAGAACAGTTTTAAGAAAGTTATCAAGAACAGCATGACAAGGGTTAATACAAAACAGTGCATATTAAATCTAAGGAACTATAAGGTCTCAGGTGCGAATAATACACAGAGATCAGGTTTTCTTAGATTGATGGATGTTTTATATCTAAAGCCTATAATCCTACCTGTAGACTAGAATTGTGACAAAGCGGACTAATACCCCGCACGAGCACTTTGTCCTTGTATAAGTTCTATTATTCTAGGTATAATTCTGGATAAATTGGTTCTTGAGTAAGAATCCAGAAACCAAAAGGTTTATGGACAGTCAAACTGATGTATGGATGGGTAGATTGACAGACATTGTGAATCCAGTATACCCCCCCCCCCCATACAATCATACAATAGATACACTGCCTAACTAGTGAATTATCTCTAACTTATATCTTGCTTTAATTCATTTCATCCTATATTTTCACTTGTAACTCTACCACTTGTGAAAATATTTCTTTTGTTTTTCTAAATGATATATAAATCAATCTTACACTGAAACAAATGATTTTCCTCTATTATTTCCTTTTTTATCTATTATTTGTTTTTTGCATAATGTTTTTTATCCACTCTATCTTTCCACTTCAGCTTATTCAATAGTCTTATGGTCTGGTTATAGGTTCATCCTTTTGAATGCTGTTCACGGTTTATGCCTGTTGTTCAAACAGCTTTGTTAGAAGGTAAAAAATAAAATCAGCCAAAATAGACATGCAGGCTGATCTAAACCTACACTACTTGATTTTGAGATTATTGTTGTGAGAAAATAAAAACATTGTTTCCAGACTAGTAGAAATGTCCCCAAAGTTAGCCATTTTTTAGCCATAAATTTTGCTATAAATTTTATCAAAATCAAAGGGCAAAAAGAACTGAAAGTCCCAACTGTAGGTCAATTTTTATTGGTCATTTTTATTTGAAAAACTAAATCTATTGGCAGTTCTGGTTTGAAAGTGAGAAACGGGTAGTTTTGACTTACATCAACCTGAACATATGTGCAGGCTGATGTTTGTCTATAGCGCCTGCCAAAGCAGGAATATTCCCGGTTCAGCATGACAAGGGTTATCAATTTAATCTAATTTTTCCAGAAAAAGGGTTAAAGGCCTCTCCTTGTAGACGTTGGAATGGTTATAAAAGACCATGCAATATGATACATGATACTCTTATATTTTTTTTCTATTATCATTAAATAAGGAGTGTTGGTTAGGGGAACATTAAAGTTTACGTTCTGAAATAAATTAAACTTTATACTTGAATTACATAACCTGGTACAGAGGTACTTATGACAATAACCCATTTGCACACATTTCAACTTTTTGACCCCCCTGAAGAAAAAGCTTAGCAAAATATTGCAGACTAGAAAGTCATGAATGGCATGAGTCACTCCACAGGCTTGAAGTTCTTGTAAATGACCTCCGCCCATAAAATAAAATATTTTTTCATCCGATCACATTAATTTTTGGTAGACTGATAAAGGTTCACTCAAGGATCATTCCTGTGAAATTTGGTTGATATCCATCAATTACATTCTGAGAAAATGATTTTCATAGTTTCCATTATATAACACATAGAACTAGAAAGCCATGAATGGCTTGTGTCGCTCCACAGGCTTGAATTTCTTGTAATAGCAAATCTAAGTTTTGACTAGATTTTTAGATATTTTGGGTTTTACTCCAACATTATAAAATATAGATAAATGCTTTCCGCCATAAAAGACATATTTTTCATCCAATGACAATGATTTTTGGCTGCATGATAATGGATCACCCAAGGATCATACTAATGAAGTTTGATTGATATCCATCAGTTACATTCTGAGAAAATGATTTTCAAAGTTTCCACTATATAACATAAAGAGAAATGACCTCCGCCCATAAAATACAATTTTTCATCCGATTGCAATAATCTTTGGTAGACTGATAAAGGGTCACACAAGGATCATTCATGTAAAATTTGGTTGATATCTATCAATTAGATTCTGAGAAAATGATTTTCAAAGTTTCAACTATATAACATAAAGAGAAATGACCTCCGCCCATAAAATACATATTTTTGATCCGGTTTCAATAATTTTTTGTAGACTAATAAAGGTCACACAAGGATCATTCATGTAAAATTTGGTTGATATCTATCAGTTAGATTCTGAGAAAATGATTTTCAAAGTTTCAACTATATAACATATAGAGATATGACCTCCGCTCATAAAATACATAATTTTCATCCGATTTCAATAATTTTTTGTAGACTGATAAAGGGTCACCCAAGGATCAATCATGTAAAATTCAATTGGTATCCATCAATTAGAACCTGAGAAAAGTCACTTTTTACCATATTTGGAAATTGGCCACGCCCATTAAATCCATGTTTTTCATTGGATCAAAATTTCTTGAACAACTTTGAAAAAGGGTCACCCAAGGATCATTCCTGTGAAGTTTGGTTGAAATCCATCCAGTAGTTTCTGAGGAGAAGATTTTTAAAGAAAAAGTTTACGACCGCACGCACGGACGGACGGACGGACGGACGCACGACGGACACAACGCCATGACAATAGCCCCAGTGGCTTTCAGCCAGTGGAGCTAAAAATGACCTCCACCCATAAAATACATTTTTTTACATCCGATCACAATATTTTTTGGTAGACTGATAAAGGGCCCCTCAAGGATCATTCATGTAAAATTTGATTGGTATCCATCTATTAGAATCTGAGAAAACTAACTTTTTACCATATTTGGAAATTAGCCATGCCCATTAAATCCATGTTTTTCATTGGATCAAAATTTTTTGAACATCTTTGAAAGAGGGTCACCCAAGGATCATTCCTTTTGAAGTTTGGTTGAAATTCATCAAGTAGTTTCTGAGGAGAAGATTTTTAAAGAAAAAGTTTATGACTGGACAGATTGTCGGACGGACACACATTGGACACAACACCATGACAATAGCCCCAGTGGCCTTCGGCCATTGGAGCTAAAAATTATATAAGTTCTAATACATACCTTCAATTTCACCAACCTGTCCTTTTAGGGTGCTATTTGCCTCTCAAATTAAGCCAAGAACCGCCTACATATCATAACATTGCAGCATCTAGTAGTGTGATGTCTCCATTACATGTGATGTCACTACATATTCACTTTTCATTTGAGGTGCCTTGGGGAATATTGGTATTTTCAAAGAATTTAGTGTATACCAAGGCATTAAATAGGCAAACGAGAATTATTTAGTCTAAAACTTTGCAGTAAGTCACAAGAGCGTATTTGAGTTATAAATCCACTTACTTTAAACAAGATATCTGTACACATAGCCTTTCCGTGAGTGATGATTGGCTCTTGATCTTCATTTCTCCCATCCCAACAGTCAAGCTCTATACATCTGTATGAATAGGATGTTAATCAGCAGAAAATTATGATAGCATGCCTAATGCATTTTTGTTTGTTGGATGATGGTGAATTGTTTTGTATGGGATTAGCACTATGGGATTTCAATGTCAACATTATTGCAATTTTATTGTGGCAGCTGGTGAAAAAACCCATGGTTTCCAGTCAAATCGGTACAACCACAACATTTCAATGGCTCAGAGTGAAACAGTTGTAACTGCCTATAAACATATAGGCAGTTACAACTGATTCACACTGAGCCATCAATTTAAATCAGAGCCACCATGTGAGTCACTAGCTACTAAACCCACTTAATTGTACTACGTATCATATGCCTATTGGTAGGCGATAAATGACTTTTGTCACAATGACTTAGTCAAAGGTCAGATAAATGTTGGCTTAGTAGGGGTTCCATTTTACGACGCCAGGATTGACAGCACAATGCATAACTGACTGAGCTAGTCAGACTCTGCTAAATTATGGTCAAAGCAACTATCACCAATTTTAAAGTTATATCTCTTCAAATTTCACTTCACCAATTTTAAAGTTATATCCCTTCAAAGTTTACTTTACCAATTTTAAAGTAATATCTCTTCAAAGTTCACTTCACCAATTTTGAAATTACATCCCTTCAAAGTTCATTTGACCAATTTTAATGTTATATCACTTCAAAGTTCACTAGACCAATCTTAAAGCTATATCTCTTCAAAGTTCACTTGACCAATTTTAAAGTTAAATCTCTTCCAAAGTTCACTTTACATATTTTTAAGTTATATCTCTTCAAAGTTCACTTGACCAATTTTAGAGTTATATCTCTTCAAAGTTCACTTGACCAATTTTAAAGTTATATCTCGTCAAAATTCACTTGACCAATTTTAAAGTTTTATCTCTTCAAAGTTCACTTGACTAATTTTAAAGTTATATCTCTTCAAATTTCACTTCACCAAATTTAATGTTATATCACTTCAAAGTTCACTTGACCAATTTTAAAGTAATAGCTCTTCAAAGTTCATTTGACCAATTTTAAAGTTATATCTCTTCAAAGTTCACTTGACCAATTTTTATGTTATATCCCTTCAAAGTTCACTTGACCAATTTTAATGTCATATCTCTCCAAAATTCACTTAGTCATGTTCTTCCTGGGCATCACTCTTATTTGGCTGCGTCTTGCCAAACAACATGCTATATTGACCCCAAGCATTGGGACAGAGAGGTCAAAACAAACACTGTAGAACCAGACCAGAATGCTCCCCCAGAAGCAGTCACTAAGCCTCAATGGAACACATTTATATGTTTTGATCTCACTCTCTTACAATTTTAAAACAATGTTTGTCTTTTAGCGGAAATTATTTGTTAATTATGGTAAAAACCCTATGTTTGATGACCACAAGGTCGTAAATCATCTTGAAAGCTTGAATAAATCTGTATTTATGGTTGTTTGAGTACCTAAATGTTGTAAATACAGCCTAAGCCTTGCTGTATTTACAACACTTAAGTACCCAAATGATAATGCGATGAAGGCCAATAACCATACCTGCATCCAGCTAGTAGAACTTGTCGATACATTTCTACGGATGATCTGCCTCCAAACTGACGCCCAGTGAGGTAAGTATTATGGGATGAGTTGATGTAGTAATGTGAAAGAGGCTGATCCATGTCTTGATATATGTCTAGGCGGTCGAGAAATACAGGGGCGTTCTCATCTGACATCAAATACCGACAGAATCCGTCAACACTTAAATGTACTGCAAAGAAAGATACCCATAAAATATATCTATTTCTCTGATGCATTTTGAACCTTCATCTTTTTTAAATTTAAAATTCAGTTCTTGATTCAAACAAATACAGTAAAACATGTATTAGAGGACAACATACTGGACAACAAGATATGTTCGTATACCACTTATGCCCCAAAAATGGCAATATTTTTAGAAGTTAAAACTTTGAAAAATGAACCTTGACCTTGAAAGGTGACTTTCAAAGATTCTGATTGTTGAGAGAAACCTTAAAGCCAAATATGAGCATCATCCTCTGAAAAGTATTTGATATTGGAAATTATTTAGTTTGTAGGTTAAGTTTTCAGACATACAGTCAGCATGGGCATAACTCCCATTGCCCAGTTTACGCAAGTGCGTAAAAGAAATAATCCACTATTGAATACTATCATGGATGAATGATCATATCATCAAAACTACAGCTTATTCAAGCTGTAGTTACGATGTTTTGATTATTCACCAACGCTCAAATCATAAACCAAGTTTCATGAGCAGACAGAAGGCATTCATCTTTTTTCATAGGTCTCATATCGCCTTTATCCTAAATATCCTTTTGGCTGTAGACTTCTGAGTGTGTATCAATTTCAAAGCCCTAGATACGCCTATGGTCAGACAGATGAACAGATGGACAACGGTTAAATAAAATGCCCCTACTTTATAAATGCTGGGATGTTAAAAGTGGCCATAAAAGAGAATAGTTGCTTTGTACATGTTTCTTTTACAAATAAAAGACATATAGTAAAACTTGTGTTAAGTGACCCATATAGGGACCACCAAAAAGTGGTCTTTTATGGGAATGGTCACTTAATACAAACTATCATAATAAATGTGACAGTTCATTTTGATGGCATTTAAAGATTGTCAGTCAAGTCTTACTGATTCCTATAATGTTCAAACCCATTAGAATCATCTTATTTAGACGATTCTAATGGGCTCCAACAGCATAAGATTCAAGATTAACCAATTTTTCCTTAAGAATGTTCTCTTTTTCACAGGTTTTGCTTAAAATGATAGGACTTTTTATGATGGTCGCATAATAAAATTGGTCACTAAATAAACATGGTCGCTTGAGCAATATCGACTGTAATTTGATCATGTATATTATTGCAAATTTCACAATATTTTTATGTAGTACAAATTCATAATAGTCATCTAAATTAGAAAATCCTTTCAATAAAAGCCATTATTTTCCATAAATTTCATGTACTTCACTTTTAACACTTGTCATGCTGAGCCTGGAATATTCCTGCCTTAGCAGGAGCTATAGACAAACATCAGCCTGCACCTATGTGCAGTCTGATCTTTGTCCTTACCATCTGTTATACCTTTTTTGAAATCAGAAAAGCTAGAAAATTCAATTTTCAAAATGAATACTTAATTACATTTAGTGCATCCAGAGCTTTGAGCACTTTGATTTTGTTGCCATTTTGCCAAGAATTTTATTTAGCATGACAAGGGTTAATGTCCTTACATTTCTCTTTATTGATATCATCTGGCTCATAATTGGCTATGATCCGCTTTACGCTGTTTCTGTCAAATTCTGGAAACAAGATCTCATTTAATCTGGGATCTCTCTGTTTCTGTAAACAATACAAATTAAATAGAAGTGAATATTGCTAGAAAATGGGATGCATCAATCTCTATGATATAAATGCAATACTGTTAAAATTAGTGTAAAAGCCTACACAACATCCTGTATGTGAAGCATTATTAACATTATTAAAAAAAAATTTTTTTAAATATAATCATAAAATTAATCAAGTTTTGCCCCTCCTTACACTAAACCTCTCGAACAAAATCCAACTTCTTTTTTTGTTAAAGTTCAGAAAACATGGTGAGAAATGAAGAAATTTTTTGTTTCAAGCAATTTCCTCATTCCTTAATTCGCTTTTCTGAATAAAAAGACAAAGGAGCCTGCACATGATGTTTCCAACAATTTGACATCTGTTTGAGGTGCAAACATTTAGAAGCATAGACATTTACGTACAATAATTAGAAGACTGCTTGGTTAACTACAGATACTTTCAAACCTTTTTTATCTAATCAAATCAAATAGTGGAGACTCTTTTCAGACTGTGCTGATGCACAGACTGGCAAAAGTCTTTGCTTAGCGCATTTTCAAATTGTTGGAAATATCTCACAGAGACTCAAAGGCTTGAAAGCCCTTGAACCAGCAAATTTTTCACAAATTTTACCAGATGACAGATTACTTTGATCTTGTCACATGACTTTTACCTATCTAAAATTTTGTTAACTTACTTCATTAAGGAATGTGATGAGATCTTGTTCATTTAAATAGGCTTTTTTACCACTCCTGAAATAAAAGAAATATGAAAGCCATTATATTTTTTAATAAACAATAGAATTCATTGTCAGTTTCAGTTAATTTTTTTAATCAAACTTTTTTAACCAAATATTGAAAATTTGGATAAATATAAAAGCAAACAGTTTCTTTCTTTTTTTCCTCATTTTTTTTTTTTTTTTTTTTTTTTTTTTTTTTTTGGGGGGGGGGGGGGGGGGGTTATTTGTTTTTTACATGATAACCACTTATAGTTGACATTTACAATCTGTTACATATTGGACCATGAGAATTTTTTTAAAAAAACAGGAAAGAGGTGACCATACTCTGGCAGGGTTTTATTCAATATGAAGGATATTTGCAGTGATGTTTTTTGTATAATTGCTTTTTCTAGAGTGACAAATTACAAACTAACTGGAATTAATCTTCAATTAATCTGCTTGATTACATGAAGGATGAGCTCTTTTTGAAGCTCAATTTTTCTGTAAAGCCTGGGATTACACTCAGAGTATAATTAATAGCAGCATCTGGTTGATTCTGAGAGAAAACAATTCAACATCAATTATATATGCTTTAACCATTTTCTGTCTTCTTTAACTCTTTGCTGTTTAATCCCTGCTTTTTACGTGCCTGTGATTTTATGATTGAGAAAACATTGTGAAAAAAGAAGAAATTGCTTCTGACAAGCAATTTCTTCTTTTTCCACACTATTTTCTACCCTACTGAATGGTTATTTTTCAAATTAAATCCACTTTAAATATTCGTCTGCAAAACCTTTGAATTTGGACAGGTCCAAAATTTTGTAAAACAGGAAAGGGTTAAATCTAAGCCCTATCCTGCATAAAATCAAATTCATATCAATCTTGTTTCTTTCATTAGCCAATCATTCGCTAGTACTGGTGAGTTTCTTGGGAAGGAGAATCAAGAGGGATTAATCTAATGTGTGAGAACTTATTTCCAAACTGATGTAAAATACATAGATTTAAACCAAACCAATTAGAAAGCAAACATTCAGAGAAAGGTATATAATTGTATGTGTAAAATATTGCCAGGTTAGCATTTTAGACCCATCCAAATTCAAAGAAATTGTGGTTGACATGGATTTGTTTGTTTGAATGGGTTTTACGCCGCTTTCAAAAATTTCGCAGTTATATCCCGGCGGCAGGAGCATCTAACAATGGATTCCTGGTATTTCTTTCACCTGTGCTATCATTACACCCTTTCCTAGCCTCTGACTGCTATCTCACATAGGTTTTACGATTATATCAACCAATTGGTGAGAGACAAATGTCGGAAAGGATATTTGCTGCCACCAGGGATCGAACCCACGACTTCCAGCTGCGCTATGGTGGCGGCTTGGTTGACAGGGAACCATTGATTAAAGCAGTAACATTTGAAACAGAAAGGAACTATATATTGTTGGAAGATATGATAACCTTAATTTTTTTCATTGTGGAGTTATCAAACAATGAATAATCAGTAAGTAAACAAGAGATGTTTGTAAAACATTAATGCCCCCCCCCCCCCAAAAAGCAGGTCAATGGCCTATTCTTTGTCAATCAACAAAGCGCAATAACTCACAAAATATGATGAGAAGAGTTATGGTTCTTGTGCACTGTACTTTCTCCTCAATGGGATTTATCCACCCGTGAAGTTTCATGATTCTAGCTTGCATATTTTTTGAGATATGCTCTGGACAAAAAACGGGACCGACCGGCTGACTAACTGACAGACTGCCCAACTGACTGACAGACAAGTGCAAAGCAATAAGGGAGCATAATAATCATTTGTTAATAGATCTTAAATAAAGTTAACTAGAGCTCTTAAAATTTGTCAAACCTGACATTTAGCGAAAAGTATGAGAAAATTTGGTTTACCAAACTGTGTATTAATTATAAGGAAATGATTGGGGGAATTGGAGAAAGTTTACTACAAACAGTTTTATTTTTCCTCAATCATTTTAACCATTTAGATTATTCATTCTTTTTTTACAATGACAGTTTGACTTTCCATATGCAGCCTCTTTCTATCGTATGACTCTTCAGGACAGGTATAGATAAGACCCAGGGTAAATTGCCACTCTAGATATTTATGTGTCGATAAAACCCCATGAATGAAGTGGGTATTCATATAAATTGTCTCGACAATTCAAATGAGTACCCACAATGTACAGTTTGAACAAGTGTTTTTGGTATTGAAATTATCAGGTTATTGAAATATTCGATTCTGAAGTCTGTGATAACCACTCTATTCTTTTACTCTGTTTGGTTGGAGAAAACAAATAAGTGTGTGCTCAGGGCAGACCATGATTACACTGGTATCCTTTGATAACACAATCTTATTAGGTTTTTCTTCTGATCAATTCCAGTCTAATTCATTAGTCTCTCTTTTCCTTTTTCTATACAGACATGATAGACAACTCAATTATGGTCCAAATTTAAGGTAGTGGACCCATAATAGTTCTGCAAACATCTCAGAAACTCACAATGTTGACGGAGGATTCCTAATGAAAATCATTAGGAAACCTTGGTTAACGTTGCTAAAGTTCATTACTTCCAAGAGGTTGCAGAACTATTACGGGCCCACTAACTGAAATCTAAAGATTTGATACACTCGACTCAAAAATGATCTCTTTTTTCTCCCTTACCATTCTAAGCCCATTATTTGACAAACTGACACCTTACTTTGCTGAAGATGATACAGCCATATAAAACATTGAGGGAAAAGATTTCTAAATGCAGAGGTATAGATAAGGGGGGGGGGGGGTATGCCATTCTAAAATCTTCGTTTCTCAATAAAACCCTATGTTGTGGGTACTCATTAGAATCATCTTGACAAGGCGATTCCAATGAGTACCCACAACATTGGATTTATAAAATTTATTAAAGAATTGTTGAAATTTCTAATTTGAAATCCAAAATACCCCTTCTATCTGTAGCTCCGTCAATGGAAAAGCAGCCTAAATGATGTCTTTATCTGGTAATGGGCTAAACAATTCTTAGCTACAGAGGGGGTATTTGGATTCTAGATCAAGATACTCAAATAGTTTTTGCATAAATCTTACACTGTGGGTGCTCATTGGAACTCACAACACAGGATGTAATTCAGAAAATAACATTTTCTACCTTCATCAGCCCCCCCTATTCTTACTCTGATCCGGGTTGTGAAACAAGTATGGGATGAATACAATGATATCTTCTTTATTGAAAACTTGATATTAGCGACTCAATGCTTAATTGAAATTGACTTAATTGAAATTGACTTTGCGCTCAACAAATGAATTTCAATACAAAAAACTTCTTTTAACATCAACCTCTGGTAAATAGCATAAAAAAATGTCTAAATGTAGTTGGGATAAACAAAATTCTACTACATACCATATTTCCTTTAATAATAGATTCCCCCCTAATAGTAGCACCCCTACATTTTTCACTCAGAAAACCCACTTTAAATAACTAAATTTCAGGAACTTTTGAGACTTCTACTCTAATTTGAGATGAATTTCCTCTAACCAATCATATCATTTATATGATTGTTTAGAGGAAATTGACCTCAAATTAAAGGGAAAAGGGCCTAAAAGACAGAAGTTTTTATGATTTTTTTATATTAGAAAATGCATTCTAAATAAAAGGTCCCTGACTATGTTTTGTAAAGCTCCTGGGAGCGTTTATTTGGAGAAATATGGTACCTTAAAGAAAGGGTTGACTATATTGAGGATAATTGTTTGTTTCAGAGAATGATGGATTTACATTGTATATTTCATTGAATGAACAATAAAAGGTATGCTTTCACAAGTGGCAGAGTGATAAAGAAATAAAACATTAATTGTTCTTACTCAGAAAAACAAACTATTATTATATTTCTTTACTGCAAAAATAAGACAAAATGTGACATTTTTTCTAAAAGCCTGTCGTTTTGCATGAAATTGCTATGCAACATTCATAATGTCAGATAGGGTGAAATGAACAAAAGCCATGTGTAATTTGTCTTCATAATTTCACTGGTTAGGTAGTGAGTTTATAACAAGAGGGCCATAGTGGCCCTTAATCGCTCACCTGAATTAACAATCTAAAAAAGTTTTTCTAAGATTTGACCCAATGACCTAGTTTTGACCTAACTTGACCCAATTTCAAATTCGTCAAAGTTCTCATCAAATTATTCATTCTGTCCATTTTCAGGTTGATTGGGCTAAAAATATGGCCTCTAGAGTGTCCACAAGGTTTTTCTAAGAATTGACCCTGTGACCTAGTTTTTGACCCCACTTGATCCAATTTTGAACTTGTCCAAGATTTCATCAAGATAATCATTCTGACAAATTTTCAGGTTGATTGGGCTAAAAATATGGCCTCTAGAGTGTCCACAAGGTTTTTCTAAGATTTGACCCCGTGACCTAGTTTTTGACCCCACTTGACCCAATTTTGAACTGGTCCGAGTTTTTCATCAAGATAATCGTTCTGACCAATTCTGAGGTTGATTGGGCTTAAAAAATGGCCTATAGAGTGTCCACAAGGTTTTTCTTAGATTTGACCCTGTGACCTAGTCTTTGACCCCACTTGACCTGATTTGGAACTTGCCAGAGATTTCATCGAGATATTCATTCTGACCAGTTTTCAGGTTGATTGGGCTAAAAATATTGCATTTAGAGTGTCCACAAGGTTTTTCTAAGATTTGACCCTGTGACCTAGTTTTTGACCCCAATTGACCCAATTTTGAACTCATCTGAAATTATATCAAGATAATCATTCTGACCAATTTTCAGGTTGATTGGGCTTAAAATATGGCCTCTAGAGAGTCCACAAGGTTTTTCTAAGATTTGACCCCGTGACCTAGTTTTTGACTCCCATTGACCCAATTTCGAACTTGTCCGAGATTTTATCAAGATAATCGTTCTGACCAATTTTGAGGTTGATTGGGCTTGAAATATGGCCTCTAGAGTGCCCACAAGGTTTTTCTAAGAATTGACCCTGTGACCTAGATTTTGAACCCGGTTGACCCAATTTCGAACTTGTCCAAGATTTCATCAAGATATTCATTCTGACCAGTTTTCAGGTTGATTGGGCTAAAAATATGGCCTCTAGAGTGTCCACAAGGTTTTTCTAAGAATTGACCCTGTGACCTAGTTTTTGACCCCACTTGATCCAATTTCAAACTTGTCCAAGATTTCATCAAGATATTCGTTCTGACCGGTTTTCAGGTTGATTGGGCTAAAAATATGGTCTCTAGAGTGTCCACAAGGTTTTTCTAAGAATTGACCCCATGACCTAGTTTTTGACCCCACTTGACCCAATTTCGAACTTGTCCGAGATTTCATCAAGATATTCATTCAGACCAGTTTTCAGGTTGATTGGGCTATAAGTACGGCCTCTAGTGTGTCCACAAGGTTTTTCTAAGATTTGACCCTGTGACCTAGTTTTTGACCCCACTTGACCCAATTTTGAACTTGTCCGAGATTTTATCAAGATAATCATTCTGACCAATTTTCAGGTTGATTGGGCTAAAAATATGGCCTCTAGAGTGTCCACAAGGTAAATGTTGACGACGCACGACGCACAACGGACGACGGACGACGGACATCAAGTAACCCCAAAAGCTCACCTTGAGCACTTCGTGCTCAGGTGAGCTACAAAAATACCCTTACTCCTCGATACACCCCCTCTCTCCCCCCCCCCAAAAAAAAAAAAAAAAAAAAAGACAAAGAATACTTACCATTCTTTAAAGAGATCTTCGATGTCTGTCCGTGGACATATTTTGTGGTACAGCTCATAAAACTTTTCAAATGTGAAAGAACCTACTTCTATTTCTTCACTCTGAAACATAAATGACATACCAGATAAGTTTGATACTTAGGTTTGACCTTGAGTAAAGACCTTGACCTTGAAACTAACTGTAAATTCCCTTGAAATGAAAAATCTACTCATGGCCGACTACGAGTCGAGGTGTCAGTGGAACACTTTTGTGAGTGCCTATATATTAAAAGGCACTAATAATAGTGTTGTGCTGACCCTTTGAATTGTACCAAGTAATTTTGATATCTGTTCATAGATGTAGGAGCTATGCCCAAGAAAAGTGCAAATTTTATTATTGACCTAATGTTGTAACCTTGATAGTTATGCTATATGAACATTTCTCTCAAATTGTAAAACTAATGATGATGGAGAACAAGTGTGTAAAATTATCTCAAATTGTGTAAAATTATCTTGAAATCAATCCATTAAAGACTGAGATATGCTCCTGATAAATCCAATGTTTGACCTGCATGTATTGATAAAGTGTAATAAGTTTTTTCAGGTTCATACCTCTATGAATTAAAAAGAAATTGTCTTTATTTCTTAAATGAAAAAATACAAAATCAGACAATTTATAATAAAGGAAAAAAGAGTGCAAAACAGACTCTAGTTGTCACAGTAAATCAGACAGTAGACTTGCTTCTATCTGAATTATATTGCCAAGAGATTTTAGATGTAGTTTTATTATCAACAATATCAATTACCCCACCTCCAGAATAAAAGAGAATATCAGAGAAATAAATTGTCTAATACCCCGATATCTATAGATCTCCCTCTCTCAGTTTTAGACATGCATAAGATGTGCTTTGTTTATTTTCACAAGGCTAAAGAACTGTCTTCTCAAACCAGTCAAACGTATACCCACCCAAGCTCTTTGTCAAAATGCAAGTGCTATGAGTGCAGGATGTGTTTGTAACAAATATTGAGATCATATGCAGCATTTGCATGAAGTTTCATGATTCTAGGTCGCTTGGTTCTTTAGTAAGAGTCTAGAAACGAAAATTGAACAAAAATTGACTGTGACCTTGACCTTTGACATATGTTACCCCAAAACAATAGGGCACTTCCTTGGGTCATAAACAAATTTGCATAAAGTTTCACAACTGCAGGTCATTTGCTTCTCAAGTTAGAGTCCAGAAACGAAAATTGAACAAAGGCTAATTGTGACCTTGACCTATGAGACCCCAAAACAATAGGGCACTTCCTTGGCAACATTTGTATAAAGTTTCATGATTGTATATCACTTGGTTCTTGAGTTAGAGTCCGGAAACGAAAAGGTCTACAGACGGACAGATGGACAAACAGACAGACATGGTGAAACCAATATACCCCCTCTACATTGAAGTTGGGGGGTATAATCATTGTTATATCGTTGAATTTGTTTGGTTTGTTTGAATGGGAGCTAACTGCACTTATAACATCCATATTTGTGTCAGTTGGAGAATTAGATCTGTAGGCAAATACAAAGCCAGCCCTGCATTGACAGGATATCGAAGCAAAATCAAGCACACCATTGTAAGCGCGCATCAGTATGCATAAGTGGGCAATGCAGGATTTATTTTGGAGGCTCACTTATTTTTCATTTTTCTTAACACAGAAAAGCCCTATGTTTAAGATAACTAAACCTTGCTGTTGGCTTATAATACCTTGCTTTGCATGTGCACTTACGTGCAAAGCAAGGTATGATTCGCAAACAATTTGCACTATTTTATCATCCTGAAAACAGGACAGATCTTTTACTGATTCCAAAGTAATTATGTATAACAGATAAATATCAGTGAACATTTGTCCAGACCTTTACCTTTACCTTACCTATTTTTCCCTAATTGTCAATTACAAACTTTTTATACAGAAATGTAGAAATACATTTTTTCACTTATTGATAAATCAGTTTTCTCATGGCTCTATAAAGGGGATAAAGGTCTTTGGCCTTGAAATAGCTAAATGTTCTGTTACAAATCTTATCAGTAGAAAATAGACTGAAACTTTTCTAAACCTTAATTAAATTAGAGTGATTGGATTTTCTTGACTGGTTTTTAGCCTTTTATCTTTTCAGAGGTGGCCTTTTCCATTGCTAGGCAGCAATTTCATGGGGCTGATACACTACATACAGGGGTGTGGAATTCCCATACCCGACTTGTCTGACATGGGTTTTTCTACCTGCGGACAAGTACGTTTTTCTTTGCAACTTGCCATGGACAAGTATATCAAAGGCAAATCTTGGAATGGTACTTAATAGGCGCAAGACTTTAATTAGCCAAATATTTGTTTCAAAAGGTAGAAATTTTTGTTTTCACTGAAGAAAATGCTGGGTTTCTGCATTTTCTTCTTTGAAAACAATAATTTCTCTATTTAATATATTCTCTCTTTTTCCATACAAGTTCATGTTGATCCTGGACAGGTAGAAAATCATGTTTTACTTGTCCTAGGACAAGTAGAGAAAATGCGAAATTCCACACCCCTGCTTCATATAATAAATAAAATAACAAGTCAATTTCAAATATTGCCCAAACAAGATCAATAATATCACCAATCCCACTTATTGAAAATATTATTGATTTCGATGGATATTAAGGATTGATCAAATAGCCTTGATTGTGTATGGACCATATTTCTATTAAATCACAAGACTTATTTCCATTAAATCACAATAATTTCTTGCAGTCTGACAAAAGGTGATCCAAATAAAATTTTGTTGATACTCATCAATCAAGTTTCAAGAAAAGTCACTTATTACCATAAATGGAAATTAGACACACCCATTAAAACCATGATTTTCATCAGATTAAAACAAGAGCACTGTCCACTGGTGCCAATGCTTGGTTGCAGGTGCTGAATAATGCAAAAAATCTGAGTCAAATGAGGGCATAAATGTTACAAATTGCCTCCCCTTGCTATTATGGAAAGCCCTCGTGATGGTGACCACAAATGCTAAGTTTCATGGAGACATCTTCAACAACAGCAGACATATGATCAAGGTTAAAGTTTGTAACACAAAGGCCAACACCTATGCCAACATCAACAACAATGCCAAACAAACAATGCCAAGGTGATTACTGGCTTTTTCCTAAAACATCTGAGCTGATGAAAAGACTGTTAGGAGTAAAAGGTCAGCAGTCAACTATTGTAAATGCCTATGAATAATATGAGCACTTATTTTCACTTACTTTGCCTCCTGGAAGCCCTAAATCTTTTAAAGACTGCATGATCATTTTTTCTGTTCTCCCAGATGCAAAGGTCCTTGTGATACTGAAAATATAGTAAAAATTGTAACTACTAACATGTACTATCTTCTGGGGTTAAAATGATTAAGATCATTCTTATTTCACAGATAAGTGTGGTAGGGGATTCAAAGTGAGGAGCTTACAAATCTTGTGCCCTGAACAAATACCTTCAGTAGTTTCCAAATGATTTCCCAAGGTCTTTTTCTTAAAGGTTGCAAAAATGTATATTACTTGTGATAATTTTGGCATTTTATTTTTGTCTGTACGTCTCTGCATGATATGCTCGATATCATTTCTGTCCCAATATTAAAATGCAGCATGGGTTGTAAATTCCAAACCCATGTAAAATAACTAGCATATTTCTCCTAATAAATGATCCCTGGAGCTATACATAAGATGGTAAGGGAGCTTTTATTTAGTATGCATTTTCTGATTGATAAAAAATCAATAATTCTTGTCTTTTAGGCCTTTTTCCTTTAATTTGAGGTCAATTTCTTCTAAACAATCATAAAAATGATTGTTTAGATGAAATTCACCTCAAGTCAGAGAAGAAATCTTTACAAGTTCATAAAATTTAAGCATTTGAAGTGGGTTTTCTGAGTAAAAAATGTAGTGGTGCTATTATTAGGGAGGACGCTATTAATAGAGGAAATACGGTAAGTACAAAGCAGGTAGAGTATTAGGCTATGTGTCTGCCTCTTTTCTTAGTCTATACTGTCTGCAGAAGAATTGAGTAGATCACGAAAATGTAAGGGTAAGGGTTAATAAATTGAATCTATAAGTTTTATTTTCCTCCATTATTACATACACTGATATACTGATAGTACTTTTGATTGATCATAATTTGAATCACGCAAAGAGTTTAATCCAAAGAAGGAAAATCAATAGCCTTTTGCTTCAACAAATATTCCTAGAGGAGCTCTCAAATTGAAATTCATTGGACCACTTTTTATCCTACAACTGTCTTGAACGGTGAAATTGTCAATAAAATTAACTGCAAACAAACTGATGAGTTCCCGAGAACATATTTTGTTAGCGACTAGGACAGAAATTTGTCTGCCAAATTCTTTAGCAAGAGGTTATAATGAAGCTGAAATGCTTTAGAAGGTTAACCCATTACCGGAAGACAACAAAATTTAGACCAGTCTGATTTCAAAGAAATTACAGATAACAGTGTTAGATGAAAGAAATCTTAACATTTTTTTTATTTTTACAACAATCCAATAATGTTGAAGTAATGATCTGGACAAATTGGGGCTGACGCATATACTAACACACTAACATTGACTTGTCCAGAGGTATGGAAAAAAGAAATTTCTCCATTAGTCCATGGACGATTTAGTCAATTTCCTACTTGTCCAGGATCAAAATGAACTTGTCCACAAAAAAATGGACTGGTAAATATTAGGAAAACATTGTTTTAAATGAAGAAAATGCAGCATTTTCTTCATTAAAGACAATGTATTCTAACCTTTAATACAAACATGAGGATTACTTTTCTCCTAGATCTATTTAGTACTTTTCCAAGATTTGCTCTGGTATTTACTTGTCCAGGGACAAGTGACCTAGAAAAATATACTTGCCTGCAAGTGGAAGAGCTTGTGTGGGACAAGTCAATCATGGGAACTCCACACCCCTGACTTGTCTTAGTGACAACTACATTTTCTTCATCAAAAATCGAGGGGGTCAGAGCAACACTATTTTAAGTGCCTATTTTTAGGCACTTACAATAGTGTTGCACTGGCCCCTCAAAAATTGGCTTAACAAATTTTTTTACCTTCTGTAGAAAACAAATGAGGGTGGACAAAGGAGGTCTTGTCATAAGACATTTTTCAATTTTCCACTTGTTTTTCAAAGCTTTCTTGTTCAGGAGCGTCTGACAGAAGTATTATCACAATAATAAATGCAACCTTCTCATAGAAATCGAGGGGTCAGCACAACACTATTGTAATTGCCTATATATCTATAGGCACTTACAATAGTGTTGCACTGACCTTTCTAAAGGCATAAATTGCTTGCTTTTGCTCATTCAATTTCTAAATGATTTAAGATGCTGTCATTTTAATGGCCTTTTTGAATGACCTTTTAGGACCTCAAGGACCTTTAAGCACTAGTGCTACGATTTGTCAGTTATCAATTGTCGCTGATACTAACTGAATCTATTCTACATCATTTACATTTTAATTAAAAAGTTTATTTGAGAAATTAATTGAAGCTCTATGACAGAATTTAGCATCACCTACTTTGCTGTAGCTTATTTAAAGTTTATTTAGCTTTCATAATTTGCTAATCTAGTTTAGCTAGAAGATGGCAAGTTTCAGGTCTGTGAGAAGCTTTCATGTCTCTAAATATATAGCCTGTATATGAAATGAATTGTTGTTTCACTTTGAATGGGAGTTAAAACCACTTTTAACAGTATTTCATTGATTATACAGTAGCTGGAGCTGGAGTTAAGATTTGCAGGCAGAGGGATGGACATGTGGATGGACAGAATAGTAACACAAATATTTCCTGGATCTTAATAATGAATAGTTAATAAAAATGATTAACATACTAATAAAATACAAAATGATAACTCAGCCTATAATCCACTTATCAAACTACTACTTAAACAAGAACCATGTTGGATATAGCCATCCCCGCTTGAAAGCTTAATAGTAAACTGAAGCCTAGTAGACTAAGGGTTCTTTTGTACTGAGCTTTCTCAACACGAGTTCTACCAATACACAAAGAGTAAGTTTGAAATAACAAAGAGCAATAAGCACAAAATTATGCAAGCAAAAGTTGTTGTTCTTATGCACTGCACTTCTCCTCTATTAGATCTATCCACCTATAAAGTTTCATGTCTGTAGCTATTTAACTTTCAGAGATTAGCTCTGGACAAAATCTAAGTATTTAAAAAAAACAAAAGGCAATAACTCCAAAATTATGAAAGTAAGAATTGTAGTTCTTGTGCACTGCACTTCTCCTCCATAAGATCTATCCACCTATAAAGTTTCAAGATGATAGCTTTTATACTTTAGGAGATATGCTCCGGACAAGTTTATGACGGACGGAGACCATTACTATATCCCCTTTGCCAAAATGGCGGGGGATAACAAACTGATACTGGCTATAATTGATCTCAGCTACCAATTGGTGTAAACCACGGTATTCAAAACATATTGAAGTAAATCAGGTGCACCATTGTCCAGAAAGGGGAAATTCAAATCTGGGTCTACAAGAATGTTAAGATTATGAGATTTAGTTTTCTCACCTTCGCACAGGAATCTTTCCACTTGGGTTCACCATAAAACACAGCTTCATCCAGCTGAAAGCAGACAAGAGAATCATGACACCTGGGACATCACATGAATAAAATGGGAAGCCCTACTTTTTGGATGACAAAATGTGGCAAACTGTATGCAAATTAGGCCCCACTTGGAATGTGTGCAAAGCAGGGTATAATTTGCAAATAGTTTGCCACGATTTGTTATCCTGAACGCAGGGCAAATGTCCAAAAGAAGATAATTTGTATGTTATATCAATACTCTAGACTATTTTAAGAGATTATTTCTGAAATATTTCTTACATTGTGTATTTGCAAAATGGGCCAAAATTTGTCCTCAGAGGCATTAAATTAAAAAAAACTTGGTAAGGTCAATTAAATGTAACATTTTTTAAAACTAACCTGTTTTCTTTCTGAATTCAGAAAAGAAGATTTGGATTAATTTCCCTCTATGTAAAATGGTATGGGAGGAGCCTAAATTTTACCAAAAGGCATGATATGGACTAACTAGGAAGAGGTTTGCTACTGGATTTTACTTAACAAAAATAAAAGCTGTTCAATTTCGAGTTACAGAGAAGAAAAATTCTGTAAATTTCCTTCTTTGTATCTATGTAAAAATGGGATGTGCCCAGGTGGAGCCCAAATATGACACAAAAATCTTGTTATCTTTGTCCATACCAATATATTTTTCTTTCTAAACCAGGAAAGTTTTGAATTTACATTTTCAAAATAAATACTGACTCTCATGTAGGGCATCCAGTGTTTTGTGGACTTTGATTCAAAGGCAGCTGACCCGTAATAGTTCCGCAACATTTCAGAAATCATGAACTTTAACAGTGTTAACGTTACTAATGAAAATCATTAGGAAACCTCGGTTTATATTCTGAAAGAAAATGTGGTCCAAAATGTTGCAAAACTATTAAGGGTCCACTACCTTAATACCATTTTACCATTGATTTTATTCAGCTTGACAAGCGTTAAGGTTTGGACCTGTTGTATTTCTGCATCATTTCTGATGAAAGAACTTTACATGGTGTTAACCATGATTTCCAAAGGATTTCATTAGGAAACCTTGGTTAACATTTTGAAAGATGATCAATTCCAACTGTTTGGAACTATTACAGATCCACTACCTTATGCAGAGTATAGAAATGGATACCATTTTCTATTAAAAAGAACAGTCTTTCTAGTTATACTTTCTAGTTATTACAAAAACAATTTCTTAAATACCTACAAAAAAATTATTTTAGATCTCACTATCATCTGAAACATCCTGTACCAGAAAATTTTATAGCATGTTTGTAAGTGTGACTGTGTGAGGTATAGATGTCCAATCTTCTTACTCCTATATCCAGATTACAGTTTTTGTACATGATTGATTGGACTACATCATGCAAACCTGGCTTGTAATTTCCTGTATACAACCTAGTGCAATAAAATGTGAGTTAGCTTGGTATATCATTCATAAAATGGCCCTTAAATGAGCAGCGATTTCTCCAATTTTAAGAATTGCTATAGCCAAATGACAACAAGTTTGAGTTTATGGATGACAAATGCCCCCAAAACAGTGAAATTTTCAAAAGTTTGACCTTGACATTGTGACATGACCTTGATACCAGTGGATGTGCATCAATCATATGCCAAATATGAACATTGTTTCTTGAAATAATTCACAATGATAGAAAAATATAAAGATGGACAGACAGATAACAAAATTTTGCATACAGACAGGCAGATGAATAGACAGATATTGGTAAACCAGTCCCAGGACATAATCAAAGTACTGAAAGTACTGGTAAGTTGGAATGCGTTCGAGAGGCGGTGACCCCAGCTACTAGCGAAGCTGACGCCTCCCGCGCACTACAGGTGATCACATAATACGTCTCGTCTTTTGACGGGCGTATATAAGTCAATGTATTTCAACAACGAGAGACGCTTAAACCACTGAATCGCTATACAGGCCTGAATCTGATGGAAGAAAAAATATACCAAGAGGGACAGAATGGCCCTAAACCGCTCACCTGAATTCGATTGGTCCAGTGGATCTTATCCAAGAAACTTTCTAGCAAAGAGTCATTCAAACTTGCCTAATTGTTGAAGAGGAGACATTATTCGAATTATAAGCAGTCATAATAGACCATGCCAACCCATTCATCACAGAGGAGACTCAAAATTAGCCCTACCCTGCCACGCCCATATTCATGGGCTAATGAAAATTTTGCCAATAATATTCAGAGAAGGTCATCAAAGGAATATTCTTGCAAAGTTTCATTGAAATCTGCCCAGTGGTTCAGGAGGAGATGTCGTTCAAAGATTTTGGGCTCAAAATAAACCCCGCCCTGCCATACCCATATTTATTGGCCAATTAGAATATAGCGACAATTTTGAAAAGGGTCACCCAGGGAACATTCTAGCAAAATTCCATTGAAATTTGCCCAGCGGTTTAGGAGAAGAAGAAGTTTTAAGAAGGGTGACGATTCACGACGGACGACAAAGTCAGGGTGATCCTAAAGCTTCCCTTGAGCACGTTGTGGTAAGGTGAGCTAAAAAGGAAGAAAATGATACGGACCATACAGCCGACTAATGGACACACAGGCGACCTTAAACACTCAAAACAGTTTTTATATTATTTTTCAATAAACTTCTGCTCCATTTGAGTTATCAATTACATTTTTAATTAGAAGTGTCGCAAATGATTTTTCCATGATGAAAAGCTATTTTCGCAGGGAAGTCTTTTACTTCATGAGTTGGAATCTCAAGACAACTTTTGGACGAAGTTCAATTGTGATTTCGACCTATATTGGGCACTTTCTCGGGTCATTGACAACATTTGTGTCAAGTTCTATGATTTGGGTCAATTGGTTGTTCAATTAGAGTGGAAACTGTTAACTGTTAAAATTTACTGATGCCCGTGACATCTATGACCCCGAAACAATAGCGCATTTCTTTGAGTCATGGACAATATTTGTGTAAAGTTTCGTTATTGTAGGTCAATTGCTTCTCCGTTTATCTAGCGGAAAGCAAAAGGTCAATGGACTGAGAGACAGACATGATGAAATCAATATAATTATGCTCCTCTTCTTCTGAGTTGGGGGTACAGTTAATAACATCGTGAAATTGAAAGGTGAACGATTTTGGAATGATTTAAGCATGATGTTGAATGAGTGAGCGGAGCGAGTTTTGAGTGAAATTTAAGGGAGGGAATCCAATGTCGCTTATTTTGTTCAGGATGAACAAAATTAGCGATATATAAAACCTATATAAAATATGCATAAAAGTTCAATCAATAGCTTTCTATTTCGCTATGAACCAATCAGACGCTTTAAATTTCATTTATGTCAGTGAAATCGCGATTTGGTTCTTGCTTAATTCATTTTGAATGTACATGTTGATCTTATTTTTCTAATTACTTTGAGTGCTTTTTGAATGGTTTGAGTGAGTGTTTGGAATGAATGAATGGAGCGCTGAGTAAGCGATTAAGAATGTTTTCTATTGAGATGAATGTCAATTTCACGATGTAATTAACTGTATGATGGTGCTTTTAAACATGTTGATGTGTAAGAAAGTGAAGAAAGCAAGTTGAACTAGATGGCAAATTGTCTTAGTGTTGGAATTCAATTGGGCAAAGATATTCATAGTTCAATTAAAGATGTGGTGGCAAGGGTTTTATTGGATGAGTATTGGGTTTTTACAATAAAACATTCATGTAGATAACTGCAATATGACGGAAAACAAACGACAATATGTTGCAAATATATATATTAACTTTAAAAGTGTATCATCACTTTAAAAAAAGCTATTTATTTCGTAGCTTAGAAAGAAATTTACAATATAACACCTTATCAAAAGTTAAATGTGTATTAAGGTCGTTCAGAAAGAGAAACTATACCTTTAAAAGAAGCTATAATATAATTCTACGAAAAACAGGTCGCGACCTTACTAAATAAGCAGATCACGTGATTGGCTAGTGCTAATTGTCAATTGGTGACCTAATTGGTCTTGACTTATCACCTGATTTCCAAATATAGTAATGCAAACATGTGATACTAATATAATCGTACGCAACTTTCAATAAATGTCGTTTAAAACATAAATTAGCGTGTTAATATTAAACACGAAGTGATAGTTGTGTAATTGTACAGCATTATTACTTTTTGATGAAATAAACTGTATGTCTTTGTCAAGTTGAGATATACAAAATAGGCCGAAGTGTATTCACATCCTGTTCACGTGATGTGTGTTCTCAAGAAACCCGAAATGAAATTATCTTGTGTTCATTTTGCGGTTTTGTTAAATCTAAGTTGGAATTGCTCCGCATTCCAACTTAAAAATCATAAAAAGAAAAAAATGCTTGTAACAATATTTTCTATAACATACTTTGATTCCATTTCAAATTTCACCCATTGTCATTGTCATCTGGAATGTCTTTCAATATGCTTAGTCTAAAACTTAGGAAATAGGAGAGGGTTTGCAATTTCAATTCCTATGTAATTTAATTTTAGTTGTGTCAATTAAGTTTTCTGAATGGCTGAAAAAATGTTTTATACCTCAATGAAAACTATTTTGAGTGAGCATCGATTTTTTTATGCTTGTGCAAAAAGTAGTCCCACAAGAAATCTGTCTTGTTATGCAGAAATTATTCCAGTTTGGCTTCATGGTATCAAATTATAAAAGACGAAGAAAGTTTTCTCTAATTTCATGGAGGTATGAAACTAAAAACCTAATCAAACTCATGTATGAATCTGCTTTCTGTATTCACACAGTGTACTTAGATATTTAGTTTCATCCTTCAATGAAATTAAAAAATATTCCCTTCATCTCTTAAACAAACCATACAAGTAATTTGACAGACTTAGTGATGTGTATTTTGTCCTTTGTCTTGTTTACTCAATACTAGAACACTAGAAATACAGGGAAAAACTGAATACCACAATCATGGTCCTATAGATTCAAAAGCTCTGTGAGAAAGTTTCTTGAATATGTCTAGCTTCAATTGACTTCAAATTAGCAAAACAGTCCTGCAAATAGCTGGTTAATACCTGCCTAATTATGGACATTCTCTTGACACAAATTATACCTTACACAGCTGTAGAGCATAGAATTCATTCTCTAACAAGTCAATTCCAAAGTCTGGGAGAATGATAACCATGTCAGAAACTCTATCAAATGGGGCAGAGGTGAAGATAAGCGGGAGTAATGCCAGTCTAAAATCTTTTATTTATCTAAACCAAACTAAATGTTGAGGGTACTCATTAGAATAGTCTCAAAAATTCCCCCTTGATCGGGGGAGGAGGGGTATCATAGCTGCACCTTGGACACACCACATTATCTAAATCTTGGTAAAAAAAGTCTTTCATACAAAAACCTATAGGTGCCATTGCTTAGCTGCAGGTGAGGCAAAAGAACCCGAAAACGCTGAACACATCTGCCCTAGGAAAGGCAAATCTTAAATATGTTTGACCTTGATGGATGACCTTGACCTTGTCACATTACCTTAAACTTACAGATCAACAGAGAGAAAGATGGACAGATAGACAGACAACAGTAAAACAATATGCCCTGGACCTTATCAATGCGGGGACATATAAGGGGGAATAATTCTTGTACGGACCTTTGCTGAAATGCAACTACCTAGCAAGCTAAAGGCAGGCTAGACAATGCTTCTAATGTCTACTATTTTAGTGTTAAAATATCAATCATCATTTTCAACTGTTGATGTTTTCTCTAAGTCTTGAACTTTATTAACTCTGAAAACAGTTCATTTGTCCTTAAGAAAGGGCAATGACTTTTCAAATTATTTCCTCAAGCTCTTAAAAATCTTCTTTTCCACTAATTTGTCAATTTCAAGAAAGCTAATTTGGCATTATAACTTAATTTTTGAGAGAATTTCTTGACAGGTAGTCACTTCTAGTGGTAGACAATTTCAAAATAGACATCTCATCTTTTCTAAACTATATTGTTAGCGACAAAGAAGATTTTTATTAGGAAACCTCAGTAAGTTCCTAATGAAAATCATTAGGAAACCTTGGTAAGCACTGTTAAAGTTCATTTCTCCCGAAACGTTGCTGATGAATGAGGGTGAATGATCATAACTCTATGAGAGAAGAGCAGCTGAAGACTTTGAAAGAATGTCTTGTTAGCACTGGTGGGGGAAAAAAACAGGAACTCATGGTAAGGTGATCCAGTTGCAACAATATGACTGACAAACTAAGTGATGTTAACCTCATTAGTACAAATAAAACACGAGTGTCTGCTGTAGATTCAAGTATCAGTTAGATAATTTTATATTTCACATGATTCCATGTGTAACTTTAATATTGGTAGTATAATAGGTAATGCAGCAATTAGGAATTGTCATTCAATTGTCAAAGTATTGTTTCAGCCACAATCAGCATTGCAATCTAGTACAGTTTGATAGCTCAGTGTAAAACAGTTGTTTTTGCCTATGAACATATAGACAGTTTCAACTGTTTTACACCGAGCCATCAAATTGCTCCAACAAAGCCTCTCAAGAATCAATGGCTCAGCACAAAACAGTTGCTAACTGAGCCATTGGAATGCAAATTCTTGTACAATTTTGTACCCAAAAGTAATGTCTAATGTCTAGCGTCTATTGGTAAGGTTTGCGTATTTGATTTTCAAACAAGTACAGTCAATATTGCTTGGGTGACCATATCTATTAAGCAACCACTTTTATTATGTGACCATTATAAAAAGTCCCTACACCATAAGCAATATCAGATAAAGTTGACTTTCTAAGGGGAAAGATAGTTCATTATTGAATCTAAACAGAATCTGATGCAAGACAGAATTTCATATTTAGTAACTCGTGTAGAAGCAACTTAAATTTTTGACTTAAGCCAAAACAGATCGTAAGGTGTTAAGTAAAACAGGCCCCAGGTTTTAAGACCCTATACATACTGTTTTTTCAGTGATGTCATTGGACATATGTTGTTGGCTTTTGTGTTTGGTGTCAACTTCCTCAGTTCTTGAAACCATACCTGTAATAATCAAAAGAGATGTTTATTGAACATTTATGTCCCCTGAAAGAGTACGTCTCCTACATATTCCTTGTCCATATCTCTTGTGCCTTCAGAAATATGTTAATTATCTTATGAAATAGTTTTGAATTTAGCAAAGGGCAATAACTCAGAAAATATTTTAGTAGAGTTATGGTTCTAAGGCACTGATCTCATCCTCAATGAGATATATCCACCTGTAAAGTTCATGATTCTAGCTTGCATACTTTTTATGTTAAGCTCATGATAAAAACAAAATATATGCGGATCAACCAACTGACCATCCAACAAGTACATAATGATAGATCATCTCTGCCAATTGTGCGTCAATTTCTTTTTGTTTAATAATAAGTGATGTCTTGTTATAAAGCATCAATTCGCTATTTTGTTTTACATGGCAAGACATACCCAATGACCATGTGCTTCATTTTCTTTAATCCTTAAAGTCATGTCTAGTCCTTGTAATTGAAGTAGTGTTTGTCTGTTTATTTTATGTTTAAAGTCATTTATATGGTTGTTTAGAGGAAATTCACTTCAAATTAAAGGGGAAAGGGCCTCAAGACACTAATTTTGATGATTTTTTAATTTTAGAGGAAATATGATATGTCACAATTGATAACTTGTGTTGATCCATCAATGACTTTTTAGTTTAAGTCTTGTTGAGAATTTGAGATCTTGTTTGAAATTAAAAAAGGTTGTAGAAAATATTGTTGGAAAATGAGAAATTGTTTGTTTGGTGTTGTATAGGGAATTTAACTATTTCAAAGTTCACTGGAGTAGCTCTATGACATACAGTCAATCTTGCCCAAGCGACCACGTCTATTAAGCGACCATTTGTATTAAACGACCGCTTTCAAAATCCCCTTCATTAAATTGAAATATCTGAAAAAATAGATATCACTGGTATAAAAAATATTGTAAATGAATCATTTGCTGTTAAAACTCACCAGAAACGTCTCAATAAGACGATTCTGATGAGTTTTTACACCATATGATTCTTGAGAAGTTTGCTATGTTATAAATATTTGATTTCTTATTTGTAAACAAAATGTGTATTAAGCGACCATTTTCTTTAACGACCGCTTTTTGGTGGTCCCATTCCTGGTCGCTCAATACAAGTTTTACTGTATTTGGAAATTTCCTGCAGAAAATACTGTGATAAATATACCACAAAAATTCATTACATGAACTCAACCAGACATGGAATCAAATAGAATTCTATCGATATTCTGAATTATACAGAATTTATACTGCACAAATACTCCTAAAACAAAAGACCTACATAAATCTCTGAAAATTAATTCAATATAAACAGGCATGGGTCAATATAATGTAATAATGTTTTATTTATCTCTCACAGACTTACAGGAATCAATAGGAATCATTTTTCTCAGGGTCTTCTAGTTTTCTCACATTTTGGTCTCCTCAGGAAAAGAATCAAAACACCCATAAATCCTTGTTATAATCTAAATCAGGAACACTCCTGTTTTTGCAGTCTGATCTTAAACAGCATCTATTCATTTCACCATATTTTCTCTTATAATAGCGCCCTCCCTAATACAAGCACCCCTTCTTATTTTACTAAGAAAACCTGTTTAATTCAAATGCCTATATTTAAGGAACTTTTTGAGTCTTCTTCTTTAATTTTAGATGAATTTACTCTAAAAAATCATTAAAATGATTGTTTAGACAAAATTCCCCATAAAATAAAAGGAAAAAGGGCATAAAAAACACCAATTAAATGATTTTTTAAGAAAACCCACTTTTAATGCCTAAATATTAGGAACTTTTTGAGACTTTAATTTCAGATAAATTTCCTCTAAACAATCATATTAATGATTGTTAAGAGGAAAATCACCTAAAATTGAAGGGAAAAGGGCATAAAAGATATTAGTTTTAATGATTTTTTTAAGAAAACCCACTTCAAATGCCTATATTTTAGGAACTTTTTGAGAATTTAATTTGAGATGAATTTCCTCTAAACAATTGTTCATATGTTTGTTCAGAGAAAATTCACCACAAATTAAAGGGAAAAGGCAAAAAGACATCAATTTTATTATCTTTTTGAATTAGTAAATGCAATATACTAAATAAAAGCTCCATGACCATGTTATGTATAGCTCCCAAGAGGGTTTATTCTGAGAAATACTATTTTTAATTCATCCAAAATTGTGCTAAAGAAAAATTGACTCATATAATACACACATGTGGCCAATGATTCAAAGGAGCAACTGGTATTGCAGAGGTACAGTTAAGAGGGGGTATTCATCGTTTGAAATCTTGATTTCTCATTGAAACCCTAATGTGTGGATACTTATGTTTGAATCGTCTTGACGAATTGTCTCGTCGAGACGTTTCCAATGAGGATCCGAAATATAAGAAATGTGCAAGAAGTGATGAAATACTTGAAATGGCATTTGACTCACAGCTGTAATTCAAGTTTAAAAGGCACTTCTCTACTCATTGTGGGGAACAATTGTATGAAGTTATTTTGAAATTCATCCAAATGTAGGAGTTTTGTTTAAGATGAAATCAGGGGGATGGACAAATGCTCATACAAATACGCGCATAGAAATATAAAGATTTGTCATAGTGACCACTATGTATCACTCACCACAAGTATGCTAAAACAAGAGGACCCTAAGGGCCCTAGATCACTCACCTGATATTTCAAGTAAATTATCATTAAGACTCCATTTCCTATGATATGGCATGAACCTTCCCATTTTCGAGAGAGTTCTTTCTTGTGACCTGGCAAAAATTTTGATCAAGTTTCATGAAGATTGGATTATATTTGTGGCGTTTGGAGCTCTTACGAGAAAATTGTCATTAAGGCCCCTTTTCCAGTGATATGGCACAGATATTTCCCATTTTCAAATGAGTTCATCCTCATGACCTAACAAACATTCTGAAAAAGTTTCATTATGATTGGACCATATCTGTGGCTTCTAGAGAGTAAACAAAAAAATTGTCATTAAGACCCCTTTTCCAATGATATGGCACCAATCCTTCCCATTTTCAATAGAATTCATCCTCATGACCTAACAAACATTCTGACCAAGTTTCATGAAGATTGGACCATATTTGTGGCTTCTAGAGTGTAAACAAGAAATTTGTCATTAAGGCCCCTTTTCCCGTTATATGGCATGGATCCTTTCCGTTTGAGCAATTTTCATAAGGGATCACCCAAGGAACATTTCTGCCAAGTTTGGTTGATTTTGACCCATAAGTTTAGGAGGAGATGTCGTTCAAAGAAATTCTTGACAAAATTGTCATTAAGGCCCCTTTTGCCGTGATATGGCACGGATCTTTACCATTATCAATAGACTTCATCCTCATGACCTAACAATCATTCTGACCAAGTTTCATGAAGATTGGACCATATTTGTGGCTTCTAGAGTGTAAACAAGAAATTTGTCATTAAGGCACCTTTTCCAGTGATATGGCACGGATCCTTTCCATTTGAGCAATTTTCATAAGGGACCACCCAAGGAACATTTCTGCCAAGTTTGGTTGATTTTGACCCATAAGTTTAGGAGGAGATGGCGTTTAAAGAAAAAGTTGACGCCGTGACGGACAGACCATCAGACGGACAGACGGACAACGATCGATCACAATAGCTCCCTAGAGCACTTCGTGGTCAGGTGAGCTAAAAATAATGCATTTAGATATTTTGCCCTTGATTGCATATGTTTCTATGGTGCCCCAAAATACATATGCCAAGCTTCAATCAAATACAGTATCTTCAATAATAATGACCATTAGACCACACTTGAAGAAATTTGGCCAATCAGAGAACATTATTACCTCAGGAGTTGTATTTACAGCTATATGATGGTGGCAAATCGTTCATGTAAACCTCAACGCTTTTTGTGTGGCGAGTTACTTCAAAATGATGTTGCACATTTTATATGAGCGCATTTTTCAAAAAGACTTTCTACCATTGTAAAAATGTAAAAGATCTCAAATAAGTAATGGACACAAATTAATAAGTAATTTTAGGATAAATATCCCTTATTGCAGTTATATCACAGTGAGTGTTACCCTTTTTCATTGTTTAGAGGTTTAGGAAAAAAATACAGACACTGTTAGAAAAGTATGATCTAAGTCAGATAGAAAATCTCATGCCAAAGAATTATGAGATATAGACACTTGCTGACACTCGTGTCTATTTCCTATATACCATGGCACTCGTTTTCCGTCCTATACATAGATATGGTTACATTTTAAGTTTGATAAAACTGACAGCAATAGGATAGTGATAATAACCTGACTTTTTTTCAAAAACAGCCATGCTTAAAAAGGATTTTTGCTTGACTCTATCTGTATTGCAGTATATTTCTCAGAAAATTAGCCGAGCTTAAAATAGAAATTTTCTTTCTCTTCTTGAAATATCCTATATCTGTAGTGCTTACATGAAATCCTATCTGTATTGTTCTAAAAACAGACATAAAACCTGGAGTCTGGGAGGAGAAAAGGTTAATTAAATTTGTTCCAGCTAAGCAGGATATTTGTCTACTAGAAATCAGAATCAGACAAAAGCCTGCCACAATTGGCATAATTGAACTTTTCTTTCCCAATTCAGAATTCTCATTTACAAATTTAAGAGACCTTACAAACATCAGTATAATTATGAATGCCAAAAAGGTGACAAAATACTTTTTTTTTCAATACTTTTCAGTGAATTATTGAGAAATAACAGAAGATTGCACTTGATAATGTCACTGTAAACCAATGAAATTACCAAACTAGAGCTGCTTAAGCAGATGATTTTCTCAACAGGCCTAAATCTAATAATATGATTGGATGAGTATTTAAGTGAATGACTAAATGAATGAACATTTATTTCAAGTAAGTGTTTTGAAGTTTTACATGCTAAAATATTTCTGCAAAGAAAAATTCATGATTGATGAATAATGATGAAAATTGACCTTTGCCTGTTAAATACATATTTTTCATCCAATTACAACAAATTTGAGAAGTCAGAAAATGGGTCACTTAAGAATCTTTCCAGTGAAATTTAGTTGTCAAGTCCATCAATTAGATTCACAGAAAATGAATTTCAAAGTTTCTTTAATAAAACAGTGTCCTCCCTCCATTAAAGAAGTATGTTTGATGTGACCATATTATTTTTTTGTAGACTGAAAAGGGGTCGCTCAAGGATGATTCCAAAGAAACTTGATTGATATCTATAAATCAAATCTGAGAAATGTCACATATTGCCATAGATGGAAATAAGCCACCCCCATTAAAGTCTTGTTTTTCATTTAACAAAAATTCTTGAACAACTTTGAAAGAGCATCTACGGAGGATCATTCCTGTGAAGTTTGGTTGAAATTCATCCAGTAGTTTCTGAGGAGAAGATTTTTCAAGAAAACATTTACGACCAGACTCATGGACAGACACATGCATAACAGACACAGCCCCATGACGATAGCTCCAGTGGCCTTCGACCAGTGGAGCTAAACAAGAGGCCCAAGAGGGCCTGTATCGCTCCACTGGCTTTAAAATCTTTAGACTTTCATTACTTTAAATGAATACATTAACACTCTGAAATCTCCTAAGACCTATTTAATAATGATTAACTGGTTCTGGTCCATATTGCATCAAAATACTCAATCACAATGAACCTACAACCCTTTACCCATCTTATTAAAACATAAGATTCAGGAGATGTCGTTCAAAGATTTCAGGCTCAAAATAGGCCCCGCCTGCCACGCCCATATTTATGGACCAATCAAAATTTCTTAAACAATTTAAGTAAATAGTCTCCCAAGAAACATTCTGGTAAAGTTTCAATGAAATTGGCTGAGTGGTTCCGGAGGAGATATCGTTCAAAGATTTTGGCCTCAAAATAAGCCCCGCCCTGCCACACCCAAATTTTTGGGCCAATCATAATTTAGCAAATAATTTTTGAAAAGAGACACTCAAGGAACATTCTGGTAAAGTTTCATTGAAATCAGCCAAGTGAATCAGGAGAAAATGTCATTCAAAAATTTCGGGCTCAAAATAGCCCCCCCCCCCCCCCCCCCACCCCCCTGCCATGCCCATATTTAAGGACCAATCAAAATTTCTTGAACAATTTAAGTAAAGAGTCAACCAAGAAACATTCTGTTAAAGTTTCATGGAAATGAGCCCAGTGGTTCAGGAGGAGATGTTGTTCAAAGATTTCGGGCTCAAAATAAGCCCCGCCCTGCAACGCCCATATTTATGGGCCAATCGAAATTTCTTGAACAATTTAAGTAAAAGGTCATCCAAGGAACATCCATGCCAAGATTCATTGAAATCAGCCCAATGTTTTGGGAGGAGAAGATTTTTAAAGATTTCAAAGTGAAACAAGAGGACCCTGAGGGCCCTAAATCGCTCACCTGATATTTCAAGTAAATTATCATTAAGACTCCATTTCCTATGATATGGCATGAACCTTCCCATTTTCAACAGAATTCATTCTTGTGACCTGGTAAACATTTTGATCAAGTTTCATGAAGATTACACTATATTTGTGGCGTTTGGAGCTCTTACGAGAAAATTGTCATTAAGGCCCCTTTTCCCGTGATATGGTATGTATACTTCCCATTTTCAAATGAGTTCATCCTCATGACCTAACAAACATTCTAACAAAGTTTCATGATGATTGGACCATATTTGTGGCTTCTAGAGAGTAAACAAAAAAATTGTCATTAAGACGCCTTTTCCTGTGATATGGCACCGATCCTTCCCATTTTCAATAGACTTCATCCTCATGACCTAACAAACATTCTGACCAAGTTTCATGAAAATTGGACCATATTTGTGGCTTCTAGATTGGAAACAAGAAATTTGTCATTAAGGCCCCTTTTCCCGTTATATGGCACGGACCCTTTCCATTTGAGCAATTTTCATAAGGGACCACCCAAGGAATATTTCAGCCAAGTTTGGTTGATTTTGACCCATAAGTTTTGGAGGAGATGTCGTTTAAAGATATTGTTGACAAAATTGTCATTAAGGCGCCTTTTTCTGTGAAATGGCACGGATCCTTTCCATTTTCATTAGACTTCATCCTCATGACCTAACAAACATTCTGACCAAGTTTCATGAAGATTGGACCATATTTGTGGCTTCTAGATTGAAAACAAGAAATTTGTCATTAAGGCCCCTTTTCCCGTGATATGGCACGGATCCTTTCCATTTGAGCAATTTTCATGAGGGACCACCCAAGGAATATTTCTGCCAAAATTGGTTGATTTTGACCATTAGGTTTAGGAGGAGATGTCGTTTAAAGATATTGTTGACAAAATTGTCATTAAGGCGCCTTTTTCTGTGAAATGGCACGGATCCTTCCCATTTTCAATAGACTTCATCCTCATGACCTAACAAACATTCTGACCAAGTTTCATGAAGATTGGACCATATTTGTGGCTTCTAGAGTGAAAACAAGAAATTTGTCATTAAGGCCCCTTTTCCCGTGATATGGCACGGATCCTTTCCATTTGAGCAATTTTCATAAGGGACCACCCAAGGAATATTTCTGCCAAGTTTGGTTGATTTTGACCCATAAGTTTAGGAGGAGATGTCGTTTAAAGAAAAAGTTGACGCCGTGACGGACAGACGGACAGACGGACAGACGGACACCGGACAACGATCGATCACAATAGCTCCCTTGAGCACTTCGTGCTCAGGTGAGCTAAAAATGCCACACCCTGCCACGCCCATATTTGGGGGCCAATCAAAATTCTTTGAACAATTTAAGAAGAGGGCCACCCAAGGATCAATTCTACCAAGTTTGGTTAAAATCCGCCCATTGGTTTGGGAGGAGAAGATGTTTAAAGAAAAAAAGAAAAAATTTACGCACAGACGGAGGGACGGATGCACACATGGACGCATGCCCGACACTCCACCATGAGAATAGCTCGCTGGCCGAATGGAGCTAAAAAATTATAACCTGCTTTTGTTAATTTTATACTATTTGACATTCTCTAAGCAGTGCCATATAAACAAATGATATTATGATATAGCTTACAAATCTCTTGTTTTGGGTGCAAGAATGATAAATCTTACATTTTGTGAACAACAAAATATACATTTTTGCTGTTGTTCACTTGACAAAAGATAAGCCAATCTGAATCTTACACTATGACAAAACAGTCACCCTCTAAATCTATCATTGCAGTTGCACTCATATATGAGTGTTGAAAATGTTAAATGGAAATCAAAGCTTAGATGAAGAGAAACAAAAAGACTTTTTAGTGAAATATAATTAGATTGTTTTCCATGAAGCTAGGAAGAAAGCCCCCTTTGAGAATATCTCCATCAGAGAACATTTCCATTTAAGTTAATGAAGACTTTTGTTCTTCTCTGTTCATTATTGAAAAATATTTTATGCTTATAACAGCGGCTCGTAGGGCCTTTGATAAGGGGACATACCTGCACTAGCAATTTGCCCTAGTTAAGTTCCATCAGAACAGGATGTGTATCTTACAACTAGGAAGACATGAATGGCTTGAGTGGCTCCACAGGCTTGAAATTCTTGAAACAGCAAATCTAAGGTTTGACTAGATTTTAAGATAGTTTGGGTTCTACTGATGTTGAAATGATTTTCAAAGTTTCCACTATATAACATATAACTTAATGACCTCCGCCCATAAAATCCATATTTTTCATCTGATCATAATAATTTTTGGCAGACTGATAAAGCTTCACTCAAGAATCATTCCAGTGAAATTTGGTTGATATCCATCAATTACATTCTGAGAAAATGATTTTCAAAGTTTCCACTATATAACAAATAGAGAAATGGTCTCCGCCCATAAAATGCATATTTTTCATCCGATCACAATAATTTTGGGTAGACTGATAAAGAGTCACCCAAGGATCATTCCAGTGAAATTTGGTTTATATCCATCAATTACATTCTGAGAAAATGATTTTCAAAGTTTCCACTATATAACATATAGAGAAATGACCTCCACCCATAAAATGCATATTTTTCATCCGATCACAATAATTTTTGGTAGACTGATAAAGGGTCACCCAAGGACCAATCATGTAAAATTTAATTGGTATCTATCAATTAGAATCTGAGAAAAGTCACTTTTACCATATTTGGAAATTAGCCATGCCCATTAAATCCATGTTTTTCATAGGATCAATATTTCTTGAACAACTTTGAAAGAGGGTCACCCAAGGATCATTCCTGTGAAGTTTGGTTGAAATTCATCCAGTAGTTTCTGAGGAGAAGATTTTTAAAGAAAAAGTTTACAACCGCATGGACGGAAGGACGGATGGACGGACGCACGACGGACACAGCGCCATGACAATAGCCCCAGTGGCTTTCAGCCAGTGGAGCTAGAAAAAATATGTCAGATACTAGAAACATTTCAAGACTTAGTTCAATTACAACCTTGACCTTTCACCTTAATGACCCAGAAAATTAAGGGCACTTCATTGGGTAATTTAGGCACAATTGTATAAGGTTTCATTATACTAGGTCATTTTGTTCTGATGAGTTATGAGTCTGGAAACAAAGTTCAAAAGTGGCCTTGTCCTTAAGCTTACATGGCCCCAAAACATTAGTACACTTTCTTGAGTCAAAGACTATAAATGTATTAAGTTTGATAATTCCAGGTCACTTGACTCTTGAGTTAGAATCTGTAAACCATTTATCCAACAAAATACATTTACGAATGTACGGTTGATTAAGCTATTTAATGTTTGTAACTTGTGCACATATGATATTGTTGTTAATCTCACTCTACACGAGGGCTGTCCGGAAAGTTCGTAGACAACGTCTAGTACATACATACTGTATGTCTATGGCTTTTTAATACTATGCGTCAATAATCAATATCATTCAAAGAGCCGTTATGCAAATTTTAAAGGAGATTCTGTAGTAATTAATGAAATTACATTGAATTTTGTAAAGGTAAGTAAGTTGATGCGGAGCACCAAATGACGTTGTAAGGCAAATATGACGTCGAGGTAAAAATACGGCTACTCTAAGTCAAATTAATATAAATAACTATTACTTTTATTCATTGATGTTTGCCTATATTTCAACCTATCCGCTGCATTACATCATTATCATTAAAGAGCAAGCCTTAATCACTTTTATAAAGAGTGTGTATTGCTAATAAACAGGGGAAAAACGAATGCAAAATTGTGCCGTTTTGATTTGCTATCTCATTACATTATTCCTACTCTAAGTCGAATCAATATAAATAACTATTACTTTTATTCATCGATGTTTGCCTATATTTCAACCTATCCGCTGTATTACATCATTATCATTAAAGAGCAAGCCTTAATCACTTTTATAAAGAGTGTGTATTGCTAATAAACAGGGGAAAAACGAATGCAAAATTGTGCCGTTTTGATTTGCTATCTCATTACATTATTCCAAAAAGAAAAACAAGAGGACCAAGATGGTCCTAGATCGCTCAACTGAGTCTCTATGACCCCTGGGACATCACATTAATTAGATAGGCAGATGTCAAAAAGAAAATAATTGCCTAAGATCAATACCATAGAACGTTTTCAGCAAAGAGCAAGACAGATATGCCTTTTTGCTCTTTGATTCTATGTAAAAAGGGATGCTCCCGGGGGACCCAAAATGACCCCAGGGTCTTGATATGAACAAACTCGGAAGAGGTCCATAAGATGATGCAACATTCTAAATATGAAAGCTGCCTGCCTTCTGGTTTCAGAGAAGATTTTTGAAGGTTTTCCCATTTTCACCCATCGTGCTCAGATGAGCTGAAAGGGATGCGCCCGGGTTGAGCCCAAATATGACCCAAGGGTCTTGATATGAACAAACTTGGTAGGGGCCCACAAGATGATGCTACATACCAAAAATGAAAGCAGTGTGCCCTCTGGTTTCGATTAAAGAAGATTTTAAAAGATTTTTGCTCTTTGATTCTATGTAAAAAGGGTTGAGCCCGGGTGGAGCCCAAATATGATCCTAGGGGCTTGATATGAAAAAACTTGGTAGAGGTCCACTAGATGATGCTACATACCAAATATGAAAGCTGGCTGCCTTCTGGTTTCATAGCAGATGATTTTTCAAGATTTTCATTTTTTTACCCTTTGTGCTCATAAGAGATAAAGGGATGCACCCGTGCAAAGCCCAAATATGACCCAAGGGTCTTGATATGAACAAACTTTGTAGAGACCCACTAGATGATGCTACACACCAAATATTAGAGGCTGTCTGCCATCTGGTTGCAGAGAAGAAGATTTTTAAAGATTTTCGCTCTTTGATTCTATGTAAAAAGGGTTGGGCCCGAGCCAAGCCCAAACATGACCCCAGGGTCTTGATATGAACAAACTTGGTAGAGGTCTACTAGATGATGCTACATACCAAATTTGAAAGCTGTCTGCCTTCTGATTTCAGAGAAGAAGATTTTTAAAGATTTTCATATTTTCACCCTTTTTGTTAAGGGTAAAGGGAAAGTTAAGGGTGGATTTCATTTATTTGAACAACTTTGGTAGAGCTTGACCCAAGGAACATCCCTGCCAAGTTTCATCAAGATTGGCCCATTGGTTTAGGAGAAGAAGATGTTTAAAGAAATTGTGGACAACGCACGACGCACGACGGACGACGCACGACTGACGACGGACATTCTACGATCCCAATAGCTCACCTTGAGCACTTCGTGCTCAGGTGAGCTAAAAAGAAATTCGACATAATTTCAAGATACCACAAATAGGCCTTAAATGTTTCAACCACTGCAGGTATCTGAGGTAAATTAAGGTCGTGTATCCTGGATTCCGGTCAGTACTGTAACGTTCGTTTTCTTAAAAGCATACCCGAAACGCGCAAAACTCATTTGTTGGTATTGTTCAATTAACTTAATGAAAAAAAAATAAAAAAAAACGAAATGAAACTAGAAAGCCATGAATGGCTTGAGTAGCTCCACAGGCTTGAAATTCTTGTAAAAGCAAATAAATATTTTGACATGATTTTTAGATATTTGGGGTTCTACTGATGTTGAAAATGATTTTCAAAGTTTGAGCTATATAACAAATAGAGAAATAACCTCCGCTCTTAAAAGACATATTTTTCATCAAATCAAAATGATTTTTGGCTGCATGATAATTGGTCACCCAAAGATCATACCAAAAATTTTTGATTGATATCCATCAATTACATTCTGAGAAAATGATTTTCATAGTTTCCACTAAATAACATATAGAGAAATGACCTCAACCCATAAAATGCTTATTTTTCATCCAATCAAAATAATTTTTGGTACACTGAAAAAGGGTCACTCAAGGATCATTCCAGTGAAATTTGGTTGATATCCAAAACTTAGATTCTGAGAAAATTATTTTCAAATTTTCCACTATATATAATATATAGAGAAATGACCTCTGCAATAAAATGCATATTTTCCACCCGATCGCAATGATTTTTTGTAGACTGATAAAGGGTCACTCAAGGATCATTCCAGTGACATTTGGTTGATATCCATCCATTACATTCTGAGAAAATTATTTTCAAAGTGTCCAATGTATAACATATAGAGAAATGACCTCCGCCCATAAAATGCATATTTTCCACCAGATCACAATGATTTTTTTTAAACTGATAAAGTTTCACTCAAGGATCATTCCAATGAAATTTGGTTGATATCCATCAGTTACATTCTGAAATAATGATTTTCAAAGTTTCCGCTATATAACATATAGAGAAATGACCTCCGCCCATAAAATGCATATTTTCCATCAGATCACAATGATTTTTTGTAGACTGATAAAGGGTCACCCAAGGATCATTCATGTAAAATTTAATTGGTATCCATTGATTAGAATCTGAGAAAACTCACTTTTTACCATATTTGGAAATTAGCCACGCCCATTAAATCCATGTTTTTCATTGGATCAAAATTTCTTGAACAACTTTGAAAGAGGGTCACCTAAGGATCATTCCTGTGAAGTTTGGTTGAAATCCATCCAGTAGTTTCTGAGGAGAAGATTTACGACCGGACGCACGCACGCACGGACACACGGACGGACGCACGACAGACACAATGCCATGACAATAGCCCCAGTGGCTTTCAGCCAATGGAGCTAAAAAATCATCTTATATTGTGTTTATCGACAATCATCTATTCCAACTGTTCACAAATCATTGAAGAACAACTCTTTAACCACTACCAAACTTCGTTCTCAAAAGCCTTTTTAATCGAACAGCATTTCGTCATAATGACGTTCCAGCTAAAATGCAGACTTCACATAAAAGCAGCTTTGCTAAACTGGAAATTTTAACTGAAAAATGCCATATGTTGAGAAGGATTTGCAATTTGCAATCCTGTAGCTTATAAAATAGGTTTAGAGGTATATATCTTCGCGTTTTCTGGAAGAAAAATGCAGATTAGCGCTGCTCCGCCGCAACATCTGATGGCGTCATTTTCCGTCCCATCTTGCGCATGGTTTGCTAAAATATTCTTCATTCATTCGAGTATTTATGGAGCGATCACTTTGAAAATATCACCAGATAAAACTCATAAATTGGACCCAATGAATACATGTTAATTATGATATTCTCAAAAGATCAAACCCTTGAAAAAATTGTTTTAGTATTCAATAGTTATCGGTAAATGTTTTAAATTTCGACGTGCTCTGGGTACCGGTAGGTGGCGTTGCTTAGGGAACAGTAATATTTATGTCAATAAAAATTTTGAACATTTTTCTTCGGGTATCAAGTCAGTGATAATTAGGGTAGCGATTAACACAAGAAGTATGAATACAATGAAAGTAGTTAATGAGAATTTCAGACTGTCTACGAACTTTCCGGACAACCCTCGTATACTTGGATCAGCACATATTTCAGCTGATCAATGTCTGTGCCTTACTTATATAATAATTGAGCCTGTGTGGGACATTTCCTACAATTTAACATGTTCATGAAGGGCCAATACCAGTTGTCTTAATAGCCACAATGAGTAATAAGAAGATAGTCTGATTGACTAAAGGCACTTTGATACCTTATCTACCTACAGAGCATAAAGTGAAGACTCTGATCAGACTGTGCAGCTGCACAGGCTGGATAGAATCTAAAATTGCTTGGCCCATTTGAAAATGTTGGAAATGACACTCACATTCTCAACTTTCCAATTGTTTGAAAGGTGATTGTATTCTATCTGAAAACATTTACTATTTTGATAAGCAGAGGTACAGATAAGAGGTGGTAACTCTAGTCTAAAATATTTATTTCCAAATGAAACCCATTGTAGTGGGTGCTCATTTGAATTTTCTCAATGAGACGATTCCAATGAGTGCCTACAAAAAAAGGTTTTAGCAGGAACTAGTGAAATATTTAAATTTCTAATTTCAAAATACTTCCTCTATCTGTAGCTCTAGTGATAAGTCTAAAATTGTGTTGTCTGATGATGGGTTAATTAAGATATCTCTCAGAACAAATCCCAATAGTACCTTTGGGAACATTCAATCATCCATTATCGTTTTTCTGGCTTCTTTTTTATCAATTTAGAGCAAAACAGAGCACTGAATACAGATTATTTAGAGCAAACTTCTTTTGTTAACCATTATTGTATATTTCTGTGTGGGTTATAATGTCACTTTCAACAGTTTTTCCCAATTTAGCAACCACTGCACATAATGATTAACCCTCGTCCTACAAAATTTAAGTTCTAATCCAATCAATTTACTATTTTTTGCAACCCTCAACATCTTTGGCCAAAGCTTTAAATATAATAGTAACTCACTCACGAAGACTGCAACTACCTTATAACGAAATCTATTAGACCGCTGAATGCATTACAACCCGGGGTCCGCTTGAACCCCGAAATTTTTAGGAGGTCGATCATTTTGAATACTGCGGTGATATGACCAGATCCCCCATTAACGCTGTTCTCAATTTTTAGCTTTGGCAACAGAGAAAACAGCGTTATAATAAAGAATCCACTTCTACCACTGATTAATTTCTTTGACACCACCCACAGTGTTATAATGGACTTAGAAAGCAGGCAGTATAGGCCAAGATCAGACTGCATGAGAAGCATTCATGCTTTCGAAAGTTTGATACCTGTGATCCAGTTGGTAGAGTGCTAGACACCCAACCACAAGGTTCTAGGTTTCATGCCTAGTAGATGTGAATTTACTCTCTGACATATGCCTCCTACCAATGATTTGATTTTGAATCATAAACCTTTGTTCAAATCATTAGCGCAGTTGGTAGTGCGTCGGACTGTCAAACTAGAGGTCACGGGTTCGATCCCCGACGGCGGCACTCATTCTTTCCGACTATTTGTCTCTCACCAATGGGTCGATAATCGTAGATCTATGTGAGATAGTAGTAGTATTAAACGGTTGGATAGGTACGGCATTTTGGTACCTATCCAACCGTTTTCAGAATGGACCCTGACGGTTGTATAGGTACTGCATTTTGGTACCTATCCAACCGTTTTCAGAATGTGGCCCTGACGGTGGTAAACGTAGTGGATTTGGGTAGGTATACTGACGTTAGGGTATTGTGCATTTGGACTTAGTCCTTTCATGAGAAATGTGAACTTAGGTCTTATGTCTTTTTAATTGAATTGTGTGTGAATGGCACCGATACTGATACCGGTGGCAGATTGTGGTCCAGATTTGGGGTAGGCTATTTGTGCATTTGGACGTAGTCTCTAACGAGAAATGTACACTTAGCTTTGTGGGGGATATACGTGTGGACTAAGTCTTTTTGGGTCAGATTTATAGGTGATGTGTTTTCGCTGTTAAAGTCAAGACTAGGTAGATGTATGCACTTAGTCTTTTGACGAGAAATGTAGGGGTTTGGGGTGGGTCTCTGTAAAACACACGGATATTGTCTTACAGTGATATCCATGTTGACTTAGACCCTATATTTCTGCCAAGAGATAGCAAGATATGACCTGAATGGGTTTGTGGACTTGGTCTTTTGAATTGAAATGTTACGTGTACATTGTAAAAGTGTAAATACGTTGTTATAGAAAATGTATTATAGTAAGGAAAAGTTATGAATGCAAAAGATCTTTGACAAAACGAAAGAAAAAATGATTTCTTTCTTGTGAAGTGTCGCCCCTGAAAATGACCGTTATACCGTAGTTGGTAATTTTGCTATTTATCATTTAGAAGTGGTTACATCCAAACCGTGCGTTGCAAATTGGACAAGGTCTCATTATTTGACGCTTCATTACCAATGTTTCTCCATTCTATGTCAATTCTACTCCAAATTTGAGTAGACATGTTAACAGCATCAGGTATATACCGCTCTTTTGCTGTTCTATTGTCCTACCCAGGATGGGTCTATCCAAGTAAATGCCGTCGTGCGGGTTATTATTTTATGACTGTCCAATGGCATTTTCTTGTGGAGAACGACGGCGGCACTCATTCTTTCCGACTATTTGACTCTCACCAATGGGATGATAATCGTATACAAATGTGAGATAGCAACTGGAGGCTAGGAACGGGTGTGGTGGTTGTAACCATTGTCAGGTGCTCAACCCGCTACGTTATAACTGAAAATGTTGAAACGACGTAGAACTCCATTCAATCAATCATTTCTCGTGGAGAAATAATTTGAGTCTCTTATCATTTCATGTACGCGATATAGCCGCTCAGAAATGTTAAGCAATTCCTTCGCTATGTCGTTGTGTTCTCTACGAATCGGTGCCATGATTTAGAATGTTAAAGAGTGGAAAATCTGCCGTGTATTTATATTAAAGACACAGTCCTTGACAAAAGCACCCCTACTTTGATTTGAAGAAATGAACTCCGAGATTGAAATATCTGTTTTCTCCAAGCATGAAAATATGAGATTACTCATTATTCTCTATCATGAAACCGATTCTCTTTACCTTTATCATGAACAATCATGAGAAGGATGGAATATCTAATGACAACAGAAACAAATATTTACATTTTCTATATTTTATTGAATAATGAACCGTGAACTAAGAACAAAAAAAGGTAATCATGAACATATTTACAAAATGTCTATACAATTCTGTTAATTGTCTGTATGAACCACGATGTAACAACCCTGTCATTTTTGTGTAAGTTCCTTGCGCCGAATGTCTTTCGAAGAAATTTTTTTGCGAGTTGTATCCTTTTGCTATCCCATCCAAGGCGAAAATACAATAATGCCTACGAACTTTTCCAAGGATGCTTTGAATAGGTTGGTTGTTATAAGTCCACGAATGTGAATAATTGTGGGTAAAATGTGATATTTCCTTATGAAGTGGTGGAAGACCATATGAGTCAACGTTACTGTCTTTTCCGTTTGGATGAAATAAAAACTGCTACCTAATGATCTCCTTTTCTGTGGTATTCTCTGTATTAACGATTTATAACGTGTAATGCATTGCTGACTTTGATCTAAGTATAATGAGTTCGTGAATGGTAATGATATGGTTTGCTTGACTCTGTTTTCATTTATACTCGACTTGTTAGTCAATAGTTACAAGGTTTGTTTTACCAGTGACATGAGAACCTTTTTAGGCTTTTTATGATGTACCAAAATGTATTGTGTTATTCTAAATCCTTGTCTAATACCCTCATCTTTTATTGCATGTAGTCCTGATTTTACCCAAGGTTTTATCAATGGTGTTACTTATCTTAATGAAGATTTTAACAAGGTTAGTGCAAAACTATTGATGTTGAACACCGTTATAAACAGACAGCAGTTTTTTTTTAATTTATTTATTTTCTTAACGCCTACGGAAATGTAGTTTTACTATTGTCTTGCCTATGATAAACTTGACAGGATTACCACAATCACCAGTTATATAAATGTGAATTGTATCAAAATCTGATTTCGTAACAGGAAAGTACTGTGGAGCTACAATTTCATAGTTTGTATGTTGACTTCCATTAACATTTTCAATGGAATTTGATGTTTTGAATGGAACGACTCGAAGTAATGGGGCTAATGTATCACCTACTATGGAATATTCTGCGATGTCAGAGTAAACAAATAAATGATTATACCCCGCATCAATGTCTGGTGAATATTTAAACATTTTAAACATACTTTTACCCTTGTATACAATTTTACCATCAAACAAAGGATCACCACCTAGTTTTTGCAATAATAATATATTGAATTTAATTCCTGTTTTTCTTAAATTCAAAAATTCAAATTTTGGCCGCTTTGATGATTGAGAGTATCCAACATGAATAGTTGCACCACTATTTTGGAGGACTTTACCAATTCCATCATTGATGCATTCATTAATTACAGCTAACACATGAGACGGCGAGCTATAGCATCCTGGTGTAAAACAAAATTTTATTTCCCATTTCATTGCCATTCCGTATGAATTAGAATTCATGACCCTGATTTCTAATGGATTAGGCTTTGTCTTATTCACATCCACCATTTGATTTATGATTGTAGCATCTTCAGTGAAACTATCAAATCTAGCTTCTTCTTCACTTATATTTACGAATTGACTTGGTGTTATCAATTGTGCTAGACCAACTTCCTAGTTCTCCTTATCAATATGAACAGTTTTAGGTAATTTTACTTTGAAACAACATTGTGTGTTTGTAGGAAAATAGTTCAAAGAACTATCACTAGGTAAAGTTATGTAGAAGGAATTCATTTTTTTACCATCGATGAAATCAAATGCTGAATGTTTATTGTTTTGTGAATTTCAATCCGGATGGTGGTAAAATGTAGCCTAAGGAACTACTGAGAAGAGTTAACCGCAATTCACGATTGTCAGTTTGAATACTAAGATGTACTATAGATGTAGCAATAATGGGATAAATGACTATTATTTGTGATACATAAGTGAACTGATTTTATGGGACACGATTTCCAAAACATGTGAAAGGGGTTGACTGACTGACACTGTCACCCCCAGATTCTAATTGAGAATGCATGATAAGGGCAGATGTAATATATACCCTTTAACCTCGACCCAAAACCTTATCTACATATTTAATGTCGTTTCATAGCGTAAAGACAGACCTATGTTGGTATCAATAAGGGTTTAACGACTCATGTGCGCGATCGTTACTTATTTTGTTTCTTTCTGAGAATCGTGGAATGTAAAGTTGGCGATTGTGGTGTTTTTATTTAACTCTATTTGTGTTCGTTTTTTTTTTCCTTTTCATATCTTACACAGTGAGAGGTTCGGGGTAAGACCATGTTTCACAATGTCATTGGACGAAGGACTGGACATGCATGATCACATGTTCACCCATTTATACAGGTGAATAAATAATTGGTCCTTGATCTTCATTCTTTGTATACCATCCATGGAAAATATCAGTTCTTAATTTCAATACTTTTTGAGTTCGAGAATGAAAATCAATGACCAAATAACCATGAGACAAGGATTTTGCATCATGGTACGCAGGAATCAAATGTGGGGGTTGCATTTGATTTGCTAGAGTCTTTATTTGGTCATTAACACGTTCATTGCGGAAAAAGTATCATGTATCTTGAATTCAAATTAATGTTTCTTCTTGATTTCGACTGTGAAAACATGTTTTGTGTTATATAGATGACACTTGCATTACGATGATGGCCTTTTCTAGTAAACCATAATTTAATTTTCTTTCCATCTTTTTCACCTAACATATCATCAAATATTACCAAATGTGGTATAGATGTATCACTTACAAATACATTTTTATCTCCAGGTATTCCTTACACGAAAGTAATGAAATCAATTTTTTCTTTTATGATAATGTATGCATTTTTACCATTCTTTATGACAGCAAGTAATTCTTTTTGGTGCAATGTCAATTAGTCTTCGGGATAATCAATCAGATTGTGAACGAATTCTGTTTTCCCACATCCTCTTGGACCAGAAATGAAAATATTACATGGATGGTTAAACAAGAGGGGAGAATATCTACATCCATTTCTTATGTCCTTACCATTCAATGGGTAGAAATAAAATGACAAAGATATATACGTTTTTATAACTTTTATTGAAATTTTTATTGAAACATAAAACATTCTTTTACAACATTTTTTACAATAACATATTTACAACTTCATTTTTTATTTTCTTACATGTTTCAAAAATATTTTTTAAGATATTTTCAAAAATATTTTTTAAAAAATATTTTCGAAAAAAGTTTTTTGAAAAATATTTTTCCAATTTTTTTTTTATTTTTTATAAAAATATATATTTATTTTCTTTCAATCACAAATTACTTCAAAATAACTCAAGAAACACGATTGTATTTTTTTTTATAAAATGTCCTATTTTCTTTTGTCATACAATCTCCGTCTCTGATGTGCACATAAACACCGTTTATCTTGTTAACATGAATACAATCAAAATATCAATGTACATTGTTCAGCTTGTTCACAAGAAATGATATCCCTCTAAAAGTTTTTATTGTTTCTATACCCTAATACTTTCATGTCCAAATGGAACAGTGTCTATATCATTGACCATTACTCTCTTTGTATATACTGATCTAAATGTTTTTGTTTGTGCTTCACTAGTGACTTTTCTATCTCTATGTCTCCTGATTCTGCAGTCATAGGTTATCTTAATTTCAGTACTTCGATCCTGCATACATTTTGTGAATGCATCAAAATTGACCAACTTGCAAGTTTTGTGGTCTAAGGTTATACCCTTGACTTTACATTTATTTTCAATATCACCATCTTTGGTAACTAATTGATATGCATAGTTCTTTGGACCCAAACCTCTGAACTTAACAATTTTTGAGTTGGGTTCTTCATCGGTCCATTTCCCCAATCTACTATTGATAATAGGTGGATTCCATAACTGTGGGTCATGAATGTACATGCAACTATCAGTGTCAAAGTACAACACTCTATCATTCAGTTTTTCTAGGATGCTATACAATTCAAGTCTAGCATAGGCCGTAACATATGATCCAACAATGACATTGGCTGTTCCATGGGTCTCAACATGATCCAGCTTTGATTCATAGTTGACCAGAATGAATGGACATTCTTCATTGAATATTTCTACATGTTTGATAATGTAGTTAGGGTTATTGACCAGTTCAAAGTATTTTGATGGTTTTGATATAAACTCTGATTGGGTCAATACCTCTCTTTGGGCAATTTTCCCCATAGACAATTCAACATTATCTTTGCAAATGCCCTTCTTCCTTTGTTCTTTTTAATCATTGTAGGATCCAGACTGATTCCTTCATCTGATTCATATTCCTGAATAAATGTATCTTTGTCAGCTTGGGTTTTACACCAGTCAGGATAACCACTGGCTTCTTGCTTGATTTTCAAAAAGTTGTCAACATACCCCCTAAAGAAATTATTGGAGATAGATTCAAAGTGCCAAACTTCAAAGACATGAAGTAATCTGTAACCACAGTCCAAAGCCTTGAACAATGCAACTGTGACCCATGTCCCTATCAATGCTCTCTGGTTTTCATTGTGAGAGCAAGTCTGTGAACTTTCTTCTGCACATGTTCTACATAGTGGAAACATCATTTTGTTATTACAATGTACGGGTAAAATAGGGTGAAGCAGATCATCAGGGGGTAACACCTTACATTTGACAAGACCTTCATACTGTCTAATGTTTTGAATGTCAATGCTTTCGCTTGTCAGGACTTTTGGGTGACCAACAGGGTAGGATTTATACTTGCATACATAAGGATACAAAGAGCAAATGTCAATGTACTTAATTTCTTTCTCACTAGATTCGTCTATCTCATGAGCAATCTTGATTGCATTACAACGCCCGCCGTACAGTCCATCCCTTGGATCTATTGGGTCAGAGTATGGGAATAAACCATTGATCACTTCACGATAATCTTTGTCTTTTTTAACTCTTGCATCGAATTCATGTTCCCAAATGTATTCAACTTTATAGCCTAATCTCTTAAGATATTGTAGACGGGCCATTGTATCGTCATACAAAGCTTGCATTGTAAGACCATTAATTGGATTGGCTTGCAAACGATTTGGGTAGCAGACTGGACAACCATGCCATAGATCACCAAGAAATTCGTACACTGTGTTGGTTTCTGCATGAAATCCATCAACAGATAAAGATTTGATCTCAAATTCTCCGATATTTCTGGAGTGCTGGATAAAGATCCCCTTTTCATTTGCAATACTTTGGAGCCAACGAATGGCTTTCGTGGAGAAACGACGCCTGGAGGAGTCCTTACTTGAAATAATTGCAATTTGACCTTTAGGCAATTTCTACTTCTCCAGACCTTGTTACATGCGTCAGCTATTGTTATAGCTTCCAGTAATGGGTCAATACCTCCATACTCAATAAATACTTTCCTGAAATGACCACACCCCCTCCTAAGGATATCAACATCTGAACGACAGTAGGACTCCATTTCTTTTTGAAAATTGAAAGTTTCTTTGTTTGTAACCTTTTCATTATACCATTCCATGAATTCTTTCCTTAATTCTGGGGGCATAGAGTCACACATGTAATAGGATGCGTCAAGATATGGACCATTATAATCCAAATACTGATCAGTGTTGGCAAGATGGGGAAAGAAACCCTTTTTCATTTCTTCAAGACCAAATGTATCAGGGAATTTGCCAAGACGAAAGTTCATGAAGTTATAGGAGTCAATCAAACGAACTCCATTCAATTCCAATTTCATGATACTGTTACCATTCATAATCAGAGATGGGGGTTGAATCCCAATTCTAATTATTTCATTCAAGATAAATTGGGCATCGTATCCTTTTGCATTGTGAGCAATAGCAGCCATCCCCTTATGTTTTTTTGAGAAGAGCCACTTACAAAAATCAGTGAAAGTATTATCACCTTGGAAAATGACCTCTCTTCCTTCGGCAAACTCACTGCATGTTAAACAGTGATAATCAAGTGACTTATCTATGCATTCATCACAAGCTCTCTGTGCTATGCAATAGTTTCGAATATGTAGACCAGTATCTTGTTTGCATTCAAAATCATAGAAAATGAACAATGTTTTATTCTTTGTATCAACCACATCATCATCCACATCAGCATCATCACTTTGACCACCCTTACAAGACTTTTTCTCTTGTTTTAATTCTCTATCACCATTGCCACCTTTCTGTTTCTTACTTTCGTAAGGCTGAATATGACAACGATGATCAAAACTGGTAATCTTTTTGCAGTAACGACACCTTTTAAAACCTTTGTATACATGATTATTTATTCTAACATTGTATTTTTGTCTACATCTACTGCAAGTGTGGACCAGATCACATATGGATTTCTTCTTTTTACCTTCATTTGATTTATGGTTATCAAAACAAGTATGACCAAAAAATTTCGTTCACATTTTGGGCATTGAATTTTCCTTTCATTTGCATCACAGGGTGGGAAAGTGAAACAAGCTGAACAAATGTACTTACAGTAATGAGACTCCCTGTGATCATATGCAACATCACAAAATTCACAAAAATAACTACATGACAAAAACCCCGTTATACTTGAAATATAGTCATAATGTCCTTGGTGGTAATACAAATGTATCACTCTGCTATCCTGGTACACTACTGGATGTTGAAATGACATTTCCACTTTTGAGTGTTGTTGGTGAACTTTGATTACATAGTCCTGGTCAAACAGATAGGTCTGGACCAGCTTGTACTCATCAAGTCCACATGACTTGTTAGGAGAAATTCCTACTTCCATCAGCAAATTTTCAGCTTCATTTCTTTGCAATGTTTTGTTTGAACGTTTAATAAGGTTCCATTTTCTATTCCATTCATCACTACCATCTCTGTTTACATGATGAACTCCAACGACAACTGCTCTTGCAAAACACATACTATCTTTTGCATTTTTAATTTCAACAATCGAACGCTTTTTGTTAGCAAACACTTTCGTATCAAGTTCAGTTACCCATCGCTTACTCCCACCTAAGGGTAAACGTGTGTGGGTAACATCTAATTTCATCTCACCATCATCTATCTTGAAGTCCGTATTCGACTGCACAACTTTCTCAATCTCATTAAGAAATATTTCACCGTTCAAATCACGAACATCCATGAAAGGTATATGTATCCCCATATCCAAAGCTGGGTGGTTGATGGTAACTCTGATTTTGTCATCTGGTTCAGTATCAAGTGTCTCGCTTATTTTGACTGTAATTTCATCAAACAATGTTGCAAGTTGTTGAGGTGAAATTTCCTCAAATTCTTCAAATGTAACTGATAGAACATGTGAGTCAGTTCTAAACTAGAACTGTTGCAAAGCGGACTTATACCCCCCACCAGCACTTTGTCAAAATGTAAGTGCTTTAAGTGCAAGATGTGTTTGTAACAAATATTGAGGTCATATACAGCAATTGCATGAAGTTGCATGATTCTAGATCCCTTGGTTCTTGAATTAGAGTCCGGAAACAAAAACTGAACAAAAATTTAATGTGACCTTGACCTTTAACCCATGTTATCTAAAAACAATAGGGTACTTCCTTGAGTCATAAGTAACATTTACATAGAGTTTCATGATTCTAGGTCGCTTGATTCTCAATTTAGAGCCTGGAAACGAAAATTAAACAAAAATTTACTTTGACCTTTGACCTATGTCACCCCAAAACAATGAAAATTGCAGGTGCACAACTTCATATGATAGGATTAATTACCCAATTTGGTTATTCCCCTTATGGTTACTGAGTTTTGCAATTTTAAATTTTGACTACTCCCCCCCCCCCCTTCCATAAAAAGTTCAAAATGGCAAAACTCTAAAACTAATGACTGGATCAGGATGAAAATTGCAGGTGCACAAATTCATATGATGGATACCATCCTGATAAAATTTCAGCAAAATTGATCCAAAACTGTGGGAGGAGAAGAGGACACAAAATTAGAAAAAATGTACCCCTCCTTAAAAAGTTCAAAGTGGCATAACTCTCAAACTAATGACCGGATCTGGATGAAAATTGCAGGTGCACAACTTCTTATGGAAGGAAACAACCTGATGAAATTTCAGCAAAATTGGTCCAAAACTGTGGGAGGAGAAGAGGACACAAAATTATGTCTACGGACGGACGGATGGACAGACGGACGGACAGACGGACGGACAACCTGATTCCAGTATACCCCCCCATAACTTCGTTGTGGGGGGTATAATAACATGGACTTCTTATTTATTACTTTGGATAGCTTGTACTTTTCTCTCATAGATCCAGGCGATTTTTCATCTTCTACTTCATCATCCGATTCAATAGGTTTCACCTTTTTCTTTTTAGGTATCCAAAATTCATCATCAGATAAATCAGTATCATCTTGCATCGGAACATCTTTTTCCGACTCACTTCCTTTGTTTGACTCATTAGACTCCGAATCGCTGTAGTCTACAAGTTTAATTCTTTTCCACTTACGTTTATGGAGTGGAATCCAATCATCAATGTCATCTTCTCTTTTTCGTTTTGACATGTTGTCTCTTTCGGGTGTTCACAAAGAACTGATGTCGAAATGAAACAAATCGCAGCTTTTATAGGGGAACTGATGACTCACCATTTCATAGCTGTATAAAAGCATGAAAATGGTATTAACGTGTATCATTGACTCTCAAAACTTTAGGGCAAGAAGTAATGTTCGAAGACCACTTGGCGTGGTATGAGTTCATGCTACCCACCGATCAGGAAATGAAAACTTACAGGTATTATTAATAGGAAAGACAAATAGATTTATTCAACAAAGCTATTCTTCTTTTCAAGATAGTGCCCATTTTCAGGACTGAACAATATACTAACATTTGATTCTCAACTGGTCACATTTTAAATACATAAAACTCAAGCCTAATAAAGTATTCAAAATGAAGTTAAAATGTTTGGGTTTTTTTCATTGGTCAACAATGAATGTAACTGTTTTATCCTAGTATTCAACTTGACATAAAGCTTTTTTCATCCCCCAACCATGAACAAAGAAAAACAAAGATGTATTTTGAGTCAACTACTTTTATTTTTCAATCAAAACTGTGTTTTTCATCTTGATTTGAAGAATGAAAAAAAGGTAAGTTTAGTTTTCATGAAGAAATATCGTGTTCAAAACTAGTCATTTTCAAAGATCTTGTTTAAGAATTAAATCTACAGTAGGTCAAGTCCACAAAATCAAGCTTTAGTTGCTAGGTTTTATAACTCATCCTAGTTCTATTTATCAAAATTCGATAAAAGTTACATATTAATGACGTAACTTTTTAAAATTCGCTAGCCGTTTTCAGTAGTGTTCAACCGGCTGTCTAGAAAAAGTAGGTAACAAGTAAACATGGCGACATCGATTTCTAGTTAGAAATCCTATTCATGTCGGTAGAGATATAAATGAAATATACAATATTGGAGATCAAAAACAGTCAGAAATGCTCTCATCTGAAGAAAAATTGTCTCTTTACGTAATGACACATAATGTACAGTGACACCCAATTTTATGTAGATGTACATGAAAAAGGCCCCAAAATTACGGCAAAATGTCGTTCGAAAAATGTTTCATTTTTATGAGGTAAATGTATTAATTTTGTAGGCCGTTTTCTACTTCTACATCTACGTCAAAATTCATCCCCGTTTAATACAGTAGGTTACACGTAGATCTATCTTTGGCGATAATCTATTTCTTTTGATTCTCTCTCAGTGTTAGAAAAGTGCCGAATCCTTAAACTCCTCCGTGTAAATTCATGTATAACATCAATCAGTTGTTAGTTATTCTGTGATGAGGTGATCGCAACTCAGAACAGAAAAAGTTCATATCGATAGAGAGATATTCTTAAATTGATTTTCCTAAATCTAAGTAAAATCTGCATTTAAAGAAAATATGCCTTATTTATTTATTATTGACACACAGTCTTCTGTTTAAAATACTGGTCTTTTTTTTAGGACCGAGATTGTGTTCAATTTTCAAATTGACAATAAATCTCGGACATCAAGCATTTTTATAATTTCAAATCGTACTCATTAAATTTTAAAATTTCATTCATATGGAAGGGTGCTTGACAAAGGGAACAATAGTAATTCATGAATATTTCAACTCATAAAAATTGACTCTAAAAATATTTGTTTTGTCAGCAAGCACTTTTCCAAAGACGTAAGGAAAGCTGTAAATATAAAGTAGACTCGTTTTCTAACATTTTCTTACCGGTCCTTACAAATCATTTTCAAATCAAATACTCATTTGTTCAAACCATGGCATTTTTAAATGCTATGATTCAGTTCTTATCAATTCAAACACTAACTAGGTTCTCTTACTCTAGTTAAAAGATGTCATCGATATTTAGCCTCAAATTTTATTAACGGTATTCAAATACACTTCCTATCTCAAGGCTTACACATAAATCATAATTTGATAAACTCGCTTCTTGTTTATCGGAAATTCACATTCAAATTAAAACCTGTTTAATCACTTCAACGATTCAATCGTGTACACTTTTTTTTCAAGAAATAACTTTCCGAAATAATTCTAACTAAATAAAATCTAAATCAGTATGAACACTAAGCATGACATAACAAACGTGTCTTCTCAGGGAAAAATATAAGATTTATCCGAGATTGTGCTTATTTCTCTAAATCCTTTCGAAGTCACAGGAGAGATATAGAGCAAACTTTTTAAAATCAAAATTTTATCTAAGTTGAATAAGTAATCCCGAGACAAGTGTAATCGTGATATATTTTGAATGTTGCTGATCTTACATTTGACATTGAAATTTGGTTTCAAATTGTGTTTAAAAAATACCATTTATTTTTACTTCATTTCTACCTTTTCTTCTCAAATCTTGGAAAAAATAAAATGAAATACAAAGAAAAGGTCCCGGCAGGTCTTGGTGTTCATTGTCAAAAAAAATTATCACATACTAATTAGCAGTTCAGACCTTTGGAACTACGGTTCATCTAGTGTAACTTGCATGTTTCACTCACGCTTGAGAGTTATGAAGTCCGCGTCTAAAAACGGTCTTATGACTATCACCTCGATGGAAATATTATATTAATGATTGGGTACTGAACTGGCCGATCCCACGTTTCTCATTCATTTACATGGAAAATCTTAGATTTTGATAGGACTTAGCAAAATAGATGAAGAGACCTTCGAAAAAGTGATTGGATCCAAGAATTCTCAATTCCAAGCCCAGATGAATACAAGCGTAAGAAGGAAATATATTATATAGGGGGTGTTCATCCAAAAATGTTGCCAGATTTATCTAATCACAAACTGTGACCCCAAAATAAGTTCGTCCCATCCTAGAATAATCCCTATTCAATCTAAAAGAATTTGTTCCAGTGGGGGAAAACATTGATTTTATTCTTCAAAACATCCTTACTGAATTGAAACAATAAAATCATGGATATATCGAAAGGACAAATCTTTCAGAACTAAACTCTACAAACGTTCATCGATCGACAAATGATTCAAATTTCGAGTGATGGCGTGGAATACAATTTCACTATGTCAAAGAATATATATCTTCGATGAATTTAAGGAAAGAGTGATTCACTTTACAAACAACAACAAAAGATAATTTATCAAAGAAATCGTTCACCCAAGAAAGCAAACGTTGAAAAACTGAGAATTCACAGTGATTGTTGCTTCCGTAAATCTTATCGCCATCTCCTCAACAGGTCTAGAGCTATAACTCAACTAAGACAATTTTAAACGGAACAAGACCCTGTATCTTGAAAGAATTCCACTTCATTTCGTAAATAAGAAATGCTTACGAACGTGAGAACATTTACGATATAAACAGGCATTGATGCTTACTGAAAACAACTTCAAGAACCCTGAGGCGAAATAATAATTCACTACAATTTTCATACCCGTTCAACGAAACAACCAGAAAACTCCATCATACAATTTTAATAACGACCTTATATTGACAAAACTCCACTTTATCCATAAATAAGACTAATTTTATTTGAAAGAATTCACTTTCTTGTACATAGTTTTCTAAGGAATCAAGATTTCTCCCCTATTTTGTTACAGTTTATACAGAAATCCAGCCTCTTCTCGTAAATTCTTGAAGCCTATTAACGCGCGCGGGCTTTTATAGAAAAATTATGTCATCATTGACGTCATGAATTCCGCAGGCCGTTTTTCATCGTAGAGTGACTTTTTAAAACGTTAGCCAACCGGTTTAAAAAGGTTACAACTATACCGCATCGATATCGATTTTTAGTGAGACATCACTTTACTTTTGAAAAATATGAAGTCACACGACATGGGTTCTATCGGAGTTCTACTTTGAAACGATGGCCTACCGGTTTTAAACAGCGTGTTTAAAAAGAAAATCGGGGTTAAACATTAGAAAATGGCAAGATTTCCAGACTTTATCATTCAAAAAGTGATATGAATGACAAAATCTACATCTCGGCAACTTCAATTTTCGTCGGAAAATTTTAGCTAGAGATGAATAAATTCTTAAAACATCGTATTTACAGCAGAAACTCACATTCCATTTTCCATATTTCTTTGATTTTCCTAAACGCTCAATAACGTTTTCGAAAAGACGTGTCAAAAAAATTATGAAATAATAGCTCAAGCTACACTAGATGAAAATGGTCTGATAGTGCGCTACATGGCGATAAGAATTTTTAGTTTCATAGGCGTATGAATAAACAAGTCACCTAATTCGCGGGTTATATAAATAAATCACCACAAAAACGCGAACAGATAGAAAAGTGATTTGTTTTTGTTTGTTTAAATAGGGTTTTCACGCAGCATTTTTAGACATATCGCGGAGTCTGGTGCAGCTTCGCATAGTTCGCATAAGAAATTCATTCCCTTAAACTCCAACATAGACTCTGAAAACATCCGATCATTGGATCATTTACATCAGACACCCACCACCATCGCAGGTTTTGCATCTTGAGCAAATCCGATATAGCGCTAGAAGGGGGTCCATGTGCTTGGACCCCAAAGATGACAGATGACTGGGTGTGGAATGAATTCATGGCACCCATTGGCCAGCCAAGGAGAGAGGAGAGTTCACCCAAACTTTCATGGTATTTACAGGGAAAAATACTGGGATTAGAATCTCTTTCCTCTAGTATAAACGGCCCTTTTCAGGGCCAACCATATTGTAAGTAAACATCCATTTCTCTAATTGTCACATTTTAAATACACCAAACATAAACCGTATAAAGTATTCAGAATGTAGTTACAAGATTTCATTGAAGCAATATCGCATTTCAAATAAATTCAACAGTACGCTAAGTCGAAGTAAAACAATGCTTTACGTGCGAGTTTAATCCACCCATCTACATAAAATATCGATTTTTATCTGACATGTACACCGATACCCGTTTCATATCGGAGTTTTACAATTTAAAACGATAGGCAACCGGTTAAAAATCGGCGTGTTTCAAATTGTCGCGTTAAGATTGAATAATGATAAGATTTCAACTAGTCGAAAATGATTAAAACATGAATTCGCGACAAGAAGCTATCATGATAAAAATTATTGCGGAGCTAAATACATTCAACAAATCTTTTTTTGGATTTCAAGTCACTGGCGATGAGAAAACAAATTCTTAACCAAAATGCTCAAAAATTGTGTCAACAATCATCATCTCCAGTCACATTCAGACCAGCACCACTGAAGATTCCAGTTGAGTTTGACTTCGAACAAACTAATTTTTACAAACTTGTAGACATTATTATGACATTGATGAAAAAGAAGACATCGTCACACACTTCATCCACCAAGAGATCCTCATCTTCAACAGAAAGTGTTCGTCTAAGTAAAAGACATTGTTCAGAAAAAGATAGGGGATACAAAATTCCTACAATGACAGGGACGGCTGCCTACGGTAAGAACATCGATTACTTCAAGAAACCAAAGACTAAAAAGAAGTGCCGGGATGAATAGCAGAACTATCAATCCACAAAAACTTTTCAGGACCACCCAACAACAAGAAAGAATTCATTTTCTTTCGCACATTGTCAAAGTCCTTTTGCATTCCTCACTTTCACAATACATTCAACCACTTATTTCTAAGACTAAGTCCATATACCAAGTCCCTATCTTCCCGTCTTCGAACGGTAAGATTGGAACTAAGTTCGCATCCACATTACTCACAACCCAACCCGCATTTCTTATAAAAAAGACTAAGTCCACACGTATATCCCCCACAAAGCTAAGTGTACATTTCTCGTTAGAGACTACGTCCAAATGCACAAATAGCCTACCCCAAATCTGGACCACAATCTGCCACCGGTATCAGTATCGGTGCCATTCACACACAATTCAATTAAAAAGACATAAGACCTAAGTTCACATTTCTCATGAAAGGACTAAGTCCAAATGCACAATACCCTAACGTAAGTATACCTACCCAAATCCACTACGTTTACCACCGTCAGGGCCACATTCTGAAAACGGTTGGATAGGTACCAAAATGCAGTACCTATACAACCGTCAGGGTCCATTTTGAAAACGGTTGGATAGGTACCAAAATGCCGTACCTATCCAACCGTTTAATACTACTGATAGTAGCTGGAGGCTAGGAAAGGATGTAATGGTAGTACTGGCGTGAGAAATACCAGGAATCCATTGTTAGGTGCTCCAGCCGCCGCGATATAACTGAAATAATGTTGAAAGCGGCGTAAAACCCCATTCAATCAATCAATCAAATAACATTAGGAGATTCAAAAAGATATAGAAGTAGTAGGCCAGGAAAGAAGAAATGTGCATTTTCTCCACCTGACCCTGGACAAGTAAAATATGATTTTCTACTTGTGGAGCATCAAAATGAACTTGTCCAAAAGAAAAAAGAAAGAATAGATGAATTTTGAGAAAACATTTTTCAAGAAGAAAAAGCTTCATTGAAAACAATTTGCCCTAGTATTTACTTGTCCACAGACAAGTAGATTCGAAAAATGTACTTGTCCACAGGAAGAAAAACCCATGTCAGAAAAATCAGGCATTGGAGTTCCATCACTATTGTTTCAAGGCTATACTAGTTATACCTGAAAAAGTGATTATCATGCAAAAGTCCTCAGAATGACCCATTATTTTTCATGAGAAGAGAGGCAGTAGAACCCTTTTTAAAGGCTTTTTTGTACTTTGAGCATATACTACAGTCTGATCTTAGTCTATACCACCTGTTTGTCCCTTTAATTTCCAGATTTATCAATAGATTTACTATTCAAATGTTATAATCACTAATAATTCAAACTTCAAGAGCTTTCATCCATTTGATTTTGATGGAATTCTGTTGCAAGATGCTATTCAGCATGAAAAAAGGGTTCAATGTCTTCATCAAGGACTACGATTTACTTCAGATGTCATCTGCAACCACTGAAATCATGTTATCTCATAAAAGATTGATTACAACTCGAAACTAACAGAGGAAAAAAGATAACTCTATATGAAGCTTGAGTAATGTAATAATGGAAACAATTCAAGATTTTCCTAAATGCATGGAAATGTCAAAGGTCTCAAATTGATTCCCTATAGAAAGCTATATCCAAGAATGGAATACAAAATATCATGTTGCGCAATAGGCACATTAAGTAATGAGCTTGTCTAAAAATGAAAATTACCAATACTCTAGAACTTACAAATCATTATGACGTGACAACAGTTAATAATAGTCCAGTCTAAATTGTAAGAATTGCAAAAGCAATTGACAGACCTGTTTGGATTGACAAGCAAGACTTAGTGCAAAATAGAAGCTTCAGAGATATAGATATATATATATATATATATATATATATATATATATATATATATATATATATATATATATATATATATATATATATATATATATATATATATATAATGAAATGGAATTCTGACATACATATTGACCCTTGTCATGCTGGACCTGCAATATTCCTGTGGTATAGGTGGTATAGGCAAAGATCAGCCTGCACATATGTGTAATCTGATCTTAATCTACATCACCTATTAATCCCTTTACAAGGCAGAATTTTCAATGAAATTGAATATCAAAACAAAGATTGCCTGCTACTTTTTGATTTTACTTCAATTTTGCCAAGGTTTTAATTTAGCATGACAAGGGTTAATACTGAAGCCTGAAGGCCAGTGCCAAAGCACAGTTGACTCTCATTCATAGGTCCAGAGTTTAATCCCTAGTCTCCATTTTAATATTTGCCTCCCACTGATTGATTGACAATTGTAAACACAAGTGGGTAAGTAGCTTGAGGCTCTGAAAGAATGAAGTAATAACTGGTGTGAGAAATTCCAGGAATTCATTGTTAAGTACTTCAACCACAGCAAAATGAATGAAATGCTTTAACACCATCAAGCCAACAAACAAACATTTTTTTTATCATGAATACCAGAAAGTCACAGCATGTCAATGTGAACTACTGTTGATAAAATGATTTAAATGAGTACCAACAACATACAGTTTCCTGGTCTAAGTCAGATAGAAAATCTCTTGCTGCGGTAAATGGAAAAAAGACACTTGCTGATGCTCGTGTCTATTTCCCATATACCACGGCACTAGTTTTCTATCCTATACTTATACCCCACTCAAAATTTTCTTCCATCAAAGGGCTGTTAGCCCTTGTCATGCTGAACCCGGAATATTCCTGCTTTGGCAGGAGCTATAGACAAACATCAGCCTCCACAAATGTGTAGTCTGATGTTAGTCTACACCACCTGTTTCTCACTTTCAATCCAGAAGTGTCAATAGATTTAGTTTTTCAAATAAAAATTGACCTACAGTTGGGACTTTCAGTGCTTTTGCCCTTGTATTTTGATGGAAATTTTTAGCAAAAATTTATTCAGCATGACAAGGGTTAATTAGAAGTGGAACTCCTATGAATAGCTGGGTTTGTTCTTGTGTGAGAAATGACAGGAAAACATTGGTAGGTGTATCAGCTTCCAGGACGTTACAGCAATAATGTTGAAAGCAGGGTTAAGCCAAATACAAACAAACAATTTGAGTAAGACTGTTGTCAATAAAATCATTCCATCAGGCATAAAAACAATAAATTACTCTTGGCTCCATTCACATTTGTCAACTAGTCATCCACGTAATATATCTAATTCAAGCCATTATTTGCACATTATGTAACATAATCAAGCATATAATTTTCTACAGTGGAAAAACAATAGAAGTTCCAAAACAAACAAGTATTAACTTCTGACCAATCTAAACTTATTTCTGTCAATCCAATAATCATGTCCGGTTTGACCATAAACTCAAAACTACATTTATAAAAGTAATTGTGATAAGCATTTGTCTTTGTATACTGTGCAAAAGTCTGATGATAACTGACAGAACAGACTGAATGCAATGTTTGAGTACTCCTTTTGGGAGATATATATAAAGACAATGCAAAGCCTAAATCATGTCAGGTTCACCAGCCTCCATTATATACATTTTTGCACTTAAACAATACAAGTGGCATTCAAATCCAGACCATTGAATTAATCAGTCAATCTATTAGTAGTTCTGATTAAGTGCCATAGGCTCTGTCCTTTGAGATGCACTAATCTCATCAGACATATACAGAAAAATTGTCAAACAGTTCCTGCCAAACTAGATTTCTAAAGAACTCTCAATATCTTAAATGTTTTATATGATATTATTACCTTATCTCCTATATGAATGCATATTAACCATTTTGAACCATTTTGAACTGTTGCAAAGTTTATTGCACTGTCCATCACATGACCAGGCAACAGTATGAACTGTTTTTTTATCCACTAACACCACCTTCATTAGCCCATTTGGTAGCGCATCGGACTGTCAATCTAGAGGTCGTAGGTTTGATACCCGACAGCGGCACTCATCCTTTCTGACTATTTGTCCCCCACCAATGGGTCCATAATTGTAGACGTAAGTGGGATAACAGCTGGAGGCTAGGAAAGGATGTAATTGTAATACAGGTGTGAGAAATACCAGGAATCCATTGTTAGGTGCTCCAGCTGCCTCATTATAACTGAAAAATTGTTGAAAGTGGCGTAAAACTCTATTCAGTCAATCGATTTATCCACTAAGCATGGAACTGTTCATCCTTTCCTTCTGTCTCTTTTTAGTAAAATATTTTTGACTGAAAAAATATCAACATAATATCGATCAGGTAATAAAACAGTTATTTTATAGTAATTCGTGTAACAGAAAAACTATTGCCAATGATGTTGGGGATGACACTCTATAAACTGTTGCCCTCTGCCTTTGGCATCGAGCAACAGTTTAGAACGTCATCATCTCTACTTTTGGGCAATAGTTTACACTGTTACATGAAACGAAACACCATGAAATAATTGTATAATAACATGTTAAATAAACTTTTAAATCTGCCAGCAATGCAACCAGTTTGTTTTTGACAAGAATAAACTTCTGTTCTTTCAAGGCAGATATGAAGTATACTTTTCAAGTTTTGAAATAGTTTTAATGTTTTTTTTTCAAGGACAAAACAGTCTTTAAGGCTTTTAAAAGGTTCTTTCACATATTCAGTGTTTGTATCAGGCGATTATAAAATAAAATGTTGATGAGTTTTTTTTTTACAAGATTTCTGCAATCTATGGATTTATCAGTAGCGTAACCTTACAAAATGTCATCAGCAATGCCTTTGGCATCGAGCAACAGTTTAGAACGTCATCATCTCTACTTTTGGGCAATAGTTTACACTGTTACATGAAACGAAACACCATGAAATAATTGTATAATAACATGTTAAATAAACTTTTAAATCTGCCAGCAATGCAACCAGTTTGTTTTTGACAAGAATAAACTTCTGTTCTTTCAAGGCAGATATGAAGTATACTTTTCAAGTTTTGAAATAGTTTTAATGTTTTTTTTTCAAGGACAAAACAGTCTTTAAGGCTTTTAAAAGGTTCTTTCACATATTCAGTGTTTGTATCAGGCGATTATAAAATAAAATGTTGATGAGTTTTTTTTTTACAAGATTTCTGCAATCTATGGATTTATCAGTAGCGTAACCTTACAAAATGTCATCAGCAATGCCTTTGGCATCGAGCAACAGTTTAGAACGTCATCATCTCTACTTTTGGGCAATAGTTTACACTGTTACATGAAACGAAACACCATGAAATAATTGTATAATAACATGTTAAATAAACTTTTAAATCTGCCAGCAATGCAACCAGTTTGTTTTTGACAAGAATAAACTTCTGTTCTTTCAAGGCAGATATGAAGTATACTTTTCAAGTTTTGAAATAGTTTTAATGTTTTTTTTTCAAGGACAAAACAGTCTTTAAGGCTTTTAAAAGGTTCTTTCACATATTCAGTGTTTGTATCAGGCGATTATAAAATAAAATGTTGATGAGTTTTTTTTTTACAAGATTTCTGCAATCTATGGATTTATCAGTAGCGTAACCTTACAAAATGTCATCAGCAATGCCCGTGGGGATGCACTAATCTCATCACATCGAGACACATGTCAAAGTGTCTTACAGTTCCTGTCAACCCAGGTTTTTATAGTATATCTCAAAGACACCACGAGCCAAGTTGGACATGATCATTCCCAACCTATAAAAGCTTGATAGTTAACTGAAGCCAGGTAGATTTAACTTTTAAGGTTCTTGTAAACTTTGCTTTCTCTAAATGGATTCTATCTCTTAAGCAAGCAAGTTTTGACAAGCTAACTGTTTTTTTGATTACTGGAAAATATAAAGTTTCAATTTTTGAAATAATTTTTAAGGGTTTCTTATTAATATAGCAAAATATCGTAACTCAAGATAAGGTATTTTCAAGTCTTGGTCAAGGATTTTTTACTTTACTGTACTTACTTTTTTACAATACTTGAAATTTATAAAATAATAATAATAATGTATTCAAGGACTTTAAATAGATTTTAGGTTTTTAATTTTTATTTTTGCTATGGAATTTGATAAAGAAAACCTCAAACTCAAGTTTTTTTTTCAAGGCATGCAAGAACCATATAGCATGCCAGAACCATATAACTAATCCATCAAATTATCAGAAGCCCTGACCAAGTGTCAGCAGCCATGTCCATGGAGATGCACTAATCTCATCACATCAAGACACCAAAATGTCTAACAGTTCCTGTCAAACTAAATCTAATGGAGACTTATAGAAAGGTCTAGGAACACTCTTACCACTATCTGTTTTTGTAATCTTAATTGAACAATGCCAGAAATGTGAAATTCACATTATCACTTATCAGTAAACTCCTTACCTTTTTTTTCGTTTTACATAAAATCAATTTTACTCTCATGCAATTTAATATTCAGTCAGACTGTAATAAACAAGTACATATGTGCAGTCTGATCTTAGTCTGTATCTCCTGATTTTCCCTTTGAAGCCAGAAATCTCGCAAAAAACAAAACAGGGTCGAGCCATTTCTAATGCTAATGAATACCAATACTTTGTAGTTTAATCCCTGCTTTTTACGTGCCTGTGATTTTATGAATGAGAAAACATTGTGAAAAAAGAAGAAATTGCTTATGACAAGCAATTTCTTCTTTTTCCACACTATTTTCTACCCTACAGAATGGTTATTTTTCAAGTAAAATCCACTTTAAATTTTCACCTGCAAAACCTTTGAATTTGGAAAGGTTTTTCAGACGAAAATTTAAAGTGGATCTTATTTGAAAAATAATCATTCTGTAGGGTAGAAAATAGTGTGGAAAAAGAAGAAATTGCTTGTCAGGAGCAATTTCTTCTTTTTTCTTAATGTTTTCTCAATCATAAAATAACTGGCACATAAAAAGCTGGGATTAAACAGCAAAGGGGTATTCAGTTCACAACAACCTCTAAATGATAGACATGAACCAAACAGCTGTCCTGACTGTTGATTCATTCCAAACATCACTCGGCCATTTCCGTAAACTGCAACAGACCTCCGATGTAAGTAAGGCGGATGGGTATGTTACAAAATTGTGCATTTTGTTAGGTGGAAACAGTGTAAGAACTAGAAAGCCATGAATGGCTTGTGTCGCTCCACAGGCTTGAATTTCTTGTAATAGCAAATCTAAGTTTTGACTAGATTTTTTAGATATTTTGGGTTTTACTGATTTTGAAATGATTTTCAAAGTCTCCAACATTATAAAATATAGAAAAATGACTTCCGCCCATAAAAGACATATTTTTTCATCCAATAACAATAATTTTTGGCTGCATGATAATGGATCACCCAAGGATCATACTAATGAAGTTTGAATGATATCCATCAGTTACATTCTGAGAAAATGATTTTCAAAGTTTCCACTTTATAACATATAGTGGAAATGACCTCCGCCCATAAAATACACATTTTTCATCCGATCGCAATAATCTTTGGTACGTAGACTGATAAAGGGTCACACAAGGATCATTCATGTAAAATTTGGTTGATATCTATCAATTAAATTCTGAGAAAATGATTTTCAAAGTTTCCACTATAAAACATATAGAGAAATGACCTCTGCCCATAAAATACATATTTTTCATCCAATTTCAATAATTTTTTGTAGACTAATAAAGGGTCACCCAAGGATCATTCATGTTAAATTTGGTTGATATCTATCAGTTAGATTCTGAGAAAATGATTTTCAAAGTTTCAACTATATAACATATGGAGAAATGACCTCCGCCCATAAAATACATAATTTTCATCCGATTTCAATAATTTTTTGTAGACTGAAAAAGGGGCACCCAAGGATCATTCATGTGAAATTTAATTGGTATCCATCAATTAGAACCTGAGAAAAGTCACTTTTTACCATATTTGGAAATTAGCCACGCCCATTAAATCCATGTTTTTCATTGGATCAAAATTTCTTGAACAACTTTGAAAGAGGGTCACCCAAGGATCATTCCTGTGAAGTTTGGTTGAAATCCATCCAGTAGTTTCTGAGAAGAAGATTTTTAAAGAAAAAGTTTACGACCGCACGGACGGACGCACGACGGACACAACGCCATGACAATAGCCCCAGTGGCTTTCAGCCAGTGGAGCTAAAAACTGGCGTGGAAACAACCGACGCTGTACAGTAAATAACAGCTGAAAAATCTTATTTTTTGAGAATGACGAATCATTCTCAAAAAATAAGATTTTTCAGCCATTATTTTAGAATCTAAAGATATGTATAAGAATACGATGGTTTCACTTCAGTGACTTAAATGAGTAGCGTTGGCGACGTTTTAACTGATGTCATCGAGTTTTTCCAAGGTTTTTCCTGTACTTTTTAAAAATAGTTTGTCTACGTACATCCGAGGTTGATCGTGAGATTGGCCGAGTGGTGTTCCGAATGACAGTTAATTGTAGTCTCAATATCAATACTTCATAGAAATATTTATAAACAGGGTTTTATAGCTTAACTGATGAAAGTAAAAGATTAGCTTTAGCCTCTGACCTTGATATCTGCCCCAAGGGCTACAGCCTGAGGGTAGATTTCAAGGTAAAGGCCAGTAACAATCTACAGCGCTCAGCATCCATGTTATAACCTGTGAGACACAACTAGATGGTGATCAACAGTTTAATGTCCTAGGACCACAACATTTTGACAATAGCTCTGGATAAGCCTAATCTTTAATGTTTCAACTTAACTGCTGACCTTTACCTTGGAGCTACTAGAAAATGTCTCTCAAATAGAACATCTACTCATAATAAGGAACAGTTATTTCAAAATTCCCTGCATAAAGTTAGGAGCTATGTTCCAGATATGTTCGACTTGAACATATGACCTTGGCATGTGACCTTGAAGCTTTCCAAAAAATTTCTTTCAAATAGCACAACTCCCATGATAGAGAGCAATTGAAATTATCAATCCATTCATGTGCAATTAATCATCCTGACAAAATTGGACAGACTGAAGAGACCAATGCAACCACTCCGAGCTATCATTTTGACAACTATGTTGTACTCACCGCAAGTTTTCTCGCAAAAAAAACAAATTCCAATTAGAAAGGGTGAAAAGTTTTACAAAATGCATACAGCTGTCAGACTGTTTATTTCAAGACCATAAGTAATTAAACCATCATAAAAATGCTAGGAGTATTAGAGCTCCAAACATAACTACATAACAGTACATCAAACCTTTACTACTTATTTTACATCACCATAAATCGTCTTGCAACATTTTATTGTCAATGTGCAACCAAATTTTCATGCTTAAGTTACAAGGTTTCGGTCAACTATTGACAATATAGACTTTCCATTAAGGTAGTAGACCCATAAAAGTTCTGCAACTTTTCAGAATGCATGACCTTTCACAATGTTAACCAAGGTTTCTTAATGATAACATTAGGAAACCTTGGTTAACACTGTAAAAGTCATTACTTCCAAAACATTGTGCAACTATGACAGGTCCACTATCTTTAAGACTAGGCTGACAATCTTTTAATCCTTGCCATGCTAAATATGAACCTTTTGACATACATTTAACTCAAAGGACCAACAGCACAGGATGCAATAATTCACAGTCAATATTTCTTTTAATAATTGAATTTATTAAGCAATTCTGTGTTCAGAAGAAACAAGTCGTGTAGACTAAGATGTCATCAGCCCCATAAGAATTTTAAGAGCACATCTGAAAGTCCAGGTTCTAAGCATCATTTCTGAAAAGTTTGGTTTTATTCTGAACAACAGTTTCAGACAAGAAGATTTTTTTATATTTCATCATATGGGGCCATTTTTCAGTGACATGTCAATCCATAGAGCCCTTGTCATCAGGCCGGTCAGAATTTTATGAACAAATCTGATAGAGCATGATCTGAGCACCATTCCTGTGAAGTAAAGTTGAGTTCTGAAAAGTAATTTTTTTATACACACTGGCAGATGGTTCCTTTTTGTGTGACGAGTCATACATATGTACAGCTCTTCTTGATACTGATCCTGTGTGTGAATCTTGAATGAAATCTGTCTATTACTTGTTGAGAAATTGAGTGGATACAATAAAAAGAGCTGTCCAAGGACCGAAAAGTTCGACTATTCCTATGTAACAATGCGCTTCAGATTAATCAGTGTGAGAGCATAAAGATGCTTTCAATTCAATAGATGTATAATCATGTTGCTAAAATCATAAGGCCATTAATCAATACAATGCCTGTATTATGTAATGCACTTAGATATCGAAGTTTTATCAATGCAGTTTTATACAAGAGGACCAAGATGGTCCTAGATCGCTCACCTGAGTCTCTATGACCCCTGGGACATCACATTAATTAGATAGGCAGATGTCAAAATAAAGATAATTGCTTAAGATCAATACCATGGAACGTTTTCAGCGAAGAGCAAGACAGATATGCCTTTTTGCTCTTTGATTCTATGTAAAAAGGGATGCACCCAGGTGGACCCCAAAAGTGACCCCAGGGTCTTGATATGAACAAACTTGGAAGAGGTCCATAAGATGATGCTGCATTCTAAATATGAAAGCTGTCTGCCTTCTGGTTTCAGAGAAGAAGATTTTTTAAGGTTTTCCCATTTTCACCCATCATGCTCAGATGAGCTGAAAGGGATGCGCCCGGGTGGAGCCCAAATATGACCCAAGGGTCTTGATATGAACAAACTTGGTAGGGGCCCACAAGATGATGCTATATACCGAAAATGAAAGCAGTGTGCCCTCTGGTTTTGATTAAAGAAGATTTTAAAAGATTTTAAAAGATTTTCACTCTTTGATTCTATGTAAAAAAGGGTTGCGCCCAGGTGGAGCCCAAATATTATCCAAGGGTCTTGATATGAACAAACTTGATAGAGGTCCACTAGATGATGCTACATACCAAATATGAAAGCTGTCTGCCTTCTTGTTTCAGAGAAGAAGATTTTTGAAGATTTTCATTTTTTTACCCGTGCAAAGCCCAAATATGACCCAAGAGTCTTGTTATGAACAAACTTGGTAGAGGCCCACTAGGTGATGCTACACACCAAATATTTAAGCTGTCTGCCATCTGGTTACAGAGAAGAAGATTTTTAAAGATTTTCGCTCTTTGATTCTATGTAAAAAGGGTTGGGCCCGGGCAAAGCCCAAATATGACCCCAGGGTCTTGATATGAACAAACTTGGTAGAGGTCCACTAGATGATGCTACATACCAAATATGAAAGCTGTCTGCCTTCTGGTTTCAGAGAAGAAGATTTTTAAAGATTTTCATATTTTCACCCTTTTTGTTAAGGGTAAAGGGAAAGTTAAGGGTGGATTTCATTTATTTGAACAACTTTGGTAGAGCTTGACCCAAGGAACATCCCTGCCAAGTTTCATCGAGATTGGCCCACTGGTTTAGGAGGAGAAGATGTTTAAAGAAATTGTGGACGACGCACGACGGACGACGCACAACTGACGACGGACATTCTACGATCCCAATAACTCACCTTGAGCACTTCGTGCTCAGGTGAGCTAAAAACGGTGGCAATTTTCCAAATCATAGCTGTCACAAAATCTTTTAATAATCTCAGAAAGAGTGACAGATTTCCATCACTTTTTGGATTTATAGATTTCCCTTTAAACATAACCTGTCTTGTAACAATAGTGTCCACCTAGGAATCTTACCTTGGCAGTTTCTGGTTCCCGAGCTATCATAGGTCTGTAGTTTATATTTACAAAGTCTAGGCCACTGCATATTGTCACTGTTCTGGATTCCAGGGGACCATTCCCTTTCTGTTCCAGGTCAACTATCACTTTTGGATCCTGGAAAATATAACATACCATATTCATCCTGATACATGCTCCTGGAGAAGCTAAACAAAATATGGAGATTTTCTTTAGTACCCATTTTCAAAAGTAACAAATTCCTTTCATTCCTCAAATACTAAATCCTTTTGCTTATGTCATGCATTTGACCTTGATATATGAGCCTCTGCGTGAGATTTCCAACAATTTCAAGTATTAGCAAAGCAAAGACTCTGACCAGCCTGTGCTTATTCACAGTCTGACCAGAGTCTTGACTCTGCGCTTAGTAGATAGAAAAGGTCTCAAAGTATCTGTAGGCCACCAAGTAACTGTATATTTACAGTATGTGGCTGTCTGCTCTACTCAATGTGTTCTACTTCATTCACATGTCAAATTGTTGGAAATGTCACGCACAGGCTCAATTTTTATTTGAAATAGCAATTCCCAATGGAGCACAATCATGCCAAGTTATTTTGACATCAATCCACTGATACAGACTCTATGCTCTGGATACGCTCAATTTGAACATTTGACATTGACACATGACCATGAACTTTGATTGAAAACCTTGAACTACAGATTCATGATTGACAAAATTGTGCTATTTATTTTAACCCTTGTCATGCTGAACCGGAATATTCCTATGTTGACAGGAGATATAGACAAAGATCAGCCTGCACATAAGTGCAGTCTGATCTTAGTCTACACCACCTGTTTATCAGCACTTTAATCAGGGCTTTTTCCAGGTATTTTGGGAAAGGGCCCCTGGCCCCAAATTGGGAAAAAATATCGACAAAACCCTTAAATTGGGAAAAAAAATAAAACTTGCATATATTGTAACATTTGCTTTAATAATCAAATTAGCTTATACACATCCCATGACACTTTAATCTTTAATGTACAGTTTCCTTTTTTTTTTTGGCTAACACAGGTGGGGATAGTGTAATATTACCAAACATTAACCACAAAAAAACATAATATTAACATTTTTTTATCAAAATAATTTTTTTGACTATATTATATATTTCCATGAAAAGATTTACATGATATTTTTTAATGGTTAATTTTAACACCATCACCACCCGTTTTGGCTACCTGTGACTGAACCCAGATCTCTACTCACATTCGTGTGAGTTTGTTAATGCTGAACGGTAGAAAATTAAATGACTTGTTTGTTCACTAGTCACTTGATCAGAAGAACTGGACTCGAAAAAAGTTACGGGGTCATAAATAGGGCATGACTTATCGCCATTTACATTACTGGTCGAAGGATTTAGGGAATTGTTGTCGCCTATATCAGTTACGGTTGTACAGCCGAATTAATCAACTATCCAACAAGATTTGGAATGGCATTTTCGAATTTTCTTCACGAAAGATGAATCAACTATTGTGTGAGCCCAACATCGCAAACTTATTTCATATTTCCCCGCTTTTATAATTCCGCCGTTGTTGACATCGTCGCTTAGACAACGAAACTACGATCTTTCATTTGTTATTAAAAACAGTAAAGCTATACGAAAATATGCGTATTTTCGGGAGATTGGGTTCCCGCGATCCAAAGACTTACCGCTATCGTATGCGGGAACCATATTATCGATTTATTCGTATTCGACAAGCTTTACAAGAATGGTTATTCGGCTCTTATACATGTCGTACTTTGAAATTTTTATCGTTTCCAAATAATGTTGAGCGCATTTTTTTACTTTTCTAGTCTTTCTTAAAAAAAAGACAATCAAAAATGGAACATAGTTTTGGGAATTTTTTTATTCAAATTGGGAAAAAATGGGGCCGTTTTGAATTGGGAATGGGGCCGAAATTCGGCCCCACAGGAATAGGCGAAAAAGCCCTGTTAATTTAAGTGTAATTTGGTCAACATTTTTAATTCAGCATGTCTAGGGTTAAATATCAATCCAATTTGTTGGAGCTATGGTCTGAACAATTGTACAGAAAAGCTCCAAAACTCACAAACACTTGGCATTATGAGAAGCAGGTACAAAATACATGATCAATTCACTTGAGCATATAAGAATTGGCATAACCTTGACTTTTAAACATGCTGTTAAGAATATAAACACTTTGTCGACACCAGTCCATTAGAGAAATTATCAAGATTTTTCTCCTTTGATAAACAGACTCGTCAAAAAAAGCCAGGCGAGCCAAAATCAACACTTACGTTTATCTTTGGTGCTAACCCCAATCTAATATCGTTGACTTGAGAAATTTCCAGTACCTGGCCCTCCTGAAAGTGAGAAAGACAAAAATATTATTAATCTAACCCATTACCAGACAACAAGATTATAGTCTGGTCAAATCTCAAGAAAGAGACAATTTTTTTATGAAGAAATTTTATTTATTCTTTTTTCTGTTGGAGAAGAAACTGTGTGGACAATAAAGAAATTGCATTTAAGGTGCAATTTCTTCATTTAAGATGCAATTTCTTCATTTTCCACCATGTTTCCCTTGAGCTTTATTATTCAGGGGTGTTAAAAAAACAGGATTGTGTGGGAATTAATGTTTTATTCTTACCCCTATCCTGTTCTGATTCATACCCTTATCCTGCCTACGAAATTATAGACTTGTCTGAACTAAAAGATGGCTGCAGATGCAAGAGTTCATTTTGAAAAGCTGCAAACCACCACTATATGTGTTGTAGAAAATATTAGCAGTGTCTTGAAGTGTCGTAGAAAATATTGACAGAAAAGAAGAAATTGTTTTTTTTGCAGCAAATTATTATAATTATTTTTCTTGCCACACTGTTTTATTTAGTCTTAAATCATAGAGACTTTACTGTTACTGTTCTCATCACTAACAGAATACTGAAGTTAAGGTAGTGGACCCGTAATAGTTCCGCAACATTTCTGAATTCATGATCTTTCACAATGTTGACCGAGGTTACCTAATGAAATCATTAGGAAACCTCGGTTAACACTGTTTAAGTCCATTACTTCCAAAACGTTGCGGAACTATTACGGATCCACTACCTTAAGACAGCTTGAAAAAGATGGAGGGACGAACATTTGTTAAACGTGAAAGACAATACATTATCACAATTCCGTAGACAATGTAAATTTTGGGTGTCATTTTGTGTGTAACAGTTTTCAGTAACAGAGTTAGGAGGAACTAAGAAAGCTCTGAAAATTTGCATTAATTGGATTAAATGTTGTGTTAACAAGATTTGGATTGCTAGCTCTCACCATTTTCTCTCTCTGAAATTTTGTTGCAGTCAACATTAAGACAACATACTTTTGATGGGCAGACTAATCAATTATAATCGATTACCAGTTGATTTGGGCTTCCGATTGTGATAAACGACTATGAAATTTCAAAATCGATTGATCGGGTCCTAACACATAAATGAAAGTCATTGTATTTTGTTTACAGAACAGATATCAGTTTGGTGGCACAGTCCATTTTATTTCCATTGTATCATGATACACATTATATTATTTATGTTTCCCAATTTTCAAATATATTTTTCCCTCACCATATCATGAGACACATAATTTTATTTCCACTGCAAATGTCGGAATGGAAATAAAAAAATGTGTATCATGACATTGCAATGGAAATACAATTGCATGTATCTTGAAACAGATAAGAGGTTGAATTAAAATCTCTTATATTTGGTTATAAACCATGCTAAATAGACTAAAAACTTTGCTGTAGCAAGTTTCATAATATACAACGCTATCATCAGTATGATGGCTCAATGCCAAACAGTTGTAACTGCCTATATACTTATAGGCAGTTACAACTATTTTGCACTAAGCCATCAACTGTTTGATGACAAAATGTTATTACTCCAGTCAATCCCCATAACTGACAAAAAAGCTATCAGCCTCCAGTAAAAAGCTAGCCATTTTTGGAGAATGCTTGTCATTTGGGCTGCAGAGCAATCAATCAATGTTTACTTAGAATCTTATACAATCTTACACAATCTTCATTTTTTTTTTTTTTTTTTTTTTGTAAGACGGAAGCAAATCATAATTATGTGGGTGAATAAAATGTTGTAACTACAGCTTGGAGGTAGCATGGACTAAATTGCAGAAAAATACGACAAGGCAATTGAATTTCTTGATAGTTGTAAGGTATTCGAATGTAATATAATTTTTCAAGAAATCACCCCTGTAATCCATTGATCTCTGCTGATTGATTTACATTACGAGGCATTGATCATAACTATTTCAACTTGCATTGATCTTCATGATATACCGTTTTGCCCTAATAATGGTGCCCTCCCTCATATTATCACCCCTACTTTTTTTACTGAGAAAACCCACTTCAAACGCCTAAATTTTAAGAACCTATTGAGACTTCTTTTCTAATTTGACGTGAATTTCCTTACATTATATGATTGTTCAGAGAAAATTTACATCAAAGTAAAAGGAAAAGGGTCTAAAAGACATAAGTATAGTGATTTTTTTAAATCAGAAAATGCATTCTAAATTAAAGGTCCCTGACCATGTAATGTATAGCTCCTGGGAGTGTTTATTAGGAGAAAAACAGTATAATTTAGAAAACCAAAGTATGGTTATAATACTTTTGCTCTCCTGAATTGTCAGAATGCATCTTGCATTGGATGTCTCTACTAATTCCCATGTAAACATAATTAACCCTTGTCATACTGAATAATACTTTTTCAAAATTGTATTAAAATCAAAGCACTGGATACACTTATTGTGAGTCATATCTTATTTTGAAAATACAGTTTTTAATCTTTCCTGTTTTAAAAGGGAAGATCCGGTGGTATAGACTAAGACAAGACTGCACATATGTGCAGTCGGATCTTTAACCTACACTGCATGCTTTCAAGTGTGTGTTTTTTGTTTTTTGTTTTTTGTTTTTTTTTGTTTGTTTGTTTGTTTGTTGTTTTTTTGTGCTTTTTTTTTTCAAAAATTGAGCCACATAAAATTCAGCAGAAATTAAAAGGTAAAACACACAAGCTAAATTAAAAGTATAAAAGGCCCAAACACAATCAATGTTATAGATTATTGAATTCATATGGCAATTTATTGGATGCATTCTTTTGACCAAGTTGCTCGAGCTTGATTTGCTAGAAAATAATCATAGTGCATTATCAAACTTTGCATATCAAAAAATATTGTATACTTCCATTCTGTTCAAATACATAGAGACAATATCAAAGTATATTATAATATTGGCTATGATATTGAATCAATTTTCAATATTACACATAAATAATCAAAAAATATTGTATACTTCCATTCTGTATAGGTGTATTTTCAAAACTGAGCTCTGACATAGGCGCTGAGTCCATTACCTTAGGTATAAGGGGTATATATTCAAAGAGCATATGATAGGAATTTAAATGTGATTTTGAAAGTACATGAATGAGTTAACCTTACAATCTATGCCAAGCAATAAGTTTAATTTAATAGGTAAATTGTATCTTTTTTAGGTAGTATTTAAACCTATTTTATCTATTTTGAAAGAATAGCATGGGAATTTTACTATTCAAAGTAGATTTCATGGCTCATCACGCAAAATCTATAATCTATATTCAAAATCAATTTAATAATATTATGTTGTAGATATTATTATCAATATACATCAACCTGAAACAAATTTTAAATGTAATCAAATTCATTTCAGTCAGAACAAATTACAATCTAAATCCCCCTGTAACCATATCTAATTAGGTCTTAATTACCAAGCAATGTACTTAACACCCATCCAATTTCAATGCTCATGTAATTCTAGAAGATTTAAGCCAAATACTAATTACCTGTCAGATCTGAATTTGTAAATACATAAGGATGGTATGATATGATATCCATGAAATAAGCATTGAACTAGGTTCTCTATTTACAATCAAATATAGCAGACATGTGGAATTTCCAAGTCCAACTTGTCTGAAAAAAGCTTTTATCCCTGCGGACAAGTACATTTTTTTTTTAGGTCACTTGTCTTTGGATAAGTAAATACCAGAACAAATCTTAGAATGGTATTTCAAGGATATACAATAATTTTTACTCTTTGATTTTAATAGTTGGATAATTTATACCTTAATATAATATTATCCAACTGTTAATATCAAAGGGTCAAAAATATTGTTTTTCCGTGAAGAAAACGCTGGGTCACAGCAGTTCCGTTTGGTAATAAACATTGTTTTATCAAAATTTAACAATTCCCTCTTTTGCAGACAAGATTATTTGGTCCTGGAAAAGTAGAAATTCATCTTTAACTTGTCCAGTGATAAGCGGAGAAAATCTGACTATTTCCACACCTTGGTTTATAAAGATATAAATCATGGGCCTGTTTTACTAAACATCTTACAATCATTTTTAGCGTAATTAGAGTTGCTCCTACAGTAGTATCCAAATATGGAATTCTGCATCATCTCATTTGAATCATCTTTAGAAGACGATTCTAATGAGATATTGCAAAGCAGAATCAAACAATGAATGAACACACCAGGTGCGATTTGTGATTTGTGACCTACGATTATTTTGTTGTAAGAAGTTAAGTAAAACAGGCCCCTGCTTCATTCGAACTAGTGAGGTCAGTAGCACTTCAGTTTCCATATCCATTTCTCCTTTACTGTTGACAGGATCCTAATAACTGCCTGACATATTTACCATTTCTGTCTTCTTTTAGTTTTAACCTTTAACAAACAGAGCCATTAACCCTTTGCTGTTTAATCCCTGCTTTTTACATGCCTGTGATTTTATGATTGAGAAACCATTGTGAAAAAAGAAGAAATTGCTTCTGTCAAGCAATTTCTTCCTTTTCCACACTATTTTCTACCCTACTGAATGGTTATTTTTCAAATCCACTTTAAATTTACATCTGTTAAACCTTTGAATTTGGACGGGTCCAAAATTTTGTAAAACAGGAAAGGGTTAATAGAGATGAACGTCCAGAAAAAAGAGAGAAGATGCTGTTGACACCTAATCTAGAATAAGAATGTTAAAAAACATCCCTTAAAATGTTTACTTCGGTTTTGTATGATAATAAGAATTTTTTGCAGATTTCCATTCCCTTAGTTAATTTTCAAGGGGAGCACCTAAGAAACAAGTTTGCAACTTTTTGTATACATATATGCCAAGTGAAGAAGATATTATTTAAAGAAATTATTGATGGATGAAGGGAAAAACTTTGAAAACAGCTCATAATTAACTGGGGATGTAGAGTATTACTATTCATGGCATTAACTTGCATGAACATCCTGATCACAATTGAGCAAGGAGCCTGAATTGTTATTTGATCCCTTGATAACTAAATAATAATGGTACATGGATTCTACACTAAATTTTATGGATTAAAAACGGGGAACAACCAACATCTTAACCTTTATCAGGCACACATCATAATAAAAGTGCTGATATCACTGAATACTCTAATTGATAGTCTGTATTGTTTTTGGTGGACGTTTACGTGCACCAGTGTTAATACCATGCAAGAACAATCCTGTCACTTGTTAATAGGTTTTCAAAACAGCAGTGCTAACTTAGATACAATTTACTCTTTTTCAAGAATTGTATCCGTCTGACAACTATGCATTTTAAAAATGGGGTGAAACAAGGAATATTCATAACTTGTTCAAACCTCAAAGACATCTTTTAAGTGCGAAATCAAATGCAATTCTTAGATCAGGTGAATGTTTTGCTTGCGTAGAACTACTTTTCAGGCAGAGTGAGTAATTTTCCCCTTTTTTTCCAATGGTCTATGGGAGGTCACTTGGTGAATGGAATTACTGAAATGGTAACCTCCCCTGACACTACTTAGGTATATAAAACAATGGCCAGATTAATTGAAATTACGGAATACACATGAATGGCGATACAGCCCTAGCAGGTAAAGTAAAACATTCAGGTAAAGTAAAACATTCAGGTCGTGTGATAAAGGTGTATGCACAGGGGTTTTACTTTACTTTTCAACACAACACAGCTAATCTCGAGGAGACGAGTGTCTGCAATTTTTTACGAGTGATTAAGCATTTACCTTTTCTTTTTTTATTTGAGAATGAAAATCAAGGAAAAATTAATTATTTTATTGAATTTTTAAGCTCACCTGAGCACATCGTGCTCAAGGTGAGCTTTTGAGATCATTGGATGTCTGTCGTTAGTCGTCAACAATTTCAGTGTTTACACTCTAGAGGCCACAAATATGGACCAATCATCATGACAATTTGTCAGAATGTTCTGCAGGTCACAAGGATTAACCATATTGAAAATGGGAAGGATCCGTGCCGTATCACAGGAAAAGGGGCATAAAAGACAAATTTCTTGTTTACACTTAAGAGGCCACATATATGGTCCAATTATCATGAAACTTGGTCAGAATGTTTGAAAAGGTTAAAAGGATAATGCATATCAAAAGTTGGAAGCATAATGCCATAATACTGGAAAAGGGGCCTTAAAGACAATTTTCTTGTTTATACTATAGAGGCCACAAATATGATCCAATCATCGTGAACTTAGTCAGAATGTTTGTCAGGTTACAAGGATGAATCTTATTGAAAATGGGAAGGATCCATGCCATATCACGGGAAAAGGGGCCTTGATGACAATGTTTTTGTTTACACTCTAGAGGCAACAAATATAGTCCAATCTTCACGAAACTTGGTCAGAATATGTGTCAGGTCACAAGGATGAACGCTTTTGAAAATGGAAAGGAGGCATGCCATATTACAGGAAAAGGGGACTTAATTTAAATTTCCTTGTTAACACTCTAGAGGCCACAAATATGATCCAATCTTCTTGAAACTTAGTCAGCATGTGTTTCTTGACACAAGGATGAACCCTATGGAAAATGGGAAGGATCCATGCCATATCATGGAAAAAAGGACCTTAATCAAAATTTTCTCAACTCTAATAAATCATAAAATTTCAATCATGACTTTTTGCATGGTCCTCTTGTTAAGCAGATAACAACATTATCATAATTTTTAAATGTGAGATTACGGAGAATCGATTTGCATTACAAAATAAGAATAATAACCTAGATCATCTAATTGTCATTTCTTTCCTTTTATACCCAATGGATCAGACAATCACTCTTTAAACTACACCCGGCATAATGCTGAAAGTTATCAAAGCCTTGTTATTACAGGACTTTGGTAGACGATCGACGGTATATGTTGAGAAATGAATATCTGAAAAAAGATGCGAACATGGGTCATCGTAATTTTACATGTAAAATTCCTCCCCAACTCAACAAATGAAAGAATCACTCTAGTATGCCAACAGAAACGTCCACCATCAGTACTTTCAGTGCTTTGATTAATCAAGGTGGCAAAATGTCACAAGATAGCCATTTACACTGCTGGATGTCCAGGTATAAAAGATCAACCAAGGAAAATCACTCATAAATAAAGTTAGGTTACTAGGTACAGTTATGGTTCTTGTGCACTGCACTCCCTTATCATGAAAGAACTAGAAAGCCATGAATGGCTTGAGTCGCTCCACAGGCTTGAAATTCTTGAAAAAGCAAATAAATATTTTGACTAGAAATTTAAGATATTTGGGGTTCTACTGATGTTGAAAATGATTTTCAAAGTTTCAACTATATAACAGATAGAGAAATGACCTCTGCTATTAAAAGACATATATTTCATCAAATCAAAATAATTTTTGGCTGCATGATAATGGGTCACCCAAAGATCATACCAAAAATGTTCGATTGATATCCATCAGTTACATTCTGAGAAAATGATTTTTCATAGTTTCCACTATTTAACATATTGAGAATTGACATCCACCCATAAAATGTATATTTTTCATCCAATCAAAATAATTTTTGTTACACTGATAAAGGGTCACTCAAGGATCATTCCAGTGAAATTTAGTTGATATCCAAAAATCAGATTCTGAGAAAATGATTTTCAAATTTTCCACTATATAACATATTGAGAAATGACCTCTGCCCATAAAATGCATATTTTTCATCCAATCAAAATAATTTTTGGTAGACTGATAAAGGGTCACTCAAGGATCATTCCAGTGAAATTTGATTGATATCCATCAGTTACATTCTGAGAAAATGATCTTCAAAGTTTCCACTATATAACATATAGAGAAATGACCTCCGCCTATAAAATGCACATTTTTCATCCGATCACAATGATTTTTTTGTAGACTGATAAAGGGTCACTCAAGGATCATTCCAGTGAAATTTGGTTGATATCCATCAGTTACATTCTGAGAAAATGATCTTCAAAGTTTCCACTATATAACATAAAGAGAAATGACCTCCGCCTATAAAATGCATATTTTCCATCCAATCTCAATGTTTTTTTGTAGACTGATAAAGGGTCACCCAAGGATCATTCATGTAAAATTTAATTTGTATCCATTGATTAGAATCTGAGAAAACTCACTTTTTACCATATTTGGAAATTAGCCACGCCCATTAAATCCATGTTTTTCATTGGATCAAAATTTCTTGAACAACTTTGAAAGAGGGTCACCCAAGGATTATTCCTGTGAAGTTTGGTTGAAATCCATCCAGTAGTTTTTGAGGAGAAGATTTTTAAAGAAAAGTTTACGACCGCACGCACGCACGCACGCACGCACGGACGGACGGACGGACGCACGACGGACACAACGCCATGACAATAGCCCCAGTGGCTTTCAGCCAGTGGAGCTAAAAATAACTGCCTAGTTCAAGTCAATCAGACATAAGGTGAAAGAGTCATAATATACTCCTGACAACGAAGTGGATGCTGCCTGCCCCCTGACCCTCAGTTGCTACGAATGATCACATAATACATCCTGTTTTTCCATGGGTATATAAAGCTTAGAATTTTTGGAGTTTTCTGGTATAAAATGCATAAACTATGAACCATGTTTATAGACATACACTATCTCATCTGTTATTCTTCTTTACTTGAGGGTAAATTCTGTGTTTTCAGACAAGTGTGAGAAGACAAATCAATAGGAGCTCTACATATCTATATTTCCATCTTCTAAAGCAATAACCTATGAGAGAGACTCTAGCTGGAATTTAAAAACTTCATCAATAGTAGACTACATATCACCCACAGGCTTAAACAGAAGCCATTAGAGAGAGTTTATACTTCTTCAGTATTTCTCAGCTTGTCATATTCTCCGATGATTGCGGAGCTTAAAACAGATAGAGGGAGTATTTTGGATTTCGAATTAAAATTTTATCAATATATTAGACAAATCCAATGTTGTTAAACTCATTGAAATCATCTTGTCAAGACGAATGAAATGAGTACCCACATTATAGGGTTTCACTGAGACACAAATATTTCAGAATGGCTTTACCCCCCTCTTATCTGTATTTCTTATCTGTAACTCTGAGATTGACCTGTGTTAGATGGCACAATACTTATACAATTTAGATAAAGATTACTATGTGTGTAATAACTCAAATTTCTGTGGCTTAAACAGCTCAAATTTTCCAACAAGTAACAATTGTAGAAAATTCTCTAGTAATCTACTGTGGAGGATTGGCTTTATTTGTCTGTAAATTGAGATGGATTAAACCAGAGTTTTGGGATATATGTCACCTCCAAGAATGGTCAAGTCAGATTTGTGAGAATTTTTAGAATGCCACCTTTTGAAAGATAATGCCTTAATTGAATGATGGTCTCGATGACAAATTGAAGCAAAAGACCCTGACCTTTGATCTCTTAATCTTAATCTCTTAAACACTTTTCTTTCACACAAATCAAAAGAACACACTATTAAAATTTATGAAATTGAATTTGTGAGCTGTTACGCTTAACAAGATGGCCTATACAATCAGCTTGTCGGCGCTAAATAGTGAATTACAAAAAAATAAGTTCAAAACTGGGCATAATTCTCACAAAATACATATGGGCCTGTGTATGACATTTTCAACAATTTGACGTGTGTGAGAAGCATTCATTCTGCAGCCTATATGACTACACAGTGTAATAAGGAGATTTCCAACTGTCTACAGATACTTTGAGATCTTATCTATCTACTAAGGGAAAAGTGAAGGCTCTGGTCAGGCTGTGCAGATGCACAGGCTGGCCAGCGCCTTTGTATTGCACACATTTGAGCTCCATGGAAATGTCAAGCACAGACTCATATAGGGTTATCTTCCTATGCAAAGGTTGCTCTTTAGCCAGTGTAAATAAACTTGTAGTTTCAAGTTAATGCCTTTAATTATTCCAAAGATACTACAAATTGGCTTCAAGGTGGCACAATGGCAATGGCATCAAATAACTTGAGCTTTGACCAATGCATCATTCACACATTTTAGCTTGAATCAATTCATTGACTTCTTACAATTGCATTAGCCAAAGATAGATTGAAACACAAAGTAAGACAGAAAAGTTGTAGAGATATTCAGAGGGACATATCATGTAGACTATAATAATTATCTTCCCCCCGGAAATATACAATACAATAATGTTTCTGAAAGGAAACCTCTATAGAATGTAAATGGAAATGGTGTCAAATGATAGAGAAATGTAGTTGACAGGCATTTATTGATGTTTTGTGTATTTGATATGATATCAAAACCATGAATTATCCTTTGCCAGACAGCCAAACCACAGTAAAGTATAGAGTTAGTTCCCATTTTGAGGGTGTTAACATTTGCAGAGACCCGAAAAATGGTTTAACGCCTGATTGCCAAGCATGAAGGCGTTAAATCATTTTGAGGGTCTCTGCAAATGTTAATGCTCAAAAAAACTTGAATTGATGCTATCATTGCATAAAAATAAAGACAATAGTATTTATTCAAACAGAGGTTGCAAAATAATTCATAGGAACACTTTAAAACTTTCTCCAAACCATCTAATGTGCCAGAAAATTGTGTTCCAGCATTCTCTTCTTAAAAAACATTGTTTTCTTAAAATTCGACCTTTCATTTATCTTTTCTTTTTTTTTTTCAGAAAAGTTAATTTTGATCATGGTTATGTAAAACAAGAGGACCAAGATGGTCCTAGATCGCTCACCAGAGTCTCCTTGACCCCTGGAACATCACATTAATTAGATAGGCAGATGTCAAAAAGAAGATAATTGACTAAGATCAATACAATGGAACGTTTTCAGCGAGGAGCAAGACAGATATGCCTTTTTGCTCTTTGATTCTATGTAAAAAGAGATACGCCTGGATGGACCGCAAATGTGACCCCAGGTTCTTGATATGAATAATCTTGGAAGAGGTCCATAAGATGATGCTATATACTAAATATGAAAGCTGTCTGCCTTCTGGTTTCAGAGAAGAAGATTTTTGAAGGATTTCCTATTTTCACCCATCTTGCTCAGACGAGGTAAATGGGATGCGCCCCGGTGGAGCCCAAATATGACCCAAGGGTCTTGATATGAACAAACTTGGTAGGGGCCCACGAGATGATGCTACATACCACAAATGAAATCAGTGTGCCCTCTGGTTTCGATTAAAGAAGATTTTAAAAGATTTTCGCTCTTTGATTCTATGTAAAAAAGGGGTTGCGCAAAGGTGGAGCCGAAATATGATCCTAGGGTCTTGATATGAACAAGCATGGTAGACACCCACTAGGTGATGCTACACACAAAATATTAAAGCTGTCTGCCATCTGGTTACAGAGAAGAAGATTTTTAAAGATTTTTCGCTCTTTGATTCAATGTAAAAAGGGTTTAGCCTGGGCAAAGCCCAAATATGACCCCAGGGTCTTGATATGAACAAACTTGGTAGAGGTCCACTAGATGATGCTACATACCAAATATGAAAGCTGTCTGCCTTCTGGTTTCATAGAAGAAGATTTTTGAAGATTTTCATTTTTTTACCCTTCGTGCTCGTAAGAGATAAAGGGATGCACCTGTGCAAAGCCCAAATATGACCCCAGGGTCTTGATATGAATTAGCTTGGTAGAGGCCCACTAGGTGATGCTATACACAAAATATTAAAGCTGTCTGCCATCTGGTTTCAGAGAAGAAAATTTTTAAAGATTTTTGCTCTTTGATTCAATGTAAAAAGGGTAAAGCCCGGGCAAAGCCCAAATATGACCCCAGGGTCTTGATATGAACAGACTTGGTAGAGGTCCACTAGATGATGCTACATACCAAATATGAAAGCTGTCTGCCTTCTGGTTTCATAGAAGAAGATTTTTGAAGATTTTCATTATTTTACCCTTCGTGCTCATAATAGATAAAGGGATGCACCCATGCAAAGCCCAAATATGACCCTAGGGTCTTGAAAAGAACAAACTTGGTAGAGGCCCACTAGGTGATGCTACACACCAAATATAAAAGCTTTTTACCGTCTGGTTACAGAGAGGAAGATTTTTAAAGATTTTCGCTCTTTGATTCTATGTAAAAAGGGTTGGGCCCGGGCAAAGCCCAAATATGACCCAAGGGTCTTGATATGAACAAACTTGGTAGAGGTCCACTAGATGATGCTACATACCAAATATGAAAGCTGTCTGCCTTCTGGTTTCAGAGAAGAAGATTTTTAAAGATTTTCATATTTTCACCCTTTTTGTTAAGGGTAAAGGGAAAGTTAAGGGTGGATTTCATTTATTTGAACAACTTTAGTAGAGCTTGACCCGGGGAACAACCCTGCCAAGTTTCATCAAGATTGGCCCACTGGTTTAGGAGGAGAAGATGTTTAAAGAAATTGTGGATGACGGACAATGCACGACGCACGTCGCACCACGCACGACTGATGACTATGATCCCAATAGCTCACCTTGAGCAGTTCCTACTCAGGTGAGCTAAAAATATCTTATACTTGTCCATGGAATGTAGACAAAATCTTAATTTCCACATCCCTGCTTATGGCCTAACAAAGTCTGTATAAATCTGACAAAATAGCTCTAAGGCATATATTGGACAAGCCCCCATCTTACAAACAAATAGTTGGGAACTGAAACATAGCTGAAAATAGCCCAATCTGAGCCGGTGTCAAACCAATGCAGAAAAGATTTATAGAAACTACTGGTTTACAAGTCCAATGAGCTAACCACTGAGCCAAAGAAGATCCTCCTGGAGGAATTAAGACTTTAGGCATTCTATGTTACAAACCAAATAGAAGCTATGCTGGACAGTGAGAGTGGTCTTCTGTAACACCAAAATTCAAGACATTTGAGCTCGTATTGAGCCATTTAGAGTTCACACTTTTCTAAGATTTAACACAAATGACTTAGTTTTTATATCCTACTTAACCCAAATTCAAACTTATCTGAGATCTCATATAGACAAACATTCTGGCCAAGTTTCAAGGCAATTGAGGCAAAATGTGTCATCAAGAGTGAATACAAGATTTTTTAAGACTTGAGACTCTGAGGCCTGTTTTTTTTTACCCTATTTGACCCAAATTTGAGCCCGTTTGAGGTCTCAGTGATAAACTTTAAGACCAAGTTTCAAAACATATTAGATAAACCTTTGAACCTACAATTCACAAAAAGATGTTCACTGATGATAGATACCAGACACTTCTTGATCACAATAGCTCACCATGAGCACAGACTTCAATTAATGTAGTGGAACCATAATAGTTCTGCAACATGTAGGGACTCATGATCTTTCACAATGTTGACTGAGGCCTAATGTAAATTATTAAGAAACGTCGGTGAACACTGTTAAAGTTCATTACTTCCAAAACACATCGGAACTATTATGGGTCCACTACATTAAATATAAAATACCCAATCTTTCTGCAACTTAACAAACAACAATTTTGTCCTGTATCAAACTTAAAATGAATCTGTCAATCAAAACCAAGCTATCTGATTTTTTCTTTCCAAAATCTAAATCTATTGCAGTTCAATTGAAACTGGAATCAACCAGCAGAATTAACCAATGATTTGTTTTGATACAGATCTCAGGACAGGTTTCAAATGCATTACTACAAGTTTATTAACCCTTTCCTGTTTTACAAATTTTTGGACCTGTCCAAATTCAAAGGTTTTGCAGACGAAAATTAAAAGTGGATTCAATTTGAAAAATAACCATCCAGTAGGGTAGAAAATAGTGTGGAAAAAGAAGAAATTGCTTGTCAGAAGCAATTTCTTCTTTTTTCAAAATGTTTTCTCAATCATAAAATCACAGGCACATAAAAGCAGGGATTAAACAGCAAAGGGCCAAAAGAATCAAAGAGTATCCCTGCTTTCAGGATCACAACTGTTTGCAAACTATACACTGCAATGCATAATATGCACTTCTGTGCAAAGCAGGGTATAATTTGCAAAAATAATTTCCACTGTTTTGTCATCCTAAACGCATATGCTCTTTGGTTCTAAAATCTTTTTGAAATTGAAATAAGTACTGTTTATACTAACCTTGCCCTCACTTTTCCAGTAAATAAAGAATCCATATTCATCAACTTTTACTATACAACCCGGTTCTAAAGATGAACTTTCCTGAAAAGTAAAAAGTTGATACTTTTGATAGTCACATACATCCAGATTTGCCAATTCAACACACTGGCATAGGATAGTCCTTCCTTTATTCTCAAGCAGAGGTGCAGGTAAGAGGGGGTAACTCCTGTCTAAATTTTAATCCAAATGAAAGCCTATGTTGTGGGTAATCATTTGAATCCTCTCGTTAAGATGATTCCATTGAGTACCCCAAACAAGAGGACCAAGATGGTCCTAGATTGCTCACCTGAGTCTCTTTGACCCCAGAGACATCACATTAATTAGATAGTCAGATGTCAAAAAGAAGATAACTGCCTCAAATCAATACCATGGAACGTTTTCAGCGTAGAGCAAGACAGATATGCCTTTTTGCTCTTTGATTCTATGTAAAAAGGGATGCACCCGGGTGGACCCCAAATTTTACCCCAGTGTCTTGATATGAACAAACTTGGAAGAGGTCCATAAGATGATGCTACATACTAAATATGAAAGCTGTCAGCCTTCTGGTTTTAGAGAAGAAGATTTTTGAAGGTTTTCCTTTTTTCACACATCATGCTCAGATGAGCTGAATGGGATGTGCCCGGGTGGAGCCCAAATATGACCCAAGGGTCTTGAAATGAACAAACTTGGTAGAGGCCCACTAGATGATGCTACATACCTACTAGAAAGCCATGAATGGCTTGTGTCGCTCCACAGGCTTGAATTTCTTGTAATTAATATATAAAATAGCAAATCTAAGTTTTGAATAGATTTTTAAATATTTTGGCTTCTACTGATGTTGAAATGATTTTCAAAGTTTCCACTATTATAACATATAGAGAAATCACCTCCGCCAATAAAAGACATACTTTTCTTCAAATCACAATAATTTTTGGCTGAATGATACAGGATCACCGAAGGATCATACTAATGAAGTTTGATTGATATCCATCAGTTACATTCTGAGAAAATGATTTTCAAAGTTTCCACTATATAACATATAGAGAAATGACCTCCGCCCATAAAATACATATTTTTCATACAATCACAATAATTTTTTGTAGACTGATAAAGGGTCACCCAAGGATCATTCATGTAAAATTTGGTTAATATCTATCGGTTACATTCTGAGAAAATGATTATCAAAGTTTCTACTATACAACATATAGAGAAATGACCTCCGCCCAAAAAATACATATTTTTCATCTGATCACAATATTTTTAGTAGACTGATAAAGGGTCACCCAAGGATCATTCATATAAAATTTGGTTGATATCTATCAATTAGAATCTGAGAAAACGATTTGCAAAGTTTCCACTATAACATATAGAGAAATGACCTCCGCCCATAAAATACATATTTTTCTCCAATCACAATAATTTTTGGTAGACTGATAAAGGGTCACTCAAGGATCATTCATGTAAAATTTTATCAGTAAACATCAATTAGAACCTGAGAAAAATCACTTTTTACCCTATTTGGAAATTAGCCACGCCCATTAAATCCATGTTTTTCATTGGATCAAAATTTCTTGAACAACTTTGAAAGAGGGTCACCCAAGGATCATTCCTGTGAAGTTTGGTTGAAATCCATCCAGTAGTTTCTGAGGAGAAGATTTTTAAAGAAAAAGTTTACGACCGCACGCACGAACGCACAGATGCACGGACGGACGCACGACGGACACAACGCCATGACAATAGCCCCAGTGGCTTTCAGCCAGTGGAGCTAAAAATGAAAGCAGCGTGCCCTCTGGTTTCAATTAAAGAAGATTTTAAAAGATTTTCGCTCTTTGATTCTATGTAAAAAGGGTTGCGCCCGGGTGGAGCCCAAATATGATCCTAGGGTCTTGATATGAACAAACTTGGTAGAGGTCCACTAGATGATGCTACATACCAAATATGAAAGCTGTCTGCCTTCTGGTTTCATAGAATAAGATTTTTGAAGATTTTCATTTGTTTACCCTTCGTGCTCATAAGAGATAAAGGGATGCACCCGTGCAAAGCCCAAATATGACCCAAGGGTCTTGATATGAACAAACTTGGTAGAGGCCCACTAGGTGATGCTTCATACCAAATATGAAAGCTGTCTGCCATCTGGTTTCTGAGAAGAAGATTTTTAAAGATTTTTTGCTCTTTGATTCTATGTAAAAAGGGTTGGGGCCGGGCAAAGCTCAAATATGACCCCAGGATCTTGATATGAACACACTTGGTAGAGGTCCACTAGATGATGCTACATACCAAATATGAAAGCTGTCTGCCTTCTGGTTTCAGAGAAGAAGATTTTTAAAGATTTTCATAATTTCTCCCTTTTTGTTAAGGGTAAAGGGAAAGTTAAGGGTGGATTTCAATTATTTGAACAACTTTGGTAGAGCTTGACCCAAGGAACATCCCTGCCAAGTTTCATTAAGATTGGCCCACTGGTTTAGGAGGAGAAGATGTTTAAAGAAATTACTGACGACGGAGGACAGACATTCTAAGATCACAATAGCTCACCTTGAGCACTTCGTGCTCAGGTGAGCTAAAAATAAGGTTTCAGCAGGAACTAGTGAAATATTTAAATTTGAAGTTCAAAATACCTCCTCTAATAAGTGGGTCAATGCAACTTTAACTGCATTTAAATTAAAGCAGCTGATGTACCTATCGGTACCATTGTTTTTCCTGTCATCTCTCTCTCCAGTGCAACCAAAATATTCCATTTGAGTCACCAACTGCCTTATCTTAGATGAAAGTTTGCCAAGCCAGGAATTCCTATATACAGCTCAGTCAAAATGATTCAAAGATGATTTAAAGGCTCAGCACTAAACAGTTGTAACTGCCTATACACATATAAGCAGTTACAACTGTTTAGTGCCGAGCAATTGAATTGCTTTTGATAAGCACAGCGACTGATCCAGGTTCCTCAATTTTTGTTCTTCCTTTACATGTGACAGAGGTACAGATAGGTTCAGGGCTTGTGCTAGCTTTATAAATTTGGGAGTCATTGACCCCTTGACCATAAAATTCTGGGGGTCAAAACTTGTTTTTGAAGGGTCAAAAAAAAGCAAAACAGGAGAACTTATCAGTCTTTAAAGTAGATATATAACTGAAACAACTTAAACAACACAGTGTAGACACACTTTATTGTTTGTGTCTTTTCATTTGTATAGATCTTTTGAAATAAGTATGAAGAAAACAATTGATCTATACAATCTTTTATATTGCAAAGGCTGCACCACTGGAAATTCATTAGGTCAAAATGACCCCCTGCAGGAAATTTTTTAGGGTCAAACTGGCATTTTAGGGAGTCAAACCCCTAGTTTAAGGGTCAAACATGAGCCCTGCAGTCTTATATTTTCAATTCCAAACAGATTGTTTTGGCGAGACAGTTCCAATCAGTACACACAATATAGGATTTGCGCACAAATTATGAAAATATTCTTTAATGCTTTTCAGTGGTTTATTGAGAAATAACGGTAGATTATCACTTGAAGCAGTGAATTTATCAACTAGAAAGCCATGAATGGCTTGAGTCGCTCCACAGGCTTGAAATTCTTGTAAAAGCAAATAAATAATTTGACTAGATTTTTAGATATTTGGGGTTCTACTAATGTTGAAAATGATATTCAAAGTTTTAACTATATAACAGATAGAGAAATGACCTCCACTCTTAAAAGACATATTTTTCATCCAATCAAAATAATTTTTGGCTGCATGATAAGCGGTCATCAAAAGATCATACCAAAAATATTTGAGTGATATCCATTACATTCTGAGAAAATGGTTTTCATAGTTTCCACAATTTAACATATTGAGAATTTACCTCCACCCATAAAATGTATATTTTTCATCCAATCAAAATAATTTTTGGTACACTGATTAACGTTCACTCAAGGATCATTCCAGTGAAATTTGGTTGATATCCATCAGTTACATTGTGAGAAAATGATTTTCAAAATTTCCACTATATAATATATAGAGAAATGACCTCCGCCCATAAAATGCATATTTTCTATCCGATCACAATGATTTTTTGTAGACTGATAAAGGGTCGCTCAAGGATCATTCCAGTAAAATTTGGTTGATATCCATAGGTTACATTCTGAGAAAATGACTTTCAAAGTTTACACTATATAACATATAGAGAAATGACCTCCGCCCATAAAATGCATATTTTTCATCCAATCAAAATAATTTTTGGCTGCATGATAAGCGGTCATCAAAAGATCATACCAAAAATATTTGAGTGATATCCATTACATTCTGAGAAAATGGTTTTCATAGTTTCCACAATTTAACATATTGAGAATTTACCTCCACCCATAAAATGTATATTTTTCATCCAATCAAAATAATTTTTGGTACACTGATTAACGTTCACTCAAGGATCATTCCAGTGAAATTTGGTTGATATCCATCAGTTACATTGTGAGAAAATGATTTTCAAAATTTCCACTATATAATATATAGAGAAATGACCTCCGCCCATAAAATGCATATTTTCTATCCGATCACAATGATTTTTTGTAGACTGATAAAGGGTCGCTCAAGGATCATTCCAGTAAAATTTGGTTGATATCCATAGGTTACATTCTGAGAAAATGACTTTCAAAGTTTACACTATATAACATATAGAGAAATGACCTCCGCCCATAAAATGCATATTTTTCATCCAATCAAAATAATTTTTGGCTGCATGATAAGCGGTCATCAAAAGATCATACCAAAAATATTTGAGTGATATCCATTACATTCTGAGAAAATGGTTTTCATAGTTTCCACAATTTAACATATTGAGAATTTACCTCCACCCATAAAATGTATATTTTTCATCCAATCAAAATAATTTTTGGTACACTGATTAACGTTCACTCAAGGATCATTCCAGTGAAATTTGGTTGATATCCATCAGTTACATTGTGAGAAAATGATTTTCAAAATTTCCACTATATAATATATAGAGAAATGACCTCCGCCCATAAAATGCATATTTTCTATCCGATCACAATGATTTTTTGTAGACTGATAAAGGGTCGCTCAAGGATCATTCCAGTAAAATTTGGTTGATATCCATAGGTTACATTCTGAGAAAATGACTTTCAAAGTTTACACTATATAACATATAGAGAAATGACCTCCGCCCATAAAATGCATATTTTCTACCTGATCACAATGATTTTTTGTAGACTGATAAAGGGTTACTCAAGGATCATTCCAGTGAAATTTGGTTGATATCCATAGATTACATTCTGAGAAAATGAATTTCAAAGTTTTCACTATATAACATATAGAGAAATGACCTCCGCCCATAAAATGCATATTTTCCATCCGATCAGAATGATTTTTTGTAGACTGATAAAAGGTCACCATAGGATCACTCATGTAAAATTTAATTGGTATCCATTGATTAGAACCTGAGAAAACTCACTTTTTACCATATTTGGAAATTAGCCACGCCCATAAAATCCATGTTTTTCATTGGATCAAAATTTCTTGAACAACTTTGAAAGAGGGTCACCCAAGGATCATTCCTGTGAAGTTTGGTTGAAATCCATCCAGTAGTTTCTGAGGAGAAGATTTTTAAAGAAAAGTTTACGACCGGACGCACGCACGCACGCACGCACGGACGGACGGATGCACGACGGACACAACGCCATGACAATAGCACCAGTGGCTTTCAGCCAGTGGAGCTAAAAACCTATACCCTGCTTTTGTGGATTACATCCTAACTGAGGTCATCAATGTGGGACGAAATAAGGGACCTCACAATGAATGTTGCATGGCAATTACGCGCAAAATGACGCGCTTTACGAAAATATGTCCTAGAAATATCACATTTTGTCTCATTTTTGCATTAAAGAAATAGAATAATCGTTTGTTTTTTCATGTAAGATCGATAAATATTTTATTTCGTGAACAACAAAAGCTATATTTCACTGTAAAATATAGCCTTTGTTGTTCACTCAATGAAATATAAATCAATCTTACACTGAAACAAACGATTATCCTCTATATCTTATTTGAAATTAAAATCCCCCTCTATCTGTAGCTCTTTATGAAATGATAGAAAACGTCACACACAGTCACACATTAGCGATCTCACCTCATCCCATCTGTCAAATAAATCTCCCTTCTGGAGTCTGTCTGGCACTTCAATTCGCCATTGGAAGTCCACTGGTTTGGCCATTCAAACCAATTTACCCCTTAGACATTGTACAATCAGTCTGAAAATAGAAAGATTAGTTTGCCAATGAAAGTACACTGGTTTGCCTTTCCAGTCATTCAAACAAAATTATCCCTTAAAAGTTATACAATCAGTCTGAAAATGAAAAGAGAAAAAATGCCATTGAAAGTCCACTTGTTTGACTATTTGGTCATCACACAAAATTATTCCTCAAACATTGTAAAATGGACTGAAAACAGTAACATCCATTTCCTTTGGAAGTCAAATGGTCGTCAGTTGTAAGGAGAAAGTTGAGAAAAGAATAACCGCTTTAAAATAAAAAAATTGTCCAATGATAAGCGGTGACAAAATCTATAAAAGCTTTATTTCAACATTTGACCTTGACCTCTGACCTTGCCCTCAGAGTTTTCTTTCAAATTGTACATACTAAAAGTATGATGAAAGACATTTGTGCCCAATCATTATGAATATATCAGTAAGTATAGAAGAGATGCTCCAGATAAGCTTTAAGCGTAGAACAACCAAGCGCGCTGCCTACGGGTGCCTACGCTCGGCTGTTGAGTGCTGGATGGTGGAAAAGATCTAAGTCGAAAAAGGGGCATAATTTGCACAAAATGCATCTAGAGTAATCCCCCTTGATAGTTTAGGTTGCTCTTTTGATGGTGAACATGTGTGCCAAGTTTCAAGTGAATGCCTTCAGTAGAACCAGAGATATAACAACATGTCAAATTTTCCAAACGACAACGATGACGACATGGAGGCTATAACAATACCTCGGGTTTTCTCCGAAAACAGCCGAGCTAAAAACCTATATTGCAGGTACTTTATGAGACAATTCCATCCAGTCCCCCCAGCAATGGACCTATCTCAATCTTACTTCACCTAAATCCTTTATTGTGGGTTCTCATTTAATTTGTTTGTTTTAATTGGGTTTAAGCTGATTTTAACAATCTTTCAGTTATATTTGAGCTTCTGGAGCACCTAACAACTGATTCCTGGTATTTCTATCACCAGTACTACCATCATATCCTTTCCTAGCCTCCAACTGCTATCCCACAAAGGTCTATGATTATCAACCAATTGGTTGGAGACAAATAGACTGAAAGAATGAGAGTTGCTGTCAGGGATCGAACTTGGGATTGTTTGGATGATAGTTCAAAACGCTTACAGTCTGCACTATGATGGTAGCTGGGTAATCATTTACATTGTCTCACTGAGACACAGGGTTTCTTACAGAATGAGTGAAACATTTGTAATCCATCATGCGAAAAGGGACCATCCGGTAATTCTGTAAGATGAATAATTGAAAAGGAGATTTGATCCAGCATAGGTCAACCAGAAGTCACATTTCAAAAATTCTTTCACTGGAAGGAAGGTTGATCATTCTAGATTCAGAAAATAAGCATGGTGCAAAAAGTTTCGACCCTAGTCAGTCTGCGCAGTCTGACTAAGATCGACACTTCATGCACTTTTCAGATGGTCCCTTTTCGCTAAAGTCCATTTCTCCCATGCTATCTGTAGCTGTATACAGTCTACAACTGGACATTGTAGCCTGATGATAGATTATTGTAATCTTGGGACCAATGGCTACTCAATCAATAACTCGGGAAAGAAAATAACCAAATCTGACAGGTTTTCCATAAAGATTTATGTATATTCATTCTGCCAAGCTATTCGGTTTCCTCTTATTTGAGACAAGAAAAACTTTCCCCATAACTGCTTCACAGAGAGAGTTACCAGACAAAATTTTAAAAATGTTTTAATTGAGAGATAAAAAGCAGCTGATTCAAACTGAAAGTAGGAAACAAGAGTGCCATCGTCACAATATACGCCGCCACATTGCTGCTGTTTTACAAAAATAATTCACGACTTATTTTTACAGAGCCAAATTCAAAACATTTGCAGACTACCTTTTTAAATTGTCAAGTTCACACTGTTTGTTATGATTGATTGAGTGAATGGAGTTTAACACTTCTTTAAACTGCAACTAATAATAATAATGAAAAGAACTTTGACATGAAGGCCCTTTCATGTAACAATGAACATTTGGTAGAAATGTCTGAACTAAAAAGTCATGAATGGCTTGAGTCGCTCCACAGGCTTGAAATTCTTGCAATAGCAAATCAAAGTTTTGACTAGATTTTTAGATATTTTGGGTTCTACTGATGTTGAAAAATGATTTTCAAAGTTTCCACTACTTAAATACAAAGAGAAATGACCTCTGCCCATAAAATACATATTTTTTCATCCATTGACAAAAATTTTTGGCTGCATGATAATGTGTCTACCAAGGATAATACTAATGAAGTTTGATTGATATCCATCAGTTACATGCTGACAAAATGATTTTCAAAGTTTCCAAAATATAACATAAAGAGAAATGACCTCCGGCCATAAAATACATATTTTTCATCTGATCACAATTATTTTTTTGTAGACTGATAAAGGGTCACCCAAGGATCATTCATGTAAAATTTGGTTGATATCTATCAGTTAGATTCTGAGAAAATGATTTTCAAAGCTTCGGCTATATTACATATAGAGAAATGACCTCCGCCCATAAAATACATATTTTTCAACTGATCACAAAATAATTTTGTATACTGATAAAGTGTCACTCAAGGAAATTTGGTTGAAATCCATCAATTAGTTTCTGAGAAAAGTCACCTAATACCATATGGAAATTAGACACGCCCATTAAATCCATTTCCATATGGAAATTAGACACGCCCATTAAATCCATGTTTTTTATTGGATCAAAATTTCTTTGAACAACTTTGAAAATGGGTCACCAAAGAATCATTCCTTTGAAGTTTGGTTGAAATTCATCCAGTAGTTTCTGAGGAGAAGATTTTTAAAGAAAAAGTTTATAACCTTAGACGCTTAGTCAAGTGACTAGGAACATTCTGTGAAAGTTTCATCCAAATTGGTACATAAATGAGGAAGGAGTTGCGTTCACAAGACTTTTTTTCAAGAAGTCCAATTTTTCCATGATGCGGCTAAAATTTGCCAAACGGTGTTTTCATTCGCATGGTCAAGGTGTCTAGGAACATTCTGTGAAAGTAACATCAAAATTGGTCCATAAATGAGGGAGGAGTTGCATTCACAAGATTTCTTACATGAAGGTCCATTTTTCCATGGCACCGCTGATTTTTTTTACCAAAACGTGACTTCATGGGCATGGTCAGGTGACTAAAGAACATTCTGTAAAAATTTTTTGGTTCACAAGAATTTTAACATGCAGGCCCATTTTTCCATGACATGGCTGAAATTCCCCAAACTGTGACTTCATAGGCATGGTCAGGTGACTAGGAACATTCTGTGAAAGTTTCATCCAAAATGGTCCATAAATGAGGGAGGAATTGCACTTATGAGAAAAGTGGACGGACCTGCAGGACGGACGGACAGACAGAGAAGATGATGCCAATATACAACCGCCTCCAGCAGCATATAGAAATGTGTTTTAAGCAATTTCTGTAAAATTGACTCTTGGGTAATATAGTGACTGATAGGTGCTTATTGAAGCCTCATCTGACAATGTATTAATACTCAAATTGTTAATTTCTCTCAAGGAAATGGCACTTTTTTTTGACAGATTGATCAAACATGCTAACAGCTTCATCTTTGGTGCTCTCAGTTGACAAATCACATAATTTAAAATTGTATATCAAAATTATCAGTACAAGACTGTACTAAGTGTATATACAATGTAAATACACTAAGTAAATCCTTGCACTAAACCCTAAAAATGAAAAGAATTTAATTATAGAAAGAAATCTTTCAGGAGTCAAACTAAAAATGTAACTTATCAACATAACAAAGCTAAATTTTAAATGTTCTATTTGAGAATTTTTCTAGTTAATTGATAATGAAATTATTACTTGATCCTGTTATTTCTAAACTGCAGTCCTGGTTCAGCATAACAAGGCATGATGAAATACACCCTTCAGTTATAAGCAATGGTATTGGGGTGACGGGAGAGATTTTGAATTGGTTTGTATGGGGTTCAAGGCTAGTTTAACTATCTTTCAGTTTTATCATGGTGGCTGAAGCCAGTACTTAACATCACATCCTTTCCTAGCCTTCACTTGCTATCCTACATTGGTCTACAATTATCAACCCATTGGTGGGAGACAAGTAGTCAGAAGGATGAGTGCCACTGTTGAGAATCGAACACGAGACCTTTTGAATGATAGCCTGCCATACTTCTAATGGGCTATGACAGCGGCCGCGAAGATTCAAGTCCTTCAGTAGTAACAAAGTTATGGCCAAGCTCACATCAATGTCAACAGCAACACCAACATCCTCAGCATAAAGGTATTGAAAAGATATTATCACAATTTCATGTTATTTGAAAGTAATTAACCCTTGTCATGCTGATCCCAGAATATTCCTGCTTTGGCAGGAGCTATAGACAAACATCAGCCTGCGCAGTCTGATGTTAGTCTTCACCACCTGTACCTCACTTTCAAACCAGCATTGTCAATAGATTTAATCTTTTCGAATAAAAATTGATCTACAGTTGGTACTTTCAGTGCTTTCTGCCCTTTGATTTGGTGAAAATTTTTAGCCAAAATTTAATTAGCATGACAAGGGTTAAGGAAAGGCCATCTTTCTAAAGGCAGTCATATCCCATCTGCTGGCACACCTCACTAGGGATCAATTCTGAATCTCTAGCCAGTTTACTAAAACACCCATCTTGAGCCTACTACAGCTATTCCATTTTCGATTTACAAGTATCCACCGATTGGTGGGAGACAAATATCATAGAGGATTTGTGTGTGTTGCCTAAGAATGAATTAGGGATCCACATTTTGTCATCCTGAACTCAGGATAGTTGTAACTACCTATATATTTTAGGCAGTTACAACTATTTTTCGATTCACCAACAATATATTTTACTGGAAGCAGTACCTACAAACCAAAATTTCTGGGCCTGGGGTTAAAAAACATTTTTGTACACAACTGAGAATTTTCTCAAATTTAGAGTTCAAACAAATATATGAACAAGTAATACCATATTAAAATGAACTTTTATGTTTATACATTTATAATAGCATTTCAGCTTTCATCTAAAGTTTAAATTTGAGATAATTCTGATTTGAGAACGAGAAATGTCTAATATTCTCGAGCCCTGATCTTGTTTTGATTAGAGAGCCAAAAACAACACCTACAGGAACCAAAACTACGGTATATCTCAAATGAAATAAAATATGTATGATTTTGCTCTAAAACTCTTGGAGTTGGAGTATTTCATTACATCATATCTCATATAAAATCTTTGAATAGCGAAATTATCAAAACTTGAAACATTAAAACAGTATGTAAGGAGAAAAGGAAATTTGAATAATAAAAGCATAAATTGAAATCTGTATTTTGTTGAACACATGAAGGCTAAGACAATAGACTAGGATATATGCATTCAGAGTCTAAAGACATGCAGTCTGACCTTATCAAATACTACCTGCTATCATATCGAGAAAAAAACTTCCACCAATATATGGTTTGCATGATAATTGGGAAGCAAACTTAAAATTCAGCAGGATATCCCATGCAAAATAGGTTAAGAATTAGTTATAGAACATAAAAAAGTTCAAGAACTGGTTCTTTATCCTTCTGAATTGTCAAATGATAGTGCCTTAACATTCTAGAATGTTCAATGGCAGTTCAAGAACATCAAGAAGTGGTTCTAGTTTGTGACCTTCTACAAGTAGTTCTTGAATAAGTCCTTGAACTGGTTCAAGAACTGGTTCTAACAGTTAAACTAGAAAGCCATGAATGGCTTGTGTCGCTCCACAGGCTTGAAATTCTTGTAAAAGCAAATAAAAGTTTTGACTAGATTTTTAGATATTTTTGGTTCTACTGATGTTGAAAATGATTTTCAAAGTTTCAACTAAATAACATATAGAGAAATGACCTCCGCCCATAAAGGACATATTTTTCATCGAATCAAAATAATTTTTGGCTGCATGATAATGGGTCACCCAAAGCTCATACCAAAAATGTTTGATTGAAATCTATCAGTTACATTCTGAGAAAATGATTTTCAAAGTTTCCACTAAATAACATATTGAGAAATGACCTCCGCCCATAAAATATATATTTTTCATCTGATCACAATAATTTTTGGTAGACTGATAAAGGGTCACTCAAGAATCATTCCAGAGAAATTTGGTTGATATCCATTTGTTACATTCTGAGAAAATGATTTTCAAAGTTTCCACTATATAACATATAGAGAAATGACCTCCACCCATAAAATACATATTTTTCATCCGATCATAATAATTTTTGGAAGACTGATAAAGGGTCACTCAAGGATCATTCAAGTAAAATTTAGTTGATATCCATCAATAAAGTTCTGAGAAAATGATTATCAAAGTTTCCACTATATAACATATAGAGAAATGACCTCTGCCCATAAAATGAATATTTTCCATCCGATCACAATAATTTTTAGTAGACTGATAAAGGGTTACCCAAGGATCATTCATGTGAAATTTGATTGGTATCCATCAATGAGAATCTGAGAAAACTCACTTTTTACCATATTTGGAAATTAGCCACGCCCATTAAATCCATGGTTTTCATTGGATCAAAATTTCTTGAACAACTTTGAAAGAGGGTCACCCAAGGATCATTCCTGTGAAGTTTGGTTGAAATTCATCCAGAAGTTTCTGAGGAGAAGATTTTTAAAGAAAAGTTTACGAACGGATGCACGGAGGCACTGACGCACGGATGGACGCACGACGGACACAACGCCATGACAATAGCCCCAGTGGCTTTCAGCCAATGGAGCTAAAAACTGATCCAAGAACTAGTTTAAGAACTTCATGGACAACTACTTGATGTTCTTGAACTGCCATTGAACATTCTAGAACATTACAGGACCAGCTCTTGAACTTTTTCACATTCTAGAATGTTCAAGAACGAGTTCTTATACTTTTTTTCAGTAAAAGGGTCCTTTTTGCAGTATTTACAAACTGCTGTCAATGTCTTGTCACAGACAGTGGTCATGTAATTGACAATTTGACATTTATATTGATTCTTTATACTCAGGGGTCATTTCTGAAAATTACTTCTCATTGGCAAGCTTTTAGACTTGCCTTAACCCTTTCCTGTTTTACAAAATTTTGGACCTGTCCAAATTCAAAGGTTTTGCAGACGAAAATTTAAAGTGGATTAAATTTGAAAAATAACCATTCAGTAGGGTAGAAAATAGTGTGGAAAAAGAAGAAGTTGCTTCTCAGAAGTAAATTCTTCTTTTGTCACAATGTTTTCTCAATCATAAAATCGCAGGCACGTAAAAAGCAGGGATTAAACGGCAAAGGGTTAAACTTGTATTGATGGCTAGTGAATGTGTGCCTTAAACTTTTCCATGTTCTAGAATGAACTTGAACGGTTTTTCAGTAAAAGGGTCCTTTTTTTTCCAGCATTTATAAACTGCTGTCAATGTCTTGTCACAGACAGTGGTCATGTAATTGACAATTTGACATTTATATTGATTCTTTATACTCAGGGGTCATTTCTGAAAATTACTTCTCATTGGCAAGCTTTTAGACTTGCCTTACTTGTTTTGATGGTTAGTTCATTCCCTTTTCTTTGCAACACACCTTGGACAACTTTACCCTTGTCAAGCTGAACCTGGAATATTCCTGCCTTGGCAGGAGCTATAGACAAACACCAGTCTGCACATATGTGCAGTCTGATCTTTGTCTATACCACCTATTTTTCCTTTCTGAAACCAGACGAGCTTAAAACTTTAATTTTCAAGATGATTACCGACTCACATAATAGTGCATCTGGTGCTTTTAGCACTTTGATTTTGTAATAACTTTGCCAAAATTTTTTCATTCAGCATGAAAAGGGTTAATTTAAGAGATGAAGAGAGTATTTGATGATACATGGAGGTATGAAACTAAAGACCTATTACACTGTATGAATATGTGAAGCAGATTCATACATGAGTGTGGTTGGGTTTTCAGTTTCATATCTCCATGAAATCAACAAATTGAGGGGTCAGTGCAACACTTTTGGAATTTGGAAGTGCCTATATATTAATAGGCACTTACAATAGTGTTGCGCTAACCCCTCAAAATACTCTTCATGTCTTCTAAATTAATATCAAGAGGCAAAGGCATAAATGCTTTGGCATGTAAAGATGGGAGATATACAGGACTACATGAGGTGGAAGCTTACAAAATGGCTGCAAACTAAAACTTGTTGAGTAGTGACACCAATTTTTCAGCCATTCAAAAAGCATGATTCTTGACGGACACTTAATGAATTAAAATATATATGAATCAATAATTAGTGATACTCCTATGTTTCCATCAAAATTAGTGTGAGACTATTTTGAATACCTACAGTATAAGCTAATCCCTATTGCTGAGGAAACTCATGAAATACCTAACTCACTTTTTTCTTAAGAGTTTTGGTCTCATATCTAGTTTCAGTTAAACCATGTATGAGCAAAGTAAACTCCCTACCATTCGGCTAATCATTTCATATTCCATGACTTGTTACGATTTGTGAGAGACAAAATGAGCCTGTGTGTGACATTTCAAACAATTTGACATATGTGGGAGGTGCAAAACATTGAGCATCACAGGCAGCTACATGATGGAATAATAGAATTGATTGACTACCTACAAACACATTGAGATCTTATCTATCCATAAAGCACATAGTGAAGACTCTGATCAGACAGTGCGGATGCACAGGCTGATCAGAGTCTTTGCTTTGGGCATATTTGAAATTGTTGGAAATCTCACGCACAGGCTCAAATATATAATCAAAGAATGACATGAGAAGTGTCAAGTTTCTGAAAGATTGTATGCCTCAAAGCTTTTTATGCCTTAAAGATTTTATACCAAACTTGGAATTTTTGTTCACAACATCAAGATTACAAGCCCAGAATGTGGCCTAGAGATTAGCAGAGCAGTAGGACCAAAGGATATGATTTGCTTTAATCAGGGGTGTGGAATTTCCATTTCCTTTGCCTGACTTGTCCAACACAGGCTTTACTAAATTGCAAATAGGTACATAAAAATTTTCTTGGCCATTGTCTGTGGGCATGTTAGTGCTGGGCAAAATCTTGGTAGTGATCTGTCATTAAGTTTTGGAAGTAAGGGGACAATGTCCCCATGGCTTAGAAAAGTAGGGACATTTTAAAAAATTCATGGGTTATACTTGTAATCTAGGTACCAGGGTTATTGAACCAAGGGGCCAGTGTCCAAATGGTCTAAAATAACCAGGGACATCTGTAATTTCTTTGGGAAAATGGAGCAAAAAGGCAGCTTGGCAAATCACTGCTTGGAATTGTACTGAATAGATTTAAGAGATAAAATATAATATTTATATCAAATGGTAGAAAACATATAAAATCTAATAAAAAAAATCCTGGTTTTCAGCATTTCCTTCATTAAATCAATGTTTTCTTAGAATGTATCTATAATTTTTTGCAGACAAATTCATTTTGATCCTATAGACAATCAATGTAAGGGCAAGTGGAAAAAATTCTTATTCCCGCACCCCTGTTTAATCAAACGTTCCACGAGCAGAAAGAAATGGCATATAAATCTATGCCACCTTGTACTTCAAACAACAAACCTTTCAGTACTTTGATTGCTTCTGAAATATAGAGATGATAAAGTCATTGACAAAAAAATCTATTTCAAAGGAGTAGTACAACAAATTCAGTCTTTGACATGAAAGTGCAGAGGAGAAAAATTAATGCCAAAGCACTGAACACTTTGCAATCTCTATGTCTTTGTTTGTGTTCAACTAGTGCCCATGGGAAACAACAAGATCAAAAACTATGATCAGTTTGAGAGACTTCAAAGAGTAGAACTGGATTCAGATAGCACAAGCCTTGTTGAGTGATAGAATATCACCAAGACTCCAACAATATGCACAAGATCAAATAAGTAAGAACATTCTGTGAAATTTTCATCCAAATCCGTCCATTCATTGATGAAGGAGTGACCTTCATGGACAGAGTGACAGATTGATGGATGTAGGGATGAAATGATAACAGAATAGATGGACAGATTGTGAGGTATTTGTAAGTCTTTTTTTTTAATTTGAGGTTTATTAATCCTCATATAAATTACTGTTTAGAGGAAATTAACCTCAAAATAAATGGACAAAAAGAAAGAAGACACAAATTTGATAGAAAGTTTGCTTCAGAAAATTGGTACTTTATATATAAAAGCTCTATAAACATGTTTCATATAATAAGCTCCTGGGAGCACTGGCATCATAAAGCAGTTGGATATACAATCTAGAGGTGCAGGGTTTGATGTTGGAGGGAGGCACTCAATCTTTCCAACTACTTGTCTTCTATCAATAGGTTGAAATCATAAATTTATGTGGAATAGCAGAGGCTAGGAATGGATGTAATGGTGGAACTGGTGTGAGAAATACAAGGAACAGAATTCAACCCATTGTTAGGTGCTCCATGGGCCACAATATCACTGAAAGAAAGCAGTTTTAAACCCCATTCAAACAAATCAAATCCTGTGTGCACTAAATAGGATAAATATGGTGCCCCCTTTACCTAAACCCTTGTCATGCTGAATTAATATCCTCTTTCAGAATTACCATCTTATCAAAGTACTGAAAGCCCTAGAATCCAAGGATGTAGGCAAATTTAGTAATCTTTCTTTTTGAAGATTAAATTCATCAACAACTCTGCCTTGAAAGGGGACAGACAGGTGGTCTAGTTGTGGTGTCCGTGGTCTAGTGGAAGAGCGTCGGCCTCTTGACCCAAAGGCCCTGCGTTCGATTCCCGGGAGCATCTATCTATCATGGTACTTTCATTGGCCCACACATTCGGCGCGAGGACTGGTGAATTTTCCAGGAAGCAGAATCTAGAGGGATTAATCTAAGTTGTAAGAACTTGTTTCCCAAACGATGTAAAATAAATAGGTTTAAAAAGACAGGTGGTGGTGACTAAGATCAGACGGCACAAAGGTGCATGCTGTTTTTTGTCTATACCTCCTGTCAAAACAGGAATATTTCGAGTTCAGCATGACAAGGGTTAAGCTTTTCCAGGGTGAAAGAAGAGTGTATGTGTTACAAACCACTCACACCTTGGCTGTCAGTAATGAAGAAGATAAAGGGCTGCTTCAAATTATGTTTATTATTCAAAGAGGCATAAGGTGAGATGTATCAGACACTGGTTAATGGAACCAGAGAATAATAAACCCAGAATATACCAATAAATTCTTTCCTTCATATTGAACATTGATGATAAAATCTGTATACATGGTGAAGGTTGCAGTATGTTTGAGCAAAAAAGATCTCATATGCAAAATGAGGTGTTTTAGGAGAATTTGTGCCTAGATGTTCATAGTTTGTCTTACTTTGATTACAGAAATAGAAAAAAAACAACATCTTTTTTTTTGGTACAAGACATACTTTCCTTTAATTGAGTGAACAATAATAGCTACAATTTGTGAAAATGTGGTTGTTGTTGTTCACTCAATGAGAAATATAATTATTACACTGAAACATGAGCATTGTTGCAGATGCCAAGGCTTTCCTGCAGAAATTAGATAGTGAAAAATCTAGTTAAAGAAAGGTTAACAATTCTTACAAATCTAGCTAGGCTTGCTGTATTATATGAACCTATAAGGTGTGCTAGAGAACCAAAATCTGTAAGAATCAATGGTTGCTCTAGGTAAACTACAGCTGTTTAAGCAGCTGATTTGCTCTACAGGCCTGAATCTACTTATATGTTTGGATGAGAAATTAAGTCAATGAATCTAAGCAATGTTTTTCTCAAGTTAACAAGTAAATTAAAGTTTCACATGCTGAAATATTTCTACATTTACAGTTCTGAGAAAATGATTTCTAAGGTTCCCACTATGTAACATATAGGAAAATGACCACTACCCATAAAAGACATATTTTCAACCAATCACAATTATATTTTGTAGACTGATAAAAGGGTCACAGTCAGTTAAGTAACATTTGAGTGAAATTTGATTGATATCCATCAGTTAGATTATGAGAAAAATCATGCATTACATGTAACATTTATCAAAATTAGCCACTCCCAATAAAGCTTTTTTTAATTGGATCACAAATCTTTGAACAACTTTGAAAGAGGGTCACCCAAGGATCACCCAAGGATCATACCTGTGAAGTTTGGTTGAAATTCATTCAGTAGTTTCTGAGGAGAAGATCTTTAAAGAAACATTTTAAAACTGGATGCACACACAACTGACACAGCGCCATGACCCTAACCCAAGTAGCCTTTTGCCAGTGGAGCTAAAAACTTTTTGTCTAAAACTGTCATTCAAAAGCTGTCAATCTACATATCATTAAAATTCTTATACAGCCCCATCCCCCTTTCCAAGGTTGAAATCTACCATTTTTTATGTGATTTTACAAAATCTTGAGAATATAGGCCCATACCCATATAAAGAAGGTCACTAAAAATTCAACAAAAGTTTTATGCACCATTTCCTGAAACAAATTTTTGTGAGGATTATGTTTATTTCAGCCTTCTTTGCAGACTCTTAACAAATATCTAAGGCTCAGTGTGAAACAGTTGTAACTTCCCATATGTTTGTATACGATGATAAGAACAAGCAGATTTTCATGGCTAGGTTATCCGTATACAAGTGAAACAAGAGGACAATGATGGTCCTATATTGCTCACCTGAGTAAGTTAACTAATAACTTGTCAGCCATGTTATAAATATCAGAGATTGTTTGATGTACATTTGGGGTGGTTTTGAAAGAAACAGACTTTAATTTCGTCTTACTGAATTTGATTTTTTTTTTCTAATTTCCTTAACTTCAACCTTTCTGTTACCATGGCAAACAAAGTAATAGATGGAAACCCTGTCAAGCTTAAAATTGATTTGCCTAATAGTTTTGGAGAAGATTAACCTTTTCTGAACATTTTGGCAATTTCTTTACATTTCTGTTACCATGGAAACCAGAGTTTTTTATTGAATTATCTTTCTTTACAATTTTGGTAGAGCTTCACCCAAGAAACATCCCTACCAATTTTCAGCTGAATTGGCCCATTGATTTAGGAGAAGAAGAATTTCTTCACCCAAGAAACATCCCTTCCAATTTTCAGCTGAATTGGCCCAGTGATTTAGGAGAAGAAGAATTTTTTCTAAGATTTTTGCCATTTTCAACCTTTCCATTACCATGGAAACCAGATTTTTTTAAAAAAATTAAAGTCTTTTAACAACTTTTGAAGTGCTTCTCCCAAGAAACATCCTTGCCAAGTTTCAGCTAAATTGGCCTAGTGTTTGAGTAGGAGAAGAATTCTTCCCAAGATTTTCGGCATTTATTGGATATTTTTCAACCTTTCTGATGCCATAGAAACCAGAGTTTTAAAAGAAATTGAATTCTTTTAACATCTTTTAAAAAGCTTCACCCTACTAGCATCCCTTCTACGTTTCAGCATGATTGGCCAAATGGTTTAGGAGGGGAATATTTTTTTATAACATTTTTTGCACATTTCTTCCTTTTTTCAGCCTCAGCCTTTCTGTTTCCATGGGAACCAAAGTTTTTGATTAAATTGAATTCTTTAAAGACTTTTGAAGAGGTTTACCCGAGGACCATCTCTGCCAAGTTTCAGTTTGATTTTCAAAAGTAGTTTAGGAGGAGAAGAATTTTTTCTAAGATTTTCGGCAATTTTCAGCCATTTTTCAAACTTTCGCTTTCCATGGAAACCAAAGTATTAGACAAAAAAAAATTCTTACTAACTTTTGAAGAGCTTCTCCCAAGGAACATCTCTGCCAAAGTTCAGCTTAATTGCCCTAGTAGTTTAGAAGGAGAAGAATTGTTTCTAATATATTAGGCAATTTTCGGCTTTTTGTTACCATGGCAACCAGAGGGTTGTTTTAAAAGAATTCAATTCTTTTAACAACCTTTAAGAGCTTCACCCAAGGATAATCCCTGCCAAGTTTCAACTTGATTGGCCCAGTGGTTTAGGAGGAGAAGTTGTTTGAAGAAATTGTTGACAGACAGGCGGACACACGGATGGATGGTTACACAAATAGGCAGATGATGGACGGTGAGTGATCAGAATAGCTCGCTAATTGAGCACTTTGTGCTTCTTTCTTGAGAGAAAAATATTTTCTTAAAAAGTGAGCCTTTTTCTGAAATTCCATGTTATCCCATGTCAATATTTAGCAGACTGTTCAAAACTCAATGGACAAGTGGGTTTTAGATATGGACAAGTGAGTTTGTGATTGTAACTTATCCATGGACAAGCAGACAATATACAGACAGATAGATAAGAGAGAAAGAAAGAGAAACACTGGTAATTATGTAAAAAAAACAAGATGTGTTTGTGAAACACGAATGCCCCACGTAAGGGCATTTCTTTTCACAGTTTGACCTTGACAGATGACCTTGACCTTGTCACATGACCTTGACTTTGGTACCAGCGGATGCGGATTATTGAGATCTATCATCATGCCAAATATTAGCTTTGTATCTTGAATAGGCTTAAAGATATTGGCAAGGTTAAGTTTTCAGGCATTTTTTTTTAAAGTTTGACCTTGACAGATGACCTTGACCTTGTCATATGACCTTGACTTTTGTACCAGCGGATGCGGATCATTGAGATCTATCATCATGCCAAATATTAGCTTTGTATCTTGAATAGGCTTGAAGATATTGGCAAGGTTAAGTTTTCGGGTTAAGTTTTCGGACAGACGGACGGACAGACGGACAGACAGACGGACAGACGGACATGAGTAAAACAATATGCCCCCGATCTCTCGATGCGGGGGGGCAAAAAAATGCCCTTAACTATTGATACCAAGGCATAAAAGTACCCATCTTACTACAGGTCAGAATGCTGGTACACAATGGGATAGACTTCTTTTCATGTCCAGGAAATATTAATGTAAACAAAGGTGATAATAAATAATCAGGAACCAGGAACAGTGGTCCATCTTATGTAAACATCCTATTAATCAATCAACCAGTAAAAAGGCAATTAAGAGAAAGAACCATCTTGCAATATTGGCAAGTCTTGGAAATAGCCTACCCTCAATGAGACGATTCAAATGAGTAGTCACAACATAGGATTCATTGAAAAATAAAGATTTTAGCCTGGAATTTCCCCCTCTTCACGGTACCTCTGGCTTTACTCAAGTTTTTCCATTGATTGATTGACTGGAGTTTAATGCCGCTTTCAACATTTTTTCAGTTATATCGTGGCAGCTGGAGCATCTAACGATGGATTCCTGGTATTTCTCTCACAAGTACAACCATCACATCCTTTCTTAACCTCAAGCTGCTATCCCACATAGGTCTACAATTATCAACCCATTGGTGTGAGACAAATAATCCGAAAGAATGAGTGCCACCATCATCAAGTTTTTCCAACACAAAAATAGTTTAAGCTTAGAAGCAAGGCAGCCACATATTCTTCCTTTTTTTTTTAAAAAAAAATATTCAGAGAAACTCAATGGTTCAGTGCAAAACAGTTGTAACTCCCTATAAACATATAGGGAGTTACAACTGTTTAACACTAATCCATTGAATCATGCAGATCTTTACCATGTATGATGACAGTCAAGAATTATTGCTTATTGTTTCCTAGTAGACCCTGTAATAGTCCTAGTGTACTATTCATCATTTGTTGATTGTATGTGAATGCAGGAGGAATGTTTATGTGGCAGGTTAATGTATTCTCCTGTTACAAGGCATACACACCTGATTACTGCATTTACACCAAGACCAGGGGCCTCTTTCATGAAAAATATCAAGAGAATTTGTGCAGAACTTTACCAAGGGTGACCACAGTCAAGAATTATTGTTTATTGTTTCCTAGCAGACCCTGTAATAGTCCTGTTGTATTATCCATGATTAATGCCCTGGCAGGGCGGGGCCTAAGTAACAGTTCATTGCATTTAAGGTTAAGGTAAATCAGCTTTGATTTCTAGCAACTTACTTCTACAGAGTCGACAAAAATAACTCGAATCCTAAAATCGTAAATTGGTGACCAAATCCTCGTAACTTCAGCTAAATCAAGCTGAAGTTACGAGGCTTTGGTAACCAAACGATGAAATGCGTTTACTCTCTCTAAGCATGTGAATCCTCTAGGTTAATCACAGTTATTTGCACGCGTTAACAATAAAGAACCCAAAGTTTTGAAAAGTAAACTCACCAAATTACATCACGGTTAAGCCCCGCCCTGCCAGTTCATTAATAACGCAGAATACTATTCATCATTTGTTGATTGTATGTGAATGCAGGAGGAATGTTTATGTGGCAGGTTAATGTATTCTCTCGTTACAAGCCATACACACCTGATTACTGCATTACACCAAGACCAGGTGTCAATCTTAATAACCTTACCAATATTTAGCTTATAAACCATGTTTACAGAATAATAATCATTCAATAACAATGTAGCTAAGTTGTGTTACACTCACTCTGTGTATAAGTGTATAAGAGGTGTTTGTACTGCTCTTCCTTAAAAGCTGTGCCGCCATCATAGCACAGTTGGTAGTGCATCAGTCTGTCAATCAAGGGTTCGATCCCCGACAGTGGCACTCATGCTTTCCGACTTCTGTATTTGTCTCTCACCAATGGGTTGATAATCGTAGACCTACGTGAGATATCAGCTGGAGGCTAGAAAAGGATGTGGTGGTTGTACTGATGAGAGAAATACTAGGAACCACTGTTAGGTGCTCCAGCCACCCTGATATACATGTAACTGAAAAAAATGTTGAAGGCGGCATAAAACCCCATTCAATCAATCCTTAAAAGCTAGCTATTATAGAGACAGGTTGAGAACTCGCTTTAGGATATAGAACTAAGAAATTGATGGTTCAATTTCCCAACTTACCAGTAGTCTAATATGACTCCTCAGACAACATTTGACCCCACCATAATATTAGATGCAATAGCATATCCCTCCTTTAACAATTTAATGAAGAAGGGATATGATTTTGTCATTTGACCTTCAGTCTTGACCTTCACCTAAGGTATATCTGAACAAACTCTGTACATGACACAAGTTCTCCTAAAGGATGACAACTGTGCCAAGTTATTTTGAAATAAGTCTATAAATGTTGGAGATTATGATCCTGACAGACAAAATTCAGCCAATTTTTAATTAAAACTTCAGCTGTGACCTTGACTTTAGGTGCATTTAAAAAAACTATTCACATGTCACTCATCCTCATTAAGGGAAACAATAATGCCAACATATTTTGAAATCCACTCATAAATGTAGTTTTAAGATATACTCCAGACACAAGTTTATCACCTGAAATTCACTTTTGACCCACTTGACCATCATCTTGACCTTGGGCATAATAATTCAGACAAATCTTTGTATGACACTAAAACTAACGAAGGGGAACAGCTGTGCTAAGTAATTTTGAAATTCATCCATAAATGTAGAAGTTATGCTCCAGACAAGAATAGGACACACACTTACACCCCCACCACCGCATAAACATACAGAGAGGCACAAAGAAAATTGCCGACAATCACTTTACCATTGCAGTCTTGCAAACTTACCAGTGCAATTGAAAGTATTTAACTTACAGAAGTTATAGTCCCAGGAATGTGGAATTCCCGTGCCTGACCATGCCACATGGCAGTTGATAAGTATATACCAGAGCAATTCTTTAAACATACCAAATAGATCAGTGGCAGATCCAAAGGGGGTTGGGGGTTTTCGTCTGAACCCCTCTTGGGCCTCTTTATTTCATTGTCATTGAGAAATTCAATTGAATTAGGTTGTGGTAGGAAAACTTACCCCATATTTCAGGGTTTTGATGTGGGATCATTTAAATTGGGTCCCAAGGAATCAAAAGTCAGACTCAATTAAGTCATTGCTTGAGGTGTCAGAGTCCCTGCTTTAGAGGAGATAATATTTCTATTTAGCTATCCTCATGTAAAATTTGAGTAAATATTGCAATATTCTATGGATTAAGCTACACAACATGTTGGATAGATATGCAACTTCAGACTCTTAAAATCTATGTCCCAAAAATCCTGATGAAATTAGTGTTTAAGTTCAAACCCCTTTAAAAAAAATCCTGGATCAGCCATTGTAGATTTGAAGATTGGTCACTGCTAAGATTGTACCAAAGGGTAGAAAACATTGTTGTTAATGAAGAAAATGCTAGGTTACAGCATTTTCTTCATTAAAAACAATGTTTTTTTTATTCAATTTTTATAATCCAACAAATATTCTGTGGACAAGTTCATTTTCATTTTGGACAAGGAATCAGCTAATACATGTCCAGTGACAAGTGGAGAAGTCCATATTTCCACACCCCTGAGTCCTACCATATTTCATAATTCAATAGCAGTACAGTTAAAGTCAAAACCAGGAAAAAATATTTTCTCCTTATTTCCTTCTGTTGCTATGGGAATCCAGTATAAGTGTCCATTTATTAGAGCACATTTCAATACTTTCTAACCAAACAACCTTGAATAGTAAACTACAGACTCTTCCACTTACACATTCTCAAGCAGGGGTGTGGAATTCCCATGCCCGACTTGTCCGACTCGGGCTTTTGTACTTGAGGACAAGTAAATTTTTCTAAGCCACTTGTCCAAGGACAAGTAAATACCAGGGCAAATCTTGGAATGTTACTAAAAAGAATTAATAGAGAAATCATCCTAATGTTCATATCATAGGGTAGAAAACATTGTTTTTAATGAAGAAAATGCTGCATACCAGCATTTTCTTCATCAAAAGGCAATGTTTTTTTTTTCAAATTTTTCTATTTACTCTTTAGCGGACAAGTTCATTTTGATTCTGGACGAGTAGAAAATCCCCTTTTACTTGTCCAGGGACAAGTGGAGAAAACTCGTATTTCCACATCCCTGTCAAGAATTCTAATTATTCCCTTATCCTGCTGAATTCAAAGTTTACCTCATACAGATTGCCAAAGTTTGGGATGAATCGATGTCATCAACACAACACTATTGTATTTGCCTATATAATTGTAGGCACTTACAATAGTGTTCCACTGATTCCTCGATGTATATTGATTTAAATTATCTACTAGTCCTGACTTGTCAGTTTGTTTGTATGGGGTTTAATGCCGATTTCAACATTGTTGCAGTTATATTGAGGAAGCTAGTGCACCTACCAATGATTGCCTGTCTTTTTCTCTTACCATTAAAACCACAATATTTCATCCAAGCCACCAGCTGCTCATCCCACTTAGGCGCACTTTGTATCATACACTCATTGATAGTCATTTGTCTCACAGGGATCATTTTTGGGTGAGATATTGAGGGAATCTCTCATTTTTCTGTCAGAAATCTCATTGAAACTTGCTAATTGAGAGAAAACTCTCAAAGCAAGATTTCAGTAAGTGAAGGATTTTGTTGGCTCTATGTAAATTTCAAGTTGTAACTGCCTATATAATTATATAGGCAGTTACAACTGATTCATGCTGAGCCATCTATTTGTTAAACTTTCTAACTAAAATTCTGAATTTCTCATTAGATTTAGCTAAATTAGATATTTTTGCACACACTTTTCTTAGCCAGAATTATCCCTTGTATCACATTGACATTGATTTTTTGTTGAATGTTGCATCAAAGTTAGCTAAACCAGGAGTCTAACTTACAACCCAAGGATTGAAAGCCCAATGTGTTAAGGCTGAGCAAGTCAGTCTTCAGGCCCTGACTTGTTAGTACTCAGGATAAATGTTTCATCATGATGGGCACATTAAATGCTTTCAAGATTCATGCTTTCATACCTGAAACACTTTTAGCCTACAAGGTTATTTGGTACAGTATCTTTTTTTCCATCTGTTTGTTCCTAAATGTTTTCTGAGAAAATAGAAACTTCATGAACTTGTTTCTTGTAAAGTCTCTATGTTCTTAGAAAGTGAAGTTTGATTTAAAATCATTTTGAGTTACAATTTTAGACCGGGTCTAAAATTGTAACTAGAAATGATTTTTAATCATGTTTCACTTTAAAACCTTGTTATCAAATGCATGAATATATACTGTCATGGTAAGTATCCAGGGCTTGTGCAAGCTTTAGAAATTCAGGAGTTATTGACCCCTTAACTCTATTTTTTGGGGAGAAAAAATGCTGATGAAGGGGTCAAAACAATTAGATAAAGGTATAAAAAGTAAATATTTGTTGGTTCTGCCAATTTGTCTATTATTGTCTCCTTCATATCTTTATATGCGATTTATATAAAATATGAATCTCTTATTAGATATGAAGGAGACATATTATTCCTATACATTTATGACCCCCCTCAAAGAAAAATTTTAGGGGTCAAAATAAGATATTTTCAGACGGGGTCAAAACCCTTGTTTCCTTTTTGTGCTTTTCTGCCATTAAAGATGGTGTCTGCAATTTACAGGCATGTGCATTATAATAAAGTTCTCTTTTTTCAACCAGTCAAAATCGATCACAAAATGACAAAAGGTATTTCAATTAAACAATTGAGATCCCCAATTCAAACCCAATAAACTCCCACTTCAGATCAGTTTTATAGAGATTCAAAGCAACTGTTTGATAAACATTTAGAAGATATCACTGTTTCTTGTTACACAGCAACTGTTAACCCATTTCAGGGTAACAAACATGTTAAAATATATATTATAACCAAGGACCCTAGGGCCCTAGGCAAGCCAGTCTGATGGTAGGCATGCTAGCAACTTTGCAAGACAGAAACTAGATTGCATTCAAAAGCTCGAGATCACATTCAAACCAAATAAACCTCCCACTTCACTTTAGTTTATTGAGTTTCAAAGAGACTGTTTGATAAACACTTACAACTAGATTTCACTGTTTATTACACTGCAACTGTTAACCCATTATGGTAAAACAAGATCTCAATTTATACCGTAGATTGGATGTCCTTGGGACAGTGTTTCCAGGGTGAATTTAATGAATTTTAGGGGTACAATGTTGCAAATCGATTGCTCAGTGTGAAACAGTTGTAACTCCCTATAAATATATAGGGAGTTACAACTGTTTCGCGCTGAGCCATCGAAATGCAGTCAAGGCAGATCAGTGTCAGGAATTATGTTAGCTTACCATGGGTTCAAACTTGCTGCATGACCATGGGATTAGAGCAACTAATGATCTACTGGCTCAGAGCTACAGATAGCGGGGGTATTTTTCGATTTCAAATTGAAATTATTTTATTATTGCTTGCACAAATCCTATCTTGTGGGTACTCGTTTTTAATTGTTTGTTAAGACGATTCAAATGAGTACCCACAATGTAGGGTTTCGATAAGAAAGAAAGAATTAAGATTTGTATTAACCCCTTTTATCTGCACCTCTGCTTGCTGAACTAATATTTAACACTGTCCCCCCCCCCCCCAGCTCTTTTCATTTTCCTTCTGTACACATGGCTGTGGCGCATGTGGTATAGACTAAAACAGCCTGTACAAATATACCGTATTTCCTCTAATTTTAGTGCCCTCCCTAATGGTAGCACCCCTACATTTTTTACTAGGAAACCCCACTTCAAATGCCTTAAGTTAAGGAACTTTTTGAGACTTCTCTAATTTGAAATGAATTTCCGCCTTAATAATCATTTATATGGGATATCATTTAGGGGAAATTCATCTGAAATTTAAGAGAAAAGGGCCTGTTAGACTTCAATTTTAATGCTTTTTTTTTTTTTAAATCAGAAAATGCATGCTAAAGAAAAGCTCCCTGACCATGTTATGTATAGCCCCTGGGAGCGTTTATAAGGAGAAATATGGTACAGTTTGATCTTTTTCTACACTGCCTGCTTTCTACTCAAACATTGTGGGAAAATCTTGAACCAGCTTGGTTTATTTGTCAAAAAAAGTTAGCAATTTTTGTTTGAAACAACATTAGGGTTAAGGTTTATTTAGTAGAGACATGAATCAAAAATAAAATAGGAAGAAAGTAAAAATCAATACCAAACTCTATTCAACATCAATTTCATTTCTAATTTACTATCTTTGAATCTAGAGCAAATTCTGAATCCATCTGGCAAATTCACAACCCTGATAATGCAATATCCAGGGATTTTGAAAAAAATATATCTTTTGTTTGTCCTAGGACAATTTGACAGCAATATTTCACTTGTCTGATTAACCCTTGTCTTGCTGAATCGAAATATTCCTACTATTACAGGAAGTACAGACAAAGATCAGCCTTCAAAAATATGTGCAGTCTGATCTTAGCATGTAATTTCTGATTTTCCTTTTTGAACCAGAACAGTTCAAAACTTGATTTTTTTAAAAATGAATACTGACATATACTTGATGCATCCAGAGCTGTCAGCATTTTGACAGGGCTTGAGTTTGACCCTTAAACCAGGGTTTTGACCTCTCCAAATCTGTTAAAAAAAAAATCTAACTATAGTGGCTTGTAAAGGAAAACAGGATAAGGAAAAAGATCAGACTGCACATATGAGCAATATTCAGAGCAACAGATAGAGGAAGTATTTTGGATTTCAAATTAAAATATTTTATCTATACTAGCACAAATCCTATGAAATGGGTACTCATTGGAATTGTTTGGTCAAGACGATTCAAATGAGTACCCACAACAAAGGATTTCAATGAGAAATAAAAATTTTAGACTGGCTTTACCCTCTGTTATCTGTACCTCTGTATATTGCCTATACCTCCTGCCCAAGTAGAATATTGTTATCCCTTTAATGTTTAATCCCTGCTTTTTACGTGTCTGTGATTTTATGATTGAGAAAACATTGTGAAAAAAGAAGAAATTGCTCCTGACAAGCAATTTCTTCTTTTTCCCTACTTTTTTCTACCCTACTGAATGGATTTTTTTCAATTCAAATCCGCTTTAAATTTTCGTCTGCAAAACCTTTGAATTTGGACAGGTCCAAAATTTTGAAAAACAGGAAAGGGTTATTCAGCATGACAAGGGAATGTAACTCCGGAGGGAAAAGTGGTGTCACATCATAATAATGGGATTATAGATTCTTCATAACAAAAACCCTTTCACATGCAGATCTATGGATAGAGGTGTTTATTTAGAAACTAAAATTGAATTTTTACTTTCAAACTAGTCTATACTTTTTCAAACCAAGTGTTGTCAGTATTGAGATAATTGGAATGAGTACCCACAACATAGATTTTCTTTGAAAGAACACCAATCCCTTTCTGCACCCACCACTGCACTCAGGCTTCATATGATTTTCATAAAGCTAAAATATTAAGATTTATTTACAACAGAAATAGATTTCTAATTACTACTTTGTGCAGAAGCTTATATTAGCTAAATACTCAAAATCTTTTTCATAGAGGGATAAAACCGCTTTTTCATCCAATCAAAATGCAGGATTCCAGATGGACACAACTAAATGAAATAGTCTACAGATAAAATCAATTTTTTTCACGCTGAATATTTTTAATATTTAGAAAACACACAATGTATTTTGTGTACATTGCGTAGTTTACGCAAGTGCATAAAAGAAATAATCCTCCATTGAAAACTATAGTTGATGAATGATCATAGCATCGAAACTACAGCTTATTCAAGCTGTAGTTTCAATGTTTTGATTATTTACCAATGCTCAAATCATAAATAGGGAGGGGAACGAGGGTATTCATCTTTTGTCACAGTTCTCACATCGCCACAGTTCTCACATCGCCATTATCCTATATTTTCTTGGTTGTCTCTTTCTGAGTGCATATCAATTTCGAAGTCCTAGATACGCCTATGTATAGTCACTTACAATAGCCTTGCACTAACCCTTTTAATTTCCCGTATTTCGCCCTAAAAATCGGAGAATTTATATCTAGTTTAATAATTTTGTAACAGTTTGCATGATTTATAGTGAATCCTACAACCTTTGAACCAAAAATATCTGTATACAGAACGCATCCTTATCTTCAATAATGATCGAAAATTAACATTTCAGTCTGACTACACGAGGCTATCGAGTGAGTGAAATACTCCAATTATGTTCAGCTCGATATATCCCCTGCCTGTTGATCGTGTATTCAATACCGCCCCCGCATTTTTCCTTCCTGGTTAGCCAATAATGCATACAACAGGTCGAATGCATATAAACAGGCAAGAGAATACATTAACTTACTAAATCTTTACTCCATTTTCGCGTAACCGTCCAACATGCACGTCAAAACACTTGTACACAGACAGAATAAATGCTATTCCTCTCACTATTCACTCTGCCATATTTCCAGCCGATATTGTAATGATTCAGATGTTGACATAAGTATCCAATCGTGTTGAGTGTAGCGGGTCACGTGTACGATTTTTTCCCGCGATCTGCCAATCATGATTGACCAGAATCCAATTTGACCGACAGGTGCCCTGGGTTGTGGAACTTCAAAAACTCGAAGACTATTGCATGCGTCGAGGTCTGAGATGTTAAAATTACACTTATTTAACCCTTTGCTGCCTGCTTTTTACGTGCCTGTGATTTTATGATTGAGAAAACATTGTGATAAAAAAGAAATTGCTTATGACAAGCAATTTCTTCTTTTTCCACACTATTTTCTACCCTGCTAAATCGTTATTTTTCAAATTAAATGCACTTTAAATTTTCGTCTGCAAAACCTTTGAATTAGAAAAGGTCCAAAATTATGTAAAACAGGAAAGGGTTAAATAAATGTAATTGAAATCTGCTCAGGAAAACCCTTTAAAACGGTCTATAGTCCGTTTGACTTCTATATGGACCAACATTTCGCCGAAAATCTCAGAAATTAATTAATGAAACGCATATTTTTCTTGTCATATCATTTTTTCCAGCTAATACCATGACGAATTTCGTTTTTCAGAATTTTTGAATGTAAAATAATGATTTTGTCCGTCCGTCTACATGTTAACTTTCAGCATTTCATACCTACTTGTTACTTTATTAAACGGAACAGCGAATTGTATAACCAAAAATAGTACTGATTTGCATAGGGGCCTAGTCAAAAGAGTAAGATTTTAAGTGAATTGTATTACTATAAAAATCGAGTTTTTCAATATAATTAAGTTTGTCTAAGATTTTTGCTACCGTTGGATATCAAATCTGTGTATATTTTCTCTTTCACCAAAAACTATTTGACCAGATAATTGATTATTGATTTTATTCATTCTGAGATGAACCCTATATTTACATCTTAAGGCCAATCAAAAAGCATTATTAAACGAAGTAGTTGGGAATTTCACGAGGAAAACTTGATGAAAAGGCGAGTACTAACGGTAAAAATCACGTGCTTTTTAAGTTTAAGATGACATGACCGTCGATATGCTAATTAGCATGTCCAAATAAGGAATAATGGACATTTCATCTGTCAAAAGTTCAGTATAAAACCACGTGTTTTTACTGTATATGTTGACATTTTCTTACTATTGAACAGTCTCAATCACCCCTCGTGTTTAAGAACGGATAATGCGAAATATTAACATTAACTAGATAGACAAAATCATTATTTTGAAATCATTTTATTTTCAAAAAATATTTTTTGGAATGGTATTAAGCTGAAATTAAGATTTTACTACATACAAATCCTTTATTCAAACACAATTTTATGTAATTGATGAAAAGGTTGGTCCATATAGAAGTCAAACGGACTATACTGATCTACCACATCAGTGCATGTTATGGAGGTTTCGAATTGTACATGTCCGTATATTCTGAATACATGTGAGACCCAGACGTGGTCTAGTTAGTTTATTAATTAAAGATGAATGTAAAGCACGTATCTAGGCGTAACTAGGATTTTGAAATTTATACGCACTCAGAGAGCGACCGCCAAAGAATAAATATGATATTGGCGATATTTGGACTGTAACACTGAAAAGATGAATGTCATCCGTCCGCTCCATTTTTTTTTTTTTTTTTTTTTTTTTGTTTAAAGATCAAATGAAAAGCTATTTTTCGAACAAGAACTAAATATAAATTTCAATCAGTTTAATTGAAATAAAAAGGTATAAGAAATCCGCGTCGAAAAACACACACCCAAAGGGACAATAATTACAAAAGAACGACCGTGATTTATTGGAAATTTTCACCTGGCCGAAAACGGATTTTCGCACTTGCGCACAGGATGTGACGTCATTGTAGTCATTCCTCTCGAAGGTAAACAATGCGAACGCTTGTTATTATCACAGCTATCGAACAACAACACGAAGGTTCGATATTGTTATACCGCTATCAACTTGTGCAGTCAGCACAGTTTAAACCTAAGCAAGCGGAAACTACAGATATGTTTACTTTAAACCCTAAATCTGAGATATCTAGTCACGAGTCTAACAACAAGGTCCGGATAAACGTAAGTCGGAAACTATGGCATGGTTAGAGTGTTTTCACGCCGTTGTAACGATGTAATCTTATTAAAAATAAACATTTTTCTCTCACAAATTGAAATCGGCATTTTTCAGACTGTTCACTTCGTAAATTTGGTAAAAACTTCAGAAGGAAATCCAATTTGATCTAATTAAGAGTAATATTTCACAGTGACCAATCATTTAGCTTCAACTTTTGTTTATTATACAGATATATAAAAAAAAACATAAATAAGGCTTTACATAACACATTTGATGGTTGGTCAAAACCATATTACTACAAAGTCAATCAAATATATTATGCAAAATTAAATCAAGACATTGAATAAAACCCTACCTCAACAGGGCTTTGGCAATTAAATGGTATGAAATTCCTCCAAACTATATTTATTTGTCGGTACAAATTTCCTTTTCCACGTTTTTTCCATTTTCTTAAATCCACAAATGTTCACCCATGTTTTCACTTTTTTTTGAATTTGTCAAAAATATAACGAGTGAATATCATGAACAAATAATTAGAAAAATAAATTCAATTAAACACAAATTTGACGGTATTCCGTTGTCGATTGAAGGTTGTGTCTAGGTCTACCGCCGGTTGAAAATTAGTCTTTTGCGGCATGTCAGTTGAATCATTGAAGGATAAAATGTGTGTTTAATTAAGTCATAAAGTTTTATAAATTACATGTAGCTGGCTTGTTTTGTTTATTGAAAGCATTGTGACATCTTGCCGATTACACAACAGCGCACATGACAAATGATTTACCGAAGGTAACCCTTTCTGCATGTGCTAATCTGTGTAACGATAATTCTTCTAATATGCCAATTATTTTCAAAATCATTTCTGAAACATTTTTCAAATTTATACATTTTTTTTTTATTTCGGCACACAAAACATTTTTATATATTAAAAATTGGTCACCATTTCAAGCTGTAATAAGTGTCAAGCGGGTTCAATATCGTTTACACCAAGAAAATTTCTTCTCTTTTTTTCAACAAAAAAGTTTTCACAATATTGTAAATATCGAAAAACTGTTTAAATGTTGTATTAAATGTCTTATATCAAGAAAAAAGATATAAAGAGAGAGAAAAAAAGACTAAAAGAGGGAGAGGGAAAGAGAGGAGGACAGACAGAATGCGCCAAACCAGAGAGAATGTTCTAAATAAAAATGTTGACGGGTGATCAAAATGTCGCAAATGTAGCTTTAAAAAGCTGTACTTGCGTTGATTCGATAATTTATCAATCATCGACGATATTGTTCAACGAAAAATATATTACTTATAACGCGTGTGCGTACTGCGTGTCATGTTTTTACGCCCTTGGACAAAATTATAACAGGAAGAAATCTTCCCGGCTTTCGAAGTGTTCAAGTTTATACGTTAACTTCGAACTCAAGAAATAATTTCTCAGAGCATAAGTTCGATGAGACCATTCATTAAACTTCAGCTTCATTATATGTGACCCGTCACGCGAAAGTGGACCGACTGGGAACTCCATAAAATTAAAATAATTATGTTATGAAAGGATTGGTTCAAGTACGGGTCAGTCAGAGGTCGCATAAAAAACTCTTTCAAGGGAAGAAACAAATAGCTAAATTGCTCTTGTAAAAGAAAATCATCAAAGTTGGACAATTTACGAACCTTCTCGGTCCGCAATCTGAGTAGGGTCGACTCTTTACGCACTAGCCTTACGTTCTTTGATGAAAGATTTAGAATTTGCTACTGAAACATCTGTTTATAGCTGATCAGAAGCTGCTCAACAAGCCATTTTCGTAAACGAAAATATAGGGTACATTTTCAAAATTCAATAATATCGTTTTAAACTGTAAGTGCGATATTTTGGTTTTACAACAACAAAATGTTTTCATCATTGAACACCAAAATAAGTTATTTTACTAATTACAGCAATTATGACACTTGTTTACACTTTGGTTTATTGACGGGGCGTGGTTTTCCAATGATATACATGATTATAATTGACACTTGACAAAATTTTACCCAATCAGTGCACCGGAAATTTCAAAAGGCGTTTTATTGGTTCTTTACCTTTTGACGGGGCGTGGTTATCGGACAATTTATGCGCAAGAATAACCAATCAGTACACCGAAAGATATTTCTATGTCTTTGTGTATAGTAAATGTTTCGGGTCCCGATTGAATTCAATTAGGATAATTAATACTATTAATAATGCTACATCAAGACATTTTAAATGAATTAGACCCTTTCATCTTGCCGCAACATCTTATAGACAATCGTTTTTACGACAAATTTGTGAAAAATCTGTGATAGGTTGAACGAAATTCTGTAATTTTATATGATCTGCTTGTTCCGTCAATACATTCATAACTGCAATGACGTCACAGGTCAGTTTCAATAGCGGGCTACAGGTGTGAACAGAGAAAATCGTCGATTTTACCATTATCGTATATATTATTTTCATTTTGAATATCGCATCTGATTATTTTAATACATCTCTTTGTATTTACGTAAGGTCAAAAGAGCTTTTCATTTGACCTTTAAGGGTTGGTGAATAATCAAAACGTCGTAACTACAGCTTAAATAAGCTGTAGTTTTGATGTTATGATCATTAATCTACGTCATTTTTCGAAAGAGGATTAATTTCTATTACGCACTTTCGTAATGTGCGTAATGTGAGCTACGCCCCTGCGTAATGTGGTTATAAATTCTTACCGTTACAAGTAGATTTCACGGCTAACTTCGCAAAATCTACCTATCATGAAGGCTGTGTCCGCGGCACTGGGAGTTTGCCATAACAAAAAGAGGATAATCGTTTGTTTCAGTGTTAGATCGATTTTTATTTCACGACTCCGTCTCTTGTGAAATTTAGCTTTTGTTCTTCACTTAAAGGTCATCTATCAAGGTCAACTTTGTCCAAATCTCAATCTTAATTAAAAAAACTAACAATATCAATCTCTTCAAGACTAAACAAGCTGTCAAGCTCATATCTGGCATTTTGATAGATCCCAGTAGTGCATATCTGCTGATCATCAAGGTCAGTGGCAAGTGACAAGGTCAAGGTCATATTTCAAGATCAAGTGGAAGCAAAATGTAACAAAAACCCATTCAAAATGTAAATTACTTCAAGACCATTTATTATAGAAAGCTTAATTTTAACATGATTTTAGATAGCAACAATAGGCATCTGCTGATACCAAAGTAACTTAACGTTGGCACTGTCAAGATCATATTTCAAGACTAAACACATATCGTTGTGCAATGTTGTTTTCTTAAATTGTGTCTTTCAGCTTGTTTTCCATGGTAACTGGAATGTCAAAAGTAAGAAAATTAACCAATTTCATTTTTGTTAGAAGATTTTAATTTTTACTTTATAAAATAACAGAAATGCACGTTCACTTAGATCGATCTAAATAACAGGAAAATAACATTCAGTCAATCATGTAGTTTGGCTGTTTTTTTTTTTTTTTTTCACAGACTAAATTAGATTTCATGTCACACTATGGCTTTCATAGCACAAATAACCTGATTGTGGTGGATTTCGATGAGTTATGAATTAAACAAAAAGGAAAGATTACTTATTGTAGATGAATTAACACACTACTATACATGCAAATTGTTGATGAAAACGAGAAAAACCGTTTCTTACTGATTTCCATAGCAACGTTAGTGGCAACCCATGTGTAAAAATCGGAAGACGACATAAACTAAATGCAATCATATGAGCAATGACCTTGTATACCTAAACATTGATTTTTCTCATAATTCACAATATGGCCACATTTTGGGGTGACGCAACAGCTAATAGCACCAAAGCTATCAGTTTCATATGGTTTAAATGAAATAATCTGAAAGAGTATGTCCAACGCATTATTCCTGTGAAATTTGGTTGAATACTGTCTAGAGTTTTCAGAAAAGAAAGATGTTTAAAGAGACAGTTAAAAGGGGAACGGACACACGACGGACACCAGGCGACGACAATAGACCCGCTGAATACCGTCCAGTGGAGCTAAAAACAAAACAACAATAAAAAAAATGTGAAAACAAAACAGTTGTAAGGACTTTCAAGAGCGAGAGAAATAGTCTTCACTTTTGCAATGTAAATTCAGCCGTTGCCATAGCAACGACTACAGTTTTACCCTTGTGAATGTAATTAAGTGAAAAAATTTAACGTTTATGGTCATTAAATTTTGAAAAAATGCCCCCCATCCCCCGAATAATTAAAATAATAAATGATCCATTTGGTATGTATGTTGTTGCTATGGAAACATGTAAAGAACCACAATCCCAATAGTATAAATGATTAACTGGAGAGAAAAATGGTGTGTACTAATATCACATTAGTGATTATTTGAGTGTGTGATGCATTATGGAACTATTCAACTGCGAAATCTCTCTAAAAATATATCACAAATGCCCCCGTATCAGCATTTTTTCAAAATGTATACCTTAACAGATTACTTTGACCTTTTCACATGACGTTCACTATGGTATCAGCAGATGTGAATCATTTAGATCTATCACCATGCCAAAAGTGAGGCTTGTATCTTGATTAAGCCTTAGAATATTGGTAATGTTAAGTATTTTGGTTAGTTTTTATCGACCTTGTCACTTGATCTTGACTTTCGTATCAGCAAATGCGTATCGTTTAAAAATATCACCATGCCAAATATGAGGCTTGTATTTTGAAAAGGCTTGAAAATATTTGCAATGTTAATTTTTTTAGATTAATTTTTGCAGACAGACGGACAATTGTAAATCAATATGCTTCCCAGCTTTCGATTCGGGGACATGAAAAACTTTTCTATTTTATAAAGCTTGTTTCCATGACAACTGAAAGAATTTATAGAAACTTTTCTTTGTATTTTTTTTGTCACCTCTAGCCTCATGTAAAATTTTATCAAGAACAATTTACATGGCATGCCACTAGCCCCATTTTCAGAGTATAAGTACTTACAGAGAATTGCTATCTAAAAGTTTGTTTATATGCATTGACCTGGTATCAGCAGATGTGTTTCATTGATATCTATCATCATGTCAACAAAATGAGGCTGTATCTTGATTAACTTTAAAACATTGGCAATGTAAAGCATTTTGTTAAGTTTTTGAGTTATTTGACCTTGACAGATGACCTTGCCACATGCTCTTGACTTAGCTATCAGCAAATGCGTATCATTTAGAAATATCACCATGCCAAATATGAGGCTTGTATCTTGAATAGGCTTTAAAGTATTGGCAGACGGTCAATGTTAAAACAATATGCTCCTAAGCTTTAGTTTCGGGATCATGAAGACTTTTCCATTTTGAAGCCTGTTTCTATGGCAACTGGAATTATTTGTAGAAACTTTTGTTTGTATTATTTACTTTCGTTACCTCTAGCCTTTAAAGTGGCTTAAATGTCTCGACTTAATGCTTCAACAAGAAAACTGCAAAATCACAAACGACGTGCTCAAATGAAAAGAACATTTCTGATAGAAAATCGATTTTCTAATATTTTCATGTTATGTTATTTTCAGTTGGACTATCGATACAGAAAGGGTTCCATAAAGAACTTCGCTTTTTTGTTGCCTATGTTGCTTGAAAAGGAAATTACGTCATAAACATCGTTCTGACTAAATCAACATCATTTTTGATCATAAAATTCTGAAAAATGTATGTCACTTTTGAAAAAGAGACTGATATTCGTGACTAATAATTTCAATGCGTAATCTTTCAGAAATGAAGGATTATCAAAGAAATACTGGACATACCTTTTGTTCAATATACGCATAAACTTACTATTTGGAAAACTATGACATAGTCTGTCAACTTTAAGCTTTACGGGAATTTAAACGAGTCAAAATATGCACAGAAGACACCTAAACTGGACTTGCACGACGCCGTTTACGTTTTTATGGCGTGCGTGTCGCAATGAAAATTAATTTTTTTTCGAGTCAAGTCTTGTTAGGATAGAAACTTTTCGTAATCAAGTGATTTTCTAAATAATTATTCTACATTCCTTTATAAGAACTTTTTAGAAGGGACCTCCTGTTGACATCCAATGGAACTAATCTCTGTTTCAAAAAAAAAAAAATGTTGACGGGTCACAAATATCATTGGATCAAACGGCGAAACAACTTTTTTTTGTCGTGGCAAACGGGGTTTCTTGTAGAAACATGGATCTGCGAGCAAAGGTCGAAAAAGAAGACCATTACTTTTTTGTGCTCAGTAAATTATATAGTTTAAGGGAAATAAATCCTATTTTAGTTGTAGACACATAGTTTTTTCCCCTGTGTTTAATTTCAGAATTTTGAAGAATAGAAAATGAAAAATAAAAGTGACTGATAAATCAGCCCTGCGTTTAGGAAGATAAAACTATGCGAATTGTTTGCATTTTTACCCTGCTTTGCACACACGTATAATTTGCAAATAGTTTACAAAATTTTGTCATCCTAAACACAGGGCTGCTATCTCTCAAGCAGGACTTTAAAACAGAAAATGCATTTTAAGATGTCAAAAAAAGACACACAAAAAAGACGCTGAATGACACCGTGATCCGCTCCGAATGAAAAGTAGCGACCAAGATGCGAAAAGTTTCTGCACATCGTTAAGACTCAGATAAGACTGTACATCTATACTGTATGATCCGAGTCATCTCTATGCGCTATTCGATAGCCGTACGGTTCTTAGTTTCTGCACCCGATATGCAGTCGAGTACAAACCTTGTTGTGATTACTGTAATAAGCCACAAGGCACCCTCCCAAAAAAAGAAGAGTTTCCCCCTTATTTACCGTCGATTTGGCATATTGTTGTTGTTAAGTAGAAGCACTTACGTAACTCCCATTACGCAAGTGCGTAATTCAAACAAATCCGCAATCGAAATAACGTCGTTGATGAGTAATCGTAACTTCGAAACTACAGCTTATTCAAAAAAAGGGGAGCAGACGGGGGGCATCCATCTTTTTTCACGGTCCACACATCTTCTTTATACATTCTATTTTGGGTTGCCTTCTGAGTGCGTATAAATTTCAAAATCTTAGTTACGCCTATGAGAAGCGCTATGGTGATCTTGACAACGCCTGATTAATTTAAAGTTTTGTCATAACTGAAAGTTATAGAAAAGAAAAGGTTAAAAAAGAGAAAAAATGAGCCAAACACCTTTGAAAGACAGCTTATTTCCGTATTTTGCAACATACCTAGGATGTATGTAAGGCGGATGGGTATGTAACAAAATCGTGCATTTTATTAGGCTGAAACAGTGTAAGAAAAACTAGCACTGTAGATAACTGTAAATAACGGCTGAAAAATTTTAATTTTTGAGAATGACGAATTATTCTCAAAAAATAAGATTTTTCAGTCGCTATTTTAATTTCTAAAGATATTTTTATTAGCAATCGATGGTTTCACGTCAGTGACTTAAACGAGTAGCGTTGGCGAGGTCGAATATTTTCAGGGATAACGCCATTTTAACTGACGTCATCGAGTTTTTCCAAGGTTTTCCCGTAATTTTTAAAAATAGTCCGTCTATGTACGTCCGAGGTTGATCGTGAGATTGGCCGAGTGGTGTTCCGAATGCTGTTTTTAAGTTGGAATGCGGAGCAATTCCAACTTAGATTTAACAAAACCGCAAAATGAACACAAGATAAATTCATTTCGGGTTTTTTGAGAACACACATCACGTGAACAGGATGTGAATACACTTCGGCCTATTTTGTATATCTCAACTTGACATAGACATACAGTTTATTGCATCAAAAAAATATCCTGTACAATTACACAACTATCACTTCATGTTTATTATTAACACGCCAATTCATGATTTAAACGATATTTATTGAAATTTGCGTACGAATTTACTAGTATAACCTGTTTACATTACTATATTTGGAAATCATGTGATAAGTCAAGTCTAATAAGGTCAGCTGTTGAAAATAGCACTAGCCAATCACGTGATCTGCTTATTTGGCAATGTCGCGACCTGGTTTCTCAGTATTGTGGCAATAGCACAGGCCAATCACGTGATCTGCTTATTTGGTAATGTCGCGACCTATTTACGTAGAATTATGTTATAGCTTCTTTAAAGGTATAGTTTCTCTTTCTGAACGACCTTATCACACATTTAACTTAAGACAAATTGTTATATTGCACGTTTCTGTCTACAGTCACTTAGTTTTTCTTAAAGTGAAGATACACTTTTAAAGTTAATAAATATTTTTGCAACATATTGTCGTTTGTTTCCCGTCATATTTCAGTTATATATATGAATGTTTCATTATCTAAGCCCAAAATTCATCAAATAAAATCCTGGCACCACATCTTTAATGGATTTATGAATATCTTTGCCCAATTGCATTCCATCACCAAAATAACTTGCCATTTGAAACATACCTTCTAGTTCAACTTGTTTTCTTCACATTTTTGCACATCAACACGTTTAAGAGCACCATCATACAGTTAGTTACATCGTGAAATTGACATTCATCTCAATCAAAAACATTCTCAATCGCTCACTCAGCGCTCCATTCATTCATTTCAAACACTCACTCAAACCATTCAAAACTCTCAAAATTACTCCATAAATAAGATCAAGTTGTTCATTCAAAATGAATAAAGCATTTTAGAACCAAATCGCGATTTCACTGACAATTGAAATTTAAAGCGTGTGATTGGTTCTTGGCGAAATATAAAGCTATTGGTGTAACTTTCGTGCATTTTTATTCATTAAATGGAGGTTTTACATATCGCTAATTTGTTCATCCTGAACAAATAAGCGACATTGGATTCCATTTCTTAAATTTCAATCAAAACTCGCTCCGTTCACTCATTCAACATCATTCCTAAATCATTCAACAATCGTTCACCTTATCAATTTTATGATGTTATTAACTATACCCCCTACTCAGAAGTAGAGGAGCACATATTGATTTCATCATGTCTGCCTGTCAGTCCATTGACCTTTTGCTTTCCGCTAGCTAAACGGAGAAGCAAATGACCTGCAATAACGAAAGTCATTTGAAAAATAACATAGATTCTGTTTTGAGTGTACAAGTGTCCGACTCTGCGTCCATTAGTCGGCTGTATGGTCCATATCATTTTCTTCCTTCTGAGCTCACCTGATCACTACGTGCTCAAGGGGAGCTTTTAGGATCACCCTGACTCCGACGTCCGTCAACTGTCGTGTGTCGTCAACTTTCTTTTAAACTTCTTCTTCTCCTAAACCGCAGGGCCGATTTCAATAAAATCTTGACAGAATGTTCTCTGGATGACCTTCTTCAAAAATTTCTCGCTAAATTCTGATAATCCACAATTATGGGCGTGGTAGGACGGGGCTTATTTTGAGCCAGAAATCTTTGAACGACATCTCCCCCTGAACCACTGGGCCGATTTCAATGAAACTTAACCAGAATGTTCCCTGGTGACCCTCTTCTAAACTTCTTCGCTAAATTCTGATAATCCACAAATATCGGCGTAGTAGGGCGGGGCTTATTTTGAGCCAGAAATCTTGGAACGACAACTCCTCCTGAACCACCGGACCGATTTTAATGAAACTTTACCAGATTATTCCCGGGGTGACCCTTTTTAATAATTGTTCGTGAAATTGAAAATGGCCCATAAATATAAGCGTGGCAAAGCGGGGCTTATTTTGATCCTGAAATCTTTGAACGACATCTCCTCCTGAACCACTGGGCCCATTTAAATGAAACTCTACCAAAAAGTTCCTAGGGTGAACCTTTTTAAAAAATTGTTTGCAAAATTTGGATTGATCCAAAAATCTTTGAATGAAATCTTCTCCTGAACCAATTGGAAAATGTCTGTGAAACTTTACCAGAATGTTCCTTAAGTATCGCTTTTGGCAATTTGTTCACGAAATTTTGATTGGTCCATTAATATTGGTGTGGCAGGGCGGGACTTATTTAAGCCCAGGACCTTTGAACGACATCTCCTCCTGAACCACTTGGCCGATTTCAATGAAACTTTACCAGAACGTTCCTTTGGAGACCATCTTCAAAATTTGTTTGCAAAGTTTTGATTAGCCCATTAATAGCGGCGTGGCAGGGCAGGGCTAATTTTGAGTCTCCTCTATAAATAGTGGGTGGACAGGGTCTATTATCCCTGTTTATTCTTCGAATTATGTTTCCTTTCAACAATTAGGCAAATTTGAATGAAACTTTGACAGAAGGTTTCTTAGATGAGAGCCACTGGCTAAATCGGATTCTGGAAAACGGTTTAGGACCATTTTTGCCCTATTGTTATTTTTTTTCTTCCATCAATTGCAGGCCCGTATAGCGAATCAGGGGTTTAAGCGTCTCTCGTTGTTGAAATACATTTATTTATATACGCTTGCCAAAAGACGAGACGTATTATGTGATCACCTGTGGTGGGCGGGAGGCTTGAGCTTCGTTAGTGGCTTGAGGTCACCGTCTCTTGAACGCATTCCAACTTATCAGTACTTTCAGTACTTTGATTTTCTCTTAATATTAATAAGCCTGTGACGTCAATTCGTCATAGTTGAAATCTATAAATAACCACAGGGTAAGTGACGGATTTTCTACGAGAGCCCATTGCCTCACCATCTCGCTGAAAATCAAAATCGATCAAAATAATCGATTTGCCAATCCAAACGCTTGTTTACAATGATTTCTGTTGACTTCCGACAATTCTCAGGTCCGTTTTGTTTCAATCATTTTTCGTGAAAGGAACACTTAATGCCGCGAATAAATAAGTTTACGACGCTTCTAGGTCGACCTCCAACGAAATGCTCGTTTTTTTTCATGTTCAAGACTATAGGAATTGACGCCAATTGATGAAATAGTCAAATAGACTCTTTTCATACTGAGCAATAATGAAAACTTGACACTTCAAAACTCTCCAACAAAATGTTCATTCGGCTATTACAGAATTATTTTCTTAAATGATTAAAGCCCACAGATCACCTTGGCATTTGTTGGAACCAAAAGATTTCCCACTGGTAGTCTGTTTTGACAAAAAAGTCGAGGCACCATCAAAAAAGCTTCACAAAATTCACAAAAGAATGTACGAGGGTGGATCAAAAAATACGTGGACTTATACTATAACATTGGTATTTTCCAACGGAATTCATTGAAATTTTGTACACGTCTCAAATCATTTAATGTTGATAAAATATCAAATTAACAAGAGTCTGCTTTGACTCTGAAGTAAAAAAATCCAATATTTGATATACCTGGGTAGGTGCTACCGGCGCAACCCATTTTGTAACGTTACTTCCAAGTGTAACTACCCGTAATTGTCCCCTCAATTTGGACCAAACACTTCCAAACTTCGCCTAATTACGTGTTGACGTTATGAGTTAGGATATTTAAAATTTGAGCATAATTCATTCGCTTGTTTCGAATTAAAAGTCAGTAAACTAAGGGCACGCGTCGATTTTTGAACTTCGAAGCGACAGCACCGGCGCAGCCAGAGACAACCAGACAATAATAAAGTTCTACTAAATTCAATTCAATTCAATTCTTTATTCCATACTATAAGGCCTCCGGCCCATAATACATTACAATTTTACATAAGTAATACATAATTTTACAAAGTAACATACCAGATAGCAATGAAAGATTTATGTGTAGAAAGAAAAAGAAAAGTTAAATGGATCAAATATCAGAACACATTATATAATTTTCAACAAACTCTTGTCTCTTTTTGAAAGCGATAGTTATATACTTTGCTAGGGCGTAGATATTTCTCTTATTTTGGCATTTCATTATGTCTATGAATAAGAAATTAGTTGGAAATTGTTTAGACCATTTGTTAGGAAAACATAATTTTCTTAAATCGTTATATAAAGGACAGACCAGCATGAAATGGTATTCGTCTTCAATCAAGTAGGTGTTGTTACTTAAGCAATATTTGCAGAATCTATATTGTTTTTCCGTTTTTTCTCTTCTTCCTATCTCAATAGCTAAGTTATGATTCGAACACCTAAAATTTGCTTAATTACGCCTGTATATAAAAGACAAATCAATACTTAAATATGTTTCTAGTTTTAAATATGTTTTATATGATTTGTAATAATGAGCTTTGGTACTTTCGTTTATGTTCGATCGCCATTTTTGAAGATAAATATCGAGTATTCGCTGTTTAAATAACTTGAGGAAAGATTCTTTATTTCCCACTTCGTCTACCTCCCATGCGTATCCAAAGCCATTCTCGAAAAGTAAAAATTTAATTTTAGTTGCCCAAGTGATCCTACCCGATTCGTCTAGTTTTCGAAGCATTTTATAGCACTGTTTCGGATATCGGTGGTTCGGCATTGTAATTAGTTTTAACCAGTATTTAATGCATTCAGTAATATAATACACTGCGAGGGGGCTACGTCCACACTCGCCTAAAACAAAAGCATTTGTTGTATTATTTTTGAGATTACAAATTCGTTTACAGAACCGTATATGTGTTTTCTCTATTACGCTACAGTACTGAAAACCCCAAATAGGTGCCCCGAAACAGAGTATAGGTCTAACCATGGAATCAAATAGCTTAAAGGCATCACAAGGATTAAAGTAGCCAAATTTTTGTTGGTATTTGTAAATAGCAAAACAAGCTTTCTTTGCTCGATCGGACTGATTTTCTATGGCTTTAGACCAGTTTAATCTTGAACTAAAATAGGTTCCCAAATATTTATAGTAAGGAACAATTTCGATTTCATTACCTCTGAATATCCATTTTTCGTTATTTTTCAGAGTTCCTCCATTTCTAAAGACAATAATCTTCGTTTTTTGTGTATTAATATCCATTCCTGTAGAGTCACAAAATTTTTCGACTACATTTAGTTGTTTTTGTACTGGACCTATGGAAAACCTAGTCGAGAGCTTTAAATGATTAAATATGCTAAAAGGTCTTCGAATGTAAGCAGATACCTTCTTTTTAAATGGTTTAAAAGGTTGGTTTAAGAATGGAGAGTGTTTCGGAAGGATGACACTCGGAAAATGGAAAACGTCTAATCGGCTTTTAATCTGTAATTGTCATTCAACAGCATCAGTGCAGAATCGTTTAGACACATTACACATTTAAGTTAATCGTTTTGGATCAGATGGATATGAAAATAGTACTTATCCAATGGACAAGCGATGCAGAAATCGTGTTTATTGTTGAGTTGAGTATTTTGAAAAGTGCTGACTTTCGAGTCGGAACTTATCAATACCGCAGCGTCATATTGACGTCGTTACCGTGCGCCGGTACCAAATGACTTCATGTTTTAGAATGGTTGCTACAGATGACAAACTATTTGGATTTCATCCAAATTTACACGACAAAAAGAAAAAATGCCTCAATTTAATAACAATTTAGTTTTCTCTTCAAAGTCTGTGAAATCAAAATTTCTGCAACGCTAGTCTACGTAACTTTTGATTCACCCTCGTACTATATGTGGTGAATTGGCGATCCGAATAAGCGATTTTCACAACTGACACTGTCTCATTCTAACACGACATCTCTCTACTTTTAAATATAGATGTAAAAAATCTTTCTCGGAAGTTTCCGTATCTTATTACAGGGCCGTTTCAACGTCACGTCACTAGTGGCGCGCCAAAGCTCAAGTGAATTGTCTTTCAAACATTACGCCTTCGAAACCCCGTTTGTAGACCTTCAAATCAAAAACTTCTCCAAAAGCTGTTCTCATTTTCATTTGAAAGCAAAGACAAGTTCACAATAACATCCAGTTTAAAATTTAAAGATGTTTTTCTTGTTTTCTCTGTTTATTCCGGCACAACCTATGCTCAACGTTTGTGAAATAAAAACGCCGTTTATAGTTAACATTGGACGTCAATATTTTCCGTTTTGGTGGGCTACACGTTGACGCAAAGCAAGTGGCATTCAAAACAAACAGAATTCGTATAGTCATATCGATATTACTTAAAATGACACATTTTACAATACATATTTAATTATTTATTCGACAGAAGGGAAAAATAAAAAATTGAAAAGTGTGAAGTTTTTATTTTTGTTCAGGATATTTTACAACAAGAGCAACGCCTGTGGTTGCTTACGCTCGGCTGGAAAGCCGTATAGTGAAAAACTAAGTCGAAAGGGGGATAATTCGAAATGTTTCTAGAATAATTCCCTCGATAGTAAAGGTTGACCTTTCGATGGATACCATGTGTGCCAAGTTTCAAGTGAATGTGGTATTCAGAAGAACCAGAGATATCACAAAATGTAAAGGTTTTCGCACGACGACGACAGCAACAATGACGACAACAATACCAACGCTTTAGCAATGGCTCGAGTTTTCTCCGAAAACATGAGAGCTAAAAGTGCCGTTCGCGTGCCTTGAGAACAAATTTGTCATGCAAAGCAATTTTGAATTTACAGTGAGAATTGCCAAAACTTTATCGAGACACTTTCCCTTGATTATTTTTATATGTATAATTTCTCTTTTCTCAACGAATTCAATATATCACTATAGAATGCCATCGTAGAATGAAACGTTCACCATCATTGCTGTCAGTGCTTTGATTTATATAGAAAGGCGACTTTAAAATGGAATGAATGGTAAAGGATAATCTACATTAAGACCCATTCAGGTGATGCACGAGCGATCACGGTGAGTTGACTGTGAGATGCCGATGGGCCAACTTATTTCTCCCCCGGGCGGGACCCGATTTGGTTGTTTTTCAGCCGGGCCACAATTTGAAACCCGGCCCTGTGTTCCGGTTGACAAGATGCTACAAACCGTTTTCTAATTATACCCCGCTTTGCGCGTGCACATGCTTGCAAAAACGGGTATAATTTAAAAACATTTTGTAGCATCTTGTCAGCCGGAACACAGGGCCGGCTTTCAAATTGTAGCCCGGCTGAAAAACATCAAAATCGGGACCCTTTCGGGCGAGAAATAAGTTGGTCCTATATAAACCCCATTCATGTGGTTGCGCACTCAATTTCATTTTGACGGGACTGAAACGTTTTATTCTAGTAAGTACAATCTAAATAATTTACATTTAATGTTATCTAAATTGTTTATCGTCGAGCCTTATTCATTAGCCGATCTTGATCAATGTTCCCACTGTAGTATATCTACCCCGGTACTTTTGGGTTTCGTCCTTCCGCCGGTGTCGAAGTAAAATTTTATCCTGATCAGTATTGATGCGACGATTCGGAGTAAAAATGAGGTAAATCTTATTATTTTCTGCTTAATTTCGATTTGCTGTTGAAGGCCAATGCAAGCAAATGATGAAATAAGTAAATATGAGACCCGTAAATGAGTGGATGACTGCATTTACGAAGTCTTAATCGGGGGATGTAGAAGAATGTCTGGTACGGTTTCGTCGTATAGTAGGTCCGGTTTCGTTAGAGGTTTGCGCTCAAAAAGGTGAACGGATTAGATAGTATGTTTTGTGAACTGTTTGGTCATATTTGTAACGAAGTAAACCTGCTGACTCGAACTCGATTTCTGTAAGGGCAACCCAAAATATATATCAAAGACAAATACTTTCGCAATTTGAATTATAAAGAACTGGAATGTCGAGTTTGATGATTTCGTCGCCATGTTTAAGGATGCGGATACCATAGACAAATGTTTCACACGAGCCGAGTTATTAGCATGCACCGATCCAGTTTTGGGCAAGTTAAAGGCTAATGGCATAAAATGCGGCAAGCTAAAACGACAGCTAGTGTCACTTTTGTCTCTGTATCTTGGAGACGGAAGCCAGTCTAATAGAAAAGTTGCACACCAGCAGGTGGCTTCTTTGAAAAATCTAGCCAGAAAGTCTGTGAAGAATCTATCCAAAGACATTTTGAATTGTGTATATGCTGAGTATATTTTCCCTCAGAAGCTGAGTGAATGGTACTTTTCGTCTCCATTTGGGTCTACTTTGAAAATCGATCAGTAAACCAACAATGACATTCAATGCCGGAATACAATGATACTGTTGGCCACTACCTGTTTATGACTCTGGACAGTTATCATCAATTCTGTGGGGTCAGAAGACTGTTGTGTCAAAATGGTATTCCTGCAGCTGGAATTAAGAAAGAGGCAGTGCATAGAATTGCAAAATAATCGGCTAAAAATGGTTGTAAACTAAATGTTGCAATTTCTATTGACTTGATAGATAAACGAAATGTTGAATTTGCCAAAACTACCTTTAGTAATTAGGTAATCAGTGAACTAGAAAAAAATGGTGCGCTAAATGAAGCCGAATTTTGTCATTTAATGCATAACTGGTATATCGCAGAAGACGAACCAGCCGTAGATGTTGCAACGAGGTGTAAATATCGTCTTGCTCTTCGTGATTGGCTCCTAAGAGACATTGACTTTTCAAAGTTTCCGCCATACGGTGCTTATATGAAAGACATACCATTTGTGCTATATGAAGGTCTAATCACAAACATTGAAAGGAAAATACAATTGTTCCCGTTTACTAAAAGTGGGAGTTATAATGTGCGAGCTGTGGGGAGTATGGATATTGAGAACTTTTTCGGTACATTTCAAGATATAGATCCAAAAGGGGCTGGTGTTCTGCGTCCGTCTGACATACCAACAGCGCTGTGTGTTGCTGTAGAACTTATGGACGCCAAGATGGACCCAGAAAGGTAATAGTATCGTTCTGTAGTGCTTTCAGTGGCAGCAAGTTATTTCAATATGCGAAAAAGTATTTAATTGAAAACATTGCATTATTCAATGCAAATCGTAATAACAATTCACAAAAATCATTTTTCGCAGACTTGTCGAGTTTGATCACTCTTAAAATGCATTAAACCAAAATATGTCTTTATTGTACAAATTTTGATACAGGTACGCAGTATATGCGGGCAATGACGACAAAACCAACGCATCTTATCTTTCAGGGGCTTCCACATGCAGACGTCAATGCCAAAAGTTTACCCTTGCAATTCCATGAGTTCCGACATTGGTGAGGCTATGGATATCTCCGAATCCAAGGATATAATTGACTTGACAATGGTCTGCCCAAGGTACGCTTTTTTACTACTCTGTTTTGAGCGATATTTTCAATGCCGAATCATTAATGGAGCTATCACATCGATTAAGATCATTCTATGATTAATTAAAATCAATTTTAGGTTATTTCTTTAATGCAGATATGTATATTGATAATACGCAGGATCGCATTAGGAAACAAAAGACATCTCTTTTATACACTTTCTTCTCACAAAATGTATGATTGCACAATCGCACGAGGGGTTCTTACTTATTTTGACCTCTCCATATCTGAGTATGCATAAAGTACTTTGGAATGAGAGGAAAATCACGAAACTCTGTCATTGCACCACTTGGAAAGAAACGGCTACTTAAGCTACTAATCAAAATATTTGGACAATTTCGATATTCAATTACACAATTTATTTATTTAGAAACCACTCGTTTGATGGACCAGACAGGGTATGTGGACAACAAAAGCGCCAAAAGGGGGATGTCAGCTGTGTAGATGAACCAGCCCGAGGCATAGAACGAGTGCGTGCACATCACAAAAGAAACGAAGCTAAAATCATGCCACATGTTCGACGTGGACTTCAGTTTGCCGATTTCGAGAATGATTTCACAACAGGAAATGAAGATCATCAAGAATGACAGTTTCATCTAAAGCGATTGTAATGGAAATGTAAATATAGTGCAAGAAATGATTCAGAGGCTGATCCAACCATCATGAAGGCATTTCATTATAGCATTATTGATTTGAAATATGCATCATAAGGAGCCAATGGTTGGCTACCAGTCATATGATCAAAATAGAATACGACATACGAATATACTGTGTCATTCCCTAAAATTGACGAAACCGTTCAGTTTTTGCGAAGCTGGTCTTAACCGTTCACTCTCCTTAAAAGTTGTCGAAACCGTTCATTGGAACGGTCAGTAAAATAAAATTATTGAGGCTAATACCACTTTTACAGGCACGTGATCGCATCCTCTGTTTCTGCAGAAGCTCACAATATTTAGTTGGTTGTTCGGTCCTCATGGTGAATCTCTACTTAGTCAATCAATCATAAAGTGTATCTTACATGCTCTAGTCGTTAGCCACACGAACAGTTTCGTGAGAAAAAAATATACTATATTGTTTTCGAATATGGCCAGACATAAGCCAAGTTGCACTAGCACAGATGATGGCTAGAGGCTTCAAATTTTGGATTTAGATAGCAGAGGAATTGTACTATCCCTGCAGAAAAACCAAAGGCGCTGACCAGCTTCGCGGGTAACGGTGAAGCTGGTCTGCGCCTTTGTTTTCGCACATCGTCGTTGTAAATGCAAAACCTCGTATCTCTTTTTTGGGGGGAAGGTGTAATAACTTTTCCCAAACTGAAATGTTTACTTGAAATTTGGACAAATTGTTCATAAATAATTTGTCATCAATACTGATCAAAATATCTCAAAACCTACAAGAATTGGCTTTAACTGGGCTTAGAAGTTTGTACTTTGAAAATCGAAAGAAACGACATACGATGTTTTGCATTTACAATTACGATATGCAGATTGTTTCCATGATGCGGCTCATATAATTAAAAACATGATGCATAATATTATGCTTGGTTCGCATTCAATAGATAAGCCGTCTAACCTCATCCCGGCTATGATAATTATGTTGTCTGAATGGTAACTGTTAAATCTACACTGGAACTGTAGTGGGTGCAAGTAGTCGTTAAATTATCATGTACCCCCGGAATTCTATTACGACACACATGTAAGTTTGACTAAACCGTTCATTTCTGATAACGAAACCGATCACTGGCAGCATGGTCACTTCAGGACTAAACCGGGATTAGCTGAATTTCCCGCCCGGCTCAAATCCTTCGAAAAGGGATTTATATCACTAAAATTGTTTGCAATACCAGTGTATTCGTAAGTTCTTTATTAAACCAGCATGCTTAATGCAGTAGGTCATCGAAAATAACGCTTTTAACCAACCTTTTACCGATCCGTACAAACAGCTGACAAAGTTCGGTTGTTTACTTCGACACCGATGGAAGGACGAAACCCAAAAGTGCCGGGGTAGATATACTACAGTGGTTCCACCGAGTCGAAAAACCTGGAACTAGATACATTTTAAAAATCACTATCAAGTTCAAAGGGATCCGCCATGCGAAAAAGGACCGTCTGCCTGGGTAGTTCGTAAAGTGTCGACCCTAGTCAGACTGCACGGATTACGCAGACCTGACTAGGGTCGAAACTTTTCTCACTTTGTTAATTTTCTGAATCCAGAATATTCAATCTCTCTTCCTGTGAAAGAATTTTTGAACTTCGAGTTTACCTATAGATGCTGAACCAAATCTCTTTTTCAAAAATTCATTTTTCAAAGTTTCCAGATGGTCCCTTGTGATGGGTCACAAGTGTAAGCCTTGGCCATGATTTACCAAACAATTCAACATAATCACTGAAGGAATTACAAATTTTGCTAGGCCTATATTTGGAGGGTTGAGTGAAAACTTATTGTAAGTTCTATGCACTGACGATTGTTGTGCCGTTGACCACGACTCTTCCGCGCCTTAAGCTACACCAGTAGATCAAAATCTTGCAACTACAGCTTGTACACAGTTGAATAGGGTTGTAATGACGATGATGACCAAGGACGTAACTACAATTACGCACATTACGCAAGTGCGTAATTGATAAAACGTCTTTCGAAAAAATGTCGATGAATGATTATAACATCGAAACCACAGCTTATTCAAGCTCTTGGTTATTCACCAAGGCTTAAATCATCAGTCATCGGAAAAGGGGAGCGGAAAGAGGGTAAACATCTTTTGTCACAGTCCACATATGCTTTTATCCTACTTATTCCACAGACATGTTCCGTTGATTTTTTTTAAAAAAAAAATATATTGATGTTATCATATATGTTTAAAAAAAAAAGAAAAAAAAAAAAGAAATAAAGAAATAAGCGGGACTTGTCCCTGTGATATATTCTGTGTTGATTGCCTTCTGAGTTTCTATAAATTTCAAGTAGTTACATCTCATTCAGATTTCATTATTTGAATTCTGATATCGGCACTGTGGGCTGTTGCGTCACCGAAAATGGTCCCAGATGATGAAATATAAAAAATCTATTTCTCTGAAATTATTTGTCAGAGTTCAACCAAACTTCACAAGAATGATGCGTAGGGAATACTGTTTCAGATTTTTTTTTTTTTTTTTTGAATTCTGATCTAGTTGCTAACATGGACTCTCTGGGCTGTCGTGACACCACAAAAAAGGTATATCACAAATGAAGAGATGTAAAAGAAAATCTTCCTCAAACTAAAAAGTCAGAATTCAACAAAATATCACAGAACTATCCTTAGGACATCCTGGCTTAATACTTTTAATGTAATTTAGTGTTGAATATTTTTTATCTGCAAGGCATTAAATGTCTGTGAAGCAATACTGGCCATCAAGGCTTTTGTTCATTAAAGATGTCCCCATGACGCTTATACATATTGTGGTACAGATATTTAATTCCTTGTATCATTTAGTTTCAGTTTGTTGCCTGGACGAGCGTGGTAAATGCCAGGAGATATGGTGGAGTGTGTATGTGTTGATGAGCGTGGTAAATGGCAGAAGATCTGGTGGATTGTGTATGTGTTGATGAGCGTGGTAAATGGCAGAAGATCTGGTGGATTGTGTATGTGTTGATGAGCGTGGTAATTGACAGAAGATCTGGTGGAGTGTATATGTGTTGATGAGTGTGGTAAATGGCAGAAGATCTGGTGGAGTGTATATGTGTTGATGAGCGTGGTAAATGGCAGAAGATCTGGAGTCTGTATGTGGTCCTTGTTGCGATCACAAGGACGTGTCTCGCTGATTTTTTTTAAACATCATAAATGTTTTTTTTAAAAAATCAGCGAGACATATCCTTGTGGTGGCAATCGACTGACACCTGGATCAATAAGATAAGTACTATTTTATTTTTTTTTAGTTAAGGTAAGTGTTAATACCGGTACATGGAATTAAGTGCAAGTGTCGCAATGTCTCAGTGCAAAACCATTTTAAATGCCTATAAATTATAATAGGCAGTTACAACTGTTTCGAGCCATTTATATAAAATAAATGGCTCGACCTAAAGTTGTAACTGCCTATTATAATGATAGTGTTTTTTTGTATAAGATCGATTTATATTTCATTGGTTGAAAACAAAAGCTATATTTTCACAAGGCATGGATGAGCTTATTGAATAAAAAAAGATTATTTTTTCTTGAATGCAAATTCGATGTGAGACAAAATGTAAACTTTGAAGAAAAATTTTCTTAAAAGCACGTCATTTTGCATGTTATTGATACACAGCGTTCATAATGACTTCATGTATTGGGCTCTGCAAAGATAACGTTGGATAAAGGTGCAATGAAAGAAAGCAGGGTGTAAGTTTTTGGTAATTTCACTGGATGGGTGTTGAGTTTATAGAATAATAATCTACCGTTATTTCTTGATGATCCACCAAAACACGTTAAAAGGAAATGTCAAACAAACGAAAGCTTTAACATTTCATTTTGATAGGTCAGTGCTAAACTACTGTAAGTGTATATTTGAAAATAGATACTTGCAATAGTGTTGCACTGACTTTTATATATATCAACACTTTCGTCTTTAGCTTAATTTAGGAAAAAAACTTTAAATTTTCTCTCTGCTTCTATTTCATCATTGTTCCTGCAAACATCTGTTTGATGGATATCTTGTCATTGGGAAATATATACTTGCATAATATTTTTTCACTGGCCAATGTCCGCCACAACGTTTTCATGCTAATATTACACTTTCTCACTCATTTTTGTGGGGATGATTTTGGCTTCTTTTACAAAGAGTTTCCCCTTCATTTTGTGACTTGCGACTGATGAGTGAATCCTAACTGTTGTGATGAATTGCCTATAACTTTATGACAAGTTGCCCTTATTGTTAAGACAAGTTGCACCTACAATTATGGCAAGTTGTCATTACAGTTACTATAGTTACCCATACTGTTATAAACAAATACACTTACTGTAAGGTGCCCCCTAGTTATGGGTATGAAAAATAACCCCTACTGTTATGAATTGCCCTTAGTGTTACAAGTTGCACCAACTGTTATGAGCCCCCTACCTTAACAAGTTTCCCCTATTGCTACGAGTTTCCCCGACTGTTATTTTGAGTTGCCCCTACTAGTTTGATAAGTTTCCCCTACTGTCATGTCAGTTCACTCCTACTGTAATGTTGAATCGTCCCTTTTCAGATTATTCACATTGATCTTGCTATTTTCTTTTTTTACCTATTGTGTTCATTTTTTTAAACAACTTTATCATCTCATGAGTACCAAAGCCTATTTTGGAAAATATTTTTGTGGCAATACAGAACACTAGTAGGCTACAAAAATCTTTTAACTTCAGCTTATTCAAGATTTTGTAGCCCTAAGTATGCCATGGTAGGTTTATCATGGCTTCTCTAAAATATGAATATAAATATTAAATATTTAAACTTAATCAACAATTAGTCAATGTTATGACTAAAATAATTAAAGGTATGAAAATAGCTTAATTATAAATGAATAATAGTTAAAGTTAAACTAAAGGAACAAATGAAATTAAAATTATATATCTTAATTTCATTTAATATTACTTAAGCATACTATTATGATAAGTCATGTAACTAGGTAATAAATAAATATGAAAAATAAGTAACGTTAATGCATTCTTTAGGATAACATTGAAGGAATCCTATTGATTAATAGATAACCTTATATGAATATAAATATTGAAACTAAATCAACAATCAGACAATGTTAAAACTAAAATAATTAAAGTAATGAAAATAGCTTAATTATGTATAAATAATAGTTAAACTTAAACTAAAGGAACAAATAAAATTAAAATTATATTCATGTATTTTGATTTCATTTAATATTACTTAAGCATACTATTGTAATAAGTCATATAACTAGTTAATAAAAAAAACATAAAAAAATAAATAAGGTTAATACATTCTTTAGGATAAAATTGAAGTAATCCTATTGATTTAATAGATGTCCTTAGAGATATCTTCTTGGTGTCTTGAAGAATAACTCTTCTAGGCACTCCATGTTTATATTTTCTGATCTAGATGGAGGTACCTATGAGATGATGTAGTTGTTGTAATTATTTAGCTGTTATACTTAAATGCTTATTGGAAACATTTGAAAGTTGATATCCCTTCCCTCTTACCCTTCTTATGAATGATGTGGTAACCCCCCAAACCCCCTTGACTTTTTAAATTTTCCTCAATGTTTTTTGAGTTATAGTTGGTATGTTCAAATCTCCCCTAATCCTCCCTATGAGTGTTGTTTTTATGTAATTATTTGATGTCTTAATGCCCCCCTTCCCCTTTCCCCTCCCTCTGTTTTATGAATGACAGATTTTGTGATAATTTGACTGTTGTAATGGAAACGACCCCTTTCCCTCCTGATGAACTGTTTGGCCATGATTGTATAAACTGTGTATGACCTATAAAGGGAGTAGTATCAGGGGAGGTGACCTGTCTACCCTCCTTCATAAATGATAAATGGACTGACACACACAAACACACACTATGGCTTTAATGAATCCTATGGATTTAGCAATAACTTTTTTCTAAGCCACTCATGTTTTAAAGTTAATGCCAAACATCCTTTGTTTGATGGGTACCTTATTATTGGCTAATATATACAGGTGTAATGCTTTGTATTAGATTTAAATTCTTTAATGCTTTTCTGTGGTTTATCGAAATAACATTAGATTATCAATTTATCTTTTAATGCTTTTTGGTGGATGATCAAGAAATAAAGGTAGATTCTCATTTAATTCACTGACTGCTAAACCAGTGAAATTATCAAAACTTATACCTCACTGTCCTTCATTTCACATTTTCTGATGTCATCTAAGCAGAGCTCAATAAGTGACGTCATCATGAACATCAGCAATGGTAAATTATAGAGCCTTCATATTTCACATGATCATTGCTTGGGACAAGACCTATCTGTTGGTACCAAGTTCAAGGTCATCAGTCAAGGTCATTTTTCAAGGTCAACTTTCTTTAAAATTTAACCTTGGTCATAACTTTTGAATGGTTAGTTATAGAGCCTTCATATTTTACATGATCATTGCTTGGGACAAGAACTTTCTGTAGGTACCAAGTTCAAGGTCATCAGTCAAGGTAAAGGTCATTTTTCAAGGTCAAATTTGTTTGAAAAAATTAAACTTTGGTCATAATTTTTGAATGGTTAGTCAAAGAGCCTTCATATTTTTACAAATGATCAATGCTTGGTACAACACCTTTCTGTGGGTACCAACTTCATTTATTTGCATTTGCCTAAGAAATAATTAACAGCCGAGCGTTGGCACCCACTTGCAGTGCTCTTGTTATGCACCATATGACATGTTTAAGTCAATTATTTGTTACCATAAAATGTTTTGCCTACCTAGAAGATGCAGGTGGATTAAGTCTGGTAATTTTAGCCACAGCTCATATTTTGCGTTTATTGAAAGAGATTAAGGCAAGTATATGACAGAGTAAGTTCTATACTTCTTTATGATACCACAGATAAGGAATGATTTTAGTGTAGTGAGTGTTCTATCAGTTAAAGGAATCAAAAGACTAGTTAAAAAAACATGAGAGTATTCAAGTATAGTTTCAAGTAGTGATTCAAGTTATGAATATTTCGAGGGGTCAATGCAACACTATTGTAAGTGCCTATATATTTATAGGCACTTACAATAGTGTTGCACTGACCCCACTATATAGGACTTCAGATAATTGAACCCTCTGTGAAAAAAGGCTAAGAAACTGGTTCTTAACCATTCTAAAATGTAAAACGGTTCAATAATGTTAAAAAGCTCATAGAACTTGTTCTGGAACCAGTTTATGAACTAGTTCTAGAACTGGTTTAAGAACTGGTGCAAGAAATAGTTCTAGAAGTTCTTGAACTACCATTCAATGTTCTAAAGCATTCAAGTACCATCTTTTTAAGCTAAGAATTTTTTTTAATTAGAAAATGTGAACATTCTCATTTTCTGCATTTTTTTCACAATTCAAAACTTTTGTAAATATAAATTCATATTTATCGAGGGATCGGTGGAAAACTATTGTGAATACCTATAGATACATATGCACTTACAATAGTTTCGCGCTGACCCATAGCTATGCTCTTACAACATTTTTTTGTTAAAAGGTTATCAAGGTTGATATTGCTGCCTTGTTCATAATAGTGTTGTCTCTGGCAATCCACTGGTTGGTAGTCCATGTATTGACATTCACTCTTCTCATGCTTAATAAAAACTTAGATTAGAGTCTTCAGGTATGAACGTGCTGGATGCACTTTCATTGTAAATCAATAGTTATTTTGAAAAAAAAAAAAAGGTTTAAACTTTACTGTGTTAAAAGGGAAAACAAAGAGGTATAGACTAAGATCAGACTGCACATTTGTGCAGGCTGATCTTTGTATATAGCTCCTTGTCAAAGCAGGAATATTCTGTGTTCAGCATGACAAGAGTTAAGGTTGGTAGTCTAGACAATGATTTGATGGCTAGCCCTGTAGATGAAAGACAAAACCATAGACTGAGTGGTGAGCCGATTGAATAACTTTCGTGATTGGTAATCAACGTTCTACTGGATGGGACGGTTAGATGGTGTCTTGACTTGATGGTGTGATGAAGTGATGTCCTGATCCGATGGTTGTTGGTGGTTGCTGAATGGTTCGGAGAAGATGCCTGTGATTTGTAGAAGAATAGATTTGAAGCCAATCTGAAGTTAATTATGTAAGTAAACCCATTACTAGACATACATTGAAACCAAAACATGAAATTGAGAACCATTCTAATCAAAAACCATTCAAAATCATGCGCTCAGTACTGCAATCATTCATTCCAAGCACTTTCATTTATCACTCTAAATCACTTTGAAATTGTTCAAAAACACTTTAAAACCATTCAAAATGATCAACAATTAAGTCGTGTCGATCAAATTAAGTATGATCTTATTGGCTGGTGTTTATTTTCATAAGCATCTGATTTGTCTATTGATGCATAAATAGGAAAAATTCAAAGTTTTTATAAAAGGAAGGTAAGATTTCTAATTTCATCCCATTAGATGAAATTGTGTTTTACCTCCCTTCAAAACCATTCAAAATTTGATTATTACACTCATAATTTCATTCTAAAATAATTCCTTAATCATTTTTTTTGTCAATTTCGTGATGTAATTAACTGTGTTTTATAGTTGGGTGAAATTTTTTTTTAAAAAAAATCTGACTTTAGAAACATAAATTTTAAATAGAGAAAGAAAAAATGGGCTAGGCAAAATATATTGCAATTTCTCCATCCACAAAGTTTTCCTCCAAGAGACTTAATTTTCATCAATTAATATCGACATCAACATCTTTGATATTAAACAAATCCAAAATTTTGTTGCCTTATAAGGAGTATTAACATTATATCTACTGCTGAAATAAATTAGGTTACCATATTTATCCTGATAAACACTAGGGATCTATACAAAATTGACAGCTCTTAATTAGCCCTTTTTCTGAAGAAAAACATCTCACAAATTGATGTCTTATTACTTATTTCCATTAATTTAACCCTTGTCATGCTGATACTGGATTATTTCTGCTTTGGTAGGAGGTAAAGACAAGGATCAGCCTGAACATGTGTGCAGTCTGATCTTAGTCCACCCCCCCCCCCCCCCCTGATCTGCCCTTTTTTAACTAGATAAAAATATGATAATTATTTTCTTGATATAAAAACTGACTCACACTTAGTGCATTCAGTGCTTTGAGCATTGGATTTCAAAGTAGTTTTTGAAAAGGTTTTTGTTCAGTATGACAAGGGTTAATGTTGATTTCTCTAAAGAAAAAGGGAAAAAAAAGAAAAAAACACCTAATATCACTAATTTATGTAAAGAAATTTTTAGCCCAGGGCTTGTGCTAGCCTTTTAAATATGGGAGTCACTGAAGGTAAAAAATTAGAAAAACATAAAAAATTATCAGTCTTAAAAAGTAATCTATATAACTGAATCAACATAAACAATAAAGTTGTTTCATACATATAGATCTTTTGTAACAGTATAAAGAAAGCAATTAATCTATATAATCTTTTATATTGCATAGGGTGCACCACTGGAAATTCAGTTGGTCAAAATGACCCCCTGCAGGAAATTTTGAGTGTCAAAATGGGATTTTTGGGAGTCAAAACCCTAGTTTAAGGGTCAAACACCAGCCCTGTAGCCCGAAACAAAAGCTGTAATTTCTACTTGCCACAGGGAATAATCAGTACCACAAGATGTATACAAACCAACCCATAACTTATGAGCCAGTGGCATGCAAACTATTCAGAATAACTGAGCAGCTGCACCACAGGAAAATTATGCTGTTCTTCACACACCCTTACCAAAATATATTGGCTCTCACAAACATTTGCTGCAAATTTGTGGCAAATGTTTGTGGCAAATTTGTAACAAATTGTTTTTTCTTATGCAAATGACCTTTCCCGCAAACAGTTTGCTGCAAATATGAGGCAAATTGTTCTTGCAAATTTCTGGCAAACTCTCAGCAACCTTGCCACAAACATCCCGCAAGCACCCCGCAAACAATCTTTTCAACAACTCTCTCACATAAATAAGGTGCAATGAAAAATAAATGAATCTTATCATCTAAATGAAACAAATTATTGTCCCTTATCTATTTTCAGGTCCTGGAGATACTGAAGTGATACAACAGCCTTGATTCTGTCATGCTATCATTCCTGATGATGCAACAATCATTGATGGAACCAAACTTACAACATACATGGTTAACTCAAAGAAAAACAGGACTGTCTATAGCCAGTGTTTTACTATACCCAGAGAAAGTGAGTGTTTTATCAAATTAATTTTTATGCCCCGCATTGAAATCGGGGGCATATTGTTTTACCGTTGTCCATCTGTCTGTCCGTCCGTCTGTCTGTCTGTCTGCAAAACTTAACCAAACAAGAGGCCCAAGAGGGCCTGTATCGCTCCACTGGCTTTAACCACTTTAGACTTAAATAAAATGAAGCTTTCTTTGAATTAAAACAACAGTTTAAGATCTCTTAAGACCTATTTTATAATAATTAACAGGGTATGGCCCGCATTTGACCAAAAATTCTCAAGTTTCATTGAAATCAGCCACTTGTTCATTAGGAGATGTATTTCAAAGATTTCGGGCTAAAAATACCCACACCCTGCCATGCCAATATTAAAGGGCCTGTCAAAATTTCGCAAACAATTTTTGAAAAGGGTCACGGAAGGAACATTCTGGTTAGATTTCATTGAAATCAGCCCAGTGATTTAAGAGGAAATGTTGTTCAAAGATTTCGGGCTCAAAATAAGCCCCACCCTGCCACGCCCATATTCATCGGCCAGTCAAAATTTTGTGAGCAACCTTTGGAAAGGGGATCCTAAGGAATATTCTGGTAAAGTTTCATTGAAATTGGCCCAGGGGTTCAGGAGGGGAAGTTGATCAAAGATTTCGGGCTCAAAATAAGCCAAATCCTAACACGCCAATATTTGGGGGGTCAATCCAAATTTCTTGAACAACTTTGAAAGAAAGTCACCCAAGAAACATTCTTGTAATGTTCCATTGAAATGGGCCTGAAGGTTAAGGTGGAGATGTCGTTTAAAGATTTTGGGCTCAAAAAAGCCCCGCCCTGCTACGCCCATATTTATGGGCCCATCCAGTTTTTTTGAACAACTTTAAAAGAGGGTCACCGAAGGAACATTCTGGTAAAGTTTTATTGAAATTGACCCAATGGTTCAGGAGGAGATGTTATTCAAAGATTTTGGGCTCAAAATAAGCCCCGCCCTGCCACGCCCATATTTGGGGGCCAATCAAAATTTCAGTAACAATTTTTGATAAGGGTCATCCCAGTAACATTCTGGTAAAGTTTGGTTGAAATCGGCCCAGTGGTTCAGAAGGAGAAGTCGTTCAAAGATTTCAGGCTCAAAAAAAGCCCCACCCTGCCACACCCAAATTTGGGGGTCAATCAAAATTTCTTGAACAATTTAAGTAAAGGGTCACCCAAGGAACATCCTGCCAAGTTTAATTGAAATTGGCCCAATGGTTTGGGAGGAGAAGATTTTTAAAGATTTCAAAGTGAAAAAATGCCAGGCCCTGCCACGCCCATATTTGGGGGTCAATCAAAATTTCTTTAACAATTTTAGAAGGGGCTCACCCAAGGAACATTTCTACCAAGTTTCATGAAAATCCGCCCATTGGTTTTGGAGGAGAAGATGTTTAAAAAAAAGTTTATCCACGCACGGACGGACGGATGGACGGACGGACGGACGCATGACGGACACACCGCCATGACAAAAGCTCGCTGGCCTTCGGCCAGTGGAGCTAAAAACTTAACATTGCCATTATCTTCAAGCCTATTCAAGATACAAGGCTCATATTTTGCATGATGATAGATCTAAATGATCCGCATCTGCTGATACCAAAGTCAAGGTCATGTGACAAGGTAAAGGTCATCTGTCAAGATCAAACTTTGAAAAAAATTGCTGTTACACAAACAAATCTTGTTTCTTTATATAAGAAAAGATTAGAGGCCTTGTAAATGAGTAGATAATGACCGGTTGACTTATAAAGAATGATTTCTTTTCAAGTACATCAAATCAGGGCCACATCACCACATGATCCTTCAGACTTGCTGTAAGAGTGTTTAGACAATCACCATGTGATCCTTGGGCTTAATGTAAGAGGGTGAAGACATTCACCATGAGATCCTTCATACTTGCTGTAAGAGTGTATGGACTATCACCAAATGATCCTTCAAACTTGCTGAAAGAGTGTATTGACAATAAACAACATGATCACTCAGACATGCTGTAAAAGTGTATGGTCAATCACTACATTATCACTCAGACTTGCTGTAAAAGTGTATTGACAATCACAATATGATCACTCAGACTTGCTGTAAAAGTGTATGGTCAATCGCTACGTGATCACTCAGACTTGCTGTAAAAGTGTATGGTCAATCAAAAGATGATCACTAAGACTTGCTGTAAAAGTGTATTGACAATCACAACATTATCACTCAGACTTGCTGTAAAAGTGTATGGTCAATCACAACATGATCACTCAGACTTGCTGTTAAAGTGTATGGTCAATCGCTACGTGATCACTCTGACTTGCTGTAAAAGTGTATGGTCAATCACAACATGATCACTCAGACTTGCTGTAAAAGTGTATTGACAATCACAACATGATCACTCAGACCTGCTGTAAAAGTGTATGGTCAATCACAACATGATCACTCAGACTTGCTGTAAAAGTGTATGGTCAATCACAACATGATCACTCAGACTTGCTGTAAAAGTGTATGGTCAATCACAACATGATCACTCAGACTTGCTGTAAAAGTGTATGGTCAATCACAACATGATCACTCAGACTTGCTGTAAAAGTGTATGGTCAATCACAACATGATCACTCAGACTTGCTGTAAAAGTGTATTGACAATCACAACATGATCACTCAGACCTGCTGTAAAAGTGTATTGACAATCACAACATGATCACTCAGACATGCTGTAAAAGTGTATGGTCAATCGCTTCATTATCACTCAGACTTGCTGTAAAAGTGTATTGACAATCACCATGTGATTCTTCAGACATGCTGTAAGAGTATAAAGACAATCACCACAAATCTCTTGCACTTGCTGAAAGAGTGTAATCATATAGACATGCTGTAAGAGTGTTTGGACAATCACCATGTATCCCTTGCACTTTCTATGAGAGTGTATTGTCAATCACCATGTGATCCTTCAGAATTTCTGTAAAAGTCTATGTACAATTATTGTGTATTCCTTCAGTCTTGCTGTAAGGGTATTTGGACAATCAACTTTTATAAAGCCTTGAGCATGCTGTAAGAGTTTATGGATAATAACCATGTTTATATCTATCCTCGCAATGAAAGACATTTTGTTATATTTTGACAAAAAAAATTACTTTCATTTAACAGACATACATTACATAATATTTTTAAAAAGAATTAATTTCTAAGTTATTGTCTTTATGAATTGTTAAGTAGTGGAATTTTAATTAGTTACTATTGATTTGTTCAGTATTGGGATTTGAATAAGTTATCAATAGCTCAGTGCAAAATAGTTTTAACTCTGTGATAAGAGGGAGTTACAACTGCTTTGCGCTGGGCCATTGTATTGTGCTTGTCATTGTTTACTCTCTTTTCCCTACTCCCAGGTATGTGTATTATTTGTTTTCAATTTCATTTGCATCATTTTGTTGGCAGAATGTTACTTTTTTTCTTTTGATTTTAAGAGTTTCCCCTTAATGTCCATATCAAGGCAATTTTAATGAATGGATTTGGTTTAAAGAAGCTCTTCTAGGGGAAAAATATGGTGTCAACCATCTTGGAAAGTTCAAAAATCCAATTTTAGTCAAGACAGATTATAAAACAAGCAATACAATCAATTGAATATGTATTCTCTAATCATACTACAACATTGGATTTTATTGAAAAAAAATTCTGTACTTGTGTTAAATAGACATACTGTAAATAATATTTTTGTAAAGAATAATTTCTGAGTTATTGTCTTTGTGAATTGTTGAGTAGTGGAATTTTAATTAGTAATAAGTGATTTGTTCAGTATTGGAATTTGAATAAGTTATTGATAGCTCAGTGCAAAATAGTTTTGCGCAGAGCCATTGTAATGTGCTTGTCATTGTTTACTCTCTTTTCCCAACTCCCAGGTATGTTTATTATTTGTTTTCAATTTCATTTATATCATTCTGTTGGAAGAATGTTTCTTTTTTTCTTTTGATTTTAAGAGTTTCCCCTTAATGTCCATATCAAGGCAATTTTAATGAATGGATTTGGTTTAAAGAAGCTGAGACTAATAGGGGAAAATATGGTATCAACCATCTTGAAAAGTTCAAAAATCCAGTTTTAGTCAAGACAGATTATTAAACAAGCAATACAATCAACTGACTATGTATTCTCTAATCATACTGACTATGTTTTCTCTAATCATACTGATTAGATTTTTATAGACTATTTAAGAAATGTGTATTTATTCTAATGGTTGGAGAGAGAACTTGCCATGTGTTGATGCTACTTTCATGACAATTTGACCCTACTTTACTGTACATTTTTTAGTGTTAAAATTGGACTGCTTTATTCACACACTATTGTGTTATCATAAAGTTTTTGCAAAATGCAACATTTTAGGGAAGTCATCTATTATCCAGGTTGCAATACACTTGATCTATCTTTTTGGCTTCACTGACTAAAATCAATGACTTTGAAAGATATTTTTACCTGTTTCCTACCAAAAATGATATTTTCCTATTGTATTCCTTATTTAGCAAGCTTAATGTCTATATTACAGCTTGAACATCCCACCAATAGATTTGCCCATGCATTTAAATCAATCAACTTGCATCAGGTCAAGAGAAGTTTTGAGAGGATATTAAAGGGGAAGCTTACCTCATTAAAAGCTCTTATTTGGAGAGAAAGGGCGGAGCTCTTATTTGAAGAAATAGGATAGAGCTCTAATTTGGGGAAATAGGGTATTCTGTGATAAGTCACATTTTGGGATCACCCATGGCGGCGGCGTCCACTTCTTTTGAGCACAACCCTTTTGTCTGATTGACTTGAAACTGGACATCTTGTGTCTGATTGACTTGAAACTTGGCATTTATGTTATTCTCATTATAAAGATTTGCAGTACAGAAGAATGGTAATTCCAACTAGCTTAATTTTGTAGTTATTTCCCTTTGTTGCTTATCATCCTTGAATGGCGAGGAATGAAGGCCTAACAGGCATATCTTGTGACAAAGTGCCACTTTGTTATTTTATGATAAGCCAATTTAGGATCTGCATTAGATATTTGTTTTCTTCTATTTGTAAATGCAGTACATTCTGCTTATTTTGAAATGGATGTTAATATCTCTACTCATATTTTTGAGTTATTGTCCTTTGTTTAATGTGAAAGAATATGTCATTAACTTGCTCTTATTGGGTGCATGTATGTTTTATTGTCTCATTGATTATTGATTTGAGTACCTACAATGTTGGATTTAATTCAGAAAAAATATTTTTTACTTGTGTTTAACAGATCTACTGTACATAATATTTTTGTAAAGAATTAATTTCTAAGTTATTGTGATTGTGAATTGTTTAGTAGTGGAATTTTAATTAATTATAAGTGATTTGTTCAGTATTGGAATTTGAATATGTCATTGTAAGCTCAGTGCAAAATAGTTTTGCGCTGAGCCATTGTAATGTGCTTGTCATTGTTTACTCTCTTTTTTAATTAGTTATAAGTGATTTGTTCAGTATTGGAATTTGAATAAGTTATTGTAAGCTCAGTGCAAAATAGTTTTGCGCTGAGCCATTGTAATGTGCTTGTCATTGTTTACTCTCTTTTCCCTACTCCCAGGAATATTTATTATTTGTTTTCAATTTCATTTATATCATTCTGTTGGAAGAATGTTTCTTTTTTTTTTCTTTTGATTTTAAGAGTTTCCCCTTAATGTCCATATCAAGGCAATTTTAATGAATGGATTTGGTTTCAAATCAATCAACTTGCATCAGGTCAAGAGAAGTTTTGAGAGGATATTAAAGGGGAAGCTTACCTCATTAAAAGCTCTTATTTGAAGAGAAAGGGTGGAGCTCTTATTTGAAGAAATAGGATAGAGCTCTAATTTGGGGAAATAGGGTATTCTGTGATAAGTCACATTTCGGGATCACCCATGGCGTCTGGTGGACAGGCAAGAAGGCGGCGTCCACTTCTTTTGAGCACAACCCTTTTGTCTGATTGACTTGAAACTGGACATCTTGTGTCTGATTGACTTGAAACTTGGCATTTATGTTATTCTCATTATAAAGATTTGCAGTACAGAAGAATGGTAATTCCAACTAGCTTAATTTTTGTAGTTATTAGTCCCCCACCGGTTACCGGTTGGGGGACTATAGGTTTGCTCGATTCCGTCCGTCCGTCCGTCTGTCCGTCTGTCTGTCCGTCTGTCCGTCACGCTTTTGTCCGGGCTATATCTTCTTAACCAAATGTGCTAGCAACTTCAAACTTGGTACACTTATAGATCTCATTGAGGAGAAGTGTCATGCTCAAGATCCATAACTCTGCCATGCCCACTTTTTGAGTTATTGCCCTTTGTTGTTTTTACCCTTACATTCTTGTCCGGAACATATCTCCTAAATTATGTGTGCTAGCAACTTCAAACTTGGTACACTTATAGATCTCATTGAGGAGAAGTGTCATGTTCAAGATCCATAACTCTGCCACGCCCACTTTTTGAGTTATTGCCCTTTGTTGTTTTTACCCTTACATTCTTGTCCGGATCATATCTCCTAAACTATAAGTGCTAGCAACTTCAAACTTTGTACACTTATAGATCTCATTAAGGAGAAGTGTCATGTTCAAGATCTATAACTCTGTCACGCCCACTTTTTGAGTTATTGCCCTTTGTTGTTTTTACCCTTACATTCTTGTCCGGAACATATCTCCTAAACTATGTGTGCTAGCAACTTCAAACTTTGTACACTTATAGATCTCATTGAGGCAAAGTGTCATGTTCAAGATCCATAACTCTGCCATGCCCACTTTTTGAGTTATTGCCCTTTGTTGTTTTTACCCTTACATTCTTGTCCGGATCATATCTCCTAAATTATAAGTGCTAGCAACTTCAAACTTTGTACACTTATAGATCTCATTGAGGACAAGTGTCATGTTCAAGAACTGTTACTCTGCCACGCCCACTTTTTGAGTTATTGCCCTTTGTTGTTTTTACCCTTACATTCTTGTCCAGAACATATCTCCTAAACTATGTGTGCTAGCAACTTCAAACTTTGTACACTTATAGATCTCATTGAGGAGAAGTGTCATGTTCAAGATCCATAACTCTGCCACTCCCACTTTTTGAGTTATTGCCCTTTGTTTTCTTACCCTTACATTCTTGTCCGGATCATATCTCCTAAACTATAAGTGAGTGCTAGCAACTTCACACTTTGTACACTAAGAGATCTTATTGAGGACAAGTGTCATGTTCAAGAACTGTTATTCTGCCACGTCCACTTTTTGAGTTATTGCCCTTTGTTGTTTTTACCCTTACATTTTTGTCCGGATCATATCTCCTAAACTATAAGTGCTAGCAACTTTAAACTTTTACAGTTATAGATCTAGTAAGTAGGAGATATAATATAAGAGAGGATTTTTTGTTATCCGGTGGGGGACTCCTGTATTGCATCGCAATACGACATGCACTTGTTTCCCTTTGTTGCTTATCATCCTTGAACGGCGAGGAATGAAGGCCTAACAGGCATATCATGTGACAAAGTGCCACTTTGTTATTGTATGATAAGCCAATTTAGGATCTGTATTAGATATTTGTTTTCTTCTATTTGTAAATGCAGTACATTCTGCTTATTTTGAAATGAATGTTAATATCTCTACTCATATTTTTGAGTTATTGTCCTTTGTTTAATGTGAAAGAATATGTCATTAACTTGCTCTTATTGGGTGCATGTATGTTTAATTGTCTCATTGATTATTGATTTGAGTACCTACAATGTTGGATTTAATTGAGAAAAAATATTTTTTACTTGTGTTTAAAGGATCTACTGTACATAATATTTTTGTAAAGAATTAATTTCTAAGTTATTGTGATTGTGAATTGTTTAGTAGTGGAATTTTAATTAATTATAAGTGATTTATTCAGTATTGGAATTTGAATAAGTTATTGTAAGCTCAGTGCAAAATAGTTTTGCTCTGAGCCATTGTAATGTGCTTGTCATTGTTTACTCTCTTTTCCCTACTCCCAGGAATATTTATTATTTGTTTTCAATTTCATTTATATCATTCTGTTGGAAGAATGTTTCTTTTTTTTTTCTTTTGATTTTAAGAGTTTCCCCTTAATGTCCATATCAAGGCAATTTTAATGAATGGATTTGGTTTCAAATCAATCAACTTGCATCAGGTCAAGAGAAGTTTTGAGAGGATATTAAAGGGGAAGCTTACCTCATTAAAAGCTCTTATTTGGAGAGAAAGGGTGGAGCTCTTATTTGAAGAAATAGGATAGAGCTCTAATTTGGGGAAATAGGGTATTCTGTGATAAGTCACATTTTGGGATCACCCATGGCGTCTGGTGGGCAGGCAAGCAGGCGGCGTCCATTTCTTTTGAGCACAACCCTTTTGTCTGATTGACTTGAAACTGGACATCTTGTGTCTGATTGACTTGTTACTTGGCATTTATGTTATTCTCATTATAATGATTTGCAATACAGAAGAATGGTAATTCCAACTAGCTTAATTTTGTGGTTATTATCTTTGGTGCTTATCATCCTTGAACAGCAAGGAATGAAGGCCTAACAGGCATATCATGTGACAAAGTGCCATTTTGTTATTGTATGATAAGCCAATTTAGGATCTGTATTAGATATTTGTTTTCTTCTATTTGTAAATTCAGTACATTCTGCTTAATTTGAAATGAATGTTAATATCTCTACTCATATTTTGAGTTATTGTCCCTTGTTAAATGTGAAAGAATATGTCAGTTACTTGCTCTTATTGGGTGCATATATGTTTAATTGTCTCATTGATGATTGATTTGAGTACCTACAACATTGGATTTAATTGAGAAAAAATATTTTTTACTTGTATTTAACAGACATACTGTACATAATATTTTTGTAAAGAATTAATTTCCAAGTTATTGTCTTTGTGAATTGTTGAGTAGTGGAATTTTAATAAGTTATAAGTGATTTGTTCAGTATTGGAATTTGAATAAGTTATTGTAAGCTCAGTGCAAAATAGTTATGCGCTGAGCCATTGTAATGTGCTTGTCATTGTTTACTCTCTTTTTCAATTAGTTATAAGTGATTTGTTCAGTATTGGAATTTGAATAAGTTATTGTAAGCTCAGTGCAAAATAGTTTTGCGCTGAGCCATTGTAATGTGCTTGTCATTGTTTACTCTCTTTTCCCTACTCCTAGGAATATTTATTATTTGTTTTCAATTTCATTTATATCATTCTGTTGGAAGAATGTTTCTTTTTTTTCTTTTGAATTTAAAAGTTTCCCCTAAATGTCCATATCAAGGCAATTTTAATGAATGGATTTGGTTTCAAATCAATCAACTTGCATCAGGTCAAGAGAAGTTTTGAGAGGATATTAAAGGGGAAGCTTACCTCATTAACAGCTCTTATTTGGAGAGAAAGGGTGGAGCTCTTATTTGAAGAAATAGGATAGAGCTCTAATTTGGGGAAATAGGGTATTCTGTGATAAGTCACATTTTGGGATCACCCATGGCGTCTGGTGGGTAGGCAAGCAGGCGGCGTCCATTTCTTTTGAGCACAACCCTTTTGTCTGATTGACTTGAAACTGGACATCTTGTGTCTGATTGACTTGTTACTTGGCATTTATGTTATTCTCATTATAATGATTTGCAATACAGAAGAATGGTAATTCCAACTAGCTTAATTTTGCTGTTTTTATCTTTGGTGCTTATCATCCTTGAACAGCAAGGAATGAAGGCCTAACAGGCATATCATGTGACAAAGTGCCATTTTGTTAATGTATGATAAGCCAATTTAGGATCTGTATTAGATATTTGTTTTCTTCTATTTGTAAATTCAGTACATTCTGCTTAATTTGAAATGAATGTTAATATCTCTACTCATTTTTTGAGTTATTGTCCCTTGTTTAATGTGAAAGAATATGTCATTAACTTGCTCTTATTGGGTGCATATATGTTTAATTGTCTCATTGATGATTGATTTGAGTACCTACAACATTGGATTTAATTGAGAAAAAATATTTTTTACTTGTATTTAACAGACATACTGTACATAATATTTTTGTAAAGAATTAATTTCTAAGTTATTGTGATTGTGAATTGTTGAGTAGTGGAATTTTAATTAGTTATAAGTGATTTGTTCAGTATTGGAATTTGAATAAGTTATTGTAAGCTCAGTGCAAAATAGTTATGCGCTGAGCCATTGTAATGTGCTTGTCATTGTTTACTCTCTTTTTTAATTAGTTATAATTGATTTGTTCAGTATTGGAATTTGAATAAGTTATTGTATGCTCAGTGCAAAATAGTTTTGCGCTGAGCCATTGTAATGTGCTTGTCATTGTTTACTCTCTTTTTTAATTAGTTATAAGTGATTTGTTCAGTATTGGAATTTGAATTAGTTATTGTAAGCTCAGTGCAAAATAGTTTTGCGCTGAGCCATTGTAATGTGCTTGTCATTGTTTACTCTCTTTTCCCTACTCCCAGGTATGTTTATTATTTGTTTTCAATTTCATTTATATCATTCTGTTGGAAGAATGTTTCTTTTTTTCATTTGATTTTAAGAGTTTCCCCTTAATGTCCATATCAAGGCAATTTTAATGAATGGATTTGGTTTAAAGAAGCTGAGACTAATAGGGGAAAATATGGTATCAACCATCTTGGAAAGTTCAAAAATCCAATTTTAGTCAAGACAGATTATTAAACAAGCAATGCAATCAACTGACTATGTATTCTCTAATCATACTGACTATGTTTTCTCTAATCATACTGATTAGATTTTTATAGACTATTTAAGAAATGTGTATTTATTCTAATGGTTGGAGAGAGAACTTGTCATGTGTTGAACCTACTTTCATGACAATTTGACCCTACTGTTATGAAGATTTGCCCCGTCTGTTATAACCAGTTGCCCCTACTGTTATGACAACTTGTTCCTATTGTCATTGCATAATTGATTGCCCCTACTATTATGAAGAATAGCCCCTTCTGTTTTAGCCAATTGTTCTTGAAACTGCTTGCCCTCACCGTCCCTTTTATGAAAGACATAGATTATGTAATGATTTGACTGTCATATAACACATTCTCATGACCTACGTGTAAAATGAATGACATGACATAAAATTTATGGCTATACTGAAACTAATACTTTTTCTCTATACTGTTGTTTCTGAAAAACCCTCCCTCACTCTAAACAAATTACATGATAATAGTAGTTATGGGACTGTGGTTGACCCCTGATTTGAATGACATTTCTTATTGGTATAAATGGACTGCTTTATACACACACTATCGTGTTATCATAAAATTGTTGCAAAATGCAACATTTTAAGGAAGCCATCTATTATCCAGGTTGCAATTCACTGGATCTATCTTTTTGGCTTCACTGACTTAAATCAATGACTTTGAAAGATATTTTTATCTGTGTCCTACCAAAAATGATGTTTCCCTATTGTATTCCTTATTTAGCAAGCTTAATGTCTATATTACAGCTTGAACATCCCACCAATAGATTTGCCCATGCATTTAAATCAATCAACTTGCATCAGGTCAAGAGAAGTTTTGAGAGGATATTAAAGGGGAAGCTTACCTAATTAAAAGCTCTTATTTGGAGAGAAAGGGTGGAGCTCTTATTTGAAGAAATAGGAAAGAGCTCTAATTTGGGGAAATAGGGTATTCTGTGATAAGTCACATTTTGGGATCACCCATGGCGTCTGGTGGACAGGCAAGCAGGCGGCGTCAACTTCTTTTGAGCACAACCCTTTTGTCTGATTGACTTGAAACTGGACATCTTGTGTCTCATTGACTTGAAACTTGGCATTTATGTTATTCTCATTATAAAGATTTGCAGTACAGAAGAATGGTAATTCCAACTAGCTTAATTTTGTAGTTATTTCCCTTTGTTGCTTATCATCCTTGAACGGCAAGGAATGAAGGCCTCACAGGCATATCTTGTGACAAAGTGCCACTTTGTTATTTTATGATAAGCCAATTTAGGATCTGTATTAGATATTTGTTTTCTTCTATTTGTAAATGCAGTACATTCTGCTGATTTTGAAATGGATGTTAATATCTCTACTCATATTTTTGAGTTATTGTCCTTTGTTTAATGTGAAAGAATATGTCATTAACTTGCCCTTATTGGGTGCATGTATGTTTAATTGTCTCATTGATTATTGATTTGAGTACCTACAATGTTGGATTTAATTGAGAAAAAATATTTTTTACTTGTGTTTAACAGATCTACTGTACATAATATTTTTGTAAAGAATTAATTTCTAAGTTATTGTGATTGTGAATTGTTTAGTAGTGGAATTTTAATTAATTATAAGTGATTTATTCAGTATTGGAATTTGAATAAGTCACTGTAAGCTCAGTGCAAAATAGTTTTGCGCTGAGCCATTGTAATGTGCTTGTCATTGTTTACTCTCTTTTCCCTACTCCCAGGAATATTTATTATTTGTTTTCAATTTCATTTATATCATTCTGTTGGAAGAATGTTTCTTTTTTTTTCTTTTGATTTTAAGAGTTTCCCCTTAATGTCCATATCAAGGCAATTTTAATGAATGGATTTGGTTTCAAATCAATCAACTTGCATCAGGTCAAGAGAAGTTTTGAGAGGATATTAAAGGGGAAGCTTACCTCATTAAAAGCTCTTATTTGGAGAGAAAGGGTGGAGCTCTTATTTGAAGAAATAGGATAGAGCTCTAATTTGGGGAAATAGGGTATTCTGTGATAAGTCACATTTTGGGATCACCCATGGCGTCTTGTGGACAGGCAAGCAGGCAGCGTCCACTTCTTTTGAGCACAACCCTTTTGTCTGATTGACTTGAAACTGGACATCTTGTGTCTGATTGACTTGAAACTTGACATTTGTGTTATTCTCATTATAAAGATTTGCAGTACAGAAGAATGGTAATTCCAACTAGCTTAATTTTGTAGTTATTTCCCTTTGTTGCTTATCATCCTTGAATGGCGAGGAATGAAGGCCTAACAGGCATATCTTGTGACAAAGTGCCACTTTGTTATTTTATGATAAGCCAATTTAGGATCTGTATTAGATATTTGTTTTCTTCTATTTGTAAATGCAGTACATTCTGCTTATTTTGAAATGGATGTTAATATCTCTACTCATATTTTTGAGTTATTGTCCTTTGTTTAATGTGAAAGAATATGTCATTAACTTGCTCTTATTGGGTGCATGTATGTTTAATTGTCTCATTGATTATTGATTTGAGTACCTACAATGTTGGATTTAATTGAGAAAAAATATTTTTTACTTGTGTTTAACGGATCTACTGTACATAATATTTTTGTAAAGAATTAATTTCTAAGTTATTGTGATTGTGAATTGTTTAGTAGTGGAATTTTAATTGATTATAAGTGATTTATTCAGTATTGGAATTTGAATAAGTCACTGTAAGCTCAGTGCAAAATAGTTTTGTGCTGAGCCATTGTAATGAGCTTGTCATTGTTTACTCTCTTTTTTAATTAGTTATAATTGATTTGTTCGGTATTGGAATTTGAATAAGTTATTGTAAGCTCAGTGCAAAATAGTTTTGCGCTGAGCCATTGTAATGTGCTTGTCATTGTTTACTCTCTTTTCCCTACTCCCAGGAATATTTATTATTTGTTTTCAATTTCATTTATATCATTCTGTTGGAAGAATGTTTCTTTTTTTTCTTTTGAATTTAAGAGTTTCCCCTTAATGTCCATATCAAGGCAATTTCAATGAATGGATTTGGTTTAAAGAAGCTGAGGCTAATAGGGGAAAATATGGTATCAACCATCTTGGAAAGTTAAAAAATCCAATTTTAGTCAAGACAGATTATTAAACAAGCAATTCAATCAACTGACTATGTATTCTCTAATCATACTGACTATGTATTCTCTAATCATACTGATTAGATTTTTATAGACTATTTAAGAAATGTGTATTTATTCTAATGGTTGGAGAGAGAACTTGTCATGTGTTGATGCTACTTTCATGACAATTTGACCCTACTTTACTGTACATTTTTATTGGTAAAATTGGACTGCTTTATACACACACTATTGTGTTATCATAAAGTTTTTGCAAAATGCAACATTTTAGGGAAGTCATCTATTATCCAGGTTGCAATTCACTGGATCTATCTTTTTGGCTTCACTGACTTAAATCAATGACTTTGAAAGATATTTTAACCTGTGTACTACCAAAAATGATATTTCCCTATTGTATTCCTTTTTAGCAAGCTTAATGTCTATATTACAGCTTGAACATCCCACCAATAGATATGCCCATGCATTTAAATCAATCAACTATCATCAGGTCAACAGAAGTTTTGAGAGGATATTAAAGGGGAAGCTTACCTCATTAAAAGCTCTTATTTGGAGAGAAAGGGTGGAGCTCTTATTTGAAGAAATAGGATAGAGCTCTAATTTGGGAAAATAGGGTATTCTGTGATAAGTCACATTTTGGGATCACCCATGGCATCTGGTGGGCAGGCAAGCAGGCGGCGTCCACTTCTTTTGAGCACAACTCTAACACCTTTTGTCTGATTGACTTGAAACTGGACATCTTGTGTCTGATTGACTTGAAACTTGGCATTTATATTATTGTCATAATGATTTGCAGTATAGAAGAATGGTAATTCCAACTAGCTTAATTTTGTAGTTATTTCCCTTTGTTGCTTACCATCCTTGAACAGCAAGGAATGAAGGCCTAACAGGCGTATCTTGTGACAAAGTGCCACTTTGTTATTGTATGATAAGCTTATTTAGGATCTGTATTAGATATTTGTTTTCTTCTATTTGTAAATTCAGTACATTCTGCTTATTTTGAAATGGATGTTAATATCTCTACTCATAATATGTTTGAGTTATTGCCCTTTGTTTAATGTGAAAGAATATGTCATTTACTTGCTCTAATTGGGCGCATATGTTTTATTGTCTCATTGATTATCCATTTAAGTACCTACAACATTCGATATTATTAAGAAAAAGGTTTTTTTACTTTTGTTTAACAGACATACTGTACATGATATTTTTGTAAAGAATTAATTTCTAAGTTATTGTGATTGTGAATTGTTTAGTAGTGGAATTTTAATTAATTATAAGTGATTTATTCAGTATTGGAATTTGAATAAGTTATTGTAAGCTCAGTGCAAAATAGTTTTGCGCTGAGCCATTGTAATGTGCTTGTCATTGTTTACTCTCTTTTCCCTACTCCCACGAATATTTATTATTTGTTTTCAATTTCATTTATATCATTCTGTTGGAAGAATGTTTCTTTTTTTTCTTTTGAATTTAAGAGTTTCCCCTTAATGTCCATATCAAGGCAATTTTAATGAATGGATTTGTTTTAAAGAAGCTGAGGCTAATAGAGGAAAATATGGTATCAACCATCTTGGAATGTTCAAAAATCCAATTTTAGTCAAGACAGATTATTAAACAAGCAATTCAATCAACTGACTATGTATTCTCTAATCATACCGACTATGTATTCTCTAATCATACTGATTAGATCTTTATAGACTATTTAAGAAATGTGTATTTATTCTAATGGTTGGAGAGAGAACTTGTCATGTGTTGATGCTACTTTCATGACAATATGTTTTATTGTCTCATTGATTATCCATTTAAGTACCTACAACATTGGATATTATTAAGAAAAAGGTTTTTTTACTTTTGTTTAACATACATACTGTCCATAATATTTTTGTAAAGAATTAATTTCTAAGTTATTGTCTTTGTGAATTGTTGAGTAGATGAATTTTAATTAGTTATAAGTGATTTGTAAAGTATTGGAATTTAGATAAGTTATTGATAGCTCAGTACAGAAGAACGGTAACTCCAACCAGCTTTATTTGTAGTTATTTCCGTTTGGTGCCTACCATCCTTGGACAGTGAGGAATGAAGGTTTAAAAGGACTGTATCTTGTGAAAATGAGTTTTTTGGTGAAAAAAACGATATTCTCCTATTCAAAACATTACGTAATTCTGTATTTAGCTGACAGTTTTTTCCATAATGATAAACTGTCCTAAATTCCATGAATATATAGCCATTTAGAGAGTTGTGGTTTTTGCTATCCCTGAGTACATCTATAGATTTTTTAAAATTAAACCATGCTATTGGACAAAATATTGAGGGATTGGTGTAAAAAAATTTGAATGCCTATAAATATGTAGGCACTTGCAATAGTTTTGATCTGACCCATCATTATGTATTTTGAATGCCTATAAATATGTAGGCACTTGCAATAGTTTTGAACTGACCCATCATTATGTATTTTGAATGCCTATAAATATGTAGGCACTTGCAATAGTTTTGAACTGACCCATCATTATGTATTTTGAATGCCTATGAATGTAAAGGCACTTACAATATTTTTGCAGAGACCCATCATCATGTATTTTGAATGCCTATGAATGTAAAGGCACTAACAATAGTTTTGTACTGACCCATCATTATGTATTTTGAATGCCTATGAATGTAAAGGCACTTACAATAGTTCTGCACTAACTCATCATTATGTATTTTGAATGCCTATGAATGTAAAGGCACTTACAATAGTTTTGCACTGAACCATCATTGTGTAATGCATTATTAAGCTTTGTGAAAACTTCTGTAAAATTTTGTTTACAAAAGAATAAGCATTTAGGATGCATTAATTCTTCCATTTAGCACCAAATGGTTTTTATATGATTTTCTGATTTATGAATTATGTAGTTAAGGTAGTGGACCCCTTATATTTCCACAACATTTTGAACACATGATCTTTCACAATGCTAACGGAGGTTTCCTAATGAAATTGTCAGGAAACCTTAGTTAACACTTAAAATTTATTACTTCTGAAATGTTATTGAACTATTACAGGTCCACCACCTTAACCCTTTCCTGTTTTTAAAAACTTTGGACCTGTCCAAATTCAAAGGTTTTGCAGACGAAAATTTAAAGTGGATTTAATTTGAAAAATAACCATTCTGTAGGGAAGAAAATAGTGTGGAAAAAGAAGAAATTGCTTGTCAGAAGCAATTTCTTCTTTTTTCACATTGTTTTCTTAATCATAAAATCACAGGCACGTAAAAAGCAGGGATTAAACAGCAAAGGGTTAATAAATTGTTGTATTCACTATTTGTTATATATGTACACATATTTATTTACATGTTCCAATGACTGCCTCGGTGGCCTAGTGGTATAAGGGCTAAACATATGACCTTGAGGTCTGTGGGTTAAGCCCCACTGCCCCTTTGGTGTGTTTTCGGGAAAAAACACCTAAGAGCCAGCCCCAGTTCACCCAGCTGTAGAAATGGGTAGCAGTGGATTTAAACCACTGCCTCTTTTTCTCTCTCATGCCTTTTTAAAGGCTTCTTTAACTAGATCTATTTAATAATGCTCCCTTTCGAAGAAGGGGGGATATATTGCCTTGCACTTGTCGGTCTGTCAGTTTGTCTATTGACATATTTTTGTCCGGAGCATATCTCAAAAAGTGTGCAAACTAGAATCATGAAACGTCACAGGTGAATATATCTCATGGAGGAAAAGTGCAGTGCTACTCATCATATTTTGTTAGTTATTGCCCTTTGTTCATTGACAAAGAATAGGCCATTGACCTGCTTTATGGGGGCATAAATGTTTTACAAAAATCACCTTTTAAACTAGATTCTAATTTTCTTCAACTTCAATGCCGAATTAGGTCATTATTTTAAAGCATATTGATTGTTTTATTTCTTCAAAATTTGTGTTATCTAGTTGGTGCTAAAAGCCTTTGTAGTTTAGTGGTAAAATACCTGGGTACAGTATATTCAGGAGTCCTGAGTTCAAATCTCAGCAGGGGTCAAATGTCAACAACTAGATATCAAGAAAAAGTAAACTGTGGATGTGTCGACAATTTTTCGACAAAAGGCAGTTTTTATTAAGTAGGGTGTTTGGGAGATTGCCACATTTTTTTCTGACATCACAAATATTTTCAACAGTGCATGAACACCATACACTTCACAACTATGTCAATTTTGAGCTGAAATCCTCACTTTTTTAAATATCAGTAGAATAAATATGGTATAGAATCTAGTTTGAATGGTATTAAGAATCATTATAGTTTTGGTTTGAATTATTTAAATCCCTTAACCCTTTGCTGTTTAATCCCTGTTTTTATGTGCCTGTGATTTTATGATTGAGAAAACATTGTGAAAAAAGAAGAAATTGCTTCTGACAAGCAATTTCTTCTATTTCCACACTATTTTCTACCCCAGAATGGTTATTTTTCAAATTAAATCCACTTTGAATTTTCGTCTGCAAAACCTTTGAATAAGGACAGGTGCAAAATTGTGTAAAACAGGAAAGTGTTAAAAAAGATTGTTCATTTATATTTGTATTCAGTATAAATTTTGTAGTTTTGGATTTATGAAAAACATTATATATGTTGTGATGTTGTGTATTAATGATCAAATGCACTGCTTTTGTCCCACTTTTGTAGGGTTGTTACTTGCATATTGCTGTAAGAAAAACCTTCTCATTAACATAAGCAAAATTCAGCTTTATGAAGTAGAGCATTTTATATGGCAAAATGTTCATAAATTTGCAAACTTTTTTCTTAAAGCTAAATGTGAGTAACAAACCCACAAAATTGAGACAAAGTAGTCCACATCAAAATATAAATATGACCTGTCATGCAAAAAGGGACCATCTGGATGGTGCATAAAATGTCAACCTTAGTTAGACTGCACCGACTGCGCAGGCTTACTAGGTTTGAAACTTTTTGCACTTGGCTGATTTCTTGAATGATAATTCTACCTTACCATGTAAGAACTTTTGAAACATGACTTGTGGTTGAACTCTTCTAGAACCAATCTATATATTTATTTTACAAAGTTCCAAGATGATCCCTTTTAGTGTGACGGGTCACAAATTCAGTCAAAAAATCTGCATAGTTTTTGTTTCCTGTTTTTAGCTCCACTAGACTAGGAGGTCCAGCGGAGCTTTTGTCGTGGCAAATGTCTGTCGTTAGTCTGTGCGTCCCTGCCCAAACTTTTCATTTAAACATCTTCTCCTCTTAAACTCATGGGCAGAATTTCACCAAATTTCACAGGAGTGATTCTTGGGACATGCTCTCTCATAATTTTTTCATTAAATTCTGATTGTGTTGATACATTTAGTGATACATGCTGTTGAGTCACCATAATTTCCAGTTGAATATTTTTGTATCACGATCAATTTATACAAGGTTTTAGCTCTCCTGAGCACGAAGTGCTTAATTATTCCGTGAATATAGAAGGATCCTGAAGAAATCATAGCTTGAGCTAATGGGCTCATTCCTGACTTTTTGGGATACTAGTGATTCAATGTCACTGTAAGTGTCAAACCATCACACAAGTCATCATTCATGGCCCAAGATTATAAAAATGGATTTGTTTAAATTGGCTGTTGGTGTTTGCATTGGTGTGGCATTGCACCTGCAGGCAGTGTTCTTATTGCAGTTATAATTTTATTGATATATAAATATATGAGCATAAAGATAATATTGATAAAACGATATTCTATTAAAATCAACTTTTGCATTCATTCACTCATTATAGTGGTATGACAAGATTAATCTCAAGCATGACCTCGCAATGCAAAGTTTTAATTTACAGTGATGAATGGACAACACATTGCAATAATAAAATCTAATTCAAATTAAATTTTGGCGGAAAGATTCTGTGCAGAATACCAATATTATGCAAAACTGTTGTATCAAAATAGTTACTCAAAACAATGTTCCCCATATAAGAAATATATTTGGTAATGATCTGGCTTGAACTCATGACCTCTAAGTTATGGGACAACAACTTTACTACCACATCTATATACCTTTATGTATGATCATATGTGATACATTTAATTAGATCTAAATGTAGCAAGTTTTAAGTCCATATAAAGAAACATATTTTTGTGACTATTAATAGGGGTCAAAAGGAATATTTTAATGAGTGCCATGTCATTGTAGATCAATAATTTCGCATTGAAGTTTGAGAATAAAAATTTCTATAAACTTGGGCCCTGATGCATTCATACATGGCTCTAGGGCCATTTTCGGGTGGACCCCAAACATAAAAATCCACAGCTAAGCAGAGCTGAAAATAAACGCAAGAGGGCAAGGGACTAGAATTATTGAAATTACTGTAAACGGCTTTATATTTGCGGTGTCCATATTTGGCGGTTTTTCAATCAAGATTTATTTGCGGTGATCTATTTTGGGGCATCTTACTTAAACGCCAAAATAAAACGCTTTATCTATATTTAAGTTTTTCATCGTTCAAATCAACGTTAGTAAAAGAAAGACAATTTCTAGGGTCGTGTCAACATTTTACAAACTTAACAATAAGTTGTTTTCACACCTTTTGTTATAGTAATAACGCAGAACTTGGATCTGGAATCCTGAAATTGGGGGATCAGTGAAATACTATTGTAAGTGCCTATAATTTATAGGCACTTACAATCATATTGCGCTGTCCCATTGATAGGTAGGTCAGTATATTTTCTTATTCCAATTTGAAATTGTATGGTCTGCATATCTTTGATATAAATTTAATCAACAATGACTTAACTGTATAGATTTCATATCCATCATTATTAAGAAATTACTCTTTTAATAATGACAAATATTTGTGGTGGATTATTTTAGGGGCATTTAAGCTTGACCGCCACTATAGCCAAAATAAAAGAACCGCCAAAATTACCATATTTACAGTATTGGTTTACAAGACCACTTGGCCAAAGATCTCCTCGGGCTTAGTGGTAGGCATGTTGGGCTTTATATAGTAAGCTAATAATTCTAAAATTTCAATTCCGCCTTATTTTCAACCCTGGCCTGCAAAGGATTAAGTACAGCTTGCCTAGTAACAGAATTAGATCAACAGCACCCCCAACAGGTGTCAACTCATGGCTACTGGTGCTAGATGGTATGGTACAAAAAAATCCAAAATGAAGAGGCATAACTCTTACTAAAATTCTTTTAAGAGCTGTCTCCCTTGATAGTCTGGATAGTTCTTATGATTATGAACACACATTCCAAGTTTCATGAAAATGGACTCAACGCCTATGTCAGAGCTCAGTTTTGAAAATACACCTATACCTTTTGTTTTAATGTTTTGAAAAAAACTGGAAATATTACTTTAGCCAAAACATTGATGTTTATAACATACAAAGACTTCTATTTCTTTGTCAGGAGAGGGATTCACTCAAAACCAAGGGGGTAACTCCCATTATGCAATTTACGCAAGTGCGTAATAGATATAATCATCTGTTGAAAAATATGGTTGATGAATGATCATGACATCGAAGCTACAGCTTTATCAAGCTGTAGTTATGATGTTGTGATTGTTTAGAAACGCTCTAATCATAAAAAAGGAGCCGACGGATGGCATTTATCTTTTGTTACAGTCCACATATCGCCTTTATACTCTTTGGTTGTCTCCTCCTGAGTGGGTTTAAATTTCAGAGTCCTAGTTATGCCTATGAAAACTTTGCACACGTGCACAATCAAGATCTACATAATTAAGGTGATTCTAATATTATGGCCCTTATATGCCCCCCTTTTCTGAAATATATATGCTCTTGCAAATTTGCGGCAAATTTGTTTTTGAATGCAAATGAGCATCTCGCAAACAGTTTGCAACAAATTTGCAGCGAACTGTTCTCGCAAACTTCCAGCAAACTCTCAGAACCTTGCTGCAAACATCCTGCAAACAATCTTTTCAACAAATCTTTCGCTATAAATAAGGTATTTTCCCATTTCTTACATGTTTTTTTGGTAATCCAAGGGTCATAAATGTTTTTATGTTCAATGTTCTGGTTTCTGAAGGTTTTAAGTATAAAAAATATTTTGATATGTAAATCTGAGAGTTCTTTCTCAACTTTCATGATACCATATTCACTTGTCAGAGTACAGACTAATGCAGCACCTACAAAAATGGCTCAGATCTTCACCAAGGTATCCTATTAGATCTCTAATAGTCAATGAGGGTCAATATTGCATTCCAGACAAGTTTCCCAGCATGAGGGCAATAAAACTATGACCACATCTGAAAAAGTGTGAATTCCGCCTGAATGCTGGTGACTTTCATTAACTTTTATTTTTCAATATGTCTTTCAAATCTTGAGATATTTAAGCTAGTTGAGCGATACATGCCCTTTTGGGCCTCTTGTGTAAAAATTTAAAGCTAAAGTTTTTCTAAGTCCAAAAAAATGTCAAGGCCAATGTAAATTGTCAAGTAGCTGGTGAAAGCCTATTACATGGTGAGTTTGTATATGAAGGAATAATGTTCCTAGGTGAAAGCATTCAGCAAATATAAGCCAGGTTAAAGTTTTCTGCCTAAAATTTTTGATTAAAGTTTTTCTAATGTCTATATATGGTAAAAGTCAAATTGTCAAGAAGCATGGTCTGTGGTGAAAGCCTGTTACCTAGTGAGTATGTTTATGTAGGAACTGTGTCCCTAGGTTAAAGCCTTCAGAAAACATAAGCCAGGTTAAAGTTTTTCGTTTTAATTTTTTCGTTGAAGTTTTTGGTTAAAGCTTTTTTAAAAGAGTCAAGGTCACTGTCTCTATGTCATTTTGACATGGATGCTGGTCTCAAATGAAAGCCTTTACCCTAATGAGTGTTTCTGTAAAATATGAAGCCTCTAGGATAAATATTGATAGAAATAAAAAAACTTAACCTAATGCGGACGCCGACGCTGACGCTGACATCCAAGGGTATTACAATAGCTCTTCCGAGAAAAGTCACGTCATTTCTACTTAACCCTTGTCATGCTAAATATATTTTGGCTAAAAATTTTCATTAAAATCAAAGGACAAAAAAAAATGAAAGTAGCAACTGTAGGACAATTTTTAATTGAAAACACAAATCTATTGAAAATTCTGGTTTCAAAATGAGAAACAGGTGGTGTAGACTAACATCAGGCTGCACATGTGTGCAGGCTGATGTTTGTCTATTGCTCCTGCAAAAGCAGGAATGTTCCGGAATCAGCATGACAAGGGTAAAATGGCACGTTTTGCATTACATATTTATTTGATGGAAGGGAAAAATAGGAAATTGAAAAGTGTAAAGTTTTCATTTTTGCTCAGTATGTTTAACAAAAACATGGAATGGGTCCACCCTCTAGTTCGAACATCTTCCCTGGCCCTTCTTCTAATTTCCGATTTGGTTTTGATATTTTGGTCTCTCACTAATAAATCCGCTTTTAGGGCAACATGCTTATCTTCGAATGATCAAAACTAAATAACTACTGCTTGATTGGCGACTGTCGACACGTGGATTTGATCACCTACCGACGCTCATTCGTAGATTCGCTCGAACATTTCCTTAGACAGGACATTGTCTCGGACGTAAGTGTGAATCTTTGGTCATTTTAGTAAATTAGCTCTGGTGTTACATACTTTGGTCAATACGCTCGTAAAATTATTACGATTATTACGGCGTAAAACTCCATTCAATTAATCGATTTTTAAACAAATCTATAAACAAAAAAGGAGTTGTCTAAACAAACAAAGAAGACCATTTCTCTGTGACGCAGCATAAAATCACAAGACCGCATCAACATGCACATGGTCAAAAGATGTTGATTGATTGATTGATTGAATGGAAATTTACTCCATTTTTTTTTTTCAGTTATATAGCGGAGGCTGGAGCACCTTAAATGGATTCCTTGTATTTCTCTCAACAATACAACCATCACATCCGCTCCATGCCCATTGGTGAGAGACAAAAAGTAGGAAAGAACGAGTGCCGCAGTCCGACACGCTACCAACTGCGGCCTGGTCACTAGATTTAATACACTTCAAGTGATTTTTTTACTAGTTCCCATACATTGAATGAAAGAGTCTAAACGGGAATTCTTGAAATTGAATTTTTATAGGGTCTCTTTTCTCGTGATGCTCAATCGATCAGACATTTTCATAGTTAACAATCATTGTGATTAAACAACTATTCTTAGTAAGTTTGAAGACAATTCGATGAAAACTACAGGCTCTAAAGTGTTATAGAGGATTTCTTATTCAATTTTCATTTGGCCCCTTTTCCAACGACCCATGAAGGATCGGGCCCATTTTTCGAAAAGAACTATTGTACAATAATTTTGGGCAACTTAAAGGTAATTGGATGAAAAATTTGAACTTAAGAGCATTAAAAAGGATTTTCAAATCAAAATTCTATTTGGACCCTTTTCCTATGACACTTGAAAGATCGGGCCCATGCTGGAAAGAAAACCATTGTTGTCATGGTACAATAATTCTGAGGAAGTTCAAAGATAATCGAAGAAAAACTGAGGATTTTACAGCGTAAACCAGAATTTTTTACTTAATTTTCATTTGGCTCATTTTCCGTGACGATTTACAGATTGAGTCCATTTTCGAAAGGAACCATTTTTGTGATGGTACAATAATTCTGAGCAAGTTCAAAGATAATCGAAGAAAACTGAGGACTTTAGAGCGTTAACCAGTTTTCTTTTTATTTTACTTTTCTTTGGCTCCTTTACCGGCGCTTTATGTATTGAGTCTATTTTCGAAAGGAACCATCCTTGTGATAGTATAATAATTCAGAGCAAGTCTGAAGACAATCGGGTGAAAACTGTGGACTTTAGAGTGTTTACGACGATTCTCTATATGAATTTGTATTTGGACCCTTTCACCTGACGCTTGACGGAATTGGCCCATTTTCAACAGGAACGGTCCGTGTGATGCTGCAATCCTTCCGATCAAGTTTGGAGACAATCGGATGAAAACTGTGGATTTTCATTTGGTTCCTTTTACTATGATTCTTGTGGTGGTACAATCAATCTGACCAAGCTTAAAGACGATTGGGAAAAACTGTCGCTGATCTACGCTCAGTAGAGCTAAAAATCTGAACGTCGTTGAGAGGTGATACGTGTATTATCTCAACTGCAATGCGTACAGACAATCTGCACAATCGTCTTTTCTCTGTTTGCTATACAGTGGAAATTATTTAAATAATTTTTTCAGAACCTAATAGATGGACATCAACCAAATTTCATTTAAGTGATTTTTGAGTGACCCTTTTAAATAAATATTGAGATTAGATGAAAAATATGTCTTTTACGGGCAGAGGTCATTTTCTATATGTTACTAGTGGAAACGTTGAAACATCATTTTCTAAGAATCTAACAGATGGATTTCAATCAGATTTCACAGGAATGATGCTTTAGTGACCTTTTATCAGTCTACAAAAAATAATTGTGATCATATGAAAAATATGTCTTTTATGGGCAGGGGTCATTTTTTCATTTCTCTATATGCCATTGAGTGGAAAACTTTAAAATCATTTTCTAAGAATCAATTGATGGGTATCAATCAAATTTCATTGGAATGGTCTATTGGTGACCCATTATCAGACTGCACATAATTATTGTGATTAGGTTGAAAATATGTTTTTAACTGGCGGAGGTCAAATTCCTTTATGTTTGTCATCTTTTTTTTATACATAATACGTACTTAGTTTTTTGTATGAAAAAAATCTAACGAGATTGAGAGAATTGATAATTCTCGAGGCTCTGCCGAGGCTCTGCACACTATGTAATTTATTCCATTTCTAATGGGGGCGGAATCGTCGGTGTTATCTAAAATTTTATTTCTTTGAAGACAATCGGATAAAATCTTAAGACTCTAGTGCGTTAACAGGCAAAAGTTAAAGGACAAACGGACGGACGCCGGACGGGAAACCCGGTATCGGAATAGCTCTGCTGACCTATGGTCATGTGAGCTGAAAATGGTCAGTAGAACTAAAAATGAGAATAATATGCGTGGTAACTAGACAATGCATGCTAGGAAGAACTCAAGTGTAGGCCAAATAGCAATTTCAAAAGCCAAAAAGAAAAAGAGGTCCAAGAGGGTCTTATCGCTCCTCTTGCTTTAACATCTCCAGACTTTCATGAAACAAAGCTTACTTTGACTGAAAACAATACAGAAGTATTTTTTAATAATTTGCTGGATCTAGCCCACAATGCACCAAAATACTTAATCGCTATCAACCTGCATACCTTGTACCAATCTTATTTCCAACATAAAGGTGATTGCAATTAGTAGCTCATTCTAAACACAGCTTCGGGGAAAAAATTAAGTAAAGGGTCATTTATGGAACATTCATATCAAGTTTCAATGAAATTAGTCGAACGAGTTGGGAGGAGAAATTTTTTTTGAGACTCTAAAGTAAAATTGGCCTAACCCTGCCGCACCCAAATTTATCGGCCTATCAAAAATTCCTGACCAATTTGAAAGAAGTTGCAATTAAGGAATATTCATGATAAGTTTTATTGAATTTGACCAAAATTAGTGGGGAGGAAGAGATATTTAAAGATATTAAAGTGAAAAATAGCCCGCACTGCCACGCCAACATTTGGGGTGAAATCAAATTTCTTATATAATCTAAGCAAAGGGTCACCTAAGAATCAAATTTCATTGAAATCAGCTCAATGCTTTAGAAGAAGATTTTTAAAAAAATTAAATTGTCCTGCCACGCCCATATTTGGTGCTAAATAAAAACTTTTTTTTACTATTTAAGTTAAGGGTCACGCAAGGAGAATCCGCAATGCCAAGTTTCATTGAAATCAGCCCATTTGTTGGGAAGGAGAAGTGAAAATAAGCCCCGCTCTGCCACGCCCATAATGGGAATTATATCAAATTAATAAATGATTTTATTAAAGGGTCACCCAAGGAACGCCCATGCCAAATTTCATTTCAATTGGCCCAGTGGTTTGGTAGGTGAAGATTTTTAAAGATTTTAAAGTGAAATTAAGCCCGCCCCTTTTTTTGGGGGGGGGAGGGGGGGGGGGGGGTAATCAAAATTTCTTTAACAATTTACTTTGAGGGTCACTCAAGGAACATCTATGCCAAGATTAATTAAGTAATTAAAATCGACAGAATGGTTTGGGATAAGAAGATTTTTTAAAGTCTTTAAAGTTTAAAAAAAGTGAAAATAAGTCCTGTCCTGTCACGCCCACGTTTTGGGGTCAATCAAATACACTTTTGGCAAAGGGTCACCCTAAGAAGATTTATACCAAATTTCATTGAAATCGGTAAAATGGTTTGGGAGGAGAAGTGAATGGAAAATAATGTGAAAACTAATCCCGCCACGCCCACATTTTTTGGCCAATAAAAAATTCTTTAACAATTAACGTAAAGGGTCAGGAAAATTTAAGTCAAGGTTCATTGAAATCGACCCAAAGGTTTTGGAGGGAAGATTTTTTTAATATATTAAAATAAAAATTAAAGTGAGTTGGGGGATTATAAACTGCATCTTTATTAAATAAAAAAGGGGTATAAAGAAGGATTAATTCAAATATTATCTCTTGAACTAATTATCCGGTTTTAAAACATTTCAAATCAGTGCCAAACATATGGCCAATTCCAACTGCATGTAGTAGGGATTATTCCGATTAACAAAGAGCTTAAATAATTGAGCATGTGAAAATCTTTTTTTCTTGGGGTTGCATAGATAAACCTGTGTGTAATAGGGCTATTTTTTTTTTCTTATGCGAGCGACCAAGGGACGACAAATGGTCCTCTTGTTTCTTGAAATTCTTGTCTCTCATTTCATTTGACTGGTGAGCCTGTCCTAATCTATCGATACCAACATCCCACCAGACATAGGAAATGAAAGAAAACTTAAAACATTTTAGAGGAGGTTAACGACCTACTTTCTTAATAACAAACAATAGTGCTTTACAGATATAAATTAAGATGAGTATCTGTCAGATTTGCTGTCATATATCTAAAATTTTACAATTGTTTAGATGTAAATTTCAGTGAAGTTTGTGTACACGAGGGAAAATAGAGAGAGAGAACTAGAGAGAAAGAAAGAGATAGAGATAGAGAGAGAGAGAGAGAGAGAGAGAGAGAGAGAGAGAGAGAGAGAGAGAGAGAGAGAGAGAGAGAGAGAGAGAGAGAGAGAGAGAGAGAGAGAGAGAGAGAGAGAAATGTTGTTTTTTTTCTTTTAATTCTAGATGGCCATATTGTAAATTAAACGTGTCTTAACCTGTTACCTTCTTTAAATAAAGAAATTATTATCATCATTATTATTATTTATCGGAGGGTAGCGTAGATGGGTCAGTGTAGCCAGTCTATTATTTAATATTCAAAAGTTCTAGTCTATTTAAGAATTACTTGGTTTGTTAGTTTAATATAATCGAATCAAGTGAAAAATAAATGGCTACTATTTTAATTGATACAATTAAAAATGATTTATCATTTACCCTTATCTTCATAATGAATCTACACTCCAAAACAATTCAATTGGAATATGATGCCTCTATTTTCTTTTTCGACGGAATGAAAAGAATCGAACAATATTCAATATCGTGACATTATTATTTTGTGTAAGCACAAAGAGACGTCCGCGGGAAAATTAAGGAAAAACAATACACAGGACTGGAAGGAAACGATGGGGGTAATATATTTTAAATTCAAGTTGGATCAGAAAATTTCACTCGACGTGTGTTCTAGATGATCGGTGCACGTGCACTTGAGTGAAAAGCGGGGTTAAATTGACAAACAGTTTGCACCGTTTTGTCATCCTGAACCCAGGGCTGAATGTTTATAATCAAACTGCGGTGCACTATTTTAGACGCGATTTTGAATCCGAGTAACACTGGCTTGACCCAGGAAAGACACATTGAGGTTGAAAGGTAAAATAGATATTGATGTATTAGTGTCAAATTTGATGTTCCAATGGGAACTGGATTAACTAAGATCAAAACCTCGATATATTTGATCCTGGAGTTAGGCTGGTGTTATTTTGGGTTCCCAGATGATGCTGAAAAGAAGTGCCCAACAGTTGGAATATGAATTATCGGGATGGCTTTAATTTACAGCAAATTTGCATAGTTTTGCAATGGCTCAAGAACCAGGAAGGTTTTCTTCGCAGTGACAGCCAGTCAAAGGCAAACATCCTTAACCAACAGTTCAGCTCAGTCTTCACAAAAGAAAATCTACAGAACATGCCAGATAAGGGACCTTCCAAATATCCTAAGATGCCTAACATCAAAGTAACACAGAACGGTGTCCAAAAACTACTGAAAAATCTGAACTGCCACAAAGCATCAGGCCCAGACGAGATACCAAACCAAATTCAAAAATCAGCCGCTGAAGAACTAGCCCCTATCTTAACTGAACTGTACCAACTGTCACTAAACCTTTGCCAAGTGCCCCAGGATTGGAGAGAAGCTAACGTGGTGCCGATCTTCAAGAAAGGTGACTCCCACCTTCCTGCGAACTACAGACCTGTGTCACTCACATCGGTAACATGTAAAGTACTAGAACACATAGTACATAGCAACATTATGGCGCACTTCGATCGCAACAATGTCCTATCTGATAGCCAACATGGATTCAGAAAACGGAGATCTTGCGAGACACAGCTCATAGTCACCATAGACACCATTGCTTGGCAACTCTCAAAAAAACAGGACCAAGTCGACATTATCCTACTAGACTTCGAGAAAGCATTTGATAAAGTCCCCCATTCAAGGCTGTCGTATAAACTGGACCACTATGGCGTAAGAGGACCCACAAATCGATGGATAGAGTCATTCCTACACAACAGGAAGCAGCAGGTTGTCCTCGATGGAGCCAAATCCACACAGGATGATGTCGTCTCTGGCGTCCCACAGGGAACAGTGTTAGGCCGGTTATTATTCCTGGCCTACATAAATGACATGCCAGAATGCTCTTTGTCCGATGTAAGACTATTTGCTGATGACAGCCTGCTTTATCGACAAATACACACTCAACAAGACAACCTGACCCTACAGACAGACCTTGATGCCCTTGAAAGATGGGAGAAGACATGGCAAATGAGCTTCAACGCCTCCAAGTGTCAAGTGATTCACATATCCAGAGACAGGACAACACCCACAAGGCATGTTTACCACCTACATAGACAACCCCTTGAGGCGGTGAATCACAGCAAGTACCTTGGAGTCACTGTCCACAACTCCCTGAAATGGGACACACACATACAGAATGTGGCAGCAAGAGGGAACAGGATTCTTGGCTTTCTAAGGAGAAACTTGAGGGATTGCACCCCGAAGGTCAAAACAGCCAGCTACACAACTTTAGTGCGGCCCGTCCTCGAATATGCCAGCACTGTGTGGGATCCCCATCTTCAGACACACATCCAAAGCCTGGAACAGATCCAGAGAAGGGCGGCAAGGTTTGTCACTAATGACTACACATCACGAACACCGGGATCAATGACAGCTATGTTGGAGGGATTAAAATGGACCACTTTACAACAACGACGCCATGAGATAAGGCTAATGATGCTCTTCCGAATCCATCACTCTCTGGTTGACATCAATAGAGAAACATATCTTCGCGGAGATAACAGAACTAGAACACGCTTCTTTCAAGAACGTGCTACAAATCAACTGTACGCAAATTCATTCTTCCCGCAACAGTCACCGCCACGGAATCCCTTGGAGCATTCCGGGAGCGCCTGACAGCCCACCTACCATAATCTATGCTCTGTAGTGTATATAGTTTTACCAGCTTTTAGACTATTTTAACTGCACAACTTTTGATCCGACTCACCATGTACATAGTCACGCAGAGCCTCTATACGTTCCGGAAGGATCCCGGCTCTTAATCGGAAGAAGAAGAAGAAGAAGACTCGTAAAACTAGTTAATTAGCATTTGCATAACAAGCTCCCGATTGGTTGAAAATTTGTGTGCACATTTAAAATGTGCGTATTTGGCGGGTTTATGCACAGTTTTAGTTACTCAGTCATTTGGTTATATGCTGTATTTCATTTCATAAGTATTTCAAGTTGCCTTGATGCTTAATTGCTAATTTAGTTTTTATGCCCCCTAATCGAGAGATCGGGGTATATTGTTTTACTCATGTCCGTCTGTCTATCTGTCCAAAAACTTAACCCGAAAACTTAACCTAATCCGAAAACGTAACCTTGCTGTTACGGGTGTTTCACAAACACATCTTGTTTATGTTTGATATCATTGAAGTAACTTAAGGGGGAAAAGATGTGCCCAACATGGGACTCGAACCCACGACCCCTGAAACACTAGCACGGCTCTCTACTAACTGAGCTTACCAGCACCTGGTCATGAGTCTACCTAATGTTGATCACTACTCTCCTCCCCCTTTTAAAGACCTGGTTTAAGCCTTCTTTATTTGACCCCCCCCCCCAAATGAGATATGCAATTAACCACCCATTGTTATCTTAATGGTTTTATGGTCCTTATCTTAATCACTTAATCACCTTGTATACTCTTCGTAGAGATACACATACAGAGGCTGTCAGGCATATGTTGATTTTTACTTATTGAGAAAAATTATTTTGTTAATTATTGGTTAAATTATTTTGAATTTCTAAATATCTCATTAATTCTATCATTAAGAGAATGATAATTATTATTTTTCGCAAATTTTTAACTTGGCATGGAAAAAGAAAAGTGTTTGTGATGCATCTTTAATTTTCAATATTCGTTAAAAATAAGTGAAATAAGCTGAAACAATTTTGCTTATATAAAAATATTTCCTCAACCACAAAGTATCTGTAGCTATGATATTCAGAAAACTCTTAAATAAAATTGCATTGAAAAGCGATAAATAATATCCTCCTTTTACTGCAATGTTTCAATTCTGTAGCAAGATTTTATGAGTAATAACATATTTGGAAAGAGATAAACATATTTTAACCCCCCCCCCCCCCCCCCCCCCCCAAAAAAAAAAAAAAAAAAAAAAAAAAAAATTTCTTAACATTGCTGCAAGTTCAATCTTTTTTATGTATATAAATTCCTACCTTCAATTGATCTAGATCATTTTTTCACTTTTTGTCACTTCCAAATTTGTATATTTATTTTAACCACAGTGTTTTTAAGTAATAAATGAATAAAGCTTTAAGCACTTTGAAAAATTATGATCTTTCTTTTTAAATAAAATATAGATATTCTATTTTTAACTTTTTACCAATCAATTAATGAAATAATGATGACAAATAATGGCCAATGTCATGTGTAGAATATAAAGGGTGATTGATCCCCTAGGGTGATTCAGAGAGATTAACAATTAGCTTATCAGTAGGGGTCCTTAATATACAACATTCCTTAAACCAGGTCCCATACCGCTCCAAAATGGCCAAACCAAGCGTTCTCTGTATAGGAGAGTTGATTGTTATTGTTTATATTGAGAATTTCCCGAGCATGCCCATTACTGGTAGGCAGAAAGAGTCAGATCTCTATGCGAGAAGACAATTAAAACTGGTTCAAAATCAACCGTTCATTTAAATTTAAGATTAAAAAAAAAAACTAAATATTATTTGTACGAATGTTTCCCGTTAATGATCAATCGATATTTAAAGAATCTCTTACGTAATAGCCCTTTATGAGCTTCCCGAGATTAGACTATTTCGTCCGACTTATTGAACGAAGTTGCCATCGACGATAGATCTTTTAGCTATTTAGAATTAGTTTTTTGTATCTTTAAATAATGTATTTGTTTAGAAAGTTTATAACATAGAATCTTTGAATAAACATGGTCTAGGTTCTGTCTTATATAGACGCTCAAGTTGCGCAATTTAGCTCGAGGGACTCTTAAACACGTGTCCGTGGTTTAGTGCAAATATTCTTCCTTTGTAAACTTGATTTTGTCAATTCATTTTTTTGTCAATTTTCACGTCATTCATAAAGAAAGTTGAAAATTATGTATGAAACATAGTGAGTGTTTAGGTTTTCAAACATCCGTGACCTAGTCTACAGCACTCAAGAAAGTTCTGACAAAGCTGTAGTTGCACCGTTTCGGTAAACAACCACAGAAATAGTAACATTTTAAGATTTTTATAGAAAGATGGATGAAAACGGCGGTGGATGAAGGATTTCTATACAATGGGTACTAATGTACAATAAAGGGAGAGAAGATTCGTTTTCCTAGTATTACAAAGTTTTGTTTGAATTTCTGTGTAAAAATGAAACCACTAGGCTACAGATGGGGGTTCGTTTGAATCCCTTGAACCCCTTTTTGCATCCGCCACTTGAACAAATTAACTTTCTTTACCGCTTTCCATAACGTAATGAATTTGTGTGACATGAACTAAATACAAAAGTTTGACTCAGATTAATCGGTTCACGGCGTCAAGTAGAATACAGTCATGGCAAAGACTGTCGGACCGTCAGACATGTCCGACAAAAATCCACTAGGTCCGGTAAAGTGTACCATTTCGTCAGTCCGAATGTCCGACACTATTTTCTGGGCAGAAAAATCTGTTTAAACAGTAAATCCAAACTTTCACTCAAGAAAACATTATTTCTGGTCAACCTTCTCACGAAAGCAAACTTTGATTTTAAACTTTACAAAGGTCTAAAATCCAACAATTAATAGTTCCTCTACGACTTTAGGCACCGCTAGAATATGCAAATTCTCTTTTACAAATTGTACCAATTAAGAGAAAGAAGAGATGATTTAAGGATCCAATTTAGAAAGAATTATTGGTAGCTAGTCTTATCTTACCTGAATTTTTTGTATTTTTTCAATTTCAAAGGCACACAGACTAAGGGCCAACTTATTTCTCCCCCGGGCGGGGCCCGATTTGGTTGTTTTTCAGCCGGGCCACAATTTGAAACCCGGCCCTGTGTTCCGGTTGACAAGATGCTACAAACCGTTTTCTAATTATACCCCGCTTTGTGCGTGCACATGCTTGCAAAAACGGGTATAATTTGAAAACAGTTTGTAGCATCTTGTCAGCCGGAACACAGGGCCGGGTTTCAAATTGTGGCCCGGCTGAAAAACATCAAAATCGGGACCCTTTCGGGCGAGAAATAAGTAGGCCCTAAAATATTTTCTGCTTATTCGTACCCAAGAATGTTCGACCCATCAAATTATGTCTTTCTTTTTTTAATGAAAAAAACCCCAAAACAAATGACTGTTACCTTTTGACTTGAAAAGACATTTTTTTTTAAAATTCTGAAAATATCTGAAGCTCTGTTTATCTCAGAATCTTTGTTTTTAAATCAAAGCACTGAAATCACTGACAGAATGAGAGGACTTTGACAAGCTAGTTAGGCCTTTAATTGTATTGCTACTAATTTTATAAGTTTTCTCTCTATGAGGAAACACTACAATGATGATATTATTTGCCCCCTTAAATGTTCGGACTGACAGGTCCGACTTCGGTCTGTCAGTTTTTCAAGGACTGTCAGACCGACTGTCTGACAGATTTTCTGGGTCCTTCGCCATGTCTGAGAATAAAACTTCGTAACTACAGCCGATCGAGATCTGTTGTATCTGTAGTCGCGTCGTTTTCAAGGGTAAAATCAGACGAAATGGTCATATGTATTGAATGTTATTGGGGAAAACGTAAGATGAATAAGTAAAATTCATTAACTCTTTCCAATAAAGTAATTTTACCGAGTTTAAGATGACTCGAGTTAAACAACGTTTGGGGAAAAAGTGACTTGTAACGTTTATTTGTTCACTCGCCAGAACTTCAGAACTTTCTACTTATTTTTCCTCACATTCATTTTATATTTTTGTTTTTGAAATGTAGTTAAAGTCGTCATTGAGCAACAGAACATCGCAAATCCATTTTAATCAGGCTTTATTGCGATGTTTTGTTCGCCGCCAAGGCTTTCAATTTCAAGATTATTTTTTGTCGTCTGGTCGGGGTAAAAAACGAAGATTTACAAAAGAAGGATCACATTATTTCATCTTTAACAAATAAAAAATTACATATGCTTCAATTTCTTTCCTACCCGTTAAAATTCGATTTTTCACCCTCTTATTATTCATTGGGAACTACATAAAGCAAAAAAGAAAAATGGTTTGGAGTACATTTTCGTTTTTGGCGGCTTCCATTTCCCACTGAAGCTAACGCTGCGTTTCAGATATGCATTAGGCCTAACTTATATTTGATTAAAAATTATCCTGGCCTTTTTTTTCAAATTTGAGGAAGAACTATTAGTATTGACAGCTTGTTCAATACACGGAAGATCGATCTACTAAATGTATCCGGGTCAGAATTGAAAAATCATGCGGACCTTATTTATCGCCGCTAAAATGGAATCTTAAATGAAAATTTTATCAAAAGCTTGATTTAATCTATGACTGATAAGGCATTAAAAGATTTGTGTCAAATGAAACTTCACACTTCATGCCTAATGAATGGCTAAAAGTTGTGTCCAGATGAAAGCAATCAATCAGTGGCATGTGCAACGTCACGGTCAGATCAAATAAAATTTGGCACATGTTATAGAAGTTTGTCTTTATGACACATGCAAGTGTGTGATTAGCGGCTTCTGTTTTATGACATGGGCAATCGATAAGCGCATCTGGTTATGGTCAGATCAAGGAGATTCCGCGGTCGTGTGGTATGGATAATTGCGTTTGAAACAACGAACTTAATGACACATGTTTGTGTTTATAGTGGCTAATATTCTTATGTCGCATAATGAAAATTCTTTGATAGGATTTTTACAATCTAACTAGAAAAGCTGTTAAGTCAGCAGATCGTGTGTTTGGCGACATTCGTTTATGATCTTAAATTAACCAATTTTCTAAATGTGCGGGGGACTTTTTACGGAAGCAAATCGTTTTTCAACAGTAGGTGGTGTTCTCAAAATTTACAGATTAAACTAATAATTGGATAAATATTTTTTAGACAAATAAGGGAAAAGGGCCATAAAAACCTTTCCCATTGTTTGAAATATCTGTGACAGGATGAATAACGTAAATGGGATAAAGAAAAATCGGCATTTAAACTCGAATCAGCTCAGTATAGGTAAGATATACTATTTTTCGTTCATGAGTGAAGTTGAACAAAAAACATAAATACAGCTTAATTAATGTCGAATGCGCGATATATCAGTTGCTCAACAGCGATTTGTTTGCATTTATTTGCATTTCTGGGTGGTTATCTTTCGACGAGAAATATTCTTTTCAAAGATGACAACTGCATAATCAAAAGGTTGGATGATTTATCTAAAGTTTGACACCTTTGTCAACATGGAATTATCATTAGAAATGTACAATCCAATAACTTGAATATTGGATATTTTACTATTTGTGTATGCAACTGGTAGATCTTTCTGTCTACAGCGATTACCCGGATGTAAACATCACGTGACCCGTGAGGTCATCCGTCAACTCATGTATACTTTTGACACCATTGAAGTAACTTAAGGGGACAAAGATGTGCCCAACATGGGACTCGAACCCACGACCCCTGGAACACTAGCACGGTGCTCTACCAACTGAGCTAACCAGTCATCCTGTTCATGAGTCTACCCAATGTCGATCACTGCATCATGTTTGCCGGCGTCTTAGCGGAGTTGGTAGCGCGTCAGACTGTCAATTTAGAGGTCCGGGGTCTGATTCCTGATGGTGGCACTCATTCTTTCCGACTATTTGTCTCTCACCACTGGGTTGATAATCATAGACCTATGTGAGTTAGCAGCTGGAGGCTAGGAAAGGATGTGATGGTTGTACTGGTGAAAGAAATACCAGGAATCCATTGTTAGATGCTTCAGCAGATGCAATGTAACTGAAATGTTGAAAGCGGTGATATCATGTTTTTCAAGTCATTTTTATTGATTTGATAAACCTTCGTGCAAGCCTGATCTTGTAAGGGTACCTTTTTAGCTCACCTGAGCACGAAGTGCTCAAGGTGAGCTATTGGGATCGTAGAATGTCCGTCGTGCGTCGTGCGTCGTCCACAATTTCTTTAAACATCTTCTCCTCCTAAACCAGTGGGCCAATCTTGATGAAACTTGGCAGGGATGTTCCTGGGGTCAAGCTCTACCAAAGTTGTTCAAATAAATGAAATCCACCCTTAACTTTTCCTTTACCCTTAACAAAAAGGGTGAAAATATGAAAATCTTTAAAAATCTTCTTCTCTGAAACCAGAAGGCAGACAGCTTTCATATTTAGTATGTAGCATCATCTAGTGGACCTCTACCAAGTTTGTTCATATCAAGACCCTAGGGTCATGTTTGGGCTTTGCCTGGCGCAACCCTTTTTACAAAGAATCAAAGAGCGAAAATCTTTAAAAATCTTCTTCTCTGTAACCAGATGGCAGACAGCTTTAATATTTGGTGTGTAGCATCACTTAGTGGGCGTCTACCAAGTTTGTTCATATCAAGACCCTTAGGTCATATTTGGGCTTTGCACAGGTGCATCCCTTTATCTCTTATGAGCACGAAGGGTAAAAAAATGAATATCTTCAAAAATCTTCTTCTATGAAACCAGAAGGCAGACAGCTTTCATATTTGGTATGTAGCATCATCTAGTGGACCTCTACCAAGTTTGTTCATATCAAGACCCTAGGATCATATTTGGGCTCCACCCGGGCGCAGCCCTGTTTACATAGAATTTAAGAGCAAAAATCTTTTAAAATCTTCTCCAATGGAAACCAGAGGGCACACTGCTTTCTTTTATGGTATGTAGCTTCATCTTGTTGGCCCCTACCAAGTTTGTTCATATCAAGACCCTTGAGTCATATTTGGGCTCCACCCGGGCCCATCCCTTTCAGCTCATCTGAGCATGATGGGTGAAAATGGGAAATTCTTCAAAAATCTTCTCTGAAACCAGAAGGCAGGCAGCTTTCATATTTAGAATGTAGCATCATGTTATGGACCTCTTCCAAGTTTGTTCATATCAAGACCCTGGGGTCACTTTTGGGGTCCACCCGGGTGCATCCCTTTTTAAATAGAATCAAAGAGCAAAAAGGCATGTTTGTCTTGCTCTTCGCTGAAAACGTTCCATGGTATTGATCTTAGGCAATTATCTTCTTTGTGACATCTGCCAATCTAATTAATGTGATGTCCCAGGGGTCATAGAGACTCAGATGAGCGATCTAGGACCATCTTGGTCCTCTTGTTTTGATGTAAATTCCATTCACATGGATGTCTTCTCTTTGCGTACATTTTAGATTATGATGTCTTTTTTTGCAATCCTCGGGTCGGTCATGTGAACTTCCCCTGGGATACTAGTGGAGTAGATAGATGAGTAATTTATATAGGAGGAATTATTCGAATTCAGATCGAAAAAGAACAGTTATATAACAGAATAGACGTCATTTGACATAGATAGCAGAAATTAATTGTGAATCATTCATTGCCAGACACAATTTAGACTGCTCAAAATTGAAATAGATTTTAACTGATAGTTATCTCAATCTATTTACTCTTTATTTCTATGTATTTCAACCTCCATATGTCGTTATCCATTGCTCGAAATTTTTCCGTACGTTTAAGTAATTTCAAGGTCCCATCACTATTGTTTGTGTGCATTCACACCTCTTTACGATGAACCCCAACCTTGATTGATGAAAATTAAAATCGAGGTAGTTTTTCACACATTCGACTTGTCAACCACAGTAATTGACACGCGCGATCTCAGTATTGGATATTGATTGTTTACCTGATTGGGTTTGATTGTTTGTAACAGATAGAGAATGTGATTTATTGTTTTGAAATGAAAAGGGTCGGCAAAATGCATGTGACCTACGACTTTAAATTTGTAATTTTCATTGGCAACGGAAGCAGGTAAAGCCAATGCCCGCTGGACATGATTGGTGAAGTACCTGGTAGACAGTATTTAATAAATATCGACCAACATGACATACCCAAGGAAGGACTGAGTAACCAATCCGAGAATGATTTGTCCAGGAAAATGTATATGCAGAAATCATTACCAGACATGTTTTTGCTTGAGAAACGTGAAATGTAAACCTCTCACCCAAAAGTCATTGTCTCATAGATCTAATAGTACACGTAAGCACATGTAATTTGTTAATAAATGGCTTGTTAGTCCCCTACCGGTGTTCACACCGGAGGGGACTATAGGTTTGCCCTCCGTCTGTCTGTCCGTCCGTCTGTCCGTCTGTCCGCTCAAATCTTGATCCCCCGATAACTTAATAACTAAGCAAGCGTTTTTGATGAAAGTTGGTATATGACTAGATGGCAATGTGTAGATTATGCACATCATTTTATTTTTGTTTTCCGACTTAAATTGAGGTTGCTATGGTTACAGAAATAGTGAAAATATGGCCAAAAATGGGATCCTGCGATAAGATAATAACTAAGCGAGCTAGTTTGATGAGACTTGGTATATGACTATATGGCAATGTGTAGATTATGCACAGTATTTTATTTTTGTTTTTAGACTAAAATTGTTGTTGCTATGGTTACGGAAATAGTGAAAATATGGCAAAAAATATTGGATCCTGCGATAAGTTAATAAGTAAGCAAGCTAATTTGATGAGACTTGGTATATGACTAGATGGCAATGTGTAGATTATGCACATCATTTTATCTTTTTTCTTTGACAAAAAGTGCGGTTGCTATGGTAACGGAAATAGTGAAAATATGGCAAAAAATGGATCCTGCAATAACTTAATAACTAAGCAAGCTAACTTGATGAAACCTGTTTTAAAATGTAAAAAAAATTATAAGCCATGTTAGTCAGGGTGGTGATGCAGCAGTATTAATCACCTCCAGTGAAAGTTCTCATTTCTTACCAACAAGACTGAAGAAAAACATCTTGGATCAGACAAGGTAACTGTTATTGATACTATTTCTTGCATCTGTCTATTGCTTCCATGAATTGTATAGTGGGCACAGTAGAGACAACAACTCATGTAAGTCTTGTTTAACCCTTTAACAAGACCTGGTTTTGACGTCCCTGATAGAATTGGCGTGGGAAAACATTGAGACAAACAAAGCCGGTAGGGGACTTATGCCCATGTCCAACATGGCTCTTGTTTGAAAATGTTTTTGCTTTGTGATTGAAATGTATGTTATATATGTTTATAAACAAAAAAAATATAAATAAAAATAAGTATCATCAGTAGTTCTGAAATAAGCTGCCTGAGTTGTCCGACTTGTCCATTAGGCTGCACGGACAAGCAGATTTTTATTGCTAGGTTGTCCGTAGACAAGTGAAAAAATCTCTTAAGAAAAATATTTTCCTAAAAAATTAGCGATCTTACTATATTCCATGTATCCCATGTCAACAGTAAGTCTATTGCTAGGATACTTTTAGTTTTTTAGGCAACACCAATTTTGTTTTCAATATTTTGCAGACTCTCAAAAATTCAACTGACAAGTAGGTTTTAGATACGGACAAGCCAGTTTGTGATTGTCACTTGTCCGTGGACAAGCAGACTATCAAAATATTTCAGAACCACTGATCATCTTTTATATTCGATTAATTCATCACGATAATCAAATACGTCTGTTATTTTGCCACCAGTTTCGGTCATACCTAAGTGTGATGATGGCCGCATATGTCTTCGTCCCGGAGATCGCCTTTTATCTCTTCGTCGAACTTTCTATAGGTCGAAGTTTTTTGGTGAGTCTCCCGAAGTTCGACATATAGATATTCCACTGTAAATTGTTTTAAAAACCCGAAAATAAAATAAACCAAAAATTTACTATCGAAATACTTCGAATTTACGCGGGTATTTGATGAAGAGAAATGTGAAATTCACCATTACTTATTAAAAGAAGTATTCAAATTTCCTTTTTATGGCGTGTGTGTGTGGGAAGTATAGTAGAATTGACGACTTCCGGGCATCTGCAAGTATTAACCCTTGTCATGCTGAACTCGGAATATTCCTGCTTTGGCAGGAGCTATAGACAATCATCAGCCTGCACATATGTGCAGTCTGATGTTAGTCTACACCATCTGTTTCTCACTTTCAAACCAGAATTGTCAATAGATTTAGTTCCAAAAAAAATTGACCTACAGTTGGGACTTTCAGCGCTTTTTGCCCTTTGATTTTGATGGAAATTTTTAGCCAAAATTTATTCGGCATGACACGGGTTAATAAACTCAATTCAGTTGAATTATCTTTTTATTTCTATTTTCCATAGGACAAGTGAAAAAATAGAAGGACAAGTATATTTTTCAATTCACTTGTCCTGCAGGACAAGTGGATCTTGAAATTTTTTTCAAGCCCTGCAAAGGGGATTACTCTGAAAGCATTGATGTAAGAATTATGCTCCTTTATAGACATAATTCTTTTGTTCTTTCCAGCATTTGCACCCAAGTATTGTAGGAAGAGTTGTATTGTAATCATACACAAGCTAAAGATGTATTTACGGTATTTGATATTTATAACTGCTTCAAAGAAATGTATGTTGCCTCTTTAGATAAAATTTGAATTTTTAAGTCGACATGTTATTGTTTATGTTATCAAGTCTCCATATTTTTTCAGAGAAAATCTACAAAAGCAGCAAAGGAAAGAAAACAGAGACGACTTGAGGTAATATTATTTCAGAATAAGAATACTTTATTGGTATGAATGAACCTTTTGAGCTTGGCTGTTTTTGTAAAAAAAACTGAGGTATTGCTAGGTGTCGTCATCATAGTTGTTGTTATTGTTGTGCGAAAACTTTTGTGGTAACTCTGGTTGTATTGAAGGCATTCTTTGGAAACTTGGCACACATGTTCATCAAAAGAGCAACCTATACTATCAAGGGGGATAACTCTTGATGTATTTTGTGCAAATTATGCCCTTAACAGTCAAGGGTAGGCACCAGTAGGGGGTGCTTTTTTTTGCCCTATACTGAAACTATAGAGTATTCTGGTATAAACCATTCCCATACAACCATACTTTTTTATGCTCCTTTTAAAAAAGAGCTCTGGAAGAAAACGAAACACATTGGTGTTGTTTCGTAATTGATACGATTTCTGAAACTTTTTCAGCTACAAAATGTTAGCCTGCAACTTCTATTAAATTTAACATTTCCAAAATTTTGTTATCTGGTAATGGTTTGAAAGATTAATATGCACATGCACTCAGTAAAAATTTAATATTTTCAATGAAAACAGGAGCGGTGTTGTTCAATGGGGTCAATAACTCCTGAATATGGAAATCTAACACAAGCCCTGATGTGTGTGGGCAATTCAAAAGAGGTAGGGCTCGTGTTAGTGTTTGATATTGGGGAGTCATTGACTCCTTACCTTAGAAATTTCCAGGGTCAAATCTGAATTTAAAGGGGTCAAAATGACAGAAAAAGCAAATCAAAGTAGAATTTTGCATATTTAAGAGTCACTTTAACTGTTTCTTGTAATGATATGAAACAAGTAATTGATTTGCAGAACTTTTAGATAGTAATTTGTGAAAATCTTAGGTATAATACTATGTTTTGACTTTAGTAATTCCTCTCAAGGGGGGGGGGGTCAAGATGACTCCCTTGGGAGAAATTTCTAGGAGTCCAATTAAGATATTTTCAGATTTTTAGGGGTCAAAACCCTGGTTTAAGAGTCAAACACGAGCCCTGAGAGGATACAACACCATATGTTTATTACATATGTATTTCAGGAAAATGCTCGAATGTCAGCAGCACAGAAAAAAGTGGATGAAGCAAATAAGGTGAGCATTTACAGCTGCTGACAGGGGGATCAGGATTGTAGGGATATGTATTGGACCAGTGGTTGACACTTACTGTTTTTCAGGGATCCATAGGGATCCCTTTATGTTACCCTGAGGATTCCTCTTGATAAACAGGGTCCATAGGGATCCCTTCCTTCATTTCCATAAGTTGAATTTTAAAGAAAGATGATTAAAAGCAAAGGCAAAGTGATACATTTCAGTTTCTTTGCAAGACTAGGTTACTAATTTCATTTTAGTTCTTACTTGTTCCTTAAAGCTGGTCTTTCACAGTTAATCATTGAAAAAATACAAAACTGGTTATTAGATTCGGAAATGTGTGCATTTTCAGATGTTTAAGAATCGCACATTGGTACCGTATGGCACTAACAACAACTCATTTCAAAAAATTAGTAAGTTGAATGTTCGAAGTGGCTAGGGCGGTGAAAAAACCAGTCTATTTATATCTTGTCTATAAATTACGAAGTTATTTTTCGCGACCCAAGGTTTTGATATTCTAATTTTGAGAAAGGGTGCATGTTGAATTTCGGAAGGCAACAGTAAATATTGGAAAGAAATTTTCACTTATTTCATCTGCATTTTCAGAAATAAGGTAATTACAACTTTTAATATTGCTGAAAAAATATTGAATACTGCCAGAGAGAATGTTTAAATTTAAAGTCATCAAAATTTAATGCCTTATTTAATCCCAAATGCGTAATTATATATGTTCAATAAAATGAAAGCAATTCTTATTATGGGTGTTTAGTGGATTAGAGAGGATACTGTTCGGTCCATACTTTAGAGCAGACAGGCTATCATTCAATTTCTAGTTTATTTTATCATTTGGTAATTGATTAATTACAGATGAATTTATATAAACAATACACAAACATAGCTGTCTTACTGAAAAAAAAGATTAATCAATTCTCAATTACAGTTGGAAGACCCCATGGAACTTTTATTGCCATTTAAAAAGTTTGAAAGAAATGGGTATGTATGCATAATATGACTATTAGATAACCTATCCTAGAACTACCTTGAGCCATTAGAAAAAGAAAACTAGTATGAAGATTTATATGCCAATAATTTCAATTCAGTACAATCAAGAATTTTGATTGATTTGAAACGCATAATGGAGGGAAATCCGTTTCACTTTATTTTTGTATAAAATGCAATAGGTATTTTGGGCAAACCCCTGACCATGGATCTGCATGTTGTAGGAACTAGAAAATCTATTGTTCCCCTTAACCCTTCAATGCTATTTGATCAGTTAAAAATGGAAATATTTGCAAAAGAATTTTGGGACATAATAAGGTCAAAGGGCATTTTCTTCTTCAAATGTCTTCCTTTCTGACATTTGTCTCCCGGCAATTGGTGGATGATTATTAACTTAAGTGGGCTATAACAGTTGGATGATGTTATGGAGTTATTGGTGCAAGAGTTACCAGAAATCTATTGTCAGCTGCTCCAGCTGCCTTTGATTAAAAGATTGTTTAAAACAGTGTCAAACCCCATTCAAACAAATTAATCTTCTGGGGCCTGTTTTACTTATTTTCTTATGAAAAATTTAATTGTAAATCAAAATCACAATTGTTAGATTGTGCCTTGCAATATCTCATTGGAATCGTCTTCAGAAGACAATTCCAATGAGATGATGCATGGCAGAATTTCAAAGTTAATAAATACTGTTGAAGCAACTTCAATTTTTGACTTGCCCAAAAAATGATAGTAAGATGTTTAGTAAAACAGCCCCCTGGTGTCCCTCAGTCTATCTGTCTATCTATAATCTAACCTGTGATAAAATCTTACCTGTGAACTGAACATTTTCCTGTTACTTCAAAAGCATGCTTCAAACTCTGAAAGAGGGTTCACAGGCTTGTCTCAAGACAATTCCATTTAAAACCCACAACATTGGATGTTATTGAGAAATAAATATTGAATGCAGCTCTGTTTTCAGAATGACAAAACCTTACAAACCGTTTGCAAATTATACCCGACTTTGCATGTTCTCTTTTGTCTTCCTGAAGACACAAGGCTGATCTCATATCTCTACTTCCACAATTCTCTTTTTGCCAGGGTATATGACGATATATATTCAGTTTGAAAAATCATGTAACCTGAACCAAAGGCAAGATATGACATTTTTCCAACCAGGAATAATTTGTGATGTACCTTGGAAACTAGAAAGCCATGAATGGCTGAGTCGCTCCACAGGCTTGAAATCCTTGCAAAAGCAAATAAAAGTTTTTACTAGATTTTTAGATATTTTGGGTTCTACTGATGTTGAAAATGATTTTCAAAGTTTCAACTACATAACATAAAGAGAAATGACCTCCGCCCACAAAAGACATGTTTTTCATCCAATCAAAATAATTTTTGGCTGCATGATAATCGGTCACCCAAATAAGATACTAAAAATGATTGATTGATATCCATCAGTTACATTCTGAGAAAATGATTTTCAAAGTTTCCACTAAATAACATATTGAGAAATGACCTCCGCCCATAAAATACATATTTTTCATCCTATCACAATAATTTTTGGTAGACTGATAAAGGGTCACTCAATGATCATTCTGGTGACATTTTGTTGATATCCATCAATTATATTCTGAGAAAATGATTCTCAAAGTTTCCACTTTATGACATATTGAGAAATGACCTCTGCCCATAAAATACATATTAATCATCCGATCAGAATAATTTTTGGTAGACTGATAAAGGGTCACTCAATGATCATTCCAGTGAAATTTGATTGATATCCATCAATTAGATTCTGAGAAAATGATTTCCAAAGTTTCCACTATGTAACATATAGAGAAATAACCTCCGCCCATAAAATACATATTTTTCATCCGATCACAATATTTTTTTGTAGACTGATAAAGGGTCACTCTAGGATCATTTAAGTGAAATTTGGTTGATATCCATCTGTTATATTCTGAGAAAATGATTTTGAAAGTTTCCACTATATAACATATAGAGAAATGACCTCCGCCCATAAAATGCAAAATTTCTGTCCGATCACAATAACTTTTTGTAGACTGATAAAGGGTCAAACAAGGATCACTCATGTGAAATTTAATTGGTATCCATCAATTAGATTCTGAGAAAACTCACTTTTTACCATATTTGGAAATTAGCCACACCCATTTAATCCATGTTTTTCATTGTATCAAAATTTCTTGAACAACTTTGAAAGAGGGTCACCCAAGGACCATTCCTGTGAAGTTTGGTTGAAATTAATCCTGTAGTTTCTGAGGAGAAGATTTTTAAAGAAAAAGTTTATGACCGGACGCACGGATGCACGACGGACATAAGGCCATGACAATAGCCCCAGTGGCTTTCAGCCAGTGGAGCTAAAAACTGTAACATAATTTTTATTATAATACTTTATGGAAAATTAAAGAGATAATTTTTATCCCCCGCCGTTTTCGGCGAAGGGGATATAGTAATGCTCTCCGCCCGTCATTCCGGTTCCGTCATTCCGTCCTTCCGTCACTAAACTTGTCTGGAGCATATCTCCTAAAGTATAATAGCTATCAACTTGAAACTTTATGGGTGGATAGATCTCATGGAGGAGAAGTGCAGTGCACAAGAACTACAACTCTGGCATGTATAATTTTGGAGTTATTGCCCTTTGTTATTTTTAAGACTTAGATTTTGTCCGGAGCATATCTCCTAAAGTATTAAAGCTATCAACTTGAAACTTTATGGGTGGATAGATCTCATGGAAGAGGAGTGCAGTGCTCAGGAACTATAACTCTGGCTTGCATAATTTTGGAGTTATTGCCCTTTGTTATTTTAAAGACTTAGATTTTGTAGGGGCTTAATTTCTTAAAGTAGAGCCCTTAATCTATTAGGCTTCAGTTTACTATCAAGCTTTCTCGGCGGGGGATGGCCATGTCCGACATGGCTCTTGTTTTTTTGAGAACTGCGAAATGATTTATTTCTAGTTGACACAACTGACCTTTACTTAGTGTAGCATCTAATTATTTGTGCAGTCAGACATAACATATATGTAATATGAGCCGCTGTCAAAGCACAAGTAGTGCGTCAGTCTGTCAATGTAGAGGTCACAGGTTTCGATCCCTGATGGCGGCACTCATTCTTTCTGACTAATTGTCTCTCACCAATGGGTTGATAATCGTAGACCTATGTGAGATAGTAGCTGGAGGCTAGGAAAAGATATGATGGTTGTACTGGTGAGAGAAATACCAGGTAACCATTGTGAGGTGCTCCAGCAGCCGCGATATAACTGAAATAATGTTGAAAGCAGCGTTAAACTCCATTCAGTCAATCAATCATTTGTTGGCAATGTCACACACAGGCTCATTTTGTATTTCAGTGTGTTACTGACTATACAGTGTTACAAGGCTAACAATATGGACGAAACCTTGAAAGATTTTGTGTTTGATCTGTGTAAGGAGAACATGCAGAAATTGTAAGTAGATTTGCTGTAGTATATTTAACCTTACTCCACAGCAAAGAGAGAGCTTTTTATTTCATATCAAAATTATCATCAACCCATTGTAGAGCTCACTTGAAAGGGTGACAAAGTTCTCTCATAAAGCTCACCTTGTCTTCTATAACAATCAGCCATTAGAGATCCTTGGCGGCAAATATCCTTTCCGACGTTTGTCTTTCACCAATGGGTAGATAATCGTAAACCTATGTGAAATAGCAGTCGGAGGCTAGGAAAGGATGTAATGGTAGTACTGGCGTGAGAAATACCAGGAATCCATTGTTAGGTGCTCCGGCCGCCGCGATATAACTGAAATAATGTTGAAAGCGGCGTAAAACCCCATTCAATCAATCAATCCTTGTCTTAACCCGTGTCATGCTGAACCCGGAATATTTCTGCTTTAACAGGAGGTATAGACAAAGATCAGCCTGCACATATATGCAGTCTAATCTTAGTTCATACCACCTAAAGTTCATTTTTAAACCAGAAAGGTGTAAAATGATACATTTTCAAAATCAATACTCGCTCACATTTGGTAACTTCCAATGCTTTAAGCACTTTGATTTTACATTTATCTTGCAGAGATTTTTATTCAGCATGACAAGTGTTAAACGTGTAGGATCACATTCTAAATGACGTCCTCAGGACATCATCTTTTGGGGTATTTCTGTCATGTGGGCCTATAAAAAATGTGACCCATCATGCGAAAAGGGACCATCTTGTACTCTGTAGAATATATATTTGAAAAAGAGATTGGGTCCAGCACAGATCAACCAGATATTGGATTTCAAAATTTCTTCACCGAAAGGTAGATTGATCATTCTAGATTCAGAAAATAAGCAAAGTGCGAAAGGTTTCGATCCTAGTCAGTCTTCGCAATCTGCACAATCTGACTAGGGTCAACACTTTACGCATTACCCAGATGGTCCCTTTTTGTGTGACGGATCACAAATGAGTTTTTGTCATATGAAAATGTAGTTATTGCTAGAAAGCGAAACTCTGACTCAATTTTGTATGATACATATAAGATCTGTGATGAGATTTTGTTTGAGACAAGCTGACTTTAGCCGAGTTTAGAATTGGAATGATATTAAGCAATTATTAGCAAGCTTATCTTTAAAATGAGGTTAAGGTCATCTTGTCTTAAACAAAATCGAGTAATTGATATTTTCTTCCCACATTAACACCAGTTTTGTACTTTAAAGCTTCTCTTTCACAGATTGGGAAAATATGATTTTTGAAAATTTTCGTAAAATTGGAAATAACGACCTCATCATGTTGAAGCCTTTGGAATGATAAGATTCAATCTGGTAATACATGGAAAGAAAGACCGATATTCCGGAATTAAGCGTAATTCATTCTGAAATAATAAAGCATCTACTAAGGCTTTAAAAATGATTCTTCAATTTTAAGCCAACTATTTATGTATGTGCATTCCGAATTATTGCCTTATTCAATCAAAGATTAAGGTAAAAGTATATGACAGCTGGAAATTTCATATCAATACAAGCAAAAATGAAAGATTATTCACGGAAAGTAACGATTTTGTAATTTATAGACTGGACCCCTTACTGATATTGGCGCTTCGAACAGATAATTTACAAAATAACTGAAATATTTTGTTTCAAGTGCCAATGACCTTGGACCATTTGTAATCATCTAAAAATAGACACATTTCCGAATCTAAGAACAAATTTTGTATTTTTAGATCACCTTAGCACAAAGTGCTCAAGGTGAGCTTTTGTGGTTGAGTGATGTCTGTCGTCCGTCCATGTGACGTGTGTTGTCAACATTTACCTTGTAGACACTCTAGAGGCCACATTTTTTGCCCGATCAATTTGAAATTTTGTCAGAATGATTGTCTTGATAAAATCTCAGACAAGTTCAAAATTGGGTCAAGTGGGGTCAAAAAAGAGGTCACAGGGTCAAATATTAGAAAAATCTTGTAGACACTCTAGAAGCCATATTTTCTTGTCTGATCAACCTGAAATTTTGTCAGAATGGTTGGCTTGATGAAATCTCGGACAAGTTGGAAATTGGGTCAAGTAGGGTCAAAAATAAGGTCACGGGTTCCAATCTTAGAAAACCCTTGTAGACACTCTAGAGGCCACATTTTTTGCCTGATCAACCTGAAATTTTGTAAGCATGAATGTCTTGATGAAATCTCAGATAAAGTTCAAAATTGTGTCAAGTGGGGTCAAATATGAGGTCACGGGGTCAAATCTTGGAAAAACACTCTCAAACCCGTATTTTTGCTTAATCAACCTGAAAATTGGTCAGAATGATATTCTTAATGAAATCTAGGTCAAGTTCGAAATTGGGTCCAGTGGGGTCAAAATCAAGGTCACTAGGTCAAATCATAGAAAAACCTTGTAGACACTCTGGAAGCCATTTTTTTGCTCAATTAATCTGAAAATTGGTCAGAATGGTCATCCTGATGAAATCTAGGTCAAGTTTGAAATTTGGTCAAGTGGTGTAAAAAACTAGGTCATGGGATCAAACCTAGAAAAACCTTGTAAGCAGAGTAGAGGCACCATTTTTTGCCCAATTAACCTGAAATTTTGTCAGAATTCCTCATCCTTTCTAAGTCTACTTTAAACAATTTTTGACAGTTCACTCAGGTGAGCGATTAAGGGCCACTTTGGCCCTCTTGTTCTATGAAAAACTGTGAAAGAGCAGCTTTAAAACCCATTTTTTTGAAGGCACATGTGATACAAATACTGCAATCACATGTGTTTGATGATGTGATGATATCATTAAGAATGTCATTCTACAAATGCAAAACAAGGATACCTCTGATGTTATAGAATACTTAGGAAACTTATAAGAAAAGCTCATCTTTAGGTTGTGTAGAATAAAGAAATTACATTTCTATTAGAGACTCAGATTAGATCATCTTGTCTCAAACAAATTTGTCTGACATATCCTATATATGTCATTGGGACAAGTTGGTGTATATTCATTAGTATGTAAGTGAGTTACTATATGTGTTAATTTCTTCAGAATATTACTCCAATATAAATGGGTGGATTTCAAAATAACTTAGTATATTTGTTCTCCATCATGAGTAGCCTAGAGTAGGTAGGACTTTTGAATGAAATTTACAGATAGCTCCAAGGTAATAGGTGAAGGTCACATGAGAATTGATTTCAAAATATCTTGATAAGATATTGATTGATACAATTCCAGTGTGTATTCACATTATATTTAATTGACCAACAACAAGATATGAGCCTGTATGTTACACTTCAAACAATTTCTCATTTGCACATTGTCTAGACTCCGATCAGCCTGTGCATTCGCACAGTCTGATTTTCACAGTCTGATCAGAGTCTTAACTATGCGCTCAATTGATGGCTACAGGCCTTATATCACTGTTTACAACCCAAACTTAATTTTAATGTGCTGCTTGATTGGCAAGGCTACTCATCATTGTTCCATCTCACAGATGAAGTTGTTGGAAATGTCATGTTCAGGCTCTTTAGAAAAAGATTTCTTTTCCTATGCCTTGTACACTTATAAGAAGAGTCACTTTTGTTATTTAGATCCCCAAGGGCACTCATTAGACTATTTGTTTCACCAATGGGTTGAAAATCATAGACCTATGTGAGATAGCAGCTTGGGGCTAGGAAAGGATGTAATGGTTGTACTGGTGAGAGAAATACCAAAAATTCATCATTATCCATTGTTAGGTGCTTCAGCAGCCGCGATATATTTGAAGAAATGTTGAAAGAGGCGTAAAACTCCATTCAATCAGTCACTTTTGTTATACAGATATGAAGATTCAGATTGGGGATGGAAAGATCGTGAAAAGAGGAATGAGATGTTTGAAGACAAGGCTATGTACTTGATAGTGCGGGATGATCAGCAGACTCCAGTAGCATTTGTACATTTTAGATTCGATATAGAGATTGACGAAGAAGTATTATACTGGTAATTATTAAACCTTGTTCTGATGGATTAAGATTTTGTTTGAAAAGGCGTCTTTTTTGTCCGAAACTTCATCCAGTCTGGCTCAATTTTACAAAAAAAAGAAAGAAATAAACAGATAAAAAATACATAGAAAGTAGGCAGTGTAGCAGACTTCTCAAAATACCACCGGGCCACACTGGCAGGTCTGGTAAAAATCATGCCAGTCCAATAAGTTTTGCATGAATACAGGACCGACTGCCGGTAAAATCTAGCCATGCACACAATGTGTTCTATTGTTTCATTTAGTTCGGTCAGTTGAAAATTTTAAGTTAAAAGACCCGCTGGCTGGTAAGAAATATGGGTATTTCATGTAGGCAAAGAACAGACTGATTTTCCAAATTTTTTGTTTGTCTTTAGTGGTTAGTTGTCTCCATGCATATTTTTCTGCTGAACTACCAGTCCAATTATGATGAAATTTTGCAGGATTGTGCCTTTTAATACCTTTATCAAAAGTGCCATCTTTAGCCTTTGGCCACTAATAGGAACTACACTAAATGAAGTATGTCCTAATCCACCAACCATTGCCTACGAAATTTGTCCCAAAATTCAAGACAAAATCACGTGTGCTAAGTTCTCCAGATTCAACCGAGCCACATTGGGCATGATAATACAGAACTTCATTGTAGATTGCAAGCTCACTAACTGCAACTTCTGCAGTAACATGAACATGATCTGCTGGAGCTCTTACACTACGGTTACATATCGATGTAAATTAAGGTCACTGCAGTACAAAAAATGTAGTCTACCTACTAACTTGCAAAAAATGCTCTAAGCAATACATGGGAGAAACCAAAAGTGAATTCCAAATTAGAATCAAAGAACATTTACGAGATATACGTCTGAAAAAAGACACGCCAGTGGCCAACCACTTCCATTCGAATTTCGAATTCACATCAAATAAGTGATGTTGAATATCAAATTATTGAAATCTTACGGTATGACCCGAACCGGAAGACGGCTGCGAGAATCATATGGATCTTTCAACTTCACACTCTCCCCCCAGTAGGGATCAACATCTCAGTCTAGTCAAAAACATGCAGTCAGTCATCTTTTCCATTTTATACCTTTTTCCAGCTGTCACGAGTTACCACCAGGCACCAGACAGATTAGCAAGGCAACTAGCCCGACTCCGGCAGGAGACTTGCTTCCTTGCAACCCACCTCAGATAATAACCAACAATATTGTCAATACATCATCGGCACCCAGTCAATCAACAAGTGCGACCAACCTTGCCTCTTTAGATCCAACTTCTAACCTTAGCAAAGTTGGTCAAATGATTGAAATCTACCCCTTCTATCATGTTTTATTGAGACAACAGAAAAGGGGAAAATAAGTGAATCTTTAGAATTTTTTTCTGACACCAAATTTTCTTAGAAACAAAAAAGGCTAATCTTTTGAAAGTCTTTTCCACAGCGTCAAAGATATACACTTGAGCCAGGGGAATAGAAATACTGATTTTCCACTAATCCTTGGACTAGTAAAAGACTTGTCCTGAGTCAAATGAACTTGTCCTTAAAAAAGAGAACAGTTAAATTTTTAGAAAAAATGGTTCTTAAAGAAGAAAATGCTGGAACCCAGCATTTTCTTCATTAAAAACAATGTTTTCTAGCCTTTGATACAAAACATTACACTCATTAATCTCTTGCACTTATTTAGTATCACTGCAAGGTATGCCCTGTTATTTCTTGCCTAAGGACAAGTAGCCTGGAAAAATGTAATTGCAGGTAGAAAAAAGTTGGGCTTGGGAATTCTACATCCTGATAAGCAATGTAGGACCAACATGGTTAATGTCAGTGGTGCACTTTGAGTAACATGAGAGACCCAGCATGGCAGAATGATAAATATTTTACTATGTGAATAATAATATGTGTGTAGCTATTTTCTGTAGTTCAATTGTGTTTTAGGGTAAAAAGCATCTTTTATTGTAGTTGAGCAATACTTAGTTTTAGTAAATAGAGATGCTTCAAATTCTCAAAAGCAATTTAGAGCTATAGATAGAGGGCATATTTTGGATTTCAAATTAAATTATCATAACACACCTCTCCCCCACTTACAAAGAAGAAGGGGTATATTGGTTTCACCATGTCTGTCTGTCCATCTGTCCATCTGTGTGTAGACTTTTGTTTCCAGACTCTGTGACCAAGATCCAAGTGACCTAGAATCATCAAACTTCTTACAAATGCTGCTTATGACCCAAGGAAGTGCCCTTAGGGTCACAGTCAGCCTTTGTTCAATGTTCATTTCCGGACTCAAACTCTGGAACCAAGTGACCTAGAATCATGAAACTTCAATAGCACTTATATTTTGATAAAGTGCTTGTGGGATATATTAAGCTCTAGTTAAAGTCTAGCCTGCCCAAATTCTATATTGTGGGTACTGGTTTGAATTGTACCTATGAGACAATTAAAATGAGTTCCCATGAAATATGATTTCGTTGAGATATAAAAAAATTAAGACTGCCTTCACCCCCTCTTATCTGAACCTTGTAGATAATTTTAAAACTTTTAGGGGTCCTAAACCAAAACCTTGATTTACTGGTCAAACACAAGCCCTGCTATGTCTCAAAAGCAATCCTAGGAACGCTTTTAACATGTTTGTAATATTATGGTAGAATGAATCTTCTGACGATGTTTATTCCAGCTATGAGATTCAATTGACTAAAGCAGTTAGAAGAAAAGGACTTGGTAAATTCTTGATGCAGATTCTAGAGTTAATGGCATTCAAGTGAGTAGAAACATCCACATTGACAAGATAATGTACATTGAGCCTGTGCATGACATTTGCAACAATTTGAGGTAGCAGTAAAAGACCAACATTAACTAGCCTAGACAGCCTCATAGCTTAATAAGAAGATTACAAGACTGACTAAAGACGTATTGAGACCTTATCTGTCCATAAATAGCAAAGTGAAGACTCTGGGCAGACTGTGCAGATGCACGGCTGGCCAGAGTCTTTGCTTGGTGCTCATTTGGAAATGTCACACACAGGCTCAATTATAATTGGGCAACCAAAATGTTTTGGCTGCCAATTGTCGACATGTTATTTTGTAGGGATGGGAACGATTACCCGAATAATCGAGTACTCGATTGAACGTCCAAGTTTCGGTTACTATTTTCACTAATTGATTAATCGGAAAGAAAAGAAAATGCTAAGAAAATTAATTTCAAAACAATTTAAAAAAATCCTCAAAATATCGATTTTCAATGTTGTACAGGGGTAAATTAAGCGATTACTGATCGTGTGCCGATTATCTTAATTCTGTTGAAAACTTCCCATATTTGCAATCAAGTGCCAACAGTCAACAGCTGTCAATTTTTCGCACCTTGGAAGTTGGTACCCTTATTAGGGTCGAAGCGTTTTAGTTAAACATACGCTTTATTTCCCTTTGAGTCAAACTGCCTTAAAACTGACTTCAAATCAACGGAATGTCTATCGTCATGTCAAAACCTTATAACTCAGGCTTACCGGTGTTGTAGTTACTTGGTGTTTGCATACCGAATACAGCATATCAAAACGTCGAATAACACTGAGAAATATGACCGAGGAACGCTATTCTCTAAGCACGTGTTTAGAAATCTAACATTTTTCATAGAAAAAGGGAACAAATGTCACCTCAACTTTCATTTCGACCGAAGATATGCTGCAAATACAAATTAACATGTACCTATAGAAGTTTTAAACACAATAATCAAATGTCGTCAATTCTATACGAGTACTCGATCGGAAAGGTTACCGAGTACTTGATTAGTAAAATTAGTACTCGTTACCATCCCTATTATTTTGAGACTGATTTTGAAAAAGGGGCTTATCAGGTTCTTGCTTAAACATTTACAGTTGAATCCTCTAAATTGCAATCTTGATAATTGTAACTCTCTGCTTAACCCTTATCATGCATTCGGAACACCGCTCGGCCAATCTCATTATCAACCTCGGATGTACATAGACGGACTACTTTTAGAAATTCCGGGAAAAGCTTGGAAAAACTCAATGACATCAGTTATAATGGCGTTAGAAACTGAGTAAAAACATTCAACGTCGCCAACGCTACTTGTTTAAGTCACTGGCGTGAAACCATCGTATCCTAATATAAATATCTTTAGATTCTTAGATAACGGCTGAAAAAATCTTAATTTTTGACAATAATTTGTCATTCTCAAAAATAAGATTTTTCAGCCGTTATTTACTGTAAAAGATATAAATCTACAGTGCTAGTTTTTCTTGCACTGTTTCTGCCTAACAAAATACACAATTTTGTTACATACCCATCTGCCTTACACACATGCGAGGTCTGTTGCAGTTTACGGAAATGGCCGAGTGATGTTCCGAATGCCTTATCATGGTGAATAAAAATCTTTGCACAATAAATATAAAATCAAAGTGCTAAAAGCATTAGAATTTACCAAATGTGAGTGAGTATTGATTTTCGGAAATGCATTGTTATAGACCTTTCTGGTTTAAAAATGAAATTCATGTGGTATGAACTAGGATCAGACTGCACGTATGTGCAGGCTGATCTTTGTCTATATCTCCTTTCAAAGCAGGAATATTCCGAGTTCAGCATGACAAGGGTTATTTGCAACTGATCCTGTGCACACATGAAATATTAAGGTAGTAGACCCGTAATAGTTCTGCAACATATTGTAATTTATGATCTTTCACAATGTTAAAAATCATTAGGAAACCTCTGTTAACAGCTAAAGCTCATTACTCCAAAAATGTTGCGTATTAATATTCACGACACTTTTTTACTGTATACAAAGATCTGTGTGATTATTCAACAGTAAAAATTGTAAGTTTTGGGTGAAAATAAACAAATTCTACTTTATTCTTTCAAAAATCATGTGCAGAATCTTCAGTACTACCTGTATGTGAATACAATTTTACCAGAATTTTTCGGATTCTGGATCACGGAACTGCTGCCGAGGGAGAAACTATCAAAATTAATCAGAGCATTTTAGACCAATTTAGATAAATATATTGGTCAGAAAAATGTAAAAGGGGGCTAGTGTGATAATTTTTCAACATAAAAAATGCAAATATGTGTCTGCGAGTATGAATTAATTACTCTGTTAAAATCCTACCATAACAAATTACCGAGGATGTGGTGTAATATAGTCACGCCGACTTCCGAAAATTAATATCGGCGACCATCTAATGAGCTGCTTGTTTACTTTATGTCATTTAGTTAGCTGTCAATTAAAACTTTTATTGGATAAGGAAATGTGTTTGTCGTGTGTCAGACCTGATGACTGGATTGACAATGACTTGATTCGAAGATTATATTTGGAGGAAAATTCAGGTTGGTCTCAAGAGATGGATTGTCTTTTTTTTTGGCGCCATGTATTTTCGCCAAATGAAAAAAATTGGAGCCATAATTAACTTTTATTGGCCATTTGCGAATTTGGCGATCGGCAGTGTGAACGTTGCTATTTGTCTCTCATCAATGGGTCGATAATCATAGACCTATGTTTAATAGCAGCTGGAGGCTAGAATAGGATATTATGGTAGTACTTGTGTGAGAAATACCAGGGAATCAATTTTAAGGTGCTCCAGCTGAAAGCTGTGTTGAACCACATTCAAACAAATCATCAGGCAGAATATGTTACTGTTTACTAAGTTACTGTTTACTTACTGTCAGTCAGAACAGACTAAGATCAGCCTGCACAGACGTTTTCAGTGTTAAACATATATGATCTTAGTAGTCCTTGCCTACTCATTGATTTATTATTTAGTGAAAAACTTGAGTAAATCTGGTTGAAATGTCAGAAATAGCAATTTATTTTGATACAGAATTTAATTTTAGGTGGAAAGTTGTACAGATCTTAAATTCAGTAGGAAAGGGTTCATTGATTAAGAATTAAGTTTCAGTAGGAAAGGGGTTAAGTTTTAAGTACCAATGATGACCAATCACTGCGCAAAATTTAAGTATTGCCTGTTGAGACAGCTCACATATGACTCCAGGTTCATACAGTGTTAACAAACAGTGAACTGAGGTATGAAAGTAATTTGACCACAGCCCAAGCACAGTGGCTGTCAGTCCAATATGCCAAGTCAGTAGAGCATCTGACTTCGAAACAGTTGAAGTTTTAAATCAAAGGTTTGATTCCTTGGCTTGCACAGTTAACAAACTAAATGTCTATAGGATGATTTGTTAAACCAAAGACCCGTTTACGGTGCTTTACATTGAGTATGTTAGAGAACTATGGCAGATCTCGGCAATAGTTTCATCTTGTATCCTTGCACTTTCACCTGTAATAACATAGTGTCTTCTGAGGGGTATCTCTTATGGGCATAAGCTTAGGTAGTAAAGATTAATAAACTGAAATAAACACACCTTAGCACAATAGTTTGTATAGGAGCACAACATTTAGAAATAAAACTCTTAAAAAGACATTTCTTACCAACATTCAACATGGCCTCTATCCAAGGCATGAATAACTCTCTAAATTGGATTGGCAAAATCGTAAGTACATACAATAGTTTTGCTCTGACTGTTTGATTAGTGATCTGTGCCCATCCTTGTTCGCTCAGGAGTAATGCATTGGGCTGTGAATTATGGGGTCTCGGGGCTTGTTTTACTGAACATTTTTTGCGTAAGTGAAAAATTAAAGTTGCTTCTACAGTGGTAACTAAATATGGAACTCTGCTATGCATTATCACATTGGAATGGTCTTCTAAAGATGATTTCAATAAGATATTGAAAAGCAGAATCTAACAATGAATGAAAAGACCAGTTACGATTTGTGAATTTGACTTACACTAAATTTTTTCCTAAGATGATAAGTGAAACAGGTCCATGAGTTCCAGCCCTGACAATGTGATACCAGTCATTTGGGTCCCATCAATGAGTGTATGATAAGTAGTATATTGTATATGTAAGTTGGATGAGCATGTGGTGGCTTGGACGAATGCTGTGGTTGGACTGGTGTGAGAAACGTATAACTGTAGAACTGCAATAATGTTGAAAATGGTGTTGAACTCCATACAAAAAAATCAATTTGTGCTACATACCAGTGATGATGAGAATTAGGATAAGTTGAGGTATGTCCTGTAGAATGAAAAGACCAGTTACGATTTGTGAATTTGACTTACACTTAATTTTTTCCTAAGATGATAAATGAAACGAGTCCATGAGTTCCATCCCTGGCTTGGCAATCTTTTATTGGACATTTGACAAAAGTCAATGTGATACCAGTCATTTGGGTCCCACCAATGAGTGTATGATAAGTAGTATATTGTATGTGTAAGTTGGATGAGCATGTGGTGGCTCGGATGAATGCTGTGGTTGGACTGGTGTAAGAAATGACAGGAAAACATGGGTAGGTGCATCAGCTTTCATTGTATAACTGCAAAAATGTTGAAAATGGTGTTAAACTCCATTCAAAAAAATCAATTTGTGCTACATACCAGTGATGATGAGAATTAGGATTAGTTGAAGTATGTCCTGTAGAGATACTACAAGAGTGACTCCAGGACTGTACAGTGTTAACTTAACCCTTTCCTGTTTTACAAAAATTTGGACCAGTCCGAATTCAAAGGTTTTGCAGACGAAAATTTAAAGTGGATTTAATTTGAAAAATAATCATTCAGTGGGGTAGAAAATAGCGTGGAAAAAAACAAGAAATTGCTTGTCGGAAGCAATTTCTTTTTTTTTCACAATTTTTTCTCAATCATAAAATCACAGGCACGTAAAAAGCAGGGATTAAACAGCAAAGGGTTAAGTAAGTAATCTGAGGTAAAGCAAAAAAAGGGCCCAGTGTAGATTTTTTGTAGATTTTCAGTGCAAATGTTTATAAAAAGGTTATATCCTGTGATTTAATTTAATGCTCATGGCTAAACAGTTGTAACTGCCTATAAACATATACATGAAAAGAGGTCCCACACTATGGGTTGTCTGGGAGTCATAGGATCCTTGTTTTTCAGTTTGGGGCTTCCTTTTTTTGCAAGTAAAGACCTCCAAGGGTCATGAGAATATTTTGAAAGACAAATGCACAGGGCTATTTCCTTTTCAACCCTTGTCAAAACTAGATCTTTTCACTTCCAAAATTGTAGAAGATAACATTTGCTTGAATCTGGTGGAAATTTGAAAATAAAATATCTTTGGGTGGAGAAACTATGGAAGAAAGAAATTGCTTATACCAAGCAATTTCTTCTTTTACTCCATGTTCTCCCATTATAAAAATTTGAACTTAGTTTGAGACAGGACTCCTTGATTTCGTAAGTTGATGGTCCAATGGACTCCTGACTCACAGATGTAAGGAAAAATCGAATGATTATGATATTTATATTTACAGAACAGAGATGGTAAAAGTAATGTTGACCACCCTTAGACATAATGATGCAGCTCAGAAATTCTTTATGGAAGCTCTCAAGTAAGTTCTATGTACAGTTTAACCCTTTGCTGTTTAATCCCTGCTTTTTACGTGCCTGTTATTTTATTATTGAGAAAACATTGTGAAAAAAGAAGAAATTGCTTCTGACAAGCAATTTCTTCTTTTTCCACACTATTTTCTACCTTACTGAATGTTTATTTTTCAAATTAAATCCACTTTTTAATTTTCGTCTGCAAAACCTTTGAATTAGGGCAGGTTCAAAATTTTGTAAAACAGGAAAGGATTAACAAGTGATACAAGTGATAAGCAACAACTCAGTAATTATAAATTAAGTCACTGAAAGAAGTGAGGTTTTTATGATCCCACATCGATATGTCATGGGGCAAATTGTTTTGTCCTGTCTGTTTTGCCATGAAAACCTTAAGATTGGTCATAACTTTTGATTGGTTAGCAGGGGTTGACTCTAACTCCTGAGGTTAAGGAGTCACCTGGACTCCTAACACATGAAATCAAGGAGTTTAAGCTCAAAGTAAGGATGTCTGAATTTTCATAATGGGAGAATATTGTGGAAAAGAAGAAATCGCTTGTTAAAAGCAATTTCTTCTTTTCCACAATGTTCTTAGAAGCAGAGATTTTTTTCTCAAAACACTACAGGGTGCAAGCATATGTTTTCGTCAGCATTTTTGATGTGCAAAGATCTACAGTTTTGGCAAGTGTTAAAAAAAAGGACACTGCTCTGTGCATTTGTTTTTCAAATACATGTATTCTCATATGACCCTTGGAGTCCACCGGACTCCTTATTTTCAAATGGAGGGAGTCCCAACTGCTGAACAAGGAGTCTCAGACGCCCAGACTCCCCTTAGTGTCGAACCCTGGTTAGTGATAAATTATTAAAGAGTATTCAAGGTCATCAGTCGAGGTCCATGTCTTTTTATGCCCCCGTATCGAGAGATCGGGGGCATATTGTTTTACTCATGTCCGTCTGTTTGTCCGTCTGTCTGTCTGTCCGTCTGTCTGAAAACTTAACCTTTGCCTTTTCTCCAAAAGTATTTGACATACAAGGCTCATATTTGGCATGATGATAGATCTCAATGATCCGCATCTGCTGGTACCAAAGTCAAGGTTATGTGACAGGTCAAGGTCATCTGTCAAGGTCAAACTTTGAAAAAAATGCTGTTCGGGGGGCATTCGTGTTTCACAAACACATCTTGTTATTGGTATCATATTCTCTGTCCCGACTTTAATATGCATACCTCCATACATTCCAATCGTTTGAGAGCATCTCCTACATCATTTAAGGACTGATTAGGATGAAACCTTCACAAAATATTCCTAGTAACCTGACCATGTGTATATTATCACGGTTTGGTGAAATTCAACCATGTCATGGAAAAAGGGCTTTAATGTCTTTTTTTTTTCTGAACACAACTTCTCCATTTTAAAACCAATGTGGAAGAAACTTTCACAAAATGTTTTGTGTCACCAAACTTTGTACATGAGTCTGAGTTAAGTATAATTCAGCTGCCTCATGGAAAAGAGAGCCTTCATGTCAAATTTCTTGTGAATACAAGTATGGGCAAATTTGGATGAAATTTTCAGGAAATATAACTAGTCACCTGACCTTGTGCATGGGTTTTGTGAATTCTGCCATGATAGAGAAAAAGGGCCTTCATGTAATTTTTTTTGTATGTTTGTACGACAAATCTTCAGCATATTCCTAGTCACTTGACATTGCAAATAAAGTTGGGATTTAATGTTACTCTCTTAAATCACAGAAAGGCCCTAAATATAAAATTTTGTTAAAGCAATTCCTTCTTTAACCATGGATAGATTTCCATGAAACTTTCGCATATTGTTCATTATCATATGGCCATGTGCATATTGTCATCACATGGCAATTTGCATATTGTCCTGTTTTAGTGAACTATGCTATACCATGAAAAAGTGGCCTTATTGTAAAATTTCTTTAAACAACTTTTACATTTTATCATGAATGAAAAAACCTTCCCTTAAAGGATTGATTTGGTTGATAATTAAAAATTTATTCTTCATCTTGTGAACAGGAGCATATTTCAAAATTTCATGATGCAGTGTCACAGTAAAGGATGCTTCCATTTGCATGATCATCCTTTTGGCCGTGTATCTTGTGTCATCAGCTCTCTTGTTCCAAGTTCAAATAGTGGAAAATTTCTATAAAAAAGGCAGTGACAGGGTAGTGGTTTTTGACAAACACATCTTATTAGCATCAAATAGAATATTACTCTCCTTTTCATAGCTCCCTATCATGAGGTCCAGATTTTATCCCAAGTGGTTGCAAATATCTTGTTAAACCTTAGGTACCCATCAATGGGTTGATATTTAAGCCTGTGCGTGACATAATCAACAATTACAAAGCCGTCGTCATAGTGCAGATTGTAGCACATAAAACCCCATCCCAACAAATTAAAATGTATGCCAGGCAAAGACTCTGGCCAGTCTGTGCATATGCACAGTCTGTCCACAGTCTTAACTTTGCGTTTTGTAGATAGATGAGGTTTCAGAGTATCTAGAGACATTCAAGCAATTGTGTTATTACACTATTTTGCTATCAATGCTGCTTTATGTTTGCTCCTCACCCACAAGTCAAATTGTTGGAAATGTCACACACTGGCTCAAACCTTTCTTGGAAGAGCAATTGGAAGCTTAGAAGTGATGTAGTGGTAGTACTTGTGTAAGAAATACCAGTCATCCATTGTTACGCGCTTCAGCCTCCATGTTTTTGATTGAAATACTATGTATATGGTGTAAATCTTCATTGAAACGAACATAATTTCAATTCAGATACCAAATAGACGAGTGTTCTCCAGGAGAGTTTGTTTATGAGGAAGAATGTTCCTACCATATACTTAGTAAGCCCATAAAACAGAAATCACAGCCTACCAAACAGAACAGTAATACAGACACCGTGAAAACAGAAACAGCAAAGACAAATGGACATGTAAATGGTGTAACTACAGAATCTTGATTAACCTGTTTTGTAGCAAGTCATCAGTTGGAAGGGTAATCAAGATTTAAGTAATAGTGGCACGGGTGTGATAACTCAAATCTTTTAATCATTATTCATGACTGAATCCCAAAGATACTGGTACTCAAATGAATTGTCTGGAAGGGAAAACAACACAGGCTTTGTAGCAGACTTGCTGAAATAAATCAAAATCTTTTATAGGGTTAATTCACGTTTTTGAGTACCTTAACATTTGCAGGAACCTGAAAAATGGTTTACGTCCTAGTGCTTTGCTTTTTTTTATGCCAGAAAAAGTACAATTATTACCCCTTATCTGAGAGTATGAGACGGGAAATTATGATACTTTAAATTAAATATTGATTGTATTAAGGAAAAGGACAGAGTTACATTATTGAAGTATAGAAAACTAAATATAGAAGATAGTTTTTGGCTCTTCTGTTTTCGGAGAAATCCTGAGGTATTGCTTATAGCTTTGGTATCGTCACTGTTGTGGTTGTGTGAAAACTTTGACATTTTGTAATATCTCTGGTTCTATTAAAGGCATTCACTTGAAACTTGACACACATGATCACCATCAAAAGAGCAACCTATATTATCAAGGGGGATAACTCTAAAATCATTTTTTGCAAATCATGCCCCCTTTTTCAATCTAGATTTTTTTTCACCAGCCAGCACTCAACAGCTTGGCACCCGTAAGCAGTGCTCTTGTTTTGTTTCAGTGTAAGATTGATTCATCTGAACAACAAAAGCTCTATGTTCATAAGTGGTGAACATAAAACTTATGAACATAGAGCTTTTGTTGGTCTAAAAAGCAAAGATTTATTGATTTCTATCGAAATAAACACTGACTCAAAATGAGTGCACCAGGTGTTTTCTTCACCTTGATTATAATCCAATTTTCTCAAAGTTTTATATGCAGCATAACAAGGATAAATGACTTATCTATTGAGGTTTCCTTCAGAGTCTTTGTTATAGTAAATCATGGTTTAATTGATAATGTGACACTTTGCCATTTCATTTGTAAATAAATCATGAATTTGGAGAATTGTTTGTTTGATTGTTTTCATAATATTCAACCCATTACTAGAATAGATAAGATTGAATAAAGTGCTAGCCACCCTAGGCCACTACCATGGAGCAGTTGGTAGTGCATCACACTCGATCTTAAGGTAGTGGAACCATAATAGATCCTCAGCATTTCGGCACTCATGATCTTTCACAATTTTGACCGAGGTTTCCTAATGAAAATCATTAGGAAACCTTGGTTAACATTGTAAAAGTTCATTACTTCGGAAACGTTGCAGATCTATTACAGGTCCTTTACCTTAAATCATGAGATGTTGATTTTGATCTCTGGTTGCAGGGCATATCCTCTCTGACATTTGTCTACTTCCAATGGGCGGATAATCTTGAACCTAAGTGGGATAGCAGCTGGAGGTTCTGAAAGGATTTAATGGTAGTTGGCGAGAGAAATACTGGAAGTCCATTTTAGGGTGCTCCATCAACATCAATATGACTTAAGATGATCAAAAGTGGTGTTAAACCCCGTTCAATCAAAAATCAAAGCTCGCCACCCTCCAACCTCTTGACAAGGCTAACCAGATAGACTGGGATATCAAAACTTGCTAGCTTGTAAGCAGGGTTTTAAGGAACACAGGTTTTGGAAGTCTGAGACCCTCATTTAAGTAGGCAGGACCTTCAAAGCTATCTGATGCGAGTCCTAAAGACAGTCTTCAATTCTTTCCTGAAGTTCAGCCCCAAATTATGAATAGTCAATATATTATTTTTTATCTAATACATCCTTTAACCAGGAAATAGCTCAAATTCATATAAAAACAGTTTTGTGTCAAAAGAAATAGTCTTTATCTTAAGCAGGGACTCTAAGATCCCAATAATCGAGCCCCTGGGCCATCTTTAGTTAAAGTCAAACTAAAACCCTGCTTGTAAGATATACATGTACATATATTATCAAGTACATGAAGTAAATTTATCATGGGTTGGTTTATGAATACTTTTTAATTACAGGCTAAAAAGCTGTAGTTATGATGTGTATAAGTCATCTACCAATAATGATGCAAATAGTTTGCAACATTTTGTCATCCTTGCGAGCAAAGCAGGGTAAAATTTGTTAATAATTTGCACCATTTTGTCATCCTGGATGCAGAGCAGAGCTCACTCTAGTATTGGGTTCATTGTTGAGCATAGCATTACAATGCTCAAAGAAGCAGTGATTACACGGGAAATAAATCAGAAGAAGCTGTGACTGTATACTGACATAACTCAACAAGAGGATCATGTGCTTGGCTACAAATGCTGGAAAGTGAATATAGGGCATAAATCACATATGTAACCCAAAAGGAACATCTGGGTAGTGCACAAAGTCTCGACCCTAGTCAGACTACGCAGATTGCATAGACTGACTAGGATCAAAACTTTTACACACTTGGCTTAATTTGTGAATCTTGAATGATCAATCTACCTTTCTGTTAAAGAATGTTTGAAATGCTACCTCTGGTTTACCTTTACTAGATCCAAACTCTTTTTCAAAAAATTATTTTATTTTGTTCCCAGATGGTCCCTTTTTTGCATGACTGGTCACATATATAAAAGGTACTTGGTGTTTTGTATGTAAAAAAAATATCTTGCAAGGTTGGGGGATTTGATAAGTGTTGAAGCTCTGCCAAGACATTTATCAGTTCCCAAAACCAAGTTAGATATTTTTTCATACAATACACTAAGTAAGTATTTTATTTATCTTGTAACCTCTATTTGCCTTGTTTTTGTTGATGATTCTAACAGAAATGCAAGTTTCAAAAAATAACCGCATAATGTCATTGTTCTAAAAATATCCATGTGATATAAAAAATATATAGGATGTTACCACAGGGATATTTGTATAGCTATAAGATAAAGATACATCCATTGTTACAGTAGATTATAGTTCTGCAATTTAGAGTGAGTGATCAAAGGTCAATTTTGTCTATACCAGACAAAATTGACCTTTGATCACTTGCATAAACTTGTGGATCTATACTGTACTGAATTACTGTAGTTCCTAGTTAACTCAGGCTGGAAGCTTCTGGCTATCAATCCTAGGGTTGCGAGTTGAACTTTTGCTCTGCTAATTTTTATCTGACATGCCGCAAGTCATGGTATGTTCAACAATGGGTGAATGATAACCAAAGTGGGATGGGCAGCTGGTGATGGAATGTTCTGGTTATACTTGTGGAGAAGCAACTGGAAACCATGGGTAGGTGCATCAGTCATGTGACATATCTATATTCCTGTTGAAAGTGGTAGTAACCCCATTTATTACATACAAGAAACTTTTCTCCTGTCACTCCGGGCAGCCTGTAGCTCTGATGAAATTTTGTGGTTATACTGGTGTGAGAAACAGAAGGAAGCCATGTCTGAGTGCACCAGCTCTAAAGAGGTGATGGAGCTGCAATCATGTTAAAGCGGCATTAAACCCTATTCAATCAATCCTTCATTAATCAATCCTGTCACTCCACCTTGAGTTTGAACCTTCACATATATTCTTAGTGTCATAGGAAAGTTTCCACCCAAAATACCCTCGAATCTTTAGAATAGTATTGTCCTATTCAAAATACTATGTACGAAATTTATACATAAATGTGCTTGCACAAATTAACTATTGTGTTGATAAAGTGTTTTCATTATTGACACAACAGGTCACATGGAAAACGAGTAATTCTTATGTTGTTGACGTGTATACAAAATTTATCACAAAATGTTTATGGATTATGCAGGCCAGTAATCATGCCGAAATAAAGACGCTAAAATTCTAAGAAACTTTGCACAAATGAGACGTTTGACAAAAGAACGTCATTGGGTTTTCAGTATGTTCTAAGCAGGTTTATGTTTTCTTTAAACTGTAGGCCGAATAGGCTGCCCTCACCAAAAAATAATGAAACTTGTCTGTAGCCATGAAAAAACTTGGTCTGTAGATGATAGGCCATATACAGGACGCCAAAAGGTGACATCAACACTAACTGATGGTCAAATCATCCAATGGCATGCTCGCGATCGGCTTTGAAGATGACACAGGACACATATGGACCTTAAAGGGGGTGGATGTGCACACCTACTATATGCCATTGTTTAAAACATGTGTAACACGCTGATAAAGCTTTCTGGGAGAAAGATTCAACCTCAGACTGTCAACAAGATCATGTTATTTCTAGTACTTTGTATTGGAGATAAGATAATATTGACAAATGTTCTTTTCACAGTAGAATCAAGACTCTATCTCAATATGGTTGACGTTGTCAAAGTGAACGTGAGGAGTATAAAGGCATTTCAAGAAGACTTAAAATACTAATCGCATTTTGATAGATGGAAGTTTACAGCGAAACATTTTGTTGAGAACATCTTGAGACCATTTGATTGTCCGTTCTCAATGAAACACATTGACATTGACGTTTTCAAACAGATCAACGCTCGGTGGCATTCAGCAATGCTGATTAAGGGTTTTCTAGGAATCAATTATGTTAATCTGCTTCCTTGAATTGCCTTTCCTTCCGATCGCAATCGGGGCATGTGTGGGCCAATTAGGATGTTTGGTGTTTGACAATTGAAGTCATATTGGAAACTGGCAAAAGCTCATCAAGGCTCTTACGGACAAATAGTAGGCCATTTTCTATTCTCCAATAACGTATACAGCTTGTGATAAGAAGTTTTGGCGCAAAATCACTGCAGTTCCCTATGAAAACATTGGCCATATTATTGATGTTAGTGACTTCTCAATTTTGGGTAAGTTTCTTCAAGCCTGAAAAACAAGTCGTTTACTCCTAGCCACTGTTTAAACAACATTGATTATATTTTCCGAGTACTCCATTGTCAATGAATTAAATATAAATAACTTTACTGCTACATTTAAAATGTTCAATGTTTTATGGATGTTATTCTTGGTGGTAACTTTCTATTGACACTAAGTATACCAACATAGATAAGGTAAGTGCCTTTAACTTGGATGTTGATAATGCCAGTAAAATCCCCCTTCTTGACACTACTAAGGTTAAGAAAAACATTGTGAGAAATGAAGAAATTACTTATAAGCAATTTCTTCTATGTCCACATTTTTAATGCTCATCTGTAAGAAATCTTATTCGAAAAAAGGGCATAAATCTTTAAAACAAGCTTTGAGAGTTATTCCCCTTGATAGTCTGGATAGCTCTTGTGATGGTGAACAAACATGACAAGTTTCATGAAGACATCTTTCATAACAACAAAGATATGACAGAGATTAATTTTGTCATGCCTACGCCAATACCAATGCTAAAGACGCCAAGTCTATGATAATAACTCAGGATTTCACTGAAAACAGCTAAGCTTAAAATTGATTCTACAACTTCTGAATTTAGACAAGTCTAAAACTCTAAAAAGTCATCTGGTAATAGGTATAACCCTATCAAACTTGGTACATGTACTCTGCTCTTGTTTAACAAACTTATCATTGTCATGATGAAAGATTAGTGTATGTATTAGAGAATGGAATTGCTTTCACTTTTGTAACATTTTTTCGTGACCATCAACTAAAGCCTCATCAATTGTCTTCAAAAAGAATCAGTTTTCAATGTTTATACAAGTAGATGTCATTTAAAAGTTCGTTAAACAGGTCCAGGGCATATTTAGAGTTCAGGGGTTGTTTTACTAAACATCTTAGGATCATTTTTCGCATAAGTGAAAAAAATAAAGTAAAAAAAAAAAAATAAGCTTGTACATAAGTAACTAAATATGGAATTCTGCCAAGTATCATATCATTGGAATTGTCTTCTAAACACGATTCCAATGATATGCTGCAAGGCAGAATCTTACAATGAATGAAAACATCAGGTACGATTTATGATTTTGACTTGCGATTAATTGTTTTGTAAGAAGTTTAGTAAAACGGGCCCCAGGTGTGGCTGGCCATGGTGTAGTTGGTGGCTCATCAAGACTCAATCACTGGACCTCTTGTTCAACCCTGCTTTAGCAATTATTATTAGTCCCCTACCGGTGTTCACACCGGAGGGGACTATAGGTTTGTCCTCCGTCTGTCCGTCCGTCTGTCTGTCCGCTCAAATCTGGATCCCGCGATAACTTAATAAATAAGCAAGCGTTTTTGATGAAAGTTGGTATATGACTAGATGGCAATGTGTAGATTATGCACATCATTTTATTTTTGTTTTTCGACTTAAATGGAGGTTGCTATGGTTACAGAAATAGTGAAAATATGGCCAAAAATGGGATCCTGCGATAAGATAATAACTAAGCAAGCTAGTTTGATGAGACTTGGTATATGACTATATGGCAATGTGTAGATTATGCACATCATTTTATTTTTGTTTTTAGACTAAAATTGTTGTTGCTATGGTTACGGAAATAGTGAAAATATGGCAAAAAATATTGGATCCTGCGATAAGTTAATAAGTAAGCAAGCTAATTTGATGAGACTTGGTATATGACTAGATGGCAATGTGTAGATTATGCACATCATTTTATCTTTGTTCTTTGACAAAAAGTGCGGTTGCTATGGTAACGGAAATAGTGAAAATATGGCAAAAAATGGATCTCGCAATAACTTAATAACTAAGCAAGCTAACTTGATGAAACCTGTTTTAAAATGTAAAAAAAATTATAAGCCATGTTAGTCAGGGTGGTGATGCAGCAGTATTAATCACCTCCAGTGAAAGTTCTCATTTCTTACCAACAAGACTGAAGAAAAACATCTTGGATCAGACAAGGTACCTGTTAATGATACTATTTCTTACATCTGTCTATTACCTTTTACCTTTTACCTTTGCGTTGAGATCATCTTTAGGCTGGTGCCTCTTCGATCCGTCTTACTCTGTTGATATCCTGAATGCCCGCTTCCGGTCCATAGCACTCGGGATTAAATTTGATAGGAATATGCTTCCACACTTTATTTAAAACACTCTTAAAACTATTTACATTTTTAGCACTGATCAGCTCCTCAGGCAGGTTGTTCCAAGGTGTGATAATACGCATAGTGAAAGAATTTTTGCGCAAGTTTGTTTTGCACTGTGGTTTATAAAGCTTATGTTTGTGACCTCTGGTATTTGGTTTATTAATTGATTTGTTAACGCAGAATAGCTTCCCTTTGTTTACTTTGTCGATATCCTTGATTATTTTGTACGTTTGAATCATGTCTGCTCTTAATCTACGGTATTCTAGTGAGGGAAGTCCTAATAGTTTGAGTCTTTCTGGGTAGCTTTTATCTCTTACTTCAGGAACTAATTTTGTAGCACGTCTTTGTATATTTTCAAGTTTGATTTTCTCATTTTTGTACATAGTCAACCAGACGCAACTCCTGTATTCTAAATGAGGTCTAACAAGGCTTTTGTACAAAATCAAAAACATTTCTTTATCAATGACTGTAAAACTTCTTCTGATTAGTCCAATCATTTGGTTTGCTTTTTTTATCTTAGTATCAATATGTTCGCGGAATAAGAGTTTGTTATCCACAATGATGCCAAGATCGGTTTCTGTTGTGTCTTTTGAGATATTTTTATGTAGAAGAGTATAGGGTGAGTTAGTATTATCCTTCTTTCCAATGTGAATGTGCTTGCATTTATCTTGATTAAAATGTAGTTGCCACATGTTCGACCACACCTCTAGTTTGTCAATATCCGATTGTAACTTATCATGGTCTGCAGCACTTTTGATAGGAGAGTATATCTTTGTATCATCTGCAAACAGCTTGGTATTGCAACTTAGATTGTCTAGATTGTCGTTTATGAAAATAGTGAAGAGTATAGGGCCTAACACACTACCCTGAGGAATTCCGCTGGTGACTTCTTTAAATGTTAAATTTACGCCATTCAGTACAACCCTTTGCATCCTACCTGTCAGGAAATCCTCAATCCAGCCTAAAACATTTCCAGTGATGCCATATCCTTCCATTTTCGTTAATAGTCTTCTATGTGGTACTATTGCTTGCATGAATTGTATAGTGGGCACAGCAGAGACAACAACTCATGTAAGTCTTGTTTAACCCTTTCCAAAACAAGACCTGGTTTTGACGTCCCTGATAGAATTGGCGTGGGAAAACATTGAGACAAACAAAGCCGGTAGGGGACTTTATGTGTTGCATACAACACCAGATACTTGTTACCCATCTTTTTCAAAATTTTCAAACATAAACATGATAGTATGGAAAAATCCAAACACATAAATATCAACATAGCTATCTTTCAGACTATTTAATCTTAAAATTTTTATGATGTATTTTATTTGGCTATATACAAAATTTACAATATTTACACCATACAAGATATTCTCAGAAATAACTATCTCAATCAGCGTTTATTTTTTGGTGTATATAACCATATATATTTTCAAACCAATCCATTTAAGTTGATTTCTTTTAGTTTTTGTCCAAGATTCTTGCATTCTCATTGGCTGAAATATTGGTTTCATACCAAATGGTTACTTTATGGAAACAATTTTATGCAGCTATTTTGAAAGCTAGCGCACCAATTGCCTCAAAATAAATCAGCATTCAGTTATGTATGAATCTGATTTGATTATCATTTGTGCAATGATAGACCTAATTCCATCCACACACAGCCGCAACAGTGTTACAGGGTTTACATGTTGCAGGGTAAAATTTATCTTCAAACATGGTCTTTCACACTTTATCTGACTTCGGTATATATTTGGCCTTGAATAAATAGATGAAAGACCTCATCATCGCCATATACAGCCATGACAGTGCTAAACTGGCTTAACCTTACACAGTGAAACGTCTCTATCTGATTGCATTTCAGGCCTTTGATTGGGAAAACATCTTTTTTTTTTGTCAATCAAAATGTGGTAACTACAGTTTGGTTCAAGCTGTCGTAACAATATTTTGATTTCCAAACTTAGCATTATCCCTCTATGAAAAACAAGCCAATACATAAAAGAAAGGAAAGACTTCTCCAATGGCATTACAACCATGACAGTGTTACACTCGCTTCACTTTAAAAGGTGAAATTTATTTTCTAAATGGTCTTTCTGACTACATATTTAGCCCTTGATTTGGAAAATAGCAATTAATTTTTGGCCTATTGACCAAAATGTTTTGACAACAGCTTAATTCATGCTGTAGTTTCATTATTTTGGTCTCCCAATTAACATTATCCATTGTTCAATAACTGGCCAGTACATTAAAGAAATGATAGACTTCATCATCGTCATACACAGCCAGGACAGTGTTACACTTGCTACACATTACAGAGTGAAATTTAACGTCTGACTTGGTGTCTGACAATTTATCTGATGGCATTTCAGACCTTTGATTGGGAAAATATCCAATTTTTGGGGGGTAAACCAAAATGTTTTAACTACAGCTTTATTTAAGCTGTAGTTAAAACATTTTGATCTCCCAACAAATATCCATTATTCAATAACTGGCCAGTACATTAAAGATAGATGATAAATGATAGACCACATCCATATCATACACAGCCACGACTGTGTTACACTCACTACACTTTTACATTGTGAAATTTAACGTCTGACTTGGTCTCTGACACTTTATCTGATGGCATTTCAGACCTTTGATTGACAAAATATCCAATTTTGGGGGGTAAATCAAAATGTTGTAACTACACCTTTATTCAAGCTGTAGTTACAACATATTTATCTCCCTACAATTATCCATTGTTCAATAACTGGCCAGTACATTAAAGAAATGATAGACCTCATCATCGTCATACACAGCGACGACTGTGTTACACTCGCTACACTTTACTGGGTGGAATTTATCGTCTGACACAGTCTCATTTTGCACTTTCTGCTTTTTCTGTTTTTTCCGTGCTTTCTGGTTCTGTTTTGGATATTTAAGAAGTTCAGATTTATCTACTACACAGTTCATCACAAACATGGCTCTGTACTGGTTGTTATATGAAGAATGCCTGAGAGGAAGAAATGAAATCATATGAAAATTTTCAAATAAATTATTACTATTGTACTTACTATTTTTGACACTGGCCCCTTTCTCATTGACCTTGCAAAGTATCACAAAATTGTAACGCTATGTGCATGGTGAAAGTTTTATTCAAATCCATAATTGGAGGAGGAGTTGTGTTAATAAGAAACAGCAAGGGATGAAAATTTTACAACCATATCTGATATCGACAGTCAAATGAGGTTAAGAGAAAAGCAAACATTGATTCTGATCAAAATGCTCCATTACATTTTTGCTAAGATATGTCGAATAAAGTCTGATAAAAGAGGAGTTATGCGCAAAGTAAAATCCTCCGTCTCCGCCCTCGGATTTTACCTTTTGCATTATAACTCCTCCTCCATAAGACTTTATTAATTAACACATCATAGTGGGAATGATGTTTGTCTTTACCTTCTGTTAAAGCAGGATTATTCCGGGTTAAACATGACAAGCATACATTAAGTGTGTGTGTTAGGCATCCAGATAAGAGGGAGTGATGGCAAGTTTAAGTTGGTTATTTCCCACCAAAACCCTATATTGATGGTACCCATTGGAACCTCCTTGATCAGACGGTTCCGATGACTACCACAACATAGATTTTGATAAGTATTCATGAATTTTTCTTTTCATTTAGAAATAAAATCACTATCTCTATCTGTAGATAGCCTTTCATAGCACATTTGGTAGCGTATCAGACTGTCAATCTAGAGGTTCCGGGTTTGATCCGCGACTGCGGCACTCATTCTTTCCGACTACTTGTCTCTCACCAATGGGTCAATAATCGTAGATCTATGTGAGATAGCAGCTGGAGGCTAGGAAAGAATGTAATGGTAGTACTGGTGTGAGAAATACCAGAAATCTATTGTTAGGTGCTCCACCTGCTGCAATTTAACTGAAAAATTGTTGAAAGGGGCGTAAGACCCCATTCAATTAAACAAATCTATCTGAAGATCCAAGTCATAACTACATAAATATTTGTTAACCGACCCTGGGTATACGATGACAAAACGGTGTGAACAGTTTGCCAATTATATCCCGCTTTACTCAAGCACTTGTAAGCAAAGTGGGATTCAATTGGCAAACTGTTTGCACTGTTTTGTCATCCCAAACTCAGGACAGAACCTTACCTCTGACAGTCCAAACACAGTGTTGTCATACATGCTGGACAATCCAACACCGCGTCACTGTTAGGCAGAGCTCTCTTTTTTCCACCTGTATTCTTTGGCAGGTAGGATCGACGATGATTCTCCACCCACTTCTCATCTTCCTCGTCCATTTGAGGGTCGTATAATAAGTCATCATTCGTCAACTGTTTCTCCTTTTCCTTCATCTTTGCATCGCCTGAAAAGTATAAATTGTTGGCTCAGTGTGAAACAGTTGTAACTGCCTATAAACATATAGGCAGTTACAACTGTTTCATAATGAGCCATCAAAATGTGACCTGTCATGCAAAAAGGGACCATTTGGGTAGTGGGTAAAGTTTCGACCCTTGCGAAGGCTGCCTATGGTCAAAACTTTTCGCGCTGAGCTGAATATCTAAATCTAGAATGATGCATCTACCTTCCTGTGAAAGAATCTTTGAAATGCAACCTGTAGCTTACCTGTACTAGGACCAATCTCCTTATCAAATATCTATTTTTACAGAATTCCAAGATGGTCCCTTTTCACCTGATGGGGTGGTCACATATACTGTGGGTTTTTTTTTTCAAGCAAATAAATGCTTATATTGAAAGGAATTTCCTACCTTAATATTAATTCTGTATAGTTTAACATTTGAATTTCAAACTGTTTACAGAAGTTACACATTTACTAATACTGACAAAAACATTTGATAAGTTCTAATGAGGTTACAACATAAGTATCAGTTGTGAAAATCTTAAGTACAAAAATGTCTAGGGTCTTCCTTTGGAAGAGGAATATTTTGCTGGTTTACTGAAATAGTAAATGAGTATGACAGTCTTGGAGGTAAAGTACAGAAGGTATTGTTTGTTACAGTGTAAGATCAATTTTTCTTTCATTAAATGAACAACAAATGACATGCTTTGCCGTGAGTGAAAATATAGCTTTTGTTGTTCAAGAAATGAAAGATATTTTAATCTTACACAAAAAACAATATATCATTCTATATCTTTGGTTCTAAAATGAGACAAGGTGATAATATTTTAGGATAAATTTAATAAAATTGTCAATTTATGTGTGATTACTAAGCAACATCATGACTTCAGTAGATTTTGTTTTTTGGCTCCACTAAGAAACTCATTAAACGGTTAATGACAGCAAGGTAAACTGTCTTGTAATTTTACTGCTTTGGTGATGAGGTCATCAAGGGATAATCTACGGTTATTTCTCGATAATTGACTGGAAAGCATTTAAGACAGTAAAATACCTTTTGTAACCATCTCTTCTTCATCTGAATCGCAGTAAACATCATCCTCGTATTTTTGTGGTAAACCATCTTGGCCCGTGTCTCCACTTGTTGAACAACTTGGTTCTAAAATGTGATATATAAAGAGTACCATATAATATCAAGGGCTTAACTTCCAATACGCACAGTAAGCAAGTGCGTAATATAAATAAAGCCTCTTTTAGAAAATTTCCTTGATGAATGATCATAACATAAAAACTACACCTTATTCAAATTGTAGTTATGATGATTTGATTATTCACCAATGCTCAAATCGTTAAAAAGGGGAGCGGGCAGAGGAATTTCATCTTTTGTCACAGTCCATGTATCACTTTCATCTTATGTACTCTATGTTGGTCACTTCTGAGTGTGTATAAATTTCAAAATCCTAGTTACGCCTATGAATATGTTCATATTTATATCACATGGGAGTAATTAAACAATAGACTTAAATCCTTTCAAACTATCAGTGCTTGTTCAACATTTAATTATTCATTTCACTATTGTAGCATTTGCCCATATGAGCAATTCCCCTAGAAGATGGTTTGTTGTTATTGAAAATTGTTAAACTCACTTACTGAGATTAAAAAAAAACTTTGGTCTATAATGTGGTATTTAAGTAATAACAATAGTACTGGTTCATGCTATATACCACAGGGATATATTTCAGGGATTTCAAACAATTATGACCTTATATTCATGACCTCAGACTTTTCTGTAAACTGGAAATGTACCTTGGATGAAAGTGTAAAAATTTTTTGTCATTTTTAGGTAATTCAGCTTCTGGTGGTACTTTGGTTACTTAGTACGCTTAAAGAAAATCACACTTTGTTGATTCTTTCTGATCTTTTGTGGAGATCTTTTGGGCATATTATAATTTGATACCAAAACGCAGTATTAGGTAAGTGGAACCCTAATAGTTCTGCATCATTTCTGAACTCATGAACTTTCCCGATGTTGACAGAGGTTTCCTAATAAAAATCATTAACAAACCTCGGTTAACTCTGTTAATGTTCATAACTTCCAAAAGGTTGTGGAACTATTATGGGTCCACTACCTTAAACAAAGTTTTTACGGCATTTATATCATCCTCTAACAATATGCATTGTGTTTCATGCCAATTTCTATATATTTTGCTTGCAGGGCATGTCATGACAGAGGTCCATAACATAAGTGACCCGTCACACAAAAAGGGAATGTCTGGGAAGTGCATAAAGTGGCTACCATAGTCAGACTGCATAAACTGCTGAATTTTCTGATTCTAGAATGATCATTCTACATTCCTGTTTAAGAATTTTTGACATGCGACCACTGGTTGACCTCTACTGGAACACATTTCTTTTTCATAATCTTACTTTACAGAGTTCTGAGATGGTCCCTTTAGTATGACAGGTCACATATTATGCTTCAAGTAAAGAGGAACCTTTTGAAACTTCAGAAACCCACACCCACAATGACAGAAGTCAAGAGGCAGGTGCAATGATCCACAAATTAACCTGATAATGAACTCCTCCTTTTTTCCAATTCTTTCACTCTGCCATTTAGTTCATCATTCATCTCTTTTTCAAAGTCATCTTCGCTGGAGTCCTCTCTCTCGGAGGCGCTCGATCTCGTGTACAGCTTCCGCTTCTGATCTGGAGTCCCGTGAAGCAGAATGTCAATCTCATCTTCAGAACTGAAATAGAATAAAAGAGATGGATACCATATTTCGGCTGATAAACACTCAAAGGAGATAAATAAAACATGGACAGTGAGGTTTTGTTAAGTACCAATTTTCTGATAAAATGTACTTGTATCTATTAACCCTTGTTATGCTAAATAAAGATCTTGTTTAAATTGTATTAAGGTGGTAGCACCGCAATCGTTCCTCAATATTTCAGAACTCATGATCTTTCACAATGTTTACCAAGGTTTCCTAATAACAAGAGGCCCAAGAGGGCCTTTATCGCTCCACTGGCTTTAAAATCTTTAGACTTTCATTACATAAAGCTTACTTTGAATGAATACATTAACACTTCAAAATCTTCTAAGACCTATTTAGTAATGATTAAATGGTTCTGGTCCATATTGCACCAAAATACTCAATCACAATGAACCTGCAACCCTTGACCAATCTTATTAAAACATAAGGTTCAGAAGATGTGGTTCAAAGATTTCGGGCTCAAAATAGGCCCCACCTGACATGCCCATATTCATGGACCAAACAAAATTTCTTGAACAATTTAAGTAAATAGTCACCCAAGAAATATTCTGGTAAAGTTTCATTGAAATCGGCTGAGTGGTTCCGGAGGAGATATCCTTCAAAGATTTTGGCCTCAATATAAGCCCGCCCTGCCACGCCCAAATTTATAGGCCTATCAAAATTTAGCAAATAATTTTTGAAAAGAGACACTCAAGAAACATTCTGGTAAAGTTTCATTGAAATCAGCCAGGTGGTTCAGGAGAAAATGTCATTTGAAAATTTCGGGCTCAAACTAGGCCCTACCCTGCCACGCCCATATTTTTAGTCCAATCAAAATTTCTTGAACAATTTAAGTGAAGGGTCACCCAAGGAACATTCTGTTAAAGTTTCATTGAAATCGGCCCAGTGATTCAGGAGGACATGTCGTTCAAAGATTTCGGGCTCAAAATAGCCCCGCCCTGCCACGCCCATATTTATGGACCAATCAAAATTTCTTGAACAATTTAAGTAAAGGGTCACCCAAGGAACATTCTGGTAAAGTTTCATTGAAATCGGCCGAGTTGTTCAGGAGGAGATGTCGTTCAAAGGTTTCGGGCTCAAACTAGGCCCTACCCTGCTACGCCCATATTTTTAGTCCAATCAAAATTTCTTGAACAATTTAAGTAAAGGGTCACCCAAGGAACATTCTGTTAAAGTTTCATTGAAATCGGCCCAGTGATTCAGGAGGACATGTTGTTCAAAGATTTCGGGCTCAAAAAAGCCCCGCCCTGCCACGCCCATATTTATGGACCAATCAAAATTTCTTGAACAATTTAAATAGAGGGTCACCCAAGGAACATCCATGCCAAGTTTCATTGAAATCGGCCCAATGGTTTGGGAGGAGAAGATTTTTAAAGATTTCAAAGTGAAAAAATGCCACGCCCTGCCACACCCATATTTGGGGGCCAATCAAAATTCTTTGAACAATTTAAGAAGGGGCCCACCCAAGGATCATTTCTACCAAGTTTTGTTAAAATCCTCCCATTGGTTTGGGAGGAGAAGATGTTTAAAGAAAAAGTTTACGCGCGGACGCACGCTCGGACGCACGACGGACACTCCGCCATAACAATAGCTCGCTGGCCTTCGGCCAGTGGAGCTAAAAATCATTAGGAAACCTTCGTCAACACTGTTAAAGTTCAGAACTCCCAAAATGTGCTTATCTATTACGGGTCCACTACCTTAAATTCAAAATGCCATAAGTACTAACTTCTCTAATTGCTTGACAGTATTTCTTATGAAAATATAGATACATGTTTGAAGCTTTTCTGACTTACTTAAGAAAAGCAGGTGGTAAAAACTAAGATCAGACTGCAAATATATGCAGGCTGATCTTCGTCCTCACCTCTTGCCAAAGCAAGAATATTCCAGGTTCAGCATGATAAGGGATAAACTGATTTTTTGGTTGTTTTTCCTTTGAGGTTAATTTCCTATAAGCAATCATTTTAATGACTATTTAGAGAAATTAGTCTCAAATTAGGAAAGAAGTCTCATAAAGTTTTATCTTTTAATTTTCAATTAACTGAAATTGGTTTTCCAATTTTTCCTGGTAAAAAGTACAGGGATAATTTTGAGGCAAGATATTGTGAGATTCTCTCATTTTTCTAGCAGAAATCTCATTGAAACTGGCTTAATGTGATGCAAATCTCAAAGAAAAATAAAATTTCTTGCCAAATATTCTTAATTTCTCGTTAGATTTGGCTAAATGAGATATTTTTGCACATGACATTTTGAGCCAGAATGATCCCTAAAAGTGTAGGGAGAGCTTCTATTAGGGAAGGCGCTATTTTAGGAGAAAAAACGAGGTTTTGGGTTCAAGTTCTATATTTAGCAGCCTGTGTTCACTAAATACATGTTACAATCGAAGTCCATACATGAGAACCAAATGGTATGAAAGAACGAGTGCTGCCATCTGTGATCAAACCCAGGACCTCTAGAATGACAGTTAGACGTGTAGATGTCAACATTGGGTAGTATTGTGACAGGTACCCCATTTGCTTAGTTAGTAGAGCACCAAACTTGTTTCAAGGGTTTAGGGTTTGAGTCCCATGTCAGGGACACTTTCGTGTCTTGATTAACTTTAATGGTGTCTGAAGTTAACAGAATGCTAGGTGAAAATTTAAGAGTGGTAAGTTGCGACAGTGCTACCTCCCCTAATTTTTTATAGTCTGTTGTGGGAAGGGCCTCTTCAAGTTGAACCTAATATAACCAGTAGAAAGAAAGAAGGCAAGATTATTGCTGCTAGGGACCACTACGCATAGTACCGGATTTCAAAACTGATCAATCAGAAAAAGACCTTGGAATACTGTTCACAAAAAGTTTAAAATTTGATGAACATATCAGCATTGTTGCGAATAAGGCTAATCACCGGACTTATAAAGCGTGATTTTGTGTACAGGGACAAGGATTTCTTCTTGTTTTTTTATAAATCTCTAATAAGACTAAATCTCAACTATGGCAACAGCATACAACCAAAATGTGTTTTTAAAGGTATTATTGAAAATGTACAAAGATGTGCAACTAAAATTGTACCCCGCTGAAAAAATTACCCTATAACATTTGTTTACATGAACTGAATTTACCATCTTCAGACTACAGGCGTCAAAGAGGAGATATGATCCAACTTTCCAAGATGATACACACAATTTTACTAGAATGTTCACGTTGTCTACAAACGCTCATGAGCTATGAGGAAAGATGTACAAGCAGGGGTGTGGAAATACGAGTTTTCTCCACTTGTCCCTGGACAAGTAAAAGCGGATTTTCTACTCGTCCAGAATCAAAATGAACTTGTCCGCTCAAGAGTAAATAGAAAAATTTGAAAAAAACATTGCCTTTTGATGAAGAAAATGCTGGTATGAAGCATTTTCTTCATTAAGGTTCATGTAAAGTGTTTGAGACCCAATTTTAAGGGCATTCATTTGCCAAGAAAAAGCAGTATGTCCAGGAATATTATATATCAAAATGAAGCTATTTATGAGCACAAGCAGTTGAAAAACATAAGACTGTTATAACTTTAACGGTATAGCCAAAACATTGTGGAAAAGGGTCATTTTGTACAGAACAAGCAACTGCATGACTGTTGGATAAAATCGGCTCATATTTTAACAAAGTCTAGCCTAAAGTACCATCCAGGTAGTGCTACAACCATGGTATAAAACTCAGCCCCAAAACGCAGTTATGCAAGCAATGTATTTTGATTTATTTTATAAACACATATGTCATATATGTCATTCTAATTTTGTAAACGTGTAGATCTTTTTAAGGGTATGGTGTGTTATCACAACATAAATAGACATTAATTGTTTATATACCTGTAAGGTTATTTAGCAATATATCAATTTCTATTTCACAGAATGATAAATATATAGTAATATTGTAGATCATTGAATTAAAAAAAACCTATAATTTGAAATAATCGTAGAAAATATTTCACAATATTATGGTGTGATGTTGCACCATACCTTACATCTATTTTGAAAACAGACCAAACCGGTTTGACATGTATGTTGACAAAATAAATGAAAATGGATTGTTTCAAAAGAGCCTTTTGAGACTGAGTTTTATATCTAAGGTTGTAGCACTACCTGGATGGTACTTCAGGCTGTACTTTGTTAAAATACAGGGCAATTTTATGCAACCGCCATGCAGTTGCTTGTTCTGTACAAAATGACCCTTTTCCACAATGTTTTGGCTATACCGCTATAGCTATGGCGGTCTTATGTTGCCTAACCGCTTGCGCTCACGAATAGCTTCATTTTGATATATAATATACCTGGACATACTGCTTTTTCTTGGCTAATGAAGTGCCCTAAATATTGGGTCTCAAACACTTTACATGAACCTTAAAAACAATGTTTTCTACCCTATGATATGAACATTAGGATGATTTCTTTCTTAATTTTTTTAAGTAACATTCCAAGAAAAGCCCTGGTATTTACTTGTCCTTGGACAAGTGGCTTAGAAAAATTTACTTGTCCTCAAGTATAAAAGCCCGAGTCTGACAAGTCGGGCATGGGAATTCCACACCCCTGACGTTGTCTACAAACGCTCATGAGCTATGAGGAAAGATGTAGAAGCTTCAAAAACCATGTGCCAATAGGTCAGTAAGATCAAACATATTCTCTCACAGTGTTTTTAACACTTGGAATCAGCTACCAAATGATGTTGTGTACTCGGACTCAGTGAACTCATTCAAAACAAAACTTGACAAATTGTGGATCAATAAACGTTTCAACACAAGTGATATTTACTAATAAAATACATGAAACATGACTAAGCAGAAGACTAGAAAATCTAGATGATGAGAGAAATGACAAGCTAAAAGGGCTAATATATTTCCCAGAATTCAAAAGGTATTCTGAAGGTAAATTTGGGAGAAGTGTTCGAGGGGGCAGTGGTCTGGATTCGACAACTATGTCAGGTACATTTTTCTGTCCTAATTTACTGAATTAAGCAGTCTTGAATTTTTAGATGATCAGTTAAAGTATATTTAGTAATTACCTTCAAGTTTCACAAATCAAAATATTTGTTTATTTATTATATAATATTCATTTTATGCTCAGTTACCCTAATACCGGGGTATACCAATTACCGGTGTAGTAATAAATTTCGAATTTAAAATACAGAAATACTTCAGACAATGTTTCAAAATTTTAGTTAATCCTTTTTATACAATAATTTAACTAGGTTGGTCCCTGAAAGATCCTGATTAAAATTTTATAGCATCCATATATCAATTTTACTATTTTACAGAGGAAAACAAAATTTAGACATGGTGGTGTGTGAATTTCTTTTGTTAGACTTGCGTTAAGCAATGTTTGGAACAGAAAATATGATGAATTATACCGACGTAGATCAAAGAATGTATATGATGTTTAGAAAGTATACAAAAGGGTTTGTATTTTGTGAACTTAAAAGGTTTTCCTCAGTACACCGGTAATTGGTACAAAAGTAGTTCCGGCAAATCTTGAGGGTCATGTTGTTTCCAACCAAAGACTATTGTTAAAATGCATTTTCCTAGAAACAAAAGTACTGATTTTGATAAAGGAATGATTTGGCTATGTGATGACATAAAATATTATAAGAAATAATCAAGAGATTCTTAAACACAGACAACTTGCATTAAGACCACCGGTAATAGGGTCAAGGAGTATAATCGATAATAAACAATTTTGTATGCCGAACTCAAAACTGAGTTTTTTTTTTGTCTTGTCATACCTCTCTGCGCTATCAATGTCGCTGTCATCACCAAAATCTAGATAATCAAGATCTCTGTCGCGAGTAATATTCATAATAAACGAACGAAACAAATCGTTTTTCGAACGATAATATTAATTGGTTCGAATATTTTTGAGGACGAATGCCAGAAAGACGGTGTGGTGGTAAAATTTACCCCTTGTATTTTAATCAAGAAACAACAACAACAAGCTGTCAAACCGAAAATGGATCATCCTCGAGAAATTTACGAAAGATACAGGGTTCATTTGAATGTCAGCGAGTTAAAACCTAATGATCACCCACTCCATGTGTTTATATCCCGTAAACATGCCACCGCTCTCAAGATTCCGGAGACAGACACTCTGTTCAATCTTTCTATGTGGACCAACACTAAGATGTCAGATGATCCTCAGAAGAGTCTGCCATCAAAGTCAGGGCGAGGATGCATATTTCACAGAATGCTATCAAACAGTCAAAACTTTCCAGAGATTCTGATTCCAGACACAGGTGAAGCGGACGATGAGAGAAGGGAGAGTCTTGCCTCTGGGAGTGATGTAGAAGTGTTTCTGTGTGTTTGGGTGCGAGATGATCCAACAGATCACGACTTAGTGGGTGAAAGACTATACCTAACATGCAGTAGTCAGTTTATGGAACATTATAATATTGAAAGCCATACTCTGTATGTCCGACAAGTTAATATTTATCCTGTCAGTAATCTTGTATTAGGCGTGAGCAGTCGTGAGGCGTTTCAATGGTTCACTACCAAAAACTTTTGTGAACGATTGTTGAAGGAAGTTAAAACAAATCCAGTGTTAGTTAGGACAAAAGACGTTTTCCTTGCAACTTATGGAAACTTTTTGGAAGATGATAGTTTTAAAAGATCCTATTACTTCGATGTATATATTTTAGAATGTTCTCCTGTTCAACAAGGATGTTTGTCAGAGAAAACAGAAATTGTTTTGACTTACATGGGTGACCTTGAAGCTGAGAGGAAGCGCTTTCAGCTTAACATAGAATCAATCATCTCCAGTCCAAGGAAAGGTCCAAAGGCAATTGGAGGACCTTTTAAAGATATTTACATTTCCGACTTCTCACGTGTCATGAATCCAAATATAAACTCTCCAGATCTTGATGAAGCAGATGACTTTCGACCTTTTCAAACAAAAGCAAAAGCTATCAAATCAAGAAGGAAACAAAGGATAGAGACTATAGGACATTTTGAATATGAAGTGGTTCCTCAACAACCAATGATAAAACGGATGCTATGGAGGGAGCAAAAAAAAGAAAACTTTGACCCGCTTTATTACATTGGTATGTCAAGAAAGCTAATGATAAAGGAAAGTTTATTTGACAGCAGTTACGTTTTAATATCACCTAACTACTCTGACCCTTGTGAAGATGAAGAAAGTGACAATCCTCCGATAGAAAGGCTGTGTCTGATTCGCTGTCTCGGGAAGGAGTATGACAGATCAAGACGTTTGTTTATAACACCACTCTGTCTCTTCAACATGGTCAGAAAACCTCCAATAGAGATGCCAGAGACTTTAATCATGAAGGTAACTAATCATGAGGAAATGCGGGAAAAGAATTAATGGCATGTTCATTCCTAGAGCAATAATTGCAGCAATCTAGGTGAAGTAAAATTGCCAAGTTTTTTCGAAAAATATCATTTTTGTTTTTCAATAATCTTTAATAATCAAGTTTAAACCCATCTTTTGATGCTTCTTTATGTTGAAATCATTTTCTGTGTTAGCAAAAAATTAGAAGTTAATTGTATTGGCAACTAATTAATGCCAAAAGGCTTGAGTACTAAGAATCTGTACTCTTAATTTAAAAAAAAAAATAAATTAAATGAATGTAACATAAAAGGTTTTATTTAAAAGAAAGACTAGTGGAGGTAAAGATGGCAAGTTTAGTCTTTTCAAGTCTTCAAAAGCCTAGTGGGTAGCACAAAACTATTGTGAGTGCCCATATAGCTTACCGGTATATGCACTTACAATAGTTTTGTCCTGCAGTGTATATTCTAGGATTCAATAAATAGGGGGAATTTTGTTGAAAATCGGCAAAATTGTCAAAAAGATGGGATTTTTTGCTCTATCTCTAAGTAAAAGAATCTCCCTTCATCTTGGAAATAGGGGGACTTTTCAAAAGTATATGCTAAAATGCACAATCCTCCCTCCTAGAATAAACACTGGTTCCAAACCCTTGATCTGTTGTATTTCTATTGTTATGATTTTATGATCAATTCACAGAGATATGACATGTCAGATTTAGGACAAAGCTATGAGAAGAGTACCTCCAGTCAGTCATGGAATGTTCAGCTCCCAGTTGCTAGAGAAGTTCACATATCTATTATACCTTCACCAAACTACAGCCCAAGATCTCCGCATGATGAAGCTTTAAAACAGTACTTCTCCACAAGAAGGTAGAGTTAATTTTAACATGACCACTGATTTCAAGAAAGGTGAAGTATTTTTAATTTCAATTTTTTTAAACTGTATATTGTGGGTACCAAAGATAAATAGTTGTCAATCAAAAAATGTACAGATTTATCAAGTTATTAATTTCAAACCTCAAGTGAATGTTGACCTCCAGTGTTTTCTGCCACATTGTGAAAAAAGGGGCACTTAGGCATTGAACTGTAGCTTTTTCAAGCTGCATTTAAGATTTTTTTAGTTGTCAACCAATAATCTGCTCCTTTTTTATATGTCCAGATGCTGACAACAAATCAAAGTGTGTATAAGATAAAAAATAAAAAAGGTTGCCAAAGCACAAAAAAGGCAATTTCAGAAATTTTAAAATTTCATTTTAACCCTTGTCATGCTGAACCTGGAATATTCCTGCTTTGGCTGGAGGTTTAGACAAAGATCAGCCTACACATATGTGCAGTCTGATCTTGGTCCACACCACCTGATTATCAATTTTAAACCAGAAAATTTTAGAAATTATATTTTTGAAATAAATACTGTCTTGAAATAATTGAATGAAGTGCTTTCACAACTTTTGTATCAATGCAATTTTTGTAAAGGTTTTTATTCAGCATGACATGGGTTAAGACAACTTCAACTTTTCATTGAATGTTATTATATTTTTTGTTCATTCAGTACTGGATTGTAATGAAATACATTTGGTAGATGATTGAAGAGCTTACTAGGCCTTGATAAACCTCTTGCTATTTGATTTCAGGGTAGTTGCTATTGGTGATGTTTTAGCCATACAGAGTTCAGGTAACTACAGTCAATCTTGCTCCAGCGACCACGTCTATTTAGCGACCAATTTTATTAAGCAACCATTTTCAAAATCCCCTTTTTTGAATCAAAATATCTTAAAGATTATATTTGTATTGTCGGTCTAAAGATTATTAAAACGATTCCTATGTTGTTAAAACTCACCAAAATTGTCTCAATGAGACAATTCTTTTGAGTTTTAACAACATAGGATTTTTGAGAATTTCAAAATAATATGAATTTTCAATGAAAAGGTATGTTTTTTACTTGTAAACAAGACCTGTATAAAGCTGCCATTTTTCTTAACGACCGCTTTTTGGTGGTCCTGTCAGCGGCTGCTTAAAACAAGTTTTACTGTACTGCATGTTTTATGATTATCTTAATTGCACAGCACATCTGGCATTATGGTTAGTGGTAATTTTAAGGAAATAAGGTAAACCCAACTAGACAATACAATGTATTTCTTGACATTCTTATACATTGTTTTTACCTTTTTGATCTAGGCTATTTTAACCCTTTGCTGTTTAATCCCTGCTTTTTTACGTGCCTGTGATTTTATGATTGAGAAAACATTGTGAAAAAAGATGAAATTGCTTCTGACAAGCATTTTTTTCTTTTTACACACTATTTTCTACCCTACAGAATGGTTATTTTTCAAATAAAATCCACTCTAAATTTTCGTCTGCAAAACCTTTGAATTTGGACAGGTCCAAAATTTTGTGAAACATGAAAGTGTTAAAACAAAAAGTTGAGCTATTGGCATCACCATGGCTTTGCTGTTGTAGGCATGGACATTAATTGACATTGAGATTAGCTTTGGCATTGGCATGTATTAGAAATCATTGACCTTTGTGGTTTCTCTGTTATTTTTGAAGATACTGTTTTTCCCCTAGTGATAGCGCCCTCTCTAATAGTAGCACCCCTACATTTTTTACTGAGAAAACCCACTTCCTATTCCTAGATTTAAAAAAACTTGTTGAGACTTCTTCTCTAATTTGATGTGAATTTCCTCTAAACAATCATTCATATGATTGTTTAGAGGAAATTTACCTAAAATTAAAGGGAAAAGAGCCTAAAGACATAAGTTTAATGATTGTTTTAATCAGAAAATGCATACTAAATGAAAGCTCCTTGAACATGTTATGTATAGCTACCTGGAGCATTTATTAGGAGAAATACAGGTTATTCTTGAAACTTAACATTTGTGTTCACCATCACAAGTGCTATACAGATTGTGAAGGAGAATAACTCTTGAACTCATTTTGTTTAGACTGGCTCCGGTACCACTGATCTGAAGTATTGTGAAATCAGCAATGCATCTGGAGAAAGTATAATTTATTATCAGCTTATATTTCTCTGATCTGACTGGCGGATTGCAAAATAATCATATTCCGAGTAAATTTTTATCTTTGGTGGTAGGTGAAGCAATAAATATCTGACCAAGTACTGTCTGGGTAATTTGATAAGTTTCATTAAGGAGTCATAAGAGTGCCCACTAGAGTTGGCTTATCATTAGCTTACATCAGTAAAACTGTGACCTGACCAAGGGGTTAAATTCTTCCAGGAATTTCTGGGAGTAAGCTTTGCAGAGTTGACTAGGCTGTTAGTTTTTGAGAATATTGGAGGTAATTTAAAATAGTAAAACATGAGTGGTGTACCTAATCAAACACTAACTGACAGCCTTGGAGCCAAGCTACATTTTGTTAGAAATACGCCATTTATCGACTGAATATTTTTGCATTAACCAGCTCCTGCAGCTGAGTGTTTGCATCCACAGAAAGAGACTCTGTATCATCTTTGTTGTGAACTGAAGATGACAAACTATCATCCTCTATTTACTTATGATTTTATGTTGTAGATGACCCTTTATTCTGGCAGAATACCGGAGATGACACAGAAAACAGATTCCCTTGTATTTACTTTAAGGTTGTAAACATTAAGGGATCCGTGGCTACACACAAAAATTTCATAATGGACAAAGACAGTACCACTTTAATACAGGTAGGTTAAACAAGGATAAGGTAGGAAAGTCTAATTTGGCCCCTAAATTTTGGAGAAAATGCCTATTCCCAGTAAGATATTGAAACTGGAAATTGTCTTTTTTATGCCCCTGCATCAGTAGATCCGAGGCAAATAAATTTTTGCTTGGCTATGCGCTAAATAGAGGATATTGAATGAGTGGGCATTGAATACGGAATATATTGAACGAGTCATCAATGAGGCTGTGCTGAGTTTTTATCTATGTAAGATGACAAGTTTAATAAATTCTGTATTTTATGAGCACAAATTTAATATTATATTTATAATATAAAATGAATTTTCGCGAAAAATCGTTGAAGTTCAACATTTCAATTTTCCGCGAAACTTATAACGGCGTTTCAAACTGATGTCACAGTACATACATTATGATGTCATTTTGGCGGTTACAAATAGTGTTGCTATTCTCTCTGAGTCATTTGCATAGATATTCAACTAGTATTAGAAAACCGGTGTAATATCAAAAATATTCAACGGGTTTATTTCACTCTTGCAATGTCTGTCATATTATAAACACTTTAACACTATATGTCTTGAATGATTAGAGACAGAGCCTTCATATTTTGCATGATATTTGCTCTAGGCAGGAACTTTAGGTCCTAACTTCAAGGTCTTCAATGAAGGCCAAGGTCATTCAAAAGGCCAAATTTGTTAAAAATTACAAGGAATGACAAGTGATATTGTCTTTATATTTCACATGTGTATTGCTGGTGACAATAACTGTTTGTAGATTACAAAGTCATGGACATCAGTCAAGGTCATATGTTTAGATCTCTAGTATAGAGCACTACTTTTGAATTGGCTATATCGTTTTAATGGTAGAAGATAGATCCTTCATATTTCATAAGACTATTGCTTGTGACAATACTTTTCTGTTGGAAACAACCTCATGGTCACCAGTCAGGATCAAGATCATTTTCAAGGTCAAATTGGGACAAAATTAAAACTTAAACATTGACTATGATTATTGAATGGTTTGTGAAATGATCATTTTTAAAAAAAAGATATTTATGTATCAAATCACTTTTTCTAAAAATGGTATGGGGGTGTTTAACAAACTCATTTTAAAGTGCATCTTTTTGAAACTTGGGATATGTGTACACTATCCCAAGAGTATCAAGGATTTTGCTTTAGGTGCATTCATGAAAGAGTTTTGCCCTCTATTAGACTTAGACTTTTTTCACTTTCCTGCTCCTACAGCTCACCTGGCATCCACATGCAATGCTCTTGTTCAATGAAGCTTCCCATTTAACATGAAATTTATATCATAAATGAGCCTGCGTGTGGCATTTCCAACAATTTAAAGGGCATAGACAGCCACATACTGTAAATGTAATGTAACCTGATAGTTTACAAGTACTTTGAGACCTTATCTATCTACTAAATGCATAGTGAAGACTCTGGTAAGACTGTACAGATGCACAGGCTGGTCAGAGTCTTTACTTTGCACATATTGAAAATTATTGGAAATCTAACGCATAGGCTCAAATAATGTTTTAATTACTGGTATTGATTGGATGCCATTATTGTTCAAGGTTATATTCAAGGTTATTTTATAATTATGTTCAAGGATAGACATTGAAAAGTGAATAATTCATAATTTTAGGTGTCCAAAATTCTCTAGCAAATATATCCACAATAGATTGTGGGAAAAACCTTTTCCATATAACTAGAAACAGAGGTACAGATAAGAGGGGGTAAAGCCAAGCTAAAATCTGTATTTCTAAATGAAATCCTATGTTGTGGGCACTCATTGGAATTGTCTTGCCAAGACAATTCCAATGAGCACCCACTATGTAGGATATCTGTAAGTATTTTCAATATATTTCAAATTTAAAGCTAAAATACCCTCTCTATCTGTAGCTCTGTAGAAACATGTAGTTATGTTTCAAACTTGTATATAACACATTAGGTTGGTACAGAACACAGTTACATCCCATGTATGATGCAGACGTTTTTAAACACGACACCACAAGGATTCTGGGATAGAGACAGTTTACCTGGACTGACGAGATATGTGGAAGAGCTAGAGAACTTCATTATACCCCACCTAACTACCAGGTAAAGTTTAACGCATAACCAGACATTTAAATTTCAAAAGTTGTACATGTTTGACGATTTTTTGACTGCCATGATTCCTCCAATACTACTAACCCTAGTTCCCCTCCCTTTGCCTTCACTAATTGCTGAGAAAATTCACTTCAATTGATTGAAATTACCTTAATTTTGATTACTTTATGACCCTTTTTTTAAAAATTTGAGGTTGATTTCCTCTGAACAATCATTTAAATGGTTGTTTAGAGGAAACTAAACACAAATTAATGGTGAAAATTAATAGAAGGCAATTTGATAGATATTTTGCTTCCGAAATAGTTTCCTAATTAAAACTCTTTGTCCATGTTTCTTATAGCTCCCAGCAGTGTTTATAAATATAAAAATTTGTACTTCAAGTTCATGAAACTAAAAACCTTATCACACTGTATGAATACGCAAAGCGGATTCATACTTGAGTGTGATTAGGTTTTAGTAAATAGAGACATTATATTATAATTTAATATCACGAAGCAAAAATAAAAAGATTGGTCTGTTAAGAAACAGATTTCTTAAGGGACTAATTTTTAGGAAGCTTACATAATAAACCGGTACTCAAAATTGTTTTCATTGGGGAGTAAAACCGACTTTTTAGCCAATCAGAAGGTATGAATATTGATGATCACAACTGAAATTAAATGATTAACATATAATCTTCTAAACATCTCATTAACAACTGGGTAGACTTAGAAATAAGTGGATCTGTATCATGAATAGGTACTATCAATTAACATTGAATAATATTAAGAAAAAGGACTTGTTAATTTCAGAACAAGCACTTTTTGAAATTAGAATTAAGTTAACCCTGATTTGATCCTGTCTAATTATCAAATATAAGCATTTCTAAATGATGATTTATTTTTCTGTATGCAGACATAGCAGCAAGTGTTTGAACTCGGTACCTCCTGCTATCCTGGTCTGTGCACCTGTTGGTTGTGGAAAAACTACCTTGACTATTGCAGTGGCTCGGAGATTAGGAATGCATGCCTATAAGGTACTTTTTCATAGACTTTTTTGTATGATATCCTTGATAAGGGACTTAATCAGCCATCATTCCGTAAATTAGTTTAAGGCATATATATATATATATATCTTTCTAGATTCATAGTTATTGTTCACATGAGCAAAAAGATTTAAGTAAAGCAAAGTCTCTGGCCAGCCAGTGCATCCACACAGTCCTACCAGTCTTCACGTTTCACTATTTAGACAGAAAAGGTCTTAGCCATTCTTCAAAGAGTCTGCTAATACTCTTATTGGATTGAGTGGTTGTGTAGAATGCACAATGTTTATGCATCATGCATATTTGGAATTAACTGAAAATTCACACACAGGCTGATTTCATATCTGCAAAAGTATGCCTTGTCTACAGCCATGGAATATTTGATAACTTCTGGTATTTCTGCAGTGATTAGGGTTTTAATTTTATACCACAATGAAAACAAGTTCAACCTTTCATTTCCTAACTGTTTTACAATAGAAATACAAGGGTGTAACATAATGCATATTGTGAAAGTACGTATTAGAAATGAATCCTCTGTAGAAAAATGTTGTTGACGAATGATCATAACATCAAAACTACAGCTTATTCAAGTTGTAGCTATGATGTTTTGATTTTTCACCAATGTCATCATAGAAATGGGGAGCAGATGGAGGAAATTCATCTTTTGTCAGTCCTCATATCTCATTTTTACTATATATTCTATGTTGATCGCCTTCTGAGTGTGTATAATTTTTAAAGTCCAAGTTATGCCTATCAAATAATAAAGTGAACAGATTTGTTCACTAATATATTATACAAAATTTTGGTTCAGCTTCTTACCTTATATATATCTGCATACTTTATTTTCCCCAGATCAACTGTCATTATGTTAACAGTGAGTCAGCTGGAGCAACAGAGGCAAAACTCAAAAACGGATTTAATTCAGGTGGGACATTTATAAAAACCATTAACCATTTTCCTTATGACAAATTTTATTTCAAATACTGTAAATCAGGTTATGTTTGGGTCTTCAGGGCTTGTAAGTGACCCTTAAATCAGGGTTTTGACCATAAATAAAATAATAAATCAGGGGTGTGGAAATACGAGTTTTCTCCACTTGTCCCTGGACAAGTAAAAGCAGATTTTCTACTCGTCCAGAATCAAAATGAACTTGTCTGCTAAAGAGTAAATAGAAAAATTTGAAAAAAACATTGCCTTTTGATGAAGAAAATGCTGGTATGCAGCATTTTCTTCATTAAAAACAATGTTTTCTACCCTATGATATGAACATTAGGATGATTTCTCTCTTAATTCTTTTAAGTAACATTCCAAGATTAGCCCTGGTATTTACTTGTCCTTGGACAAGTGGCTTAGAAAAATTTACTTGTCCTCAAGTACAAAAGCCCGAGTCGGACAAGTCGGGCATTGGAATTCCACACCCCTGAATAAATAAATCTGAAAATATCTTAATTTGACCAATAGATATTTTTGGACCTGTTTATTTTTCGGTCTTCAGGGCTCATGTTTGACCCTTAAACCAGGTTTTGATTCCAAAAAAAATATGAAAATATTTTAATTTGACCCATAAATATTTTTGGGCCTGTCTAATTTTGGGTCTTCGGAGCTCATGTTTGACCATTAAACTAGGGTTTTGACCCCCAGAAATGTGTAAATATCTTAATTTGACCCATAAATATTTACATTTACATTGTATTTTTCAGCTGGCCTGTATTCCCCATGTATCCTTTTGCTACAAAGTATTCATGCTATAGGACGGGATAGGGACGGTAACACAGAAGGTATGATTAATTATTCTTTACCCTTGTTTGTTTTTCAGAATTTAAGACTGGTCCAAACTAAAAAAATTTGCAGACAATCAAAGTGAAAAGATGGTACATTTTGAAATGAAACTATCACAGATAAGATAGAATATAGTGTATGGTGTCTGTGGTCTAGAGGTAGAGCGTCGGTTCCCGGGAGTGGCTAGCGATCTTGGTTCTTTCATTGGCCCACACATTCGGCGCGAGCACTGGTGAATTTTCCAGGAAGCATAATCAAGAGGGATTAATATAAGTTGTCCAAAGGTTCCAAGGTCAATGTCATCAGTCAAGGTCAAGATCATTTTTCAAGGTTAAATTTCTTTAAAAAATTTAACCTTGGTCATAACTTTTTAATGGTAAGTCATAGAGCCTTCTTATTTCACATGATCATTGCATGGGACAGGACCTTTCTGTAGTTACCAAGTTCAAGGTCATCAGTTAAGGTCAAGGTCATTTTTCAAGGTCAAATGTCTTTAATAAATCTAACCTTGGTCATAAATTTTGAATGGTAAGTCATAGAGCCTTCTTATTTCACATGATCATTGCTTGGGACACGAACTTTCTGTAGGTACCAAGTTCATATATTTGCATTTGCCAAAGTAATAATAAACAGCCAAGCATTGGCACCTGCTTGCTGTGCTCTTGTTGACTATTAACCCTTGTCTTGCTGAATAAAAATCTTAGCTAAATTGCAGTTAAATTAAAGTGCTTAAAACACTAGAACCCAAGATTATGGGAGCAAAATTTCTTTTGATATTCAATTTCATGAACAGCTCTGCCCCATAAAGGGACAAAGAAAGTGATTAAGACTTAGATCAGACTGCACATATGTGTGGGCTGATCTTTGTCTATACCACCTTTATATACAGGAATATTCCAATGTTCAGCATGACATGGATAAAGCACCATTTGGCTGTATTCTTTGCTTTCTGAACTTTTAAAATTGATTGTTCTCAAACATGATTGTTTCAGCTATAATGTCAATTTCAAATTTGAAAGCATAAATTTTATTTTATTGCTCTTCAGATCCCCGAGTCGCCAACAATTTTCTCGCCAATGTTATGCAGTTAAAGAATGACCTTCAGCAGTACCCCGTCATCGTCGTGGCAACCACACACTCCAGTAAAGATTTAACTCAAGATATGTTGGAATGTTTCTTACATCAAGTCAATATTGAGGTGAATCATCTGTTTTATTCTATTAAAATATTTGACCAATCATGTAAAATGGGACCATTTGGATTTTTTGTGAAATAGATTTAGATGAAAATTATCTTTTTTTATATTCAATATGACTTTATGAATAGTATCAACCTGAAGTCAAAACAAAACACTAGAAAGAGCTAGTGTAGCAGACAGATATTTCATCTTAAATTTAATTTTTTTGTATTTGTAAGTGACCTCACAATTTGTTTTAAGATGGTTGGCTTTTACAAAGTCCGAAGTCTAAAGAGGTATAGGGGGGTATATTTTTTTCACCATGTCTGCCTATCTGTCCACCTATTCATCAATCTATCCTTCCATCTGTCCATCCATAGAGGTTTTGTTTCTGAACAACCAAGTGACCTAGAATCATAGAATTTTGACCAATTAATACCAATGGCCCAAGAAAGTCCCCTCTTATTTTGGGATTAAAAATGTCAAAGGTCAAGGTCTCAATTGAACTTTGTTTGAAAACCATTTCCAAACTCAAGAACCAAATGACCTATAATCCTGAAACTTTATGCAAATGTTGCCCTCGAGCCAAGGAAGAACCCTTTGGTCTTTGGGTCATACAGGTCAAAGATCAAGGTCACAATTAAACTTTGCCAAAAAAAAAATCTGAATTCTAACTCAAGAAGCAAAAGACCTGGAATCATGAAACTGTAAACAATTGTTGCTGATGACCCAAGAAAGTGTCCTATAGTTTTTGAGTCATGCAGGTCAAATGTCATACTTGAGCTTTTGCAAACACATTTTCACTGATTGCTGGGCCAAAAGTGCTGATGGAGGGGTATAAGTCTGCTTTACTATAGATTTGTTCATTTATGTGTCACCGTTTTGTGTCAGGTCAAATAGATACCTGATTTATTTAAAAATTTAGTTATGTATATAATATAGGTACCTGATTTATATGAAAATTTAGTTATGTATATAATATAGGTACCTGATTTATATGAAAATTTAGTTTTGGATATTATATAGGTACCTGATTTATATGAAAATTTTGTTTTGTATATAATATAGGTACCTGATGAATATGAGAGAGGAGAGATGATTGATGCCTTGTTACAAACTACAGTGTTTAGTGGTAAAATATCCATACCATATATAGCACAGAGAACTGCAGTAAGTTCATGAGATAAATTGTTATACTCAGAAAACTTTTGAAAATTGCGTCTGCTAGTTATCTTAGCAACTATTGGAGGGATTTAAATGAAACATCTCAGAAAGACTTGGTATAAGTCAGACATGTGCATATCATATATTGGTAATGTTCCATTAATTTTTGTCTGTGTTATGGTCAATTGATGAAAAAAAAAAACATATTGCTTTCAAGCTTTTTAGTGTAACTCTTTGTGTTTGCTGTATAGAGAATAACATATTAGTCTTCATAAAAATCAAAGAAATTCTGGTGAAAGTGTATGCATTTTTTTTCTTAAAATAGACTGCCTAATATCATGTTATGTTATCAGACCGGTTATATTAGGTCAATATGGGCTTCATTGTATGATAAATAAGTTAATTTTTAGTACAAGAGAAGCTTGAAAACCTGTTTTAAGCTAGAGGCTTCCTTGGTGAAATTTCAATTGTTAAGTACCATATTTAGCAAAAAGAACTTCTTTTCGTAACTGACGATTTTGCTTTGAAATGTGAAATTCTCTTTATTAATCACTTCACATATAACACACTAGTTATTTTGTTTTAAAGAAATCACTTTTTTTTTAACAAGAACCATTTTTGCTAGAAATAGGATGACTACATTACACATACGAACATTGTTTCTTACTTCAATTATTGTTGGCTTGTGATAACTTACACAAACTATATTTGTATCTAAAGTAATTTAAAACTTTGCACACAGCTCATGGTGTATTCCTAGTGTACAAAAAGCTATATCAGACAGTATAGACTAAGATCAGACTACTCAGAAGTGCAGTCTGATCTTAGTCTACACTGTCAGCTTTTAACTTAAAAGATTAGGGAAATAATCTAGCCTGACTGATTGTCTTCGAAATCAGCAATTTGTTGGAATCAAAATTTAGATTGAGCAGGACAGAGCTTATGTTAAGAAATGCATGATTAAGATCCATATATGATCTTTTTCAGGGGTTTGTTCTAGGAGATCTAGCAGCTCTTGTTGCCCATGCAAAGCGTGAAGCATTTAGAAGAATTGTTAAACTATGGTAGGATAACAAAACTCACCCTATTACATTCATGAATAGTTTAACTCTTTAGTGTATGTCTCTCATTACTTGATCTATACGAAGATTTTACAATTAAGATATGCAGAGAGTATTTGTTGACTTCAATTTGGTATGAAATTAAAAACCTAATCACACTGTATGATTAGGCTTTAAGTTTTATACCTCTATGAATATATTATCTTCATATCTTATAATTAATATCATGAAGCAAAAATGTAAAGATTTGTCTGTTAAGAAACAGATTTCTTAAGGGACTACATTTTGCAGTAGCTTACAAAACAGCTGCATACTCAAAATTATTTTCATTGGGAAATAAAACCAACTCATCAGCCAATCAGAATGCACAAATATTGATAGACACAACTAAAATTAAATTATTTCTAAATAATTGACACTCTTGTTCTGCACTGTGAATTTATGAGTCATACCAAAATTATGTTCAGATTAATCAAAGGTTAGTTATTTCTTATGGAAAGATTGAGCATAAAATATAATTAAAGATATAAGTGTAAATTTGAAATGAAAAAAACATTTCAAAAAAAATGTCTTCTAACTGTGTAATCTAAAAGATAAATTCCTTTTGTATATAATGTTTTGTAATCATAAACAATATGAATTCTTGAGGTTAACATAGGTCTAGAACCACTACCAGATGAAAAATTTTCAGACTGGTCCAATTGCCAAAAAGTTGCAGATGTTTTTAGGAGATGTAGAGAGTATTTGTTGATTTCATTGAAGTTTTAAACTAAAAACCTCATCACACTGTATGAATACGCCAAGCAGATTTGTACATGAGTGTTGTTAGGTTTTTAGTTTCATACCTCCATGAAATTAAAAAAAATACTCTCTTCATAACTTATAAATTTAATATAATGAATCGGAAGCGTAAATATTTCTCTAAATAGGACATTCTCTTTCGGGACTAATTTGTTCTGAAACTTACAATAAAGTTTAAATTTAAATTAAATGAAACTATCAAAATGCACAAAAATTGATGGGATCAACCAAAATTAAATTATTAGGTGATGAAATGTTCAAGTTTTAAAAATCTTTGTCTATTAGGAAAGAAAACATTGTGGACAATGAAGAAATTGCTGGTAACAAGCAATTTCTTCATTTTCCACAATGTTTTCCAAAGCTTTTTTTCTAGGGATGTCAAAAAGTGGGACTGATCGGGAATGGGTAAATTTTCAATATGCTCAAACCAGTTATTAAAATCACATGTTTACAGTTGTAAGAAAGGTATCCGACCTTCCCTTCAAGAAGAAGAGCATTTGCGAGCTGCAGGTATTGTGGTACAGCAGACAGACTTTCAAACAGCACTAGACCAACTACAGGCTGCACACTCGGATGCCATTGGTGCTCCAAGGGTGAGCTTTTCTAGCTTCCATACAACTGATGACTATATTTTAGACCAGAGCATATTGAAATGTTGAGACAATGCTCTAATGAATTCAGCTAAAACAGTCTAATATTTGTCCCGGAAAATTACATTTTTGAAGGAAGTTTCATATACTCATTAAACTGACATATCTATAGATATGCTTTGTAGAATTTGATCTTTGATAATTATACCCCATAAAACTATGTTAATGGCACCTTGTCTGTTGGTCATCTCCATCTGTCTGCAGTTTTTTTTTTTGTCTGGAAGTTTTCTCAACATCTAATCGGGGGATTTCACTGAAACTTTACAGATGTGACCAGTATCAGACAGAGATGTGAAAGTGATATTTTGGTTACAATCCATTGACTTTTGACTGAGTTATGGCTGTTTGATGGAAAATAGATTTTCTTATTGACAAGCACTTGGGGGGGGGGGGGTATTAGTCTGCTTTACGACAGTCTAGTTTTGCAGGGCTCTGATTTGGAGGCAGCAGCAAGTTTCATATTGCATTTGATGTGAATCAAGAACATTGCAGGAAAAAGTGTTAAAAAAAGTGAAAAGCCTGTATTGAACCTTTAAGCTCAAAACTTATCTATTTCAAATTAATTGCTATGAAAAAGCTAGCTGATATAGTAGCTCTCAAACACTCTATTAGTATAATTTTTCTTCCAGTTGAAACACTAAACTGTGTGATATTTTACTAATTATACATCAACATGTATTTAACAAAATTCAGACGTTTGTATGTTAATGAATTTATTGAACAGATTCCAAATGTGACATGGGATGATGTTGGAGGTTTATTTGATGTAAAAACAGAAATCCTGGACACTATACAACTACCATTACAATTTCCTGAACTGTTAGCTGCTGGCCTTCGTCGATCAGGTATCATTCTTCTTTGAAATGAGCTGAATTGTTACATTTTCAACAGTTTCATACACGTGAGAGGCCTTTACATTGAGCAGCTTTCACAGCCAATCAATGCAATAGGAATATTTGCTGACCACCCTAAGAGGAGATAAGATCTTATCTATCTGTAAAGTGCATAGTCAAGACTCTGATCAGACTGTGCAGATGCAGAGTCTGACAAGAAGCTTTGCTTTGGGCGCATGTGAAATTGTGGGATATGTTGCACAAGTCTTTTACACAGCCAATCAATGCAATAAGAATAATTGCTGACCACCTTAAGAGGAGTTGAGATCTTATCTATGTGTAGAGCATATTGTAAAGACTCTGATCAGACTGTGCAGATGTATAGTTTTCAAAAGTTTCACCGTTGTGCAAGGCACTCACATTGAGCAGCCTACACAGCCAATTAATGCAAAACGAAAATTTGCTGACCACCTTTAGAGGAGTTGAGTTCTTGTCTATCTGTAGAGCGCATAGTAATGACTCTGGTCAGTGCAGAGGCACAGGCTGACAAGAAGCTTTGCTTTGCGCACATATGAAATTGTGGGAAAGATTGCACAAGGCTTATATATATATCTATTCATGAAATCTTGGGTAGAAACATTAGAAATATTTGCTTGAAAGGAAAAAAAAATATGCATACTTTGATGGAATGAGTATTTTTCCCCAACATGATTTTTGCTTTGTTTTGTTTCAAATTGACAAATCTTCAAGGTAAAAAACAAGGAGTTAAGACATGACAAAAAACTGTAATATAAAAGCAAAATGGTTTTGGTCTTATTATAAAAATGATGTATTTATGAGTTCTTTTTTGATGATGCATTTATGAGTTGTTTTTTTAATGCTCATATTTCTGAGCATGAAGTGTTCGGGGTGAGGTATTTTCATTATGCAGTAGGGATGTATTGTGATAAATAAATATCCAGGATCAGTCTATCTGGCTGTCCATCAGAACCTTCATTAATATCTCTTGTGGTAATTAAAAAAATGTAATCATAAATTTGTAGGCCCTTACAATATAGACAAGTACAAAAGTTTTGTCATTTTGTTTGAGTCATTTGATCTAATTAGCATAAGTATCTTGAAATAAATAGTCAAGCAATGGCAGACTTAAATCAGAGGTACTCCAAAATCATTAACAGTCCATTAAGAATTTGCCTTGGATTTTATCCATCGGTTCTTTGGGGAAGTTGCGAATTTTAAGTACAAAATAAATATTTATTTTACATCAAATGTATATTATAAATTGTGTAATATTTGATTTTGAGCTTATCATGAAATCTTGCAAAGGAAATAAGGAAAAAAAACCAAGGTAACCAAAGAAAAGGATCCTTCCTCCTTTAGGATTATTTCAAGGGAGATAACCAACTGATATTGTCATCACCTTGGAGCTTCCCGTGGTGGCATTGATGTTGGTGTTGATGTGACAAACTTTAACCCGTGAATTTTTTTATTCAAATCGACACATTATCCTGAAAGGTGACATGCATCACTATCCATTCCATTAATTAATGTAGCTCAAGAGTCATTTTTGTAAGAATTATATCCCCTTATTTTTGCTTGGAAGTTTATACAATGCAAAACCTCAATACAAGCATTGAGTCGGCTCCGTTCTATAAGGACGAATACGGGAAAAGTCTTCTTTTCAGGAGAAGGAAAAAACTTAATATCTTTTTACCTATAAACACTAGTACAACCATTTTGGTCGAAAACGTTTTAAATTGAATCACTTAATATATTATCTGCCGTCATAAATATTAAATTTTGTCTCTATAATGAGTTATTTAAGAAAAACAACAAAAAAATCGTCAAGTACGTCATTTTTATGCCCCCCTATCGAAAGATCGGGGGCATATTGTTTAACCGTTGTCCGTCTGTCTGTCTGTCTGTCTGTCTGTCTGTCTGTCTGCAAAAGTTAACCAAAAAACTTAACATTGCAAATATCTTCAAGCCTATTCAAGATACAAGGCTCATATTTGGCATGATGATAGATCTCAATGTTCCGCATCTGCTGGTACCAAAGTCAAGGTCATGTGACAAGGTCAAGGTCATCTCTCAAGGTCAAATAACTCAAAAAGTTAACCAAAAAACTTAACATTGCCAATATCTTCAAGCCTATTCAAGATACAAGGCTTATATTTGGCATGATGAAAGATCTCAATAATCCGCATCTGCTGATACCAAAGTCAAGGTCATGTGACAAGGTCAAGGTCATCTCTCAAGGTCAAATAACTCAAAAAGTTAACCAAAAAACTTAACATTGCCAATATCTTCAAGCCTATTCAAGATACAAGGCTCATATTTGGCATGATGATAGATCTCAATGATCCGCATCTGCTGATACCAAAGTCAAGGTCATTTGATAAGGTCAAGGTCATCTCTCAAGGTCAAATATCTCAAAAAACTTAACATTGCCAATATCTTCAAGTCTATTCAAGATACAAGGCTAATAGTTTGCATGATGATAGATCTTAATAATCCGCATCTGCTGGTACCAAAGTCAAGGTCATGTGACAAGGTCAAGGTCATCTGTCAAGGTCAAATAACTCAAAAAAACTTAACATTGCCAATATCTTCAAGCCTATTCAAGATACAACGCTCATAATTGGTATGATGATAGACCTCTATGACCCGCATCTGCTGGTACCAAAGTCAAGGTCATGTGACAAGGTCAAGGTCATCTGTCAAGGTCAAACTTTGAAAAAAAATCCTGTTACGGGGGCATTCGTGTTTCACAAACACATCTTGTTTCACTTAATTTTTACGCAACAAAATGACGTATAAACAAAAAAAGGCATAAAAGATTAATGCATGAAAAAAACTAATCAAATTTGATGTTAAATAAGATATAGGACAAATCGCCTGTAAATAAAATTCTTTTTGGGTGCATACGAGACCCCGAAAGCCGTTGAGTGAGACATTTCTCGAAAAAAGTGAAAAGTGCATATAACAATTTTTATGTATGTAACTGAGACGTCATTTTCGAACTTCACTTTTCGACCACTTCCGGTGCAAAAATGACGTATCTTACAAGTTCATGAAGCTTTTTTGGGGGGATACGATAAGCTATCAGGCCCAGCATCTTCGCAAAAGACGCGGGAATATCATATGTGTGCGAAAACGCAATAAAAGAAGAAATGGAATTTTGCATATACGTCCTTATAGAACGGAGCCGACGATTGGCTTCTGCATGTGGTGCTCTTAATTTACTTGTTTGCTGTAGGTGTGTTGTTATATGGACCCCCTGGAACAGGGAAAACTCTGCTGGCAAAGGCTGTGGCTACAGAATGTTCTCTTAACTTTCTCAGGTTTGTGGGATTTTTTTTCATCAACATTTCAAACATGAGTAATACACCGCAACTCCATTATAATGAAAACTATTATAACGTGGGGTCCACTTGGCTCCCGAAATTTTGGGGGGTCGACCATTTTGTACTAGGTTCAATAATTCCTGAAATTAGAATGTTCACCCAGATAGTGGCTCCCCCTACCTTATTTACTATGTTTTTAACCAAAATCTCAGTTTATTGAAATTGCAAATTTGAAAAAAAAAAAATTGTTATTTTCTTTAATTTGAAGTAAATTTCCTCCAAACAATCATTTAAATGATTGTTTTGAGAAAAATTTACTTCAAAATCAAGGGGAAAATGCTTAAGGATGCCAATTTGTTAAGGACTTTGAGTAAAAAAAATGGATACTAAATATAAGCCCTCTGTCCATGTTTTGTATAGCTCCACTGGGTGTTTATTAAGATAAAAAAAAAACGTCTTATAAGATGACATTTGAAAAAATTTCAGAACAATCTTTGTAAACCCATTTTTGCAAGCCTTTTCACTACCTAAATATGATCAAATACAAGTTCAAGAGAGAGCTGCTCCTTTTCATCAAATTCTAAAAACATAATTTTAAAAAAATCTAATAATAATAAGAGAGTCTAAATAAATATTAGAAAAAAACTAGTAATAATGAAATGTTATGATAGGATTGTACAGCTTTAAGCTTGTTATTTGAGCCCGTGCTTGACATTTCCAACAATTTGACATGTGCATGCATTGTAAACATTGAGCAGCCTAGACAGCCAGATATAGCATTTATAAGCTTGTCTGTCTGTCTAAAGATACTTGAGCCCTCCTCTATCTACAAAGGGCATTGTGAAGACTCTGGTCAGACTGTGTGGATGCACAGGCTGACCAGAGTCTTTGCTTTGCACACATTCAAAATTGTTGGAAATGTCACACACAGGCTCATTTGTCACTAGAAGCTCCTCTTAAATGGCTTATTAAGTCAAAATATTAAATTATCAAGGCTATCATGTACTTCTAATTCAATATGTTACTAGTTAAGTAACAATATTTTCTGTATTAATAGTATTTTTGTATAACTTTTGTTACAGTGTTAAAGGTCCCGAGCTTATAAACATGTATGTCGGCCAAAGTGAGGAAAACATCAGAGAAGGTACTTATGCCTTAGACGATTGCCAATTTCTCATTTGTGACAGAAAGAATATTGTTTTGAATTCATCAAAGTGTGAAACTGAATGAAAAGTTTTAAAAGATGAAAATTCAGACAATTTGATTCTCACCTTTCATGACAGCATTCTCTAAGACATCATCAGCTTGATGTCATAGCAAGAAAATAGTTGATATCCTTGGGTCAGCGCAAAACGGTTGTAACTCCCTATAAACATATAGGGGGTTACAACCGTTTTGCACTAAGCCATCGATATGGTAAATGAATTCAGAAAAACGTGAAGTACATGTACATAAAATGTCATTGTGATGATGGCAAGTGTTCTAGATCTATAACCATTCCCTCAAATAGAAATAGTGTCCCTATTTTGAATGAATATAGATCTCATGGATGCACACCACCGAGTGTCAAGGTCATAAGTCAAGGTTGCCTATTAGGATCAAACTTGGAACAGAATTGCAGTTTTGGAAGTATTTTTATACAACAAGTGAATCTTGTGTATTTACTTTTTCCTGAATAATTTTAAAAAGTATTTTGAATTAAATGTGGTCCAATGACTAACCATTATCCGACAACTCTGGTTATTTTTTCAAAAATATCATTTTAGGAAAGCACTTTGGAAGAACGGAGGAAGACTTGTTACAAGCATATTTTTTTTTTTCAGTTTTCAAAAGGGCCAGAAGTGCTACTCCATGTGTGATATTCTTTGATGAGTTAGATTCATTAGCACCAAACAGGGGAAAGAGTGGGGATTCAGGGGGTGTGATGGATAGGTGAGATACTGTTCTATAATACATGTCAACCCAATTAGCTCAGTTCTCAGAGCATTGGACTTCAAAACAATCAAAGTTCAACCACATGGGTTCGATTTTCGGGCTGGCACACTAACAAACTAATTGTCTTTCGAGGTCTCGTGAGACAGTGCTTTACACAGAGCACATTTAAGAACTATGGCAGATCTCAGCATTAGTTTTGTCATGTATCCTTGCACTATTCCCTGTAACAACTAACCATATTCTAAAGGTGTTGTTCATATGGGACGATAAATAAACAGAAATACACAAACATACATGTACAGTAACCAGACAGTTCTTATCTTTTAGAAATATCAAGAAACACTGTTTTATCATTTATTGATCACACAGTTCTGATCATTTAGAAATATCGAGAAACACTGTTTAATCATTTAGTGAATCTAACTGATGTATATCAACAAAATTTCACTGGAATGATCCTTGGGTGACCCTTTATCAATCTACAAAAAAATCATTGTGATTGGATGAAAAATATGCATTTTATGGGCGGAGGTCATTTCTCTATATGTTATATAGTGGAAACTTTAAAAATCATTTTCTCAGAATCTAATGTTTGGATATCAACCAAATTTCACTGGAATGATCCTTGAGTGACCCTTTATCAGTGTGTCAAAAATTGTTTTGATTGGATGAAAAAAATGCATTTTATGGGTGGAGGTCATTTCTCAATATGTTAAATAGTGGAAACTATGAAAATCATTTCACATCAATGTAACTGATGGATATCATTCAAATATTTTTGGTATGATCTTTGGGTGACCTTTTATCATGCAGCCAAAAATCATTTTGATTTGATGAAAAATATGTCTTTTAATAGCGGAGGTCATTTCTCTATCTGTTATATAGTTGAAACTTTGAAAATCATTTTCAACATCAGTAGAACCCCAAATATCTAAAAATCTAGTCAAAACTTTTATTTGCTTTTACAAGAATTTCAAGCCTGTGGATCGACTCAAGCCATTCATGGCTTTCTAGTATGATTTAGTGATCTCACAGTTCTTGGCCTGAGTTTATAAAATTTTTCTTACGCTTAACTTTGAATTTTCTCTAATTTCAACTTTAGATTAAAACTATAAATCTGTTGTTATACTACAATAAATGTATGAACATAAAAGCTGATATTAATTAGTTTTAATGTTATCCATTTATTTGAATTCCTATTGTATTGGTATTCTCTCTTAAAGACTTTACCAGTGCTTATTTATTCAAGTCTGATGGCTTATAACTGCAATGTCAACAAAATTTAAACAGTATGATATTTTGCGACTCATTGTTTGCTTCTAGAAGTCAAAGCAAAACTATTGTAAGTGTCTATGTTTATCTAGACACATACCATTTTTTGCACTGGCCCCTTGATTTATAAGTCATTTGTTGGTGATGCGTTTTATTGGTAGTGAATAATAGTTTGATTCATATTATTTTATTTTCAGGGTTGTTTCCCAATTATTATCGGAGTTAGATGGTCTCAATAAAGCTTGTGATGTATTTGTGATTGGGGCCACTAACAGACCTGATCTACTCGACCCTGCTTTACTCAGACCTGGCAGGTGTGGAAATCTTTTATATAGCCCTTTCATTGTATAAGCTAGGGGTGGAATTCCCATGCCAGACTTGTCCGACAATAGTTTTTCCACCTGCTGACAAGTCCTTTTTTTATGCCACTTGTCCATGGACAAGTAAATACCTGGACAAATATCAGAATGGTACTAAACAGATCTAAGAGAATGATTGTCATAATGATAATATCAAAGGGTAGAAGACATTGTTTTAATGAAGAAAATGCTGGAGTTCAGTATTTTCTTCTTTAAAAACAGTGTTTTATTAAAATTAATTGATTTTTTTTTTATACATGTTATTCTTGATCCAGGACAAGAAGAAAATCATCTTTTACTTGTCCGGGGACAAGTGGAGAAATTCTGTATTTCAACATCCATTAATAAGATAACCTGTATTTGTCATCAACCCATTAGTATATGCATAGTTGTAGTTGTAGGCTTATGCTTTGGTGGTGTGTCAAACTTTACCCCATGACAGCACACACCCTTTTCAAACAATGGGTTGACAATTGTAAACCTACGTGGGGTAGCAGCTGAATGCTAGTGAAGGATGTAAGGGTTGTTCTTGTGTGATGGATACAAGGAATCCATTGTGCATTGTGCTTCAGCTGTCATGATATGTCTGAAAAGTTGTAAAAGTGGTGTTAAACACCATTCAAACAAAAACAATACAAACTTCAACCTTGGCCCTACTTAATCATGATTACAATTTCTTTCAAATTTTACTTTTACTGATTACAATATGATTACCCAGTTTTCATGAGTAATTAATTACAATTCTAATTACTTTAACAACACAACTTTAACAAATGTTTGCCTTTTTTATAGTCCATACATCAATATACATTTGTTGAATTCTCAAATTGATGAACAAATAATTTATAGTTAAATGTGTTGATCAAAGATATTTTGGTTTTAGGATGGAACTATACCTGTAACTTCAAAATTATTTGAGATACAATAATTTTATTAGGTAGGAAGCTACCTTCTATCAATTTCAAAAGTTATAAGTTTCAGATGACATGTTTTAGTTGAAGGGATTTTTAGAAAAAAATCTTTTGGGATCAAAAAATGGGATTGCCGGAACAGATGAAAGTATATTTGAAAATTTTTTTTGCTATCTTTCAGGTTTGACAAACTGCTATATCTTGGAGTCAGTGAAGACAACCAGTCACAAGTCAAGATTTTAGAAGCCTTAACAAGAAAGTAAGAAACCAACAACTGCCACTCTACCTACATTTAATTTTGAGTTATTTCTCTTTGTTGTTTTTGCATGCTTTAACCCTTTACTGTTTAATCTCTGCTTTTTACATGCCTGTGATTTTATGATTAAGAAAACATTGTGAAAAAAGAAGAAATTGCTGTTGACAAGCAATTTCTTCTTTTTCCACTCTATTTTTCCACCCTACTGAATGGTTATTTTTCAAATTAAATCCACTTTTAATTTTCGTCTGCAAAACCTTTGAATTTAGACAGGTCCAAAATTTTGTAAAACAGGAAAGGGTTAACATACAGTAGTATAATGGGCGTATATTGTGACAATTTGTCTCCCTTTTTATGCCCCTCTTTGAAGAAGAGGAGGTATATTGCACTTGTCGGTCGGTTGCTAGGTCCGTCCGTAGACCGTTTTTTGTGCGGAGCATATCTCAAAAAGTATGCAAGCTAGAATCGTGAAACTTCACAGGTGGATAGATCTCATTGAGGAAAAGTGCAGTGCACAAGAACCATAATTCTACTCATCATATTTTGTGAGTAATTGCCCTTTGTTGATTGACAAAGAATAGCCTATTGACCTGCTTTTATGGGGGGCATAAATGTTTTACAAACATCTCTTGTTTTCTTGGAATCCAAGATGACTTAATTTTAATTGCTGTTAAATTGTTCCACTTTCCTTTTTCAGATTTAAACATACTCCTGGACTAGATTTGGGTGCAGTAATTGACAAGTGTCCATTTAACCTAACCGGTGCAGACTTTTATGCTCTAGCATCAGATGCCATGCTCAATGCTGTGAAGAGAAAAATTGATGCTTTAGAGAAAGGTAGGGGTTTTAGCAGCCATTTACTATATATATAATACACACTTAGTATTTTGTGTGGAAAAAAAATATCTAACGAGGTTGGGGGAATTGATAATTGTCATAGCTAGTCGAGGCTCTGACGTGACAATTATCAAATCCCACAACAAAGTAAGATTTTTTTTTTTCATACAATACACAAAGTTTGTATCATATTTATCATATAATCTTGTAAGTCTTGTTTTCTTGATGGTTCCTACAGAAATACAAGTTTTTTGCTATGTTTCTAAAAATAACTCATTTTGTCATTATTCTAAAAATATCAATGTGATATCATAAAAAAAAAAATCACATTGGGTGTTATCACAGGGATATTTGTATACTTACAAGATAAATATTTCTATTCATAACTAGGTGGTTGTCAAAGGACAACAGCTGTCCAGCCTGCATTCAAAGGTTTGAACCTGAGCTTTGACCTTGACCCTAAAGCTATAATATAATAATAATAATAATAAAAATAATAATAATAAAATCTTTATTTAAAGAAGGTAGCTCATTAAGCTGTCACCATACAAACAATACAATGAAGAATTTATTTACAATGAGGCCTTTTGAAACAATTCAATCTAATACAAAACAAGAATGATGATATAATCCTAATGTTAATTGCTGAATTATGATAATTCTGGGGAGGAATTCCCCAGAAATATTCTGTTGAATATCCTGAAGTATTGTTTTGAATAGCACATCTACTCATGATGGAGAACAATGGGATCAAGTGATTTGAAAATCCATCCATTAATGTATGTAATAATTATGCAGACAAAAATAGATCTTAAGATAGTTGATCCATAAAAGATCCACAACCTTTTGGCAGTATTTAACTTTAACAGTGTTAACTAAGGTTTCCTAATGATTTTCATTAGGAAACCTTGGTCAACATTATGAAAGGTCATGAACTCCAAAATGTTGCGCAGCTATTATGGATCCACTACCTGAAGAAGGAATAGCTCCTCCTAAAAGCAACTTCAGGTTAAAAGCCAAAAAAAAAGTTGACAATTAATAGTTTCAATTTCAATGCAATTTTTTTTGTTTTACGTGTAAGACTATTCAATTTGTGATTTTTTTCACATTGAGTTTGTTTTTCTTGTTGGATTGTTTAACCTTCATTTTGTGAAAACCAAAAGCTATATTTTCACTTGTGAAAATATAGCTCTTGTTGTTCACTGAATGATAGATTAATTGATCTTATACTGAAACGAATCCACAATCTTTTATACATGTGACCTGTGAAGCAAAAAAGCTCATCTGGGAACTAAGTGAAATAGATATTTGAAAAAGAAATTAATTCAAATAGAGGTCAACCCCAGGTCCTATTTCAGAATTATCATTCCAGATTCAGAAAATTAGCAAAGTGCTTTGAAGTGTCTACCCTGCACAATCCACGCAGTCTGAATAGGGTCAACTCTTTACACACTACCTAGATGGACCCTTTTCACCTGAGGGGTCACATGTCTGAATAAATTCTCTTGTTTCAAAAGCTAATTTTTCTTTCCTTTAAGGATTAACCCAAGACCAGACTGTTAAAGTTGATATGGAAGATTATGTAAAAGCAATAGACAATCTTACTCCTTCAGTGACAGAGGGAGAATTACAGCGGTATAAACAATTGAGAGACCAGTTTAGTGTCGGAAGCTGATGTTGAATATTAGTCCTTCAGTCTCAAAGGGAGAATTACAGCGGTATAAACTATTGAGAGACCAATTCAGTGTCAAAGCTGATATTGATCAATATTACTCCTTCAGTGAATAAAAAGGAGAATAACAGCGATATAAACTATTGAGAGACCAGTTCAGTGTCAGAGCTGATTTCAATCTATATTACTCCTTCAAAGACAATGTGAGAATTATAGCGGTATAAACTATTGAGAGACCAGTTCAGTGTCAGAGCTGATATCCATCTATAATACTCCTTCAAAGACAATGTGAGAATTATAGCGGTATAAACTATTGAGAGACCAGTTCAGTGTGATAACAAATCTATCTTACTCCATCAGTGATATAGGGAGAATAACATTGGCTCAGTGCAAAACAGTTGTAAATGCCTATAAACCTATAGGCATTTACAACTGTTTTGCACTGAGCCATCAACAAGATCGGTATTACCTATTGAGAGACCAGTTCAGTAGCGCAAGCTGATGTCAAATTGTTTCTCCATCATGGCAAAAGGAGAATTACACTGGTATAAAATATTGACAGACAGTTGGGGGGGTCATATTGCAGTCAGGGAGTTGAACGTTGAACTAGATGATGTAATGATTTAAAAAAAAACTGTAATATGCGTGCATAGAGAGGATATCTACATGTGAACGGAGTTATCTACTGAATATGATTCAAAAATACTGCTACAATAATTAATTAGTATTCTTTAATGCTTTTCGGTGGTTTATCGAGAAATAACGGTAGATTATCACAACCGCAAAAGCAGTGAAATTATCAAAAACTTATACCCTACTTTGGTGCATTTCATCCTAACTGACGTCAGCTATGCGGGGCGAAATAAGTGACGTCAAATTGAACCCTGCATAGCAATCACGCGCAAAATGACGCGCTTTACGAAAATATGTCCTTGAAATGTCACATTTTTACATTAAAGAAATGGAATAATTGTTTGTTTTTCGTGTAAGATCAATAAATATTTCATTTCGTGAACAACAAAAGCTATATTTTCCACTCGTGGCTCTTCCACTTGTGAAAATATAGCTTTTGTTGTTCACTCAATGAAATATAAATCGATCTTACACTGAAACAAACGATTATCCACTATTTATTGAATTCCTATATTACATAAAACTATTGATTATCCTGTGCAAAACACAATGTAAAAAAGAACACAATTTTTTTTATTAAATCTAAAGAGGGGCCATATTTTTCATAATTGAATTGTTGTGCTTTTCTTTTTGACGTCATTTGGAATCAAAGAAATACCGGCTTGACTTGGGATCAGGAGCATCAAGGTCAAAAGGTTAAATTGACATCACTAGTGTCGAAACGGAGGTTGTTCAAATGGGAACCATGTTTTCTTTGATCGATACTGCTTCCTATTTGAAATTACCCTGGAAGAATTGAAAGACCAGTTCTGTGTCATATGCTTATGTCAAATTCATATGGTACAATTTAAGGCACAATGTGAACAGTTTTGCGCAAAGCCATTGACATGTTAAAGATATCTTCATCAATTCAAAAAGATTGATGCTGTTTAACCCTTTGCTGTTTAATCCCTGCTTTTTACGTGCCTGTGATTTTGTGATTGAGAAAACATTGTGAAAAAAGTAAAAAAAATAAAAATGTACAGTTTTTAGCTCAGCTGTTTTCGGAGAAAACCCGAGGTATTGCTATAGCCTCCGAGTCGTAGTCTTTGTCGAGAGAAAACTGACATTTTGTTATATCTCTCGTTCTACTGAAGGCATTCACTTGAAACTTGGCACACATGTTCACCATCAATAGAGCAACCTATACTATCAAGGGGGATAACTCTAGATGCATTTTGTTCAAATTATGCCCCTTTTTTGACTTAGATTTTTTCCCACCATCCAGGACTCGACAGCTGAGCGTAGGCACCCGTAGGCGGTGCTCTTGTTGGCTTTTATCTTCATTTATGAGCCTGTGTGTGACATTTCCAACAATTTGAAATGTTTGTGAGGTGCAATATTTGAAATTGTTGGAAATGTCATGCACAAGCTCATATCCCAGTTGGTGTGCAGTGATGAAGTTCTAGTGGTAGAGTCAGTAATCCAATAATTTTCTAGTTCTTGCACACATTTGAAGCTGTTGGAAGATCTGCTCATAGACTAGACATTTAAAATTGAACTTACTTTACATTGTTGTCTGCAAAATTGTTCAATTTTGACCAGTCTAAAATGACGGCCTTTAGATTGGCTAGTGGCATCCCCAAATACCCTGTGGCCTCATTTTCTACAAGACAGAGATGTTTGTTTCTTTGTTTGAATAGGGCTTTACACTGCTTTCAATGATGTTTCAGCTATATTATGGTGTGGCTGTTGGAGCACCTAACAATGGATTCCTGGTCTTACTTATTTGGTGCTCTATAGTGGTCCTGTAAGACGATTCCATAGAGGTGATGCATGGTAGAATTCCATATTTAGTAACTACATGTGAGTATTTCCGTTTATTTATCATCACTACAATAGCACATACCCATATGAGTGACGCCCCAAGAAGACAGTTAGTTGTTACAGGGGATCATGCAAGGATACATGATGAGACTACTGCTGAGATCCGCCATGGTTCTTTAAGGTTCATGTAAAGTGTTTGAGACCGCTATAGCTATGACAGTCTTATGTTGCTAAACTGTTTGTGCTCATAAATACCTTCATTTTGATATATAATATACCTGGACATACTGCTTTTTCTCGGCTAATGAAGTGCCCTTAAAATTGGGTCTCAAACACTTTACATGAACCTTAATGTGCTCGGTGTAAAGCACCGTCTCACAGGGCCTTAGTTTAACATCTTGTCCGAACGATAATTAGTTTTTGTTTGTGCGCCAGCCCAGGAATTGAACCCACGCTGTCTAAATTCATTGGTTTTGAAGTCCAGTGCTCTACCAATTGAGCTAATCGGGCTGACGGTAGCTACATGTACTGTAGAAGTTTCTTTAAACTTGAAGTACAAGAGGACCATGATGGTTCTAGACCGCACACTCGAGTCTCTTTGACTCCTGGGACATCTAATTAATGTAATAGGCAGATGTCAACAAGGACATAATTTGTACATAAGATCAATACCATGGAATATTTTCAGTCAAAAGCAAGAAGGATTTACATCCTTGCCAAGTTTCATCAAGATTGGCCAACCGGTTTAGGAGGAGAAGATGTTTAAAGAAATTGTGGATGACGGATGATGGACATTGGACAACCACAATAGCTCTACTTGAGCACTTTGTGTCCAGTTGAGCTAAAAACGGGCCCCTGATCTTGTCCTTACCTAAACCCCTTGCCCTTTGTTAATCCAGGAATTGTGCATGACTAAATAGCAAATGAATTTTCTGAAAACCTTGGTGCTCCCACATTGGACCTTTGGATGAGAAGACAAAACAAAACACAACAAAGTTCACTTTGATGTTGCTTTTATTAATATTTATATCTTTAGGATAAATTAAGACATTTAAAGTACACTTATTTAATACATTATTTATTTTGAACATTAAAAAAGCATGTATTTTGATTACAAGAATACAAAATCTTAAATTCAAAGGATAAGAATAACTGAGTTAAAATTAAAAAAAAAAATGAAAAAGTTTTGACCCTAGTCAGCCTGCATATTCTAACTAGGATCAGCATTGTATGCACTACCCAGATCATCCCCTTTTTGCTTGACACATATACATGTATAAGTCTGAATAAAATATTGTGGAAACTGAACATCACCTATGGGTGCAACATTTGACCACAGGTGTTGGAATTTGCAAGAAATTCGAATTAAGAAAAGAAGCATAATTTTTACAAATATGCTTTGAGCGTTATCTCCTTGATTGTATACATACCTTTTGTGAAAGTGAACACACATGCCGTGTTTCACAATGATAATACCAGAGATATGACCAAGATTATTATGAACAATGTGATGGTGATGACAATACCTAGATTTTTCTCCAGTATGTGTCTTTACCAATCAAAAGTTATAGCAATTTGTGAAGTTTTTATGTTATAAATGAGTGACTTTCACCAAATGACCTTGACATTGTTATCAGGGTCTTGTCACAAACAATACAAAAACAACCTACCTAATAAAACATAGAATAGCACCACACAAAAAAATTATTGTAAGTGAAAGTAGAGGGACTTAAACACATGTAGAAGCCAGCCCTGTGTCAGGATAAAAAACATGGCTAACTGTTTGAAAATTATACCCCGCTGTGCCACAAGTGCATTTGTAAAGTGAGGTATAATTTGCAAATAGTCTTCCATGTTTTATTATCCTGACAGCACAGCTCAATTCGATGATTAAAATAGAAGAGGCAATGCATTCCATGACACTTGTACTTATCAAGGGAAATAAATCGAGGGGTCGGTACAACACTATTGTAAGTGCCTATAATAAACAGTGTTTTCCCCAACCCAATAAGCCGTAGGGGCCCCACTACGCCTTCATGTAAATCAGTACAATGCCACTACACCTTCAAAAGTACCCCACAGCCTAATTTCTTCAAAATGGTAACCAAATAGAGGAATTTTAGGAATTTTGTGTCAAAAACTTACAAATAAAGCATTTCTATAATTGTACATGTAATAAGTGTATAAAAACATTATGGGAAAAGAAGAAAGTGCTCAAAATGAGCAATTTCTTCATTTCCCATAATGATTTTATTCACGATTATTTTTACAAACACGGTTTACCGATACTTATACAATATTTGCCACTACAGCTTCAAATTATTCTGCGGAAAACCCTATATATATGTATAGGCACTCACAATAGTGTTGTACTTACCCTTCGAAATATCTCAACTTCTGGTAAGCCTTCAAATAATTGGTTTGTTTGTTTGTTTGAATGGAGTTTTACACCCCTTTTAACATTATTTCAGTCATATTATGGTGGTTGGAGCACCTAACAATAGATTCCTGGTATTTCTCACACCAGTACTGCTATCACATCCTTTCCTAGCCTCAAGCTGACAAATAATAGGTGGCTCAGCCTGAAAGAGTTGTTACTGCCTATATGTCAATAGTTACAACTGTTTCACTCCGAGCCATCAAAATACAGTAAATATTGATGGCTCTGTGTGATACAATTGTAACTGCCTATATGTCAATAGGTGGCTCAGCGTGAAAGAGTTGTTACTGCCTATATGTCAATAGTTACAACTGTTTCACTCCGAGCCATCAAAATACAGTAAATATTGATGGCTCTGTGTGATACAATTGTAACTGCCTATAAGCTTATAGGCAGTAACAATTGTTTTGTATTGAGCTATCCATACCATTTTCTAAGCAATATCTAGAAAGAGTACTTGGATAGTATGGGTAAAACCTATTTCTTTTACATCAATTAGAATACAAGTTCTTACAATTTAGATAGTTCCCTTTTGATCTTAATTCCGTAATGAAACAGGATATGTCGGCAATAGAATAGAACAAGATAGATTGCCTCTCCATAGAATCAAATTCTGGACCTCTTGATCAAGAAGATGACACTCTTCCTCTAGACCATGGGCCTGTTTTACTAAACATCTTGCCATCATTTTTCGCGTAAGTCAATAATTAAAATTGATTCTAGATTAGTATCTAACATGGAATTCTGTCATGCATTATTGCATTGGCATCGTCTTTTAAAGACAATTCCGATGAAAAATTGCCGGGCAGAATCTTACAATTAATAAAAACACCAGGTACGTTTCTTGATTTTGACATACAAATTTTTTTTCGTAAGAAGTTAAGTAGAACGGACCCTAGGGACACAACTAAGGAACTCTGTAGGTAGTATAAATGGTAAAGATGTATACATTTTAAAAAAGAAAACATTATTGCACTTAACCGTTTTCATGCTGAATAAAAGTCTTTGCAAAATTAAACTCAATTCAAAGTGCTTAAGGCTCTAAAAGAAGAAATTTTATGGCAATATTTCTCTTGAAAATTAAATCTTTGAATGACTTTTGGTCAAACAAGACAAACAGGTGGTTTAGACTAAGATCAGACTGCACATATGTGCAGGGTGATCTTTGTCACTACTTCCTGCTAAAGCAGGAATATCCTGGGTTTAGCATGACAAGGGTTAAAATTGCAAAGTTGCCATACCCTTGTCTGATAAGAGAAAATTATTTAAAGGATATTCAAGGTAGTGGACCCGTAATAATTCTGCAACGTTTCGGAAGTAATGACTTTAACAGTATTAACCAAGGTTTCCTAATGAAAATCATTCTGAAACCTCGGTCAAGATTGTGAGAGTTCATGATTTCCGAAATATTGCGGAACTATTACGGTTCCACTACCTTAACATTGTTTGGACAAAAAAAACTGTTACAGTAGTAAATTTTCATAAATTCACCCTTGTCATGCTGAATTAAAACATTCGCAAAATTGGCTTGGTCAAAGTATTTGAAACTCTGGTAGTACCATACTATTTTGTAAATAAAACATAATTGGAAAAACATTTCTGTTTACTTATCTGATTAAATAGGAAAATCAGGTGGTATAGACTAAGATCAGACTACACATGCTAAAGCAGGAATATTCAGGGTTCAGCATGAAAGAGATACATAATTTTCTATTAGTGTGACTTCAAGCAACAGACACTTTTAAAATCCACACCAGCAAATATGATTGTAGAGTTATTTGATTGATTTGAATTAAATGTTGAATTAAATGTTGATCGTCTTGGCTGCTTTCAAAATGTTTTCTAAAGGTTTGGAGTGCTTTTGATCGGTTTGATTGAGTGTTTAGAATGAATTTATGAAGCACTGAGTGATCAATTTAGAATGGTATTAATCAAAATGAGTGTCAATTTTCAAATGTTTTTAAATGTATGCAGCTAATTATGAGGTCTAGATCAGGTGACACATTGTTTAACCCTTTCCTGTTTTACAAAATTTTGGACCTGTCCAAATTCAAAGGTTTTGCAGACGAAAACTTAAAGTGGATTTTATTTGAAAAATAACCATTCAATAGGGTAGAAAATAGTGTGGTAAAAGAAGAAATTGCTTATCAGAAGCAATTTCTTCTTTTTTCACAATGTTTTCTCAATCATTAAATCACAGGCACGTAAAAAGCAGGGATTAAACAGCAAAGGGTTAAATGGTTATCTCTTTTTATGCTGAACCCTGAATATTCCTGCTTTACCACATATGTGTAGTCTGATCAAATTTAGGACAACCCCATTGCTTCCAAGATCCTATAACTTAATTTATACTGTGTACAGGATGTCGCTATATTTTTGCGGTGTTCCAACTCAATATCACCGCAAAGATTTGTAAACATTCTTAAATTAGCACAACTTGTTCGTCCCCATTCTGGGAAACTAAATGGCAAGTCTAGGTTCTCGATGATTTTCATGTTATAATTTCCCTTTGACAGCCCCTCGTAGTTTCCCCTTGATTCCAGAGTTTGATGAACACACAGATTACTTCCAGTGATGTCGACAACCGGAATCTTGTTGGTACGGGAAAAACTGACCATCCAATTGTCATAACCACGACGACCCACTGCCATCGGTAGAAATCCATCCCATGGAAAATCCTTTGTAGTGATGAAATAATCTTCAGCTTCACTGATGAAAAGTGATCCATGTTTTTGTGCTATACTTCTGACAGAGTCTGACGATAAGGCTGCTTTCTGTGTAATGCGAGATATTGGTACATTTGTTCTTTTGCCTACAACCATAACAGATTTCTTCAGATCTATTTTACATACAATTTTTTCGAGTGTCAACATGAGATCATCTGTGAACAACAGATCGGCATTAGCATATCCGTAAAATACACTGTCAAACTTCTCCATAGCTGATTTAAACATACTTGGCAAGAGGGGTGCTTTGGCAGCTTCATGTAGCACAGGCAAAACATAGAAGTTTGCAAGTTCACTGTAAAATTTAACTTTTGAACAATTACTGAAAACAACTAAGTTAACATTTGGTAAGTTTTTCCAATTAAATAGAGTATTATTGTTAATAAAAAACTTTTCCTTATCATAAATAAATGTTGTAAACAATGTTAATAATGTTTTTGACGGATTTTTGTCTGTAGGTTCACATTTTGAGGATTTCTCATGACAATGGGCGGCAAACACGTTTAACGACTCCCTCAACTCACGGATAATCTCATCTCTTTGATCTTCATTTAAATTAATAGAAAATTTGTCGTCGAACGATCCATTCTGTTTAATCAACTCATATGCAAGTCCTAACCGATTTTGTACTCTCGCTTTCCCTTCTCTGTACAGATACTGTGTACAGTAAATATACACGAATGATCCCAGTATAGTAAATATGGCAATCTTCACAACGGTTTTCTGACAGCATCTTCGTACAATTACTTTCCATAGATTTAGGAGAGCAGCGCTGCACCTGATCATATTTACTCCCAGTTTAGTCCCATTCTCATGTTGTCATCTCCGATTTTTATCTGAAATTATAAAGGACACAGTTACAGATAGAGGGAATAAAAGGGAGGTACAGTCGATATTGCTCGAGCGACCACGTCTATTAAGAGACCAATTTTATTATGTGACCACTATAAAAAGTCCCTTCGATGTCAGCAAAATCTTGGAAAAAGATGACATTCTTACAAAAATTGGATATTATTGAATCTTATGTTGATGGAGCCCATTAGAATCGTCTCAACAAGATGATTCAAATGGGTTTGAACACAATAGGATTAAGTATGACTTGACTGACAATCTATAAAGCGATCAAAATGAACTGTCACATTTATTATGATATTTTGTATTAAGCGCCCATTCTCATAAACGACTGTGTTTTGGTGGTCCCCTAAGTGGTCCCTAACAAAAGTTTTGCTATATTTGCACAAAATTATTGTAAGTGCCTATATTTATAGGCACTTACAATTATTTAATTTATTAGAGCTTTGAGCTAACTCCTTGCACATGACTTTAGACTAAACAATTTCAAAACAATAGAGCAATCCAATTGTTGACCTAGTGCATACTAAAGATCAGGTGGAAAAAATACTTTCATCAATCCCACACAATTCCTTTTAATGGTTAGCTCAATTAGAAACCTTGTGAAAGAATTAAGAAATTGATTGTGATAAGCAATTTTTCATTTTCACGAATAATTTTTATGGAAAAGAACAAAGTTTTAAATGCAAAAGGACAAAGACTTTTTTTGCTCAAACAGACATACATTTTTGCACAGAAGGATGAAAGTTGCTTGTTTTGTCTGTGGTTTAAGCCCCAATGTTGCAGGAGGGGGGGGGGGGGGGGGGGGGGGGAGAAAAACACTATAAGTTTAAGTTTTTATCCCAATTAAACTAAAATTAACAAGAGTGTTTGTAAAACATTTATAGCCGCCCCCCCCCCCCCCATAAAAGCAGATAATATGTATTTGTCAATCAACAAAGGGCATTAACTCAAAAAGTATGATGAGTAGAGTTATGGTATTTGTGCCTTGCACTTCTCCACAATGAGATCTATCCACCTGTGAAGTTTCGTGATTCTAGCTTGTATACTTTTTGAGATATGCTCCTGACAAAAAAGTCTACTGACAGACCAACCGACGGACCAACAAGTGCAAAGCAATACACCTCCTCTTCTTCTAAACAGGGCATTATTAGTATGAACCAAAAGTATGGACCCTAGCTTGCCTACACTGACTAACTAGGGTTTATGTTTTTCTCACTTGGTCAATTTTCTTAATCTAAAATTACCATTCTTCTAGAATTTTGTTTTCTGGAAAAGTGTCAAGAGAAAACATTCCATTGAGCAAAAAATGATGCCTCTACACTGCTTACAAGGTTTTTCTAAGATTTGATCCCATGACCTAGTTTTTGACCCCAATTGACCCAATTTCAAACTTGACCTAGATTTCATCAAGACAATCATTCTGACCTATTTTCAGATTAATTGAGCAAAAAATATGGCTTTTAGAGTGTCTACAAGGTTTTTCTATGATTTGACCTAGTGACCTCCTTTTTGACCCTACTGGACCCAATTTTCAATTTGACCTATATTTTATTAAGAATATCATTCTGACCAATTTTCAGGTTGATAAGCAAAAATTACGGGTTTGAGAGTGTCTACAAGGTTTTTCCAAGATTTGACCCCGTGACCTCATTTTTGACCCCACTTAACCCAATTTCAAACTTGTCCAAGATTTCATCAAGATAATCATTCAGACCAAATCAAAGGTTCATTGGAAAAATAATGTGGCCTCTAGAGTGTCTACAAGGTTTTTCTAAGACTTGACCCTGTGACCTTATTTTTGACCCCGCTTGACCCAATTTCAAATTTGTCCGAGATTTCATCAAGACAATAATTCTGACCAAATTACAGGTTGATCGGGCAGAAAATGTGGCCTCTAACGTGTCTACAAGTTTTTTCTTAGATTTGACCCCGTGACCTCATTTTTGACCCTACTTGACCCAATTTCAAACTTGTCCTAGATTTCATTTAGACAATCATTCTGACCAAATTTCAGGTTGATTGGACAAAAAAAATATGGCTTTTAGAGTGTCTACAAGTTTTTTCTAAGATTTGACCCATGACCTCATTTTTGACCCCACTTGATCCAATTTCGAACTTGTCCAAAATTTTATCAAGACAATCATTCTGACCAAATTTTAGGTTGATCAGGCAAAAAATATGGCTTCTAGAGGGTGTACAAGTTTTTTCTAAGATTTGACCCAATGACCTTATTTTTGACCCCACTTGACCAAATTTCAAATTTGTCCAAGATTTTATCAAGGCAATCATTCTGACCAAATTTCAGCTTGGTTGGGCAGAAAATGTGGCCTCTAGAGTGTCTACAAGGTTTTTCTAAGATTTGACCCCCTGACTCCATTTTTGACCCTACTTGACCCAATTTCAAACTTGTCCCAGATTTCATTAAGACAATCATTCTGACCAAACTTTAGGTTGATTGGACAAAAAATATGGCTTCTAGAGTGTCTACAAGGTTTTTCTTAGATTTGACCCCATGACCTCATTTTTGACCCAACTTGACCCAATTTCAAACTTATCCAAGATTCCATCAAGACAATCATTCTTACAAAATTTCAGGTTGATCAGGCAAAAAATATGGCTTCTAGAGTGTCTACAAGGTTTTTCATATATTTGACCCCATGACCTCATTTTTGATCCCACTTGACCCAATTACGAAATGGTCCAAGATTTAATCAAGACAATCATTCTGACCCAATTTCAGCTTGATTGGGCAAAAAATGTGGCCTCTAGAGTGTCTACAAGGTAAATGTTGACGACACACAACGCACGACGGACGACGGACACCACTCGACCACAAAAGCTCACCTTGAGCACTTCTTGAGACAAACGGTTTACAGGCAAAGTTCAATGGTGACCTTGACCTTTTACTTTCGTGAACCCAAAACAATAGGGCACCTCCTTCGATCATGGGCCACAATCATATAAAGTCTGATTCTAGGTCACTTGGTTCTTGAGTTTAAGTCTGAAAACAAAGAGAAGGTCTATGGATGGAGAGACAGTTGGGCCAAGAGAGACAGACAGATAGACAGATTGAAACCAATATACCCCCTCTACTCTTTGGTTGGGGGGTATAAAACGACTTCAGTACTCAGTTGGGCCCAGAGACAGACAGACAGGGTGATACCAATATACCCCCTCTACTCTTTGGTTGGGGGGTATAAAATGACTTCAGCACTCAGTTGGGCCCAGAGACAGACAGACAGGGTGAAACCAATAAACCCCCTCTACTCTTTGGTTGGGGGGTATAAAATGACTTCAGTACTCAGTTGGGCCCAGAGACAGACAGACAGGGTGAAACCAATATACCCCCTCTACTCTTTGGTTGGGGTATAAAATGACTTCAGTACTCTGCCTACAGCGGTGATCACTTCATGCTTCACCTAATATGGGACAATTAAATTTTAGACTTACTCAAATCAAGGGAACAGACAACCATTTAAAGTTGATGAAATTCAATATTTTTTTTTAATTTCTAGGGCCTGTTGGGTAGAAAACATGTGGGAAATGAAGAAATTGCCTTTTACAAGCAATTTCTTCATTTTCCACAATGTATTCCTTACTCCCATTTCTTGGTGGACATCAAAAAGATGTGCAGTCTGATGTTAGTCTACACCACCTGTTTCTCACTTTCAAACCAGAGTTGCCGATAGATTTAGTTTTTCAAATATAAATTGACCTACAGTTGATACTTTCAGTGCTTTTTGCCCTTTGATTTTGATGAAAATTTTTAGCCAAAATTTATTCAGCATGACAAGGGTTAAAATTGAATGGCTGGGCTTTGTTGATAACTGGCTGAGCTTTTCCCAAAGGGGTAAACATGGGCGGTGAGGAAATGTTAAAACACACAAAATAAGGTAAGTTTAAAGGAAATTATATTTTAATCACAAATCAATATAAAATTCTTAAATCTAATCATTCTTGATAGAAACAAGCCTACCATTGATCCTTCTGAAATTCAGTACAAGATGGTATATGAGTTAAAGATAAGAGAGGGCAAATTTGAATCTCTTACTTTTACTAAATTTTTATGTTGTATGACGTTAGGACTGATGATTTATTATCGATGCTTTATTTGACTTATTTATAACATAATTTTACTTGAAAAGTATGGTGTATAGAATAAATCTCTGTCCTTATGCAAACAATGTAAAAATTAACTAAAATAAATGTATTGATACAGAAAATTGAAAGTGTGATTATGGAATACCATATTTATCAAATGAGTCATCTATGAATTAATCAAAATGAGGCTTAACAGAGTTTTATCTACTTTAGATAAACTAAGTACATGTATCTTATGAGAACAAAGATATTCTTTCTCCAATAAGATCTGAACTTATGCCATAAAGAGTCATAATTTTTGAAAATCACCATTAAAAATTTCTATATAGTTTATGACCCCGTTCAAAAATGATGTTATCATAATACACAATATGATATTGTTTTCAGGGTTACAAAATAGCATTGCTATTAGCTCTGAGCTCATTTGCATAGTATTACACTAGTATAATAACAGTTATTACACTAGTGTAATAACACATGTGAATTATCAAAAACATTCAACTATGTAATTCACTCCCCCGAACAAAGTTCATATTACCAAGTATAGAAAGAGATGTAAAACATTTATGCCCCCCCCCCCTTAAGAGCAAGTCGATAGGATATTCTTTGATAATTAACAAAGGGAATTAACTCAAAACAAGAGGCCCAAGAGGGGCAGTATCACTTCACTGGCACTTACTGCAGATCTATGAAAATCCATTTAAACTTAAAGGTATTAAGCTAAGCAATAATATATTTGTAAGTAGATTACCATCTTAAGACAGGGTTGGCCAATGCATGAAATGAAAAGTCAACCAACAATCTTACACAAAAGTCCCTTTTGCCATGACACAAAGTAACATTTCAAAGATTTTAAATGTGTGCATAGTCACATGATAAGTAACAGTTTATGAATGTTTCATGAAATCATCAATAAATGAACAAGTCTTGTTTACAAGAAATGTTGCATCATTAAGGCCCCTTTTTTCCATGACACAGCCACATGATCACAAAGAAAGAAATCAGAGAGAGGTCTATCGAAAATACAATCCTACAATCTTTTGCATCTCAAAATTCATTTCAGAGAAGAGATTTTATATTTTGTCATATGGCCCCCTTCTTAGCTGACTTGAAAGCACCCAAGTTTTTTCCTAAATCAACATTTCAGGAGAGCATGACTTAAGGATCATTCCTGTGAATTTTGTTGAACTCTAACCAGTAATTTCAGAGTAGAATAAAGGCCATAATGGGGTGACACAGCCTGTAGCACTCAATTTATCAGCCAAATCAGGATTTAAAAGAAGGATTCTAAAAGAGCATGTCCCATGCATCTTACCCATGCAGTTTGATTGAATTCTGACAAGTAATTTCAGAGAAGAAGATTTTCTATATATATAACCATAAAAGGCCCTTTTCCGCCTTTTCTGTCTGTAATACCCAAGTCACAGGCCCAATCAGGATTTTTAAAGAGGGAATCTAAAAGTGCACGTCCCTAGCTAGCAAGTTGAATTCTGACTCGTAATTTCAGAAAAGATTTTTTTAATATTTTACCATTTTTGGATGACACAACAGCCTGTAACACCAAAGTTAACAGCCAAATCAGAATTTAAAGGAGGAATATGGAAGAGTTTTACCAAAGCAAACAAACCATAGTGTTGGTTGAATTCTGACAGGTAGTTTCAGAGTAGGGGTTATTTTTATATTATACCACCTGGGGCCATCTTTTGATGAAGTGACAGCCTGTAGCACCAAAGTAATAAGCCTGATCAGGATAAAATGAAGGAATCTGAAAGAGCATGTCCTAAGCATCATTTTTGTGAAATTCTATTGAAGTAGTTTCAGAGAAGAAGATTTTTTATATTTCACCATAAGGGGCCCTTTTTATATGACATGACAGCCCATAGCAAAAAGGTAACTGCCTGATCTGGATTAAAAGAAGGAATCAGAAAGAGCTTGTGCTAAGTATCATTCCTGTGCAATTTTGTTGAATTCTGGCCAGTTGATTCATAGAAGAAGATGATCATAGAAAAAGTTACACACAGACAGAGGCATGCACAACGGACAAAGGGTAATGACAATAGCCAGCTGGACTTCGTCCAGTGAAGGAATCTGAAAAAACATGTTCTAAGCATCACTCCTGTGAAATTTAGTTGTATCTAACAAGTTGTTTCAGAGAAGATCTTTTTATACTTCACTATAAATTTTTTGTGACTCAACGGCCAATAGTGCATTAGTTATCAGCCCGATCAGGATGTAAAGAAGCAATATGAAAGAGAATGTCCTGAGCATCATACCCGTGAAATTTGGCTGAATTCTGGTCAATAGTTTCAGAGAAGATTTTTTTATATTTCACCATAAGGGCTTTTTTGTATAACATGACAGCCCATAGTCCCTAAGTTATCAGCCTGATCTGGATTAAAAGAAGAAACTTGAAAGAGCATGTCCTAAGCATCATTCCTGTGAATTTTGGTTGAATTCTGAGCAGTAGTTTCAGAGAAAATGTTTTAACCCTTTCCTGTTTACAAAATTTTGGACCTGTCCAAATTCAAAGTTTTTGCAGACGAAAAATTAAAGTGGGTTTAATTTGAAGAATAACCATTCAGTAGGGTAGAAAATAGTGTGGAAAAAGAAGAAATTGCTTGTCAGAAGCAATTTCTTCTTTTTTCACAATGTTTTCTCAATTATAAAATCACAGGCATGTAAAAAGCAGGGATTAAACAGGAAAGGGTTAAAAAAAAAGTTTACAGACACATGGACACACTCACGACTGACACTAGGCCATGGCAATCGCTCTGCTGGACTTCGTCCTGTGAAGCTAAAATTATGCTGAGTCAAGTTATGGTTTTTATGCACTGAACTTCTCCTCAATGAGATCTATCCAACTGTGAAGTATCATGATTCTAGCTTGCATACTTTTTAAGTATTGCTTTGGGCAAAAATGGTGTATGGACAGACCGACTGACCAACAAGTGCAAAGCAATATATCCCCTTTTCTTAGAAGTGAGCATAAATATTAACCCAATGTAGATTTCTATATTCAAAGGAGTCTGAATAAATCTTCTGTATGTACCAATAACTTTGTAAGTACTGACAGTACTTTTTGCTATCTTCTGGATTTGCTTTAGAGGCATGCGCCTTGATGTATGTGCTTCAAAGAGTGTATATGAGAAAATATATATTGTCCTAGAGCTTGCATAGGCAAATAAATCAAATTCACCAAATGGTAAGATTTCTTGCTAATATGATAAAGCCAAATATGATGGTTACCAAAAGCAAAATCACCGAATAAACTATAATAGTAAGAATATTAATAACTACATTCCAGAGTGATAAGTTTTGTCTATTTGAATTTTCAATAGCATTGGTTTCTTTCTTCAGTAAAATAAAAGTAACATCTAACTTAACTGCATCATAATAAGGACACAGACACAAGTCTGTCTCAGAAATCCTGTGCAATATATCTAATGACAAATTAAAACTTGATTCTGCCTTTTCCCAATCACCACTATAGACAAATCTATTGCCCCATGCATAGAGTTTAAAACTTTCAATTGTGTCGTATTGAGAGAGTAATGTATTCATTGATTCAGTACTGTATTGCGTCCATATCAGTCCAGCTTTGTCCGTATGTGGAGTAGGCAAATCAGGGTGAAGTTCTTCAACTAGTTTTTGAATTTCATGAGCCACTTTCAGTGAATCTGTTGCATCTGCATGCTTTCCTAGAGCTTCAAGACATATGCCATGGTAAACCAATGGGCTAGCTGTCCGATGGTGTAAGCCAATAGTTCTGTTGAAAATTAAGTATGATTCCATAAAATGATGAACTGCATGTAGCAAATTGAACTGACCCATTTTAAAGTAGCAGTAAGCAATATTGTAATGACTTGATGCAAGAAACACATTCTTTGTCTGGAATTCCAGAAGCAGATTATGTGCTTCCATATACATCGATAAAGCCATAGTATAATTCTGCATACTTAGATAAACAAGGCCTTTGGATGATAAAGCATATACTTTCTCTTCAAGAAAATCATGATCACTAAATATTCTTATTGCTTTATTGATAAGATTCAATCCTTCCTCCTTGCTAAAAATTACTTTACCATGTAGCTCTTTTTTATTTTCAAATAAACTAATGACATAACCCACAGTAAGGTAACACATTCCTAATTCTTTAATACCTTGGATGTGTTCACATGGCAATGCTCTATGGTCAAATAGATTATCATAAAGAGAGTCAGAGATCAGTGCAGTTACCCCTTCATATTTATCAGGATGTTTGAAAAAATAAATATCACCTCTCCCACTTAGTAGGAATAAAAGAGTCAGAAATTTACCAAAATCCACATATCTGTAGAGTTTTGTCCCTGGAAAGAAAATTTCTCCAGAAAACATGTGACCTTGAATGCCGAAAAGATAGAATGATGATGCTTTTTCAAGGGTACTAAAATAAGAAGGCATTAAACCTGTGCTTGATTCCCTATTATATAACATTGTATCTACATTTAATTGTTCTTTAAGGGGTATAAAAAGTTGGGATTTTTCACTGTTACTGACTGACCACAGCCTGCTTGCATAATCTAAAACAAGGGTTCTATACTTTATCTGAAAGGCATTTTCAATACTTCTACAATGTTCATGAAGGTAACTATATTCTTTACTAAACTGGCATACATGTTCTGCAAAATAGTTTAATGAAACATGACTTGACCACATACTATCCTCATCCATTTTATTTGAGATTATTTGCCCAAGACCAGTTGAAACAATATCTTCTATAAAACTTTGAGCATATGGATATTCTAGTATGAGTGCTTTCAAAGAAACAGATCTTGTATACCACATTGACAAAACAACAATCTGAAGATCAATGCTTAACTTGGGAAAAATGTGTTTCAGTCCATCTCTATTTGTGTTGATCTTTACATGAAACAAAGTTCTATCTGTGTTTTGGATTAATAGCTCTGGACTATGTTTCAAAAATACCCCAACAGATTTTACATGCAGAGGCACACCCTCACAAATTTCACTTATCTCTTTCAATTGTAATTCATTAAAGTCTGTTGAAATTGATTTAAGAATGGCCATGGAATCTTCTCTTGTAAGTTTGGAAAATGGAATATTCTTGTACTGAAAGTCAACAAAAGTCAGTGGTTGATTGCAAGTTACAATTATCTGAAGTAGTTTATTCCACTTTAGAAGATCATTTATCAGAAATCTTACACTATCCCCTAATTCTACATTATTTATGATTATCAAAGTCCTTCTTTTTAACACAGAGGAGAAAAACTCCTTGATAGTAAACGCAATGTTGGTTTCAGTATGTATATAGAACGCTTCAAGAATATTCTTTTGCAAGTTAAGATATCTAGATCCGTCAAATTTCACTGCTGCCACTATATACCATGGAAAAGGTAGCCACTGTTTACGAATATTGTCTCCAGCCATTAGTCCGGCAGTGAATTTTCCATAACCATGAAGGCCATGTAGGATGATAACTCTAGTTCCATCATTCACTTCATTAATTGCTTGTTTAACCTCATTCATTGAAACACCTAATGTTGAAGGAAGCTCTTCAGGAAAATATGCAGGTAAAGCAGGGGGTACAAAGTACACATATACTTGGTATATGCATATGAGCACTAATGTAGCAATAAAAGCTCTCTCTATTCTTTGATATCTTATCTCCTTGCATCTTTTCTCTTTTTCAATTGCTATATCATTTTCCAGTCTCTTGATTTCTGTGCCAGATAATTTGTCATGTTTAACTTGTTGCATTTGCAGTACAAATTTGTTGCATGAATGTCCAAAATTTAGAATCTCAGCTTCAATATCATTGTATGCTGTATTAAAATCTACATCAGTTATAAAAGCACTGTTAATGTGAGCAAGATTGTTTCTGTGATCCTTCAGTTTTCCCACTGCATTGCACTCAGCTAATTTGGCCGGATTACCTTTAAAACCAATTGGTTGAGAATATACAAGAACATAATTCAGTAAAGTTATATCCCATGTTTTGCAGTTACCACTTTTCAAATTATTGTAATGCCGTCTTGAATCAGGTGTGAGACGTCTAGTGTTAGTTTTTGCTTGAAACAAATGCAAACTGGCCACATCATCATTCCAATTAGGCGGCCCATAAAGGGTGTTCCATTCATTTTTGAATACTTCCCTCAAAGCTTCTGAGACAATATCAAGGACTATATAAACTAACTTGTAATAATTATGCCTCTCTTTTGAATCCATTCTTCTAAACCATTTATTTGGGTGCTAGCAAGTTTGAATAGAAGTGAAACCAAGTACACCTGAAAAAACAAATAATATCACATTAAACCAAATGAGCCTGTGTGCGAGATTTCCAACAATTTTATATATGCACATAGCAAAGACTCTGACCAGCCTGTGCATCCGCATTAAATTTACAGTAAGTGGCTGTCTATGCTGCTAAATGTAGCACCTCAAGCACATTTCGTATTGTTGAAAATGTCACACACAGGCTCATATTATACCATAAACTCTTAACTCATCACTGTATATCATAATCAATATGTGACCTGTCACACAAAAAAAGGACCATCTGGGTTGTGCATAAAGTATCGACCCTAGTCAGACTGCGCGAATTGCAGAGACTGACTTGGGTCAAAACTTTTCCCAATGTGCTAGAATGATCAATCTACCTCCCGGTGAAAGAATTTTTTGAAATGCCACCTCTGGTTGACATATGCTGGACCCAATCTCTTTTCAAACATTCATTTTACAGAGTTCCGAGATGGCCCCTTTTTGCGTGACGGGTCACATATTTAAATGAACTCTGAACTTGGATTTTTGAACTTGGCATTTAGTAGATAGATAAAGTCTCAAAGTATCTGCAGGCCATCTGGTAACTTTATTTTTACAGTATGTGGCTGTGTACACTGCTCCATGTTTGCACCTCACAAACATTTCAAATTGTTGGAAAAATCACACACAGGCTCAGTTTAATCTTATAGACAAGGGGAAATTGTGACAGGGAGGCCTATCAGTAGAAATAGCCATTGTGTAGTCAAACATAGAAATCATCAGAATTGTATCCCAAAATCATGTTCTTGGAAAGATTGGGACCTGTGTAATAAAAATCCTTAAGTTTCATTCAGATCTATTAAAAGTGATTTGGACTTTAATGTTTTAAAATTTGAATTGGAAGTTTTGTGGTATAAACTCAGCATAATCACACGGAAGAGATAAAATTTTCATCACTTTAAAGAGGGGAAAAATATTTTAGAAAAAAAAAAAAAAAATGGGAAGAAAAAAAGTTTGATTTATATACAGTTTAATAAATTTGGATGCCTTTTTACATTGAAGTAACATTTTATTTTTACGGTCTTTTTCAAAAAACAAAAGGGCCATAGTGGCCCTTAATTGCTCACCTGAATTAACAATCTAAAAAAGTTTTTCTAAGATTTGACCCTGTGATCTAGTTTTTGACCCCACTTGACCCAATTTTGAACTTGTCCGAGATTTCATCAAGATAATCATTCTGACCAATTTTCAGGTTGATTGGGATTAAAATATGGCCTCTAGAGTGTCCACAAGGTTTTTCTAAGATTTGACCCCTTGACCTAGTTTGTAACCCCACCTTGACCCAATTTTGAACTTGTCTGAGATTTCATCAAGATAATCATTCTGACCAATTTTCAGGTTGATTGGGCTAAAAATATGGCCTCTAGAGTGTCAACAAGGTTTTTCTAAGATTTGACCCCCTGACCTAGTTTTTGAGCCAACTTGACCCAAATTCAAACTTGTTCTAGCTTTCATCAAGATTATCATTCTGACCAATTTTCAGGTTGATTGGGCTAAAAATATGGCCTCTAGAGTGTCCATAAGGTTTTTCTAAGATTTGACCCCATGACCTAGTTTTTGACCCCACTTGACCCAATTTTGATCTTGTCCAAGATTTTATCAAGATTATCATTCTGATCAATTTTCAGGTTGATTGGGCTAAAAATATGGCCTCTAGAGTGTCAACAATGTTTTTCTAAGATTGACCCTGTGACCTAGTTTTTGACCCCACTTGACCCAAATTCGAGTTGGTCCGAACTTTCATCAAAATAATCATTCTGACCAATTTTCAGGTTGATTAGGCTAAAAAATATGGCCTCTAGAGTGTCCACAAGATTTTTCTAAGAATTGACCCCTTGACCTAGTTTTTGACCCCACTTGACCCAAATTCGAACTTGTCCGAGCTTGCATCAAGATTGTCATTCTGACCAATTTTCAGGTTGATTGGGCTAAAAATATGGCCTCTAGAGTGTCCACAAGGTTTTTACTTGACCCAATTTCGAACTTGTCCGAGATTTCATTAAGATAATCATTCTGACCAATTTTCAGGTTGATTGGGCTAAAAATATGGCCTCTAGAGTGTCCACAAGGTTTTTCTAAGATTTGACCCCATGACCTAGTTTTTGACCAAACTTGACCCAATTTTGAACTGGTCCAAGATTTCATCCAGGTTATCATTCTGATCAATTTTCAGGTTGATTGGGCTAAAAATATGGCCTCTAGAGTGTCCAAAAGGTTTTTCTAAGATTTGACCCCATGACCTAGTTTTTGACCCCACTTGACCCAAATTCAAACTTGTTCGAGCTTTCATCAAGATTGTCATTCTGACCAATTTTCAGGTTGATTGGGCTAAAAATATGGCCTCTAGAGTGTCCAAAATGTTTTTCTAAGATTTGACCCTGTGACCTACTTTTTGACCCCACTTGACCCAAATTCGAACTTGACCGAGCTTTCATCAAGATAATCATTCTGACCAATTTTCAGATTGGTTTGGCTAAAAATATGGCCTCTAGAGTGTCCACAAGGTTTTTCTAAGATTTGACCCAATGACCTAGTTTTTGACCCTACTTGACCCAATTTCGAACTTGTTGGAGATTTCATCAAGATAATCATTCTGACCAATTTTCAGGTTGATTGGGCTAAAAAATATGGCCTCTAGAGTGTCCAAAAGGTTTTTCTAAGATTTGACCCCGTGACCTAGTTTTTGATCCCACTTGATCAAATTTCATACTTGTCCAAGATTTCATCAAGATAATCATGCTGACCAATTTTCAGGTTGATTGGGCTAAAAATATGGCCTCTAGAGTGTCCACAAGGTTTTTCTAAGATTTGACCCCGTGGCCTAGTTTTTGACCCCACTTGACCCAATTTCAAACTTGTCCAAGATGTTATCAAGATTATCATTCTGACCAACTTTCAGGTTGATTGGGCTAAAAATATGGCCTCTAGAGTGTCCACAAGGTTTTTCTAAGATTTGACCCGGTGACCTAGTTTTTGATCCCGCTTGACCCAATTTCGAACTTGTCTGAGATTTCATCAAGAAAATCATTCTCACCAATTTTCATGTTGATTGGGCTAAAAATATTGCCTCTAGAGTGTCCACAAGGTTTTTTCTAAGATTTGACCCTGTGACCTAGTTTTTGACCCCACTTGACCCAATTTCGAACTTGTCCGAGATTTCATTAAGATAATCATTCTGACCAATTTTTCAGGTTGATTGGGCTAAAAGTATGGCCTCTAGAGTGTCCACAAGGTTTTTCTAAGATTTGACCCCTTGACCTAGTTTTTGACCCAACTTGACCCAATTTTGAACTGGTCCAAGATTTTATCCAGATTATCATTCTGATCAATTTTCAGGTTGATTGGGCTAAAAATATGGCCTCTAGAGTGTCCACAAGGTTTTTCTAAGATTTGACCCCCTGACCTAGTTTTTGAGCCAACTTGACCCAAATTCAAACTTGTTTGATGCTTTCATCAAGATTATCATTCTGACCAATTTTCAGGTTGATTGGGCTAAAAATATGGCCTCTAGAGTGTCCATAAGGTTTTTCTAAGATTTGACCCCATGACCTAGTTTTTGACCCCACTTGACCCAATTTTGATCTTGTCCAAGATTTTATCCAGATTATCATTCTGATCAATTTTCAGGTTGATTGGGCTAAAAATATGGCCTCTAGAGTGTCAACAATGTTTTTCTAAGATTGACCCTGTGACCTAGTTTTTGACCCCACTTGACCCAAATTCGAGTTGGTCCGAACTTTCATCAAAATAATCATTCTGACCAATTTTCAGGTTGATTGGGCTAAAAAATATGGCCTCTAGAGTGTCCACAAGGTTTTTCTAAGAATTGACCCCTTGACCTAGTTTTTGACCCCACTTGACCCAAATTCGAACTTGTCCGAGCTTTCATCAAGATTGTCATTCTGACCAATTTTCAGGTTGATTGGGCTAAAAATATGGCCTCTAGAGTGTCCACAAGGTTTTTACTTGACCCAATTTCGAACTTGTCCGAGATTTCATTAAGATAATCATTCTGACCAATTTTCAGGTTGATTCGGCTAAAAGTATGGCCTCTAGAGTGTCCACAAGTTTTCTAAGATTTGACCCCTTGACCTAGTTTTTGACCCAACTTGGCCCAATTTTGAACTGGTCCAAGATTTCATCCAGGTTATCATTCTGATCAATTTTCAGGTTGATTGGGCTAAAAATATGGCCTCTAGAGTGTCCAAAAGGTTTTTCTAAGATTTGACCCCGTGACCTAGTTTTTGACCCCACTTTACCCAAATTCAAACTTGTTCGAGCTTTCATCAAGATTGTCATTCTGACCAATTTTCAGGTTGATTGGGCTAAAAATATGGCCTCTAGAGTGTCCACAATGTTTTTCTAAGATTTGACCCTGTGACCTACTTTTTGACCCCACTTGACCCAAATTCGAACTTGACCGAGCTTTCATCAAGATAATCATTCTGACCAATTTTCAGGTTGATTGGGCTAAAAATATGGCCTCTAGAGTGTCCACAAGGTTTTTCTAAGATTTGACCCCGTGACCTAGTTTTTGACCCCACTTGACCCAAATTCGAACTTGTCCGAGCTTTCATCAAGATTGTCATTCTGACCAATTTTCAGGTTGATTGGGCTAAAAATATGGCCTCTAGAGTGTCCACAAGGTTTTTTCTAAGATTTGACCCCGTGACCTAGTTTTTGACCCCACTAGACCCAAATTCAAACTTGTCCGAGCTTTCATCAAGATAATCATTCTGACCAATTTTCAGGTTGATTGGGCTAAAAATATGGCCTCTAAGAGTGTCCACAAGGTAAATGTTGACGACGGACGACGCACGACGGACGATGGACATCAAGTAACCCAAAAAGCTCACCTTGAGCACTTCGTGCTCAGGTGAGCTTAAAAGGGGGAGGAGGGGGAGGGGGGGGCTAAAATATAAAATGGACCTTTACCACAATATTTTGACCTTCTCACAGCAAAATGGACTTTTATACATGCAATTAAGCAAGAAAATGAAAGTAAATGGTCAGATTGTTGGTCTTAAATGATATTTTCTAATACCTTAATGGTGATTGACCTTATTCAAATTGTAGCTGTCATGATTTAAACTTTTAGAAGTATCATTGGCAACAAAATAGGCATGAGTAATAAAATGGTATTATATGATATCATAGAATAGTGCCTAACCCATAACTTGAACTCCATTTCGACATCCCCTGTGTCAAAATGTCCATTCTTTACTCCATGTTGCTCTTAATGTAGGGGATTTTAGAAGTCAATATCTTTCTTATTAATAGCATTAATTAGTGATGGGCAGATTAAGTTTCGGCTTTTGATTGTGATATTGACTAAGAAATTTCATAATCTATTAATCAGTTCCTAACACATAAATGACAATAGCCAGTATATATTGTTTTCGCAACCAACATCAGTTTGATGGCTCAGCGTGAAACAGTTGTAGCTGCCTATATGTATAGGCAGTTACAACTTTTTCATGCTGATCCATGAAGTTAGTAGAAAAAATCTGCAGGAAGAGTTTTTAGGTCATTAGTTTCAACTAAACTTTCACATTCTATTCTTCAAAGGATGATACTGGAAGTGCTATATTATAAATTTCTAAGAAAACGATTATACAATCGAACATTAGTTGATTTACTCCTCCAACTGAAAACCGATTGGCCATCACTAGCATTAATTCATTGACACACAATAATGGAATCCAACAAAGTCATTTTAGGTAGATATTATAATCTAAGTATTTTATTGCAAATAAAGAAGTTTGTTTCGGGGCCAACAATGTGTCCACTTTGTCGCATAATTCAAAGTGGTTCACAGTCAACTCGGCCTGTGAATAACTTGTCCCGTCAACTCGGCCTGTATATATTATATATGAACATGTATAAAGACGCACCAGTAATATATTTTTGTGCCTATGTATTTATTTTTCAAGATTAATATTCGCTTGTTAAAGTGTTATATTTGATAATGTACTTATTGGGCAAATATTTTTTTCTAAGACTTATATCACATTTAAGATAAGATAAGATATATTAAGATTGTAGATTTTACACACCAATTGTCAACATTGCACCTCCTTTAAGCAGGCTTAACACCCTGATTAATTATTCAATAAGTGTGCCACTCGATTACTATGTCCATTATCATTATAACTTATACATGTATAAAGGCTGAATTGACGGGCCTAGTTTTACACAGGCCAAGTTTTTAACAGGCCAAGTTGTCAGGACACCAGTCAAAGAAGAATGCTGATAAAAGACAATAAAATCCCTTCAAGTACAATAATACCAAGTAAAATCATATTAAAATATTCATTAGATTCCTATAAGATGGTATTTTAACTTTACAATATCAAATAAATGACCTACAAGGTATGACAAAAGTCCATTTCACCAAAGTCCATGTCACCAGCAGAAGGTCCTTTTGCCCGGCTTACAGTTAACTTGTTCCTCAGTCAACTCGTTCCTCAGTCAACTCGAGGCGTTTTTGGTCAACTCGTTCCCCAGAATTGGTCAACTCGTTCCCCAATCGATTTTTCCTCGGTCAACTCGTTCCCCGAAAATAATCATATATATTTGAAGTATTTTTATATATTTTTTTTTCTTTTGAATGGGTTAAAGTACTCAAAATAAGTTATTTTGATAAAGTCTTTTAAAAAAAAACATCGCAAAATTTATGATAGTTACCCTTTAACATTAAATTCTAAGACCTATTTAACCCGCCGATATTTCCCGGAAAACTGATTGAATATTGGCTGAAAATTTAAATATATAAAAAAGAATACTGGTTTAAAACATATAAAAATTAATAGCGAAACAAAAAAATAAAATAATTTTTTATCAATCCTATGATATCTTTTTTTTTCAAAATTTCTGGTTGTCCGGCACGACACAAGACGAAAAACAAAGATAGAAAACATTATTAAGATAGTTTCGGATTTAGAAAAGAAGAAAAAACTTTTACAAATTTTGTAAAGACATACTGCTTATAGAAATTAAAACCAATTCTTAACATAGTAAGGGATGTATTTAAAGTTGTCTATTGTTATCGAAAGTCAATTAGACTTTGTCATTAATGGTTTGAATAAGATTAAAGTATCAATTACCTTTAATGTTTTGCCGCAAGTTTTTTGCAACAAAGTCATTGAATATTGTCATGATGAGTATATATGATCCGTTCTCCAGGAAAGTTATGTGTTTATCGTCAATCAAGAGGAAATGTTGTTTCCCCAAAATAAATTCATGTCTGTCTATCTATCTGCTTGTCTATCGCGCAAAACGCAAATCTTACAAAGTGACGTGACGTCCTTTAGACAGTTTTTTCTGGAAAGCAGATCCTATATCTTATTTGGAATAGTCCGGATTCAGCATGACAATTGTTGAGTTAAAAAAAGTAATTTATCATAACAACACCAAAAACCCATACCTAACCCCACTTTAGGACACTTTTACATATAGATCTAATACATTTTATATTAAATTTTCGTTTACCTTTGGTTTCTTGATTTAAAAATATACATTCTGGTAATATGTAACAGGGCTAATTAATGGAAGACAAACGATTTTCCATATAACTGTTAAAAAATGAAAATAAAAAAAAAAACATTCCTAACTTATTTTGTACAATAAACCCCGTTGAAATCTCCAGTCAAATGCGAGATTTACTTAAATGTATCTTCATTGAAAAAAATATTCTGGTTGTATGGTAAAGGGCAAATTAAATGCCGAATATCGATTTTCAAAAAATAATATTAAAATTGCAATAGAATAACATGCCTTATTATTTTTTGTACAAAAACGTCCGTTGAAATGTCCAGTGAAGATGGGATAATTTTTGGGGAACGAGTTGACCGAGACAAAATCGATTGGGGAACGAGTTGACTACTTTTGGGGAACGAATTGACCAAAATCGCCACGAGTTGACTGAGGAACGAGTTGACCGAGGAACGAGTTGACTGGCACCCCTTTTGCCCCATCATTGCTTGGGAATGGCGGTCCATTTTGTATTTAAGGCCAACCCCCATTGAGCCTATCTGAGAACCAGCAATGATAATCAGCAGTCTACTATACAACATATTCCCCTATGTAAATTTATATTTCCATAAAATGACGCTTCCGGTTGATTGATATGTCCGAAAATAGGTACAGTTGTGGATGAACGGGTTTACATCGCTTTAAAATGATAAAAGGGGCATTTTCCTTTTTGAGAACATACCTTACCACGTATTAATTATCTTAAGAGTTCATATACAGTTGTTAAAGTTTTCTAGACGAAATAGATTCCTTCTTTAAGACAGGAAATTCATTTCTACCGAAAAGAAAACAGCCGGTGTCGAATTTAGCTTTTCCACATCCAATTAATCCATTCGATCAAACATTCTGGTAAGTAAGTTTGATTTTTCCATTGTTAAATTTGTTAATAGAAATCAAATGTCCAGAGCCTTCAGCCTTTTGTTTCAATGTGCAAAGATGAAAAATGTTCTTGAGTTGAGATCTTAATTTTGTCTCTGTTTCAATAGATCTCAAGTGGTTTGGAAGCTAGTCCTATTTATAAGACCCGACATACGTTATTTTACATTTTGACTTTTATCGTGTATGTCGGGTCTTATCAGTTTTCTATTTGTGTCCTTGTGCAAATCCCGATGAAGAAATGGTTCGCTGTTTGAACACAAAATACACATGCTTTAAGAATGAAATGCCAAGCAACCTATATATACTCAAACCTCATTGTATCGACCTATCCACTGTATCGATCTATCACTCGATTTCGGGATATTTTCATCAAAATGCCACCTTTCCAGTGTTAACATAAATTACTAGGCCACAAGAAGCTAATAATGACTTAGATGTCAAGAAATATTAGAATGGTGTTACACTCTTGCATTTACTATCAAACAGCATGGTTGAATAGTTCTTGTCATAAATTTGGAACCAGTGGTATTTAAAAAAGATTTTAAAAGTGATAGAAAATTACTATTTTTCGAAAAAGAACAATCATTATACCTCAATAACATTGCATTCGATTCAAATTCAATCATCTTGTTACTAATGGGGCTTCAAATCGTAAGTTTTGACATTATTTCCCACAAAACATTGATACAATGGAGTGACTTCACAATTTACTGAATTTGATATGGCTGCCTTTTGCTGGCATTTTGGTGTCAAATAATTGTGTTACGACTACCATTTTGTGCTATGTGGGAAGTTAAAGAATAATCCACGTGAAAATATTTTTGAATTTAGGTAAGGTTGATTATTATCATTGCATTTAACACTTAATGCTAAGTAGATCGATACAGTGGGGTACCAGTCTAATTAAAAAAAAATTATTTATACAAGGAACAATGAAATATGCGTCGCATGCAACAATTTATGAGAAGTGAACTTACCAGATCATTAATTAATCCCTATTGAAACTCAGTAACCCTCTAAATAATGTTTTCAGCTGTGGAACAATGCCGAACGTTCCAATTAAGTAAACAAAAACAGCACGTGGAAATGGTGGAACTACTGATTGGAATTATTTCAACCGAAATGTGTATTAAAAATAAAGTCTACACAGTCATTGCGTATAACACAAAATTAGGTAAAAGTAACGCGATGAAAGGAAGACAGAATGTTTAAATTTGGGCTGAATGCGCGGAAAAGAAAATATTAACTTTTTTTTTTAAAATCCGTCGTCTGTTCTATTCCATTATATATGCCTCGGGCACAAAAAAATGCAACTTTAATACCTGTCTGTTTCTATAAGATTCTCTGTTGTTTTAATTCTATTTTACTTACCGATCTACAATTCTTTTTAGTATCTAGTTATACGGGCCGTTATTCCGTAAAAAACGGTCCGTAGTTTGGTTTAAAAGGGCCATTAGCTGTTTCTGAAAACTGTAAGAAGGGCCTATTTCTGATTTTGCATTCGGTCAAAACGGCCTAAGTGTAGTTTTTTAAACAATTATCTCTACGAAAATTACCAAAGCGTTTTTTCTTTTGAAAATTATCAAAAGCGATTTGAGTTAAGGTTTTATTCTAATATTTTCTCATTGTTACGTCAATGCTAGTTTTCGTCGTTTTTCTTTCTTCAGAATTTTCCCCTGATATTGAATGTGATACATGTATATTTGATAGAAAATACCTTAATACAGTAAGAAAATGAATACATGGATTGTGAATTTATCCGACTGTTACAATTTCTGACCAAAAAGATTTGTAGAATTGTCTTCTTGTGCTACGATTAATTACAATTTTCATAATATGAAACTAGTCTATAGCTTCGTTGTACTAGTGTTCTGTGCTCTTAAATTATGGCCCTGTGGGTTCTTATCCTATAAAAAAAACGTATTTAAAACTCGTTCATGCATTAAGAATCAGTCCCGGTTTATTTTTACGCGACGAATCGTCTTCTGTGCACTTGAATAACAGAGCCTGACTATACAGAGTCCCTGCTTGATTAAGTTCCGGGGTGTTTCTTATCATTTACGAAATCGCATTTTAAAATGGTATATGCACATATTTTAGTCCTGGAGTATTTCTTTTCCCAATAGAAAACGTTTTGTATCTTTTTGCGAACAAATTTAGTCCCGTATTGTTAGTTAAATTAAGAGAAATCGCTTCAAATGTAATTTCTCAGTACATTTAAATTTAGTACTGTGTGTTTTCTTATATAACTTATCTTATCCAGATTACCTTTTAGTTTATCATCATCTCTCAACTAAATCACAAGATCGCATGAAGGCCCGCAACCACGTCGTTAAGGCATCGCAAAATCGCCACACGGACATCGCACGGTCACTGTCGACTTTATGCTTAGAAATCTTTACCGCATAATTATTCTACGATTCCCGCATAGGCACAGTTGGGAAAAAGTACAGGAGCCGTATGGTCTAAAATACATCTAACATAAGATGACAAATCATACAGTCACCGCGATTACTTTGTGATCTTTGCGATTGACTTCTAATCGCTGCACGTGCACACAATGATTCATGGATGAAAGGGTTATTAAATCCGCTTGGGCACCACACAATTTTGTGAACATATACGCTGTAGATAATGAAATTGTTGGGTGTCAAAATTTAAAAAAAAAACACACATACACACATAAGCTGCGATATCGTACGGCGTCCGTGGGTTATGTTAACTTGGCTTAACGAGATATTTCGAAAACGGTTGAAATAGAGACATACAAATGTAAGGCGTAAACTATTTCTTGGAGATTAAGAATCTTATTCTGATAATTTCTCTTTTATGTATATTGTCATTTTTTTTTTAATTTTCAAGTTTTACAAATCAAGTTTGACGAATAAATAAATTATAAGCTTTAATTGCATAATGGTCATCAAATTTTAAACAAAGTTACACTATTCTCGTTATTCTACCAACAGATGTAAGTTAGACGTTAAAATGACAGAAAGAGCGGAAATGAAAAAGGGAATAACGTGTGTGTACGTATCTCCTTTGTAAAATTCCCTAAAACAGTAGTTTGACAGGGTTACATGTACCTTGGCATGCAATAAGGAGTTCAAAGGGGTCAATACGATTCCTAATAGACAGTCTATGATTTTATCAGCATTTTTTAATCGTCATTGTCCAGCGTTCTTGATAAATTACCTCAGAATGAAAGTGAAACGTTAAAGAAAGCATAGGATTATTATTTAGAATGCGATTCTTTACATTTTCTTATCGTATCCAAGAAGCATTTATAAGTCTTCAATGTCACTTAGATCTTAGATTATGTGTATGCGGATGCGAAGCTGGCTAAGCATTCGCATAAACGAACAGCCTTGACACCGCCAAGAAAATTCAACCAAACTTAGATATCTTAAGTTATCTTTAAAATCTTATAAAAAATATTCTAAAGGTCGAACCTTCGAAATTAAACAGGTACTTATAGGTTTAAGACCTCGTCCTGCGCGGACGCCTATAATATATTATAAAACAGATAAATATAGGTTTCTTCGGTCGCGTCCATGTCATCAGAACTTATTTCCGAACTCAACTGAATAACGGCGAGCTTTTTTCCCGCAATTTATGTCTGTGAAACAATAGTAGACTGAATTTATCGCGAAAATCACAGGGCTTCAGACTCACACGATTACATTTTTTCAAAGTTAACGAACTTTGGCTTATAATTAAAACGGTTCACAAATTCGAACATTCTATGTTACTCTTTCTGCTACTTGAGGATTTAAGTTCAATTAAGTTTGCAATATTATCGGAGTAAATCCCGACTTAAAAAAGTTAACCGAGTTCATAACTGACTAAGTAGCTGCGCTAAATCGGGTAAGGAAACTGTCATTTCGAACAAACTAATCCAAAATCAAGTTTTACATATATATTATGTGTGTATGTGTCAAGTGTCACGAAAAATGTGTCTGTGAATCAACATTGTCGGCGATCAGGATATAACAACGCTAGTTTAAGTTTCAAAGATTGTATTTCTATCTTCTGCCACGGCAGTGAAGAAACTATTATTTGAAGTGCGCAGAGAATCCCTGCGCTTATTTCTCACGAGAAAATTGCTATCGTTTCTGTACTCGGATGCGACCAGTCTAAAAATAGCAATGCAATCTGAGGTCTGAATCTGTTCTTATCATTAGATCTACGAACATTTTTCTCGTAAAGGGGACTTTAAAAAATCACAAAAACAAAGCGAATTTAACATGAAAAAAATATTTTAATGAAGATATCGTTCACTGCACATACTCCGCACCAACTTATATATTTATTAGATCATACTGTATATTGTTGCAGAATGTTTAGATGCAAATTTTTATCATAGGCATAATTTAAAATGGGCTGATTTGACCCGTGGCCGTCGATATATTTTTTCCGTTCAAACTTGTCTTTTCCCTTACAGAATCAAAAACATAAATCTCTTTTACTATGAAATTGTCTCAAATAAAAATTTTAGTTTAATTCACGAATGTTTATCAACTGTTTCTGTGCGCATTATTTTTTCGTTAAAAAATTATGTTGCCGTCCATTTTTTATTTTCCCAAATCTGCTTTGGAACAAAACAATTGGAAATGCATTGTGAAAGTGAAAGCGAAAACTGTTTTCCTTAAAAATTGACACATTCGGTGGAAATTAAGGCGAGCGACAAGTAAGAATTGATTCAGAAGTTATATGTTATTGATCTGTCGTGTTGTTCACTGTCACAGTTGTTTAAATCGCGAAATGATTTTTGCTAACGGGAAAAGTTAAGGATACTTTTAGACGTTACACTGCAATAACAAAGGTAAAACATGAAATGTCAGAATAGCGAATATCAAATAAAGAATGGTGCATGTGTAGACGTCTAAATATTTGGACTAGTTTGGAAGCTTATTTCACCATTTTGGGCCTACCACTGCCAATGATCTGTCTGCAATCTTGGTTTAAAGTGTGGTACCACAAACGTTACACAAGAATCACCAGCTGATCTCAAGCGATATTTGCTTTGAGTTTGTGTGAAAAGGGCACTAAGATACGCTGGCGCAGTCCCATGCACAACCCGGAATACGGTGAAAAGCACTTTGAACATGATTCTCGCACGTACAGGCAGCCAGTGGAGAGATTTCAAAATCATATAACTAGGCTGTTCATATGTAGCATTTGTTACTAATATGGCAGCCTGATTTTGAACTCTTTGCAATCTGTTTATCTGATACGAAGGAATGTCGGCAAAGAGTCCATTACAAAAGTCTAGATGCGAGTGAATAAGTCTATGAACTAGAGTTTCTGCAGATTTCTGTGTAATATGCTTACAAATACATTTTAGGTTTTTTAGCTGAATTTGCGCTGATTGACACTTTTTACGAATATGCGAGTCAAAGTTCAGTGTACTAGTCATGTGAACACCAAGCTATGACAAGCTATTTGACATCACTGCTATGAAAATGAATAGTTGTTATGAATGGGGTGCCAACAAAATCCCAACCGGACATGGTGTCCTGAACAAAAGCCCTCCAGACATAATACCTCCTCTAAAATGGGGGTATGTGCGCAGTTGTTAGTAGTATGATGAAGAGTTTTTTAAGCTATTCATAAAGTCAAGATTTATTGAGTTCAATTACAATGATTTCTGTCTTTGATTCTTCTTGAGAAAAATAAGTTTTTATATATTTCAGTTTTTGTGGCAATGACTTTCAGTTTTTATTCTAGGTAGGGGGATTGGCGGATTCCCCCACTTTTTTCAAAGATCCCCCATATATTTTGGATTTGTAGGGGATTTTTTACTTTAACCAAAGAGCATGAATTATCACATCTCTCAATTTTGTCAATTTTCATGCTGAAATCCCCCACTTTTTTGAAATCCTAGAATCAACACTGAACTTTGACTTGTTTGCTGTGTCCAGTTTTGGCCGGTTCGTCGTGTGTTGAAAGCTATGTGATCTGTGGTAGGGATAGCTACCAGTAAGTTGATGTTCTTAAAAGAGGAGTGTTAGTCTTTGCAATGGTCCAAGGACAGTTCCGTGAATCAACTGTACTTGGTTTAGTTTAGATTTCTCTCATTCAACTTCTACTTGTTGTGTTCTTTCAGTTAGAAAAGTTTTAATCCAGACATGGGCTATTTGAAAGAAATTTTGAGATAGCTCCAAGGTCACTACCGTCAAGGTCAAATGTGGATATTTAGCTTGTCTGGAGTATAGCTACTACAATAATTATGGATAGATTTTAATAAAGCATCACAGAACAATTATTGTCAATCAGAAGAAGATGTGATATTTGAAAGACATTTTTATATAATTCCAAGGTCAAGGTTACGGCTCAAAGTCAAATGTTAAAATTAGACTTAATATAGTGGACCCGTAATAGTTCCACAATATTTAGGAAAATATGATCTTTTACAATGTTCACCACGGTTTCCTAATGAAATCAATAGGAAACCTCAATTAACACTGTAAAAGTTTATGACTCCAGAAATGTTGCTGAACTGTTACAGGTTCACTACCTTAAAAGGAGCCATGGTCAAATTTTTGCAGACTTGACATTGTCCTGTGTTGTCACAAACAGACTGTCTCATCTTGCAGATAAATTCTTTTGTTTGAATAGGTTAAACACCACCTTTAACATTTTTGGCTTGGCTGTCTGAGGTATTGCTATAGCCTTGGTGTCATCTTCGTAGTTGTCATCCCAGTGGTTTTAAAACTTTGACATTTTGTGATATCTCTGCTGAAGACATTCACTAGAAAATGGCACACATGTTCACCATCAAAAGAGCAACCCGAACTATGAAGGAGAATAACTCTAGATGCATTTTGTGCAAATTATGCCCCTTCTTCGACTTAGGATTTTTTGCACCATCCAGCACTCAACAGCCCAGCCATATTTTCTCTGATAGAACCCTTGCTGATAGTAGCCTCCCCTGCACAATTCATTAAGGAAACGAAAAATGAGCCTGTGTGTGACATTTCCAACAATTCAACAATTCAAATGTGTATAATGTAAAGACTCAGATCAGCTTATTCACTATGTACTAGATTGGAAGCAATAGACCCATTCTCACTGTTCACCTTTTCAAAATATTTTCATTCCATAGTTTGGCTGTCCAGAAAGCTCAATGTTCCCCTTAAACTGGTAGCCGTCTCTTAAATAGAGGTTTGTTATTGAAAATATATTCAACAAAGTCATCTTTAGATTCTCAAAGCCTGATTTAAGATTTTTTTTTGAAGAGAAGTTAACCCATTTTAAGATCTGAATGGTTCAGTTTTGTTATCTACCTTGTTACCGGTACATTAAAACCTTCTGAAAACAGGGCCTGAATCCCAGGCTATTTTTCCCTATCACACACATATGAAAATGTTGGAAATGTCACATACAGGCTCAAATCATTTGAGCTGAATCAATCTGAATCTGCAGTTCATGCCTTCATGGCATCTTCAAGCAGTAGAGAATATGTAAGGTACTTTTAGTTTAAAACCTATTTGTTTTACATCGACAGGGAAACAAGTTCTTACAAGTTTAATCCCTCTCCATTCTGCTTCCTGGAAATTCAACAGTACTCGTGCCGAATGTGTGGGCCAATGAATGAACCAAGATCAATAGCCACTCCCGGGAATCGAACTGGGGACTTTTGGGTCATGAGGTGGACGCTCTACCTGTAGAACATGGACAACACAAGGCCCTTTTCAGCCTGAATATGAACATGTATTTTACTTAAGGAGAGCATCATAATTTATTTTTTTGGCAATGTTTTTGCACAGTATTTTGGGCAAATTTTGCTTTTATCATTTATTTCTTTTATATAAAAAATGAAATATTGATTTCCTTTTCGCGAAGTTTATTTGCATTATTGTCTCCATCGGTTTTGCGTGTCTCTATATTTCATTTCATGAAAGGCTTTATGCTTGGGTGCAAGCAGAATTTTTTATGAATCTGTTTTTTCCTAAAATATCCCTGCTATGGCTTGGTTCAAGCTGTTTTTGTGAGATTCTAGAGATAGACCAAACTATAAACTCTTTGATTAATTTCTTTTCGCTCCTTGTACAGTCGGTATTGCTCGAGCCACCACGTCTATTAAGCGACCAATTTTATTAAGGGACCACCAGAAAATATCCCTTCATTGTAAGCAAAATATCTGAAAAGAGGACATTTTTAATGAAAAATTAGTTATTGTTGAATCTTATGTTGTTGGAACCCATTAGAATCCTCTCAATAAGACGATTCTAATGGGTTCGAACATCATAAGATTCATTACGACTTGACCGACAATCTAAATGGTATCAAAATGAACTGTCACATTTATCAAAGTATTTCGTATTAAGCGACCATTCCCATAAACGACCACTTTTTGTTGGTCCCTTAAGTGGTCGCTTAACACAACTTTTACTGTATATTTGATTATAGTAAAACTATGTGTATTCATTTGCCTATAGTGTTTCCTTTTCTTTTCTTGTTTTCACAATGTTATCTTCAATAATTTTTGGGAAATAGAAAATGAGCCTGTGCATGACATTTCCAACAATTTGAAATATGGGCTATGTGCATCTGCATAGTCTAGCTAGAGTTTTTGCTTAGATTAGGTCTAGAAGTGTCTTCAGACAGACAGCCAATCTACCTATTGCACTGTGGAACTGTCGAGGTTACTCAACTTTTGCAACTCATTCATGTTTCAATTTGTTGGAAATGTCTCACATAGACACAAATAATAATAATACTATGCCAAGCGTTGGTAGTGCATGAATGTGGTGCTATTGTTTAAACAAAAGCTCCCTGTCCAGGGGACAGTTTCATCAAAACATTCATAACATATTTTTGTCTTACTCAGGGCTCATGTTTGACTCTTTAACCAGGGATTTGACCCTAAAAAATATGAAAATATATTATTTTGACCCTTAGAAATTATTCCCAAGGGGGTCCCCTTGAGAGAAAATTCTAATGGTCAAAACTAGGTTTTATCACTAAAATTCTAAATGACGTATCTTGTAGACTATTGAGAATTCTACTGATTATCTTTTCCCTTAATATTATTACAACAAAAGGTCAATATAGACTGAAACCTGTAAAATTCTACTCACAATTTGCCTTTTCTGTTGTTTTGACCCCTTAAGAATAAGTTTTTGACCCCCAGAAGATTAGGGATTAGGAGTCAATGACTCCTCAATTTCAAACACTAGCATGAACCCTGTTACTTATAACTTTCGAAACAGTAACAACAACAACGCTAAACATAGGCATTGATAGATTGGTGATAGGCCTACTTGATTTTGTACTAAGTATCTGGTAAGTCATTGGTAAGACAAATGTGTCTTAAATGTTTTGGTGAAACTAGCCCCAGGATTTGTATAGCTCTTCAAGCATTCATGAAGAGAAATATGGTAGTAATGTTATAATCAGCTAACACATTGAATGATCATTGAATGATGATTGCATTTTCCATAGTCTAATTTATCGTCTTGAATTCAACAGAGTTTTTGAAAAGATGTTTTATTTTCATGCACACATAAGAAAAAGTAAAGAATAACAAAAAAATATGTGTCATATCAAGGATTAATAAGCATTGGATATAAATCAACAGAGCTTAGGATCAAGCACTGGAATGATATTCTATTCTATTTTTCTCTTCCAAGCCCCCAAGCCAATATTGTAGGTACTCATTCGAATCAACTCAATGAGTTGATTCTTATGATTACACACAGCATGGTGCTTGAAAGGCGTTGCACTTTTTTTTTTTCGTAATTTTGAATCCATTATTTCCCCATTTATCCTGAGCTCTGTTTATTATTGGACAAGCTCTGGAGCTCTGCTACTTGCAGGTGAGGAATTTTCTTCTGCTCGAAAAACTATAATGACATTCTTTCGTAGTTTTCTGAAGGAATTTGTTCTGGTTTTTGTTTTTCTGTGTTATAGGAACATTCTGCTGTTGGTAAATGGCTGTTTTCGTACTTTAACCTATATAACAGGTTGGTGGTCACATGGTTTGCATTATTTCTATCTTCCCTAGCTTTTTGAATCAAAATAGACTTATACTTAGAAAGTAAGACTCAGATCAGTTTTTACATAAGCATAGTCTGATCCATTCTTGGATATCCCTAGCCCTAGCCCTAAATTCTATGCTAGACCATAGCCAATATTCTAAGCCTAGCAAATAGGGGATCCTGGAGATATCCAAGAACGATTCCGATCAGAGTCCATAATTTGAGGTAGATTTTTTCTCGCTCAGATTTTGATGGGCCATCGCAATACTATTGTAAGTGCCTATGAATATCATAGGCATTTGCTATAGTTTTGTACTGACCCATCAATATTAACTTTTTTCATGTATATAGATCTGCAAACAAGAGTGAGGGTCGAAAAACAGTCATCTTCTATCATTTTCAATGATCACTCACTCGATAGATATTGAAATTTTGAATAGTGTTGACCTGAAGATTGATTGAATTACAGCCATATTTCATTTTCTGTTCAATTCTGCAATGTTGAACAGAAGTGTAACATTTTTAGCTCGGCTGTTTTCGGAGAAAACCCAAGGTATTGCTATAGCCTCCATGTCGTTGTCGTCGTTGTCGTTGTCGTCGTCGTGCGAAAACTTTGACATTTTGTTATATCTCTGGTTCTACTGAAGGCATTCACTTGAAACTTGGCACACATGTTCACCATCAAAAGAGCAACCTATACTATCAAGGGGGATAACTCTAGATGCATTTTGTGCAAATTATGCCCCTTTTTCGACTTAGATTTTTTCCCACCATCCAGCACTCGACAGCCGAGCGTAGGCACCCGTAGGCGGTGCTCTTGTGTGTTAACCCCTGCCTGTTTTATAAAATTTTGGACCTGTCCAAATTCAAAGGTTTTGCAGACGAAAATTAAAAGTGGATTTAATTTGAAAAATATCCATTCAGTAGGGTAGAAAATAGTGTGGAAAAAGAAGAAATTGCTTGTCAGGAGCAATTTCTTCTTTTTACACAATATTTTCTCAATCATAAAATCACAGGCACGTAAAAGCAGGGATTAAACAGCAAAGGGTTAAGCTGATGTAATTGCTGTAATGAATTTTGACTAAACTATTCCCATAATTTCCAGAAAATATCATTGAATTGTTCCCACGACAGCAAGATGTGGAAAATGTCTCTTAAATTTCTGTGAAATTCCATTTAATGGGTTTTCTGACCAGGGAGTGAATAAATGAAAGACAATAAAATTTGACTTGGCTCTGAGGAATGGATGGTTATTGAAAAGTATTTAAACCTTCTGCTTTTCATGACATTTTCCTGTTTTACACAAAGGCAGATAGTATAGACTAGGATTAGCCTGCACTAATACGCAAACTGATCTTTAACTTACACTTTTTACTTAATTATTGTGGGGAAAACTTAAGCTAGACTGAATGAAATATACAAAAAATGCTCTATTTTTTTTTTACAAACAAACATTGGCTTCAGCAGGATAAGGGTTAAATTGACATGAAAATTTGAAAATATTTCCAACTCACAATTTCACAATTTCAAGCTTAAGAAAATTTATATATGTGACCCATCACACAAAAAGGGACCATTTGGGTAGTGTGTAAGGTGTCGATCCTAGTCAGACTGCACGGCCTGCACCTGCAGCATTGGAACGTTTTGCACTTTGCTAATATTCTGATTCTAGAATGCTCAATCTACCGTCCTGTGAAAGAATTTTTGAAATGTGACCTCTGGTTTACCTATGCTGGACCAAATCTCTTTTTAGCTCACCTGAGCACGAAGTGCTCATGTGAGCTATTGTGATCACCTTTCATCCGGCGTCCGTCCGTCGGTCGTTGGTCGTCGGTCGTCGTCCGTCGTCCGGCGTCCGTCAACAATTTCTTTAAACGACATCTCCTCCTAAACTACTGGGCCGATTTACACCAAATTTTACAGAAATCTTGCTTAGGTGGTCCCCTTCAAAAATAGCTAAAAGAATTGAAATCCATGAAAAACTCTGGTTGCTATGGCAACAAACAGTGAAATTTTAAGAAAATCTTTAAAATTCTTCTCCTTCTCAACCAGTAGTCCTACAGACTTAAAACTTGGCATGGATGATCAGTTCATAGACCTGAATTAAAATAGCTAAAATCATATCTTTTGGGCCACCAGGTGCGGAGCACCAGGGGGGAGGGGGTAGTACTTTGGGTAAATTTTGTAATCTTTAAGCTGCTTCTTCTTCGGAACCAGGAGCCCTACAGACTTGAAAATTGGCATGGAGGATCAGCTCATAGACCTGAATGAAAATAGCTAAAATCATATCTTTTGGGCCACCAGGTGCGGAGCATCAGGGGGGAGGGGGTAGTACTTTGGGTAAATTTTGTAATCTTTAAGCTGCTTCTTCTTCGGAACCAGGAGCCCTACAGACTTGAAAATTGGCATTGATGATCAGTATATGGACCTTTATGAAAAAAGCTAAAATCATGACTGTATATTCACCAGGTGCGGAGCACCAGGGGGGAGAGGGTAGTACTTTTGTGAAAATTTTGTAATCTTTAACCTTCTTCTTCTGATGAATCAGGAGCCTGACAGATTTGAATATTGGCATGGATGATCAGTATATGGACCTTTATAAAAATAGCTAAAACCATGACTGTAGATTCACCAGGTGCGGAGCACCAGGGGGGAGAGGGTAGTACTTTTGTGAAAATTTTGTAATCTTTAACCTTCTTCTTCTTCTGAACCACAAGCTCTACAGACTTGAAAATTGGCATGGAGGATCAGCTCATAGACCTTAATAAAAGTAACTAAAATCATGACTGTAATGCCACCAGGGGGGAGGGGGTAGTACTTTTGTGAAAATTTTGTAACTTTAACCTTCATCTTCTAAAATAACCAGGAGCCCTTCAGACTTCAATATTGGCATGAATGATAAGCATATGGATCTTAAATATAATAGCTAAAAGCATGAATGTAGGGCCACCAGATACGGAGCATTAGGGGGCAGGGGGTAGTACTTTGGATCAATATTGAAATCTTTAACCTTATTCTTCTCCTGGATCAGGAACCCTACAGACTTGAAAATTGTAATGGGTGATCAATATATTGACATTAATAAAAATAGCTAAAATCATGACTGTAGGGTCACCAGGTGCTGAGTGTCTTGGGGAGGGGGTAGTACTTTGGATCATTTTTGAAATCTTTAAACTTCTAATGAACCAGGAGTCCTACAGATTTGAAAATTGGTATGAATGATCAGCACATGGACATTAATTGAATTAGCTAAAATCATGACTGTAGATTCACCAGGTGCAGAGCATCTTGGGGGAGGGGGAGTGCTTTGTTGAGAATTTTGAATCCCTACAGCCTTTATATTTGACATGGATTGATCAAAAGTCTCAGACTCAGCCTGTATATCTGGCATTGATTAGCTGATCACAGACCTTTTATGAAAAAAGCTTAAATAAATAATGACCAGGTGAGGAGCAGAGGGGGGGATTATTTCAAATAATATCTGATTGAATAAGTGAAAATCTCTTTTTCTTTGGTTGCATGGACATACCTAGGTAAGGAAGCTTTTTTCTCAGGTGAGCGACCCAGGGCCAACGGCCCTCTTGTTCAAATATTCATTTTACAGAGTTCCCAGATGGTCCCTTTCCGCATGACAGGTCACATTTTTTCTCTATTTCATTGTAGAGCTTTGTGAAAATACGCAATTTCTTCCTTTTTTCAGTGTTTTTCTTAACATTGTCCCCTAAAAAGAAGGTATGAAAAAGACTCGTTGTGGAGGAATTTAAATCAATTAGGAAATATTTTGAATGTGGCTCATCTGCTTTCTGAAGTACAAACATTTTCCTTAATGCCAACTTCACTGTCACTCACAATTAACTCAAATTAATAATCTTGCCTACATATTAACCCTTGTCATGCTGAATAAATTTTGGCTAAAGATTTAACCAAAATCAAGGGGCAAAAAGCACTGAAAGTACCAACTGTAGGTCAATTTTCATTTGAAAAACTAAATCTATTGTCAATTCTGGATTAAAAGTGAGAAACAGGTGGTTTAGACTAACATCAGACTGCACATGTGTGCAGGCTGAGCCTGATGTTGGTCTATAGCTCCTGTCAAAGAAGGAATATTCCGGGCTCAGCATAACAAGGGTTAATGTATCAAAATGTATGTTGGATAGGATGAAAAAAACAATTCCAAGTTAATGTTTTATGGGTCACTTGGGAAGCATTCTGAAGAAAGAAAGGATCTTGTTTTGATTGGACAGACTCCAAATGAGAGAGGAAATAACTGGATAACCACAACTTGACCATGAAGATGGAAATTTATAATGAGGGGTGTGGAAATACGATTTTTCTCTACTTGTCCATGGACAAGTAAAAGTTGATCACTCACTTGTCCAGGATCAAAGTGAACTTGTCCACAAGAAATAGAATGGTAAATATTGAAAAGCATTGTTTTGAATGAAGAAAAAGCTGTAACCCAGAATTTTCTACATTAAAGACAATGTTTTCTACCCTTTGATACAAAAATTAGGATGACTTTTCTCATAGATCTTTTTAGTACTGTTCCAAGACTTGCTGTAGTATTTAATCTTGTCCATTGACAAATGGCATAAAAAAATGTACTTGCCCGCAAATTGAAAAGCTTGTGTCGGACAATTCAGGCATGGGAATTCCACAATCTATATAATACCTACTTATTGTTTTGTATGAAAAAATTAAAAAATCTAATAAGGTTTGCGGAATCAATAATTGTCGAGGGTCTGCCGAAGTTATATATATTTCATACATTACACTAAGTACATATTATTTTTATATTATAACCTCTATTCACCTTGTTTTTGTCAATGTTTCAAACAGAAATCATGATATCATAAAAAATATCATAGGGGATGTTCTCACATAGATATTTGTATTGTTATGAGATAAAATTAAGAAATACTTGGGAAGAAGACTTGGTTTCAACTTCGGGACAAAGTCTTCTTAAAATAATATCTTTACTTAAAGGAATGTTCAACCACCAATTTGATAATGAATAAATTCTCCTGTTTTGGTCTACCTGTGAGTTCTAACATAAATATTGAAATATACTAGAACTTTAAAAGAAAAAAAGACAACACATTTTTAGCTCCACTGGCTGAAAGCCACTGGGGCTATTGTCATGGCGTTGTTTACGTCGTGCGTCCGTCCGTGCGTGCGTCCGGTCGTAAACTTTTTCTTTAAAAATCTTCTCCTCAGAAACTACTGGATGGATTTCAACCAAACTTCACAGGAATGATCCTTGGGTGACCCTCTTTCAAAGTTGTTCAAGAAATTTTGATCCAATGAAAAACATGGATTTAATGGGTGTGGCTAATTTCCAAATATGGTAAAAAGTGAGTTTTCTCAGATTCTAATCAATGGATTCTAATTAAATTTTACATGAATGATCCTTGGGTGACCCTTTATCAGTCTACCAAAAATTATTGTGATCGGATGAAAAATATGTATTCTATGGGTGGAGGTCATTTCTCTATATGTTATATAGTGGAAACTTTGAAAATCATTTTCTCAGAAACTAACTGATAGATATCAACCAAATTTTACATGAATGATCCTTGGGTGACCCTTTATCAGTCTACTAAACATTATTGTGATCGGATGAAAAATATGTATTTAATGGGCGGAGGTCATTTCTCTATATGCTATATAGTGGAAACTTTGAAAATCATTTTCTCAGAATGTAAGAGATGGATATCAACCAAATTTCACTGGAATAATCCTTGAGTGACTCTTTATTAGTCTACCAAAAATTTTTGTGATCAGATGGAAAATATGTATTTTATGGGCGGAGGTCATTTCTCTATATGTTATACAGTGGAAACTTTGAAAATCATTTTCTCAGAATGTAACTGCTGGAAATCAATAAAACTTCATTAGTATGATACTTGGGTGATCCATTATCATGCAGCCAAAACATTTTGTGATTGGATGAAAAATATGTCTTTTATGGGCGGAGGTCATTTCTCTATATGTTATAAGAGTGGAAATTAAGAAAATCATTTCAACATCAGTAGAACCCAAAATATCCAAAAGTCTAGTCAAAACTTAGATTAGCTTTTACTAGAATTTCAAGCCTGTGGAGCGACTCAAGCCATTCATGGCTTTCTAGTTTATAAGTTGTTAACCCTTGGCATGCTGAACAAGGAATATTCCTGCCTTGGCAACAGCTATAATAGACAAATATTAGCCTGCACAATGTGCAGTCTGCTCTTTGTCTATACCACATGTGCTTCCTTTATAATTTGAAAACAGAAAAGTTAAAAGAAAAAAAAATGAATACTGACTCACAATTATTGCATCCAGTGTTTTGAGCACTTTGATTTTGTTGTAGTTTTAATAAGATTTTTTATTTAGAATAATAAGGGTTAATTAAAACATTTCTTATTAAATCGGGTTCACCTGATTTATATACACCGTTTTGCAGAAATCGCATCAGTTTGAGACATAAAAACTGTTTAATGTGATCAATGTCTATCCCTGCGGAGGGGATACATTGTGAAAAAGGGGAAACAACTTCTTATATTTCATAAAAGAACAACAACAACAATTCCTTACCCTCCTTCCTCTCCGTTTTCCTTTGTCTCGAGTTCTCTCTTCATTTGTCGTCTGTTGGAATCGCCTGCTTCTATAGTTGACATGGTTTAATCCTAGTCTATTTTTAGCACAAATTTCTTTGCCATTGCGTTGATTTTGATCGGTTTATAAGGCTTTATGCCGTTTTCGACTGATGTCATATTGAGCGGCTGGAGCACCTAACCATGGATTCCTATTGTTTCTCATACCAGTACTACCACAATACCCATACCGAGCCTCGAGCTGCTCCATTACATAGGTTCGCGATATCAAACCATTGATGGACAACATTTTAGTCTAAAAGGGTATTTGCCATGGCCGAGTATCGAGCCTGGGACCTCTTGAACGTGAGACAGCTGCGTTACAATCTGCGTTAAGGCCTAGGATTACCGTTACGTTTTGAAAAACCGTCGCTGTTGTTATAAAATATCGTAACTACGGCTTTACTCAAGCCGTAGTAACAAGATTTTATAACAACACCTACGAAATATTGTTTGTCCGATATTGCGTGATTGTTAACTGGATAAAATCGTTCCCCATTGTGTTCTAACTTTTAGTTCTCTGCGCGAAAAAGGGCTTTTCCAGTCCACTGGACCAAAGCTAAATAATTTTGTTGAAATTTCATGTGCAATTTTGGCATCTAAACTGTTACCCTGCCTACACACTGCAGAGACATGACCGGGATTTGCCATTATCTGCCTCTATATAAATACTTCCCTCAGGCATCAAATTGATGCCCATTCTACTTCTTGAAGTCTGACCGTATAGTGCAGTTGGTAGCATGTTGGATAATCAATCTTAGTTGAACTGGGTTCAGCCCCAAGTTGAATGGAAATGTTTTGTGACATTTCTCTCAAGTTGGGTGGCTAAGACAAAAAACTCACCAATTGGGCAAATATTTTACCAACTTTTATTGTCCAAATTTGAGCCCTTTTGATTGACGAACTATTACACTATCCCTGCCTCTCAATGATGCCCGATTTACAGTGCTGACAGCACTTTGATATGTCTCAAATAATATCTTAAATCAGTTCAAACTTTTTCCTATACAATGTTTCATGGTATCTACTAAAATATACATAAAATTGTTTTGTAAGAATGAATTGTCTCAATATGTATTAGAACTATCCTACAGCAATTGTAAAGTGTTTCTTGTGAATCTAATTACATTTTTGCAGGTGAATGCAGTCTTTAATTCTTTTCTGAAGTTGATCTCCAGATAGTCCTACAGACTTCGATCAGATTCTTTGACAGTCCTGGCTACCTAATTGCCCGTCACAGCCATGATACTGTATGTTAAACCCCCTTTTACAGAAATTCTCGACCCACCTCTGTATTAAATTGATCAAATAAATATATGGAGAGAATTATTTGAATTTTTCGAGTACCCGCTTGTAACGAGATCACAGTTTCTCAGGTACAAAATTTCTACTTATCCAAACTCATAAGTAAGTGTCTATGAATAAAATTCTAAATTATACCAGGGTTAAATGCAGAAGACAAAGTCCAACAAGGCAGAAAATTAGTGGCCCTGTCAACCCCTGATTTCAGCAAATTAAATGAACTGCAAGACAGAGAAATCTATTTAGTGTCTGACACGCCACTGATCCTAAATGTGATTTGCACATTTCCTGACAATTCTGCCTTTACCCTTTCACACCATTCTGAGGACAGCACAAATGCAAACATTTGTGGAAAAGAGAAATTGCTTGTAGAATGCAATTTCTCTTTTTCCCACAATGTTTTCGGTTGTTGATAGATCTTTATTTTGCAATATCATTTCATTTTGAAATATTATCGGCAACACCTTTTAATTTTGATTAGTCTGGAATATTTTAGACTGGAAAAGAGTTGGCAGACAACCCCCAAGGATAATGCTGTAATGAGGAAGGAATAATGGGAAGTGTGACAACATTAACACTGGATTAAATCATGGAAACTAACTCTGTTTTCTCCAAGGAAAAACATTTGCATTTAAAACATTTTTCAAGAAATGAAAAAAAAAAATAAGCTGGAGATCTACCCATAAAAAGAATTGTTCTAGAAACTGGAAGAGTTATATTTCAAGTAAAGTTCTAAAACTTTAACACTTAAACTGATTTAGAACTTTAAATAAGCATAAAAAAAGTCATGGCAAAAAAAAGACAAATAAAAAAGACAAAACTGTTCTGATAAAGTTCTAGTTTTGAGTATAATGCAGTTAAAATCAATTGTACAAATGTACATAAATATTCTACTAATTCAAGAGCTTCACTTACAGTTCTAGAATGGTACGTTTCCAGACCAAATTTTTGAAGGGTTATGCTTTTATTATTTGGGCCACTGAATATCTCAATTTAGGTTTTCCCATCAATTCTGGCTCTCATTAATATTTTGAAGATGATTCTGTGCCATTGGCTTGAGGAGGAAATGATGAGCCTTACATTGAAATTTTCTGTGATTGATTTGTTTGAGGTGATATTGGAATGTGACTAGAATTTGTGTCAATTGTTTGTTACTGACCCAAATATTGTGAAAACACATTAAACATTTTCTTGGAATTTTCTGAATACATGTAGTTCCTGGACATGATGGTTGTTATTTGTGTGTTGAAGCATTGAAGAAAAAAAACTACTGTGGGATATATTTGTGTTGTCTTATATTTGCCACTTTTACCAAAAGTATAGTGGTTTTATTTTTTTGAGTCTTATCTTTGCCACCTAATAAGGGCAGCAAAAATAAGACACAAAGAAATAGAATTTTATTTACAAGTCTGTTATTTTTTAGGGATTCATAAAGGGAACTACTCTTTGGTTTTGAAGCAAGAATTGAAGGGAAGTAACTGCATCAGCCATTTCTAGGCCAAGATGTATCCCTTGAACACCAATCAACATGTGGAACATTAATCCATTCCAAACTGACAAAAGCTTTATCAAATTTCTTACGTAATATCATCCAAGCTTGGACTATTCGTCAATGATTGTTGTTATATGTAGATACGACATTTGGTGGAAATTTACCTTGTCATTTGACCAATTGTCGTTTTATTAATTTTCAACGAAATGTCCGTGATGGAATGTCACCTCAACCAATTATCATATTCGCCAATATGTCATAGACCCGTTGAGGAGTCGGTGACTCTTTAATTTCAAACACTAACACAAGTCATGGAATTATTGGTTAGATACTCAAACTGTTGCGATTGACTTGTTGTAAAAGGAAAAATGTGAGGGCTTAAAAGTATGGTGAGATTATCACTGGATAAAATGAACTTGTGCAAGGATAACATTGATATATAAGTTTAGGCACTAACCGTTTTTCACTACTGCTACGACGATGACTTAAAAGATGGAAGTATTTGATTAAACAAAGCTATAATAGTCTCTCTCAAAGCTTTCTGACTGAGCTGATTTCAAAATTTTATCATTAAGTGTATACTGCCTTACATTTCTATTTGTAGAGCCATACAGTTATTCAAGCGCCTCATGTATGAGCTAATTCTTAGTTTTGGGTTATCCTTAATTCATTTCTTTATACCCTACCAGACAGGGGATGAGTGTAATCCTTGTTATCCTATTCCAGTCAGAGACAAATCCTCAATAAGATGAACTCCAGTGGATTTCTACCAATTGGATCAAATGTACCCTTAAGGCTTTGGCTGATTTATGTACTTATAACTATGCTTTGGTATGAATTTATCTAAGTGATTTTTTTTCTGTTTTGTTTTTCAGCTCACTGGCCATTTGTTAATTCTAAAATCAGCAATTGTTGTTTTATTTGTGGCTATATTATTGTCCTGCAATAACTTGGCATATGATCACTGTCACCAGAGCTATCCATCACAGTCATCAAATAGAATTACTGAAAAAAAAAGAGAGAGAGAGAGAGAGAGAGAGAGAAAACATTTGTGTATTTCCCTATATGTATTGTGGCTACTATAGAATATGCCCATATGTGGGATGACCCCGAAGCCGGTTAGTTGTGACTAGGGATAGTGCAAGGATTCCTATTGAAACTTATGACTGCTTAGTTCTGCCATAGTTATTTAGCATGCTTGATATATATCTAATTATCACAAAGGACCTTGGTTAACCCTTTGCTGTTTAATCCCTGCTTTTTACGTGCCTGTAATTTTATGATTGAGAAAACATTGTGAAAAAAGAAGAAATTGCTTCTGACAAGCAATTTCTTCTTTTTCCACACTATTTTCTACCCTACTGAATGGTTATTTTTCAAATTAAATTCACTTTAAATTTTCGTCTGCAAAACCTTTGAATTTGGACAGGTCCAAAATTTTGTAAAACAGGAAAGGGTTAATCGTCTTAAAAGACAATTAGTTTGTGGGAGTGCAAGCCCAGGAATCGAACCCTCAATATCAACCTTCAATTGTTTTGAAGTCAGATGCTGTACCAACTGAGCAAAGCTGCTCTACCAACTGAGCTATTTACTTGAATCGTTATTGACTGTGTTACTTATTAAAGGCTTCGTCACAACTATGGTCACATGATTGGGATACTTTTCAGGGGTGGGGAAATACGAGATTTCTCCACTTGTCCCTGGACAAGTAAAAGCGGATTTTCTACTCGTCCAGGATCAAAATGAACTTGTCGGCTAGAGAGTAAATAGAAAAATTTGAAAAAAAACATTGCCTTTTGATGAAGAAAATGCTGGTATCCAGCATTTTCTTCATTAAAAACAATGTTTTCTTCCCTATGATATGAACATTAGGATGATTTATCTCTTAATTATTTTAAGTAACATTCCGAGATTTGCCCTGGTATTTACTTGTCCTTGGACAAGTGGCTTAGAAAAATTTACTTGTCCTCAAGTACAAAAGCCCTAGTCGGACAAGTCGGGCATGGGAATTCCACACCCCTGCTTTTTCACACCTTTGTTGAATGAATACCTGTTTAACCGAAGACCACTGGGGCTATTGTCATGGCACTGTGTCCATCATGTGTCTGTACTTCTAGTGGTTAACTTGTTCTTTAAAAATCTTCTCAGAAACTCATGGATGAATTTAAACCAATCTTCACAGGAATGATCCTTTTGTGAGCCTTTTTCAAAGTTGTTCAAGGCTTTAAGAACTAACGAAATACAAGGCTTTAATAGGCGCGGCTAATTTCCGTATATGGTAATATGTGACTTTTCTCAGTGAATCTAACAGATACTAGATATCAACCAAATTTCATTGCAATGATCCTAATTGAGTGACCTGCTTTATGAGTCTACAATGGGCGGAGGAAAATCCTTTCTCAGAATGTAAGAGATAGATATCAATTAAATTTCACTTCAGTGATCCTTGGGTGAACCTTGATCAGACTTAAAAAATCAAAGCGCTGAAAGCACTGGAGATGGACGTTTCTGGTGACATCATGGTGAAAATAAAACGAGACGATAAAGAAAATTGCATTATTTACAAATTACTCAGGGGGAGCGACAAAGAGATGTGGACAATGTGCCCTTTTTAAATATGTACAGAAATATATACTACTCATCTACTTCCAAGCAGGTGTAGATTGCTAGCTTGTATGCCTGTCAGCATTTGGGAGAAAAAAAAATGAATGAAACACATAGAGATTGGCAAAAAATATATGGGGTTAATAGGCATAGTACCCATGCTTGGTTGAGCGATTGATTAGAAATCCGCGGGACCGCTATAGGCAGGTCTAATGCTATGGAAAATACATCAAATTTTTAGACCTAAACCTAGTCAATGTATGCATGTCCAAAAATGACTCTCTATTGTTTGAAGTTGTCCGGAGAATCAATGTCGTAAGTCCGTACATTACGTACGGTCTCTTACGTCATTTGGTCTCCGGGCCCGGTAAAGCGTAAAACCTCCCGGGAAAGGCACTGAATAATTCCCCTTGGGGCGTACCATCTCGGAAGGTATTACTCTTTATTATCAACGGCAGGAGACTTCTTTGCTTCTATGCGAATGTTTGCCGTTACCCATGCAATAAAAAAACGAAATGTAAATAACAAAAAGGTGCTAAACATAGACCTCGCGTTGTGCAAATTAATATCCCTCACAGCCCCGGCAATGGCTTCACAAGGGATCCAAATTGGTCCCTAACAAAGTACCGGCGCGAGCTAACTGAGGGGCTACAAAATGTATTAAGATCGGCGGAAGTATGCCTTAACTAAGCAGGAGTTGAGCTGGCTTAAAATACAATAAGACGACTGTAGAGGTAGAGATACATAAGTTAAAAAACAGACATATTGTCTACCCTAAATATAAGCGGAGAGCCCATCAACTTAGACCTAATGACTTTAATTTTAGCTTTCCTTCAGTTTTTTCTATGAAAACACCGCGGACTGAGTCAATTATCGATTTTTCATGATCGTGATTAAATGTCCTAACTCCCTGTATAGCTTTATCTGAGCTAAGACATTCTAGCCACAACTTGATAAAACGCTAAATTTCTGAAGGGTCGACAGGATTGATCACCGAAGAGAGGTTCGCGTAGAAAACATTGCACCTGTGCATCTGTTGAGCGTTTCTCCCCCCCAAAAACCTTGAAAGAGCCATTATGTCCCTCTTCCGCATAAACACAGGTTATACAGTAACACGAATTAGGCGGAGCAGGCTATCGAATATATGTAGAATATATGTTCATTGTCAATAGCAGACGACATAGTTTAATTAAATCTAGGAAGATATTAAAACCTCCAATTTGTTATTGGAAGATCCCTCAACTGAGAGCAAGTGTCTTTAATATCAGGCTCCTATCGTAGTAAAAGTATTAAAACCACGGAGAGCGTCTAAAATTGACTTTTATGTGTTCGTGATCAGAGTGTCGTAACTCGCTATAGTAATACAAGCGATTTACGACCTTCTCTTCACAAACCCCCCAAAAAGCAAAATTCCTTTAAATGTTCGGGATCGTTCACCAAAGTGATCTAGACCCAAGAAGTTCTGCATTGGTGCTCTCATAGAGCGATCTTCCTAAAATCCGAGTATGTGTATGCGCCTACCAGTTCAGCCACCTAGATTTTATCCCCTTTACACCATGGGAAAACCCAATAGGCAAATTACCGCATTGTCTATAAATAGCATTCTTACGGGAAACAACAAAACGCTTGGGCTAGGGTTTGCAGCTGATTTCACATTTAAGAGGTGTCGTTGATTAATCTTCTAATTGTATAGAATTCCTGAATAATGCCATTTTCAAAATGCAATAGCTGTCGAGCGGAGGTAAGTGTTGTAAAAAAGAAAATTAAACCCAAGCCGGTACTACTTTTTTGAAAAGCTATTAAGACGGTGTTCTGCTAAAACATCGTAACTACAGCTTTAAACAAGCTGTAGTTACAAGATTATAGCGGAACACCATCGATAAACAACTGACAGGATTGTTCTCACATGGTACTAACACTGGGTGACTTAGAAACGTCCCCAAAAAATTATTGTGTTAGATGAAAAAAAGGTATTTTGTATACAGAAGTCATTTCTCAAAATGGTATATAGTGTTAACTTTGAACATCAATTTCTAAGAGTCTAATTGATGGTGTCAACCAAATTTTACTGGAATGATCCACTGCACAAGATTATGATATTGTGATTGGATGAAAAATATGTATTGAGCAAATACTGGGGTCAATTTTCTATATGATATTAATTGATCATGATTTTTCTCTGCAGAAATATTTCAGCATGTTTAAAACACTTATTCATTGAAATAGATATTCATTTATTCATTCATCCATTTTAATTCTTGTCTAATCACATCAGCAGATTCAGGCCTGTGGAGCAAATCAAGCAGCTCTAGTTCATGTATTCAAAGCTTGCAATCTTTGGATGTCTGCAAATCATGTAAGTTGATGTGTCGCAATAAAAAATGCAAATGAGAATTCCCGAAAAATGTACTTGATTAATCAATTAGTAAACTTTGCAGCTGGAATCCTGTGGTGTTCATCTCTGCAGTTGCTGATGTTTGTACCATAGGAAACACAAAATTACATCTTTACTCTTTGATTCCTACCATATTTCCCATAATAATAGTGCCCTCCCTAATAGTAGCATCCATACATTTTTTACTAAGAAAACTTTTTGAGACTTCTCCATTTTAAGACTAATTTCCCCTAAACAATCATTTATGTGCTTTTAGGGGAAATTCACCTCAAATTAAAGGGAAAAGGGGCTAAAAGACATCAATTTTAATGATTTTTTTTAAAGTGGGTATGCCGGTGTGAGAAATAATATTGGTTGTGATTAAACTGCAAAAATAATGAAGTGGCATTAAAAATCCCATTCAAACAAATAATATTCTAAGTTGAGGAAATATCATAGAAAAGGAAGATAATGTTTGTAACATGCAATTTCTCCTTTTTCCATAATATTTACAACCACAAAGGTTGGTATCTTTTCTGTATAATTAGTTTAGTATGATTTTTGTTTTAGTTTTATACCTTCATGAAATCAGGCAATACTCTCTTCAAATCTAGAAATTCAATATCATGAAGCAAAAAAAAGGGTAAAGAATTGTCAATAATGGAACATATTTTCTTGCTTAAGCTAACATAATATAGAGGGGTCAGTACAACACTATTGTAAGTGCCTATTGATATATAAGGCACTTACAATAGTGTTGCACTGACCCCCTTGATATGTGCATAATTATACTCAAAATTTGTTTCAATGACAAATAACACCAAAATTTCAGCAAATGAGAATGCAAGAAAATTGATCCAATCATCTGAAATTAGATTGTTTCTTTGTAAAATTCAGTCTTGAGAAAAAGGTGAACTGCGTAAGTTGTTAATATTTCTTGAAATTATCCAAGATGCCTTCAAGAGAAGTTTGTAATTATAGGAACCACCCTCTAAGCTTGGCTGATTTAAGATCTATTTGAACTGTCTCCTTTTTACACCTTTATTATCTTGATAACTTTGTACCCTTTCCCTTACAATTGTCTTGTTTTCAAAGCTTAGAACCCTTTAGAAGAGTTATTTTTGCAGACTTTTTGCATTATCATGACTCGCACAATATAGTTGTAACTGCCTATATATTTATAGGCAGTTACAACTATTTCACACTGAGCCATCAATTTGTGACAAGGACTGAAATGGTATTAATAATTTCTTTTCATGAGCAGATGTCTGCCAGGTTGTATATGTTTTAAACCAAGTCGTAAATGATTATATTAAGATTAGCAGCACTGCTTGATTGGAAAAAAACTATGCTATTTAGATACTAGACTAGAAAAGTGAATTTAACAATTATCATATCTTGATTATTTTGTTGAATGTCCTTTTGAATTTGAATTATTCTTCAAAGTAAGAAATCTTTAAGTAGGGTAATTGTAACGCAGGCTGCCTTAGGCCTCTTGACTCTTCAAAAGCTGTCTGCATTGCAGTTTGCAGTTTCTTTTTAAATAGCCCAAGTCTTAAGTTTCTACTTGTATTGTAAGAGTTAAACCTTTGTCATGCTTAATTAAAATGCTTTAATATCAAAGTACAGAAAGCCCTAGAATCCAAGGATGTAGGGCAATTTCTCTTTTTGAAAATTATTTTTAGAACAATTCTGTTAAAAAGGGAAACTAATAGGTGGTGTAGACTAAGATCAGACTGCACATATGTGAAGGCTGATCTTTGTCAATACCTCCTGCAAAAGCAGGAATTTTCCGGGTTCAGCATGACAAGGGTTAAGATGTTTTCTATAACCTTAGCATGATGCACTGAAGTGAACTTGTGAGGAAAAAGAATCGCAAAGATAGCTAGCGGCAGATACATCTTATGAGGGTGGGAAAGGATTAATGAAAACTGTTATTATTTGTTTGTTCCCTTGTTTATACCATGTCCTTCGGTATGATAATTGATGACGAAATTACAAGCAAAGTAAATGACTTATAGACCCACAAGTTTAAGTGAGTGATCAAAGGTCACTTTTGTCTATACTAGCTGGTATAGACAAAATTGACCTTTGATCACTCACTTACAATCGTACATCTGTAAAACTTGTTTAATTAAACTAAACAACTGTATAAAATTACCAATTAAAATTACCTATTTTTTTTTCACAGGAAAACTGTTTCATTAGAGAAAATATTTTTTTAAGCTTCAAAAGTAAGCATTCACATGTGCATGTTTTTCATTAATCCCCTGTGCAGGGGTGGACACTAACTGTATTACAATAGGATCCCACAGCTAGGAACCCAACTACTTGCTACCTGAAGGATCCCTCTGGATAATCAGGGATTCCTTCCTTCAAATACATACTTAGATTTCTTAAAAAAAATGTAAGAAAAAGCAAAGGTAATTAGGTTGGTGATACACTTAAAGAAATAGTAAGGAAAAGCAATTTGGTTGGTGATATCTCTAGAGAAGTTGTAAGGAAAAGCATAGGGTGGTGGTATTTCTAAAAAAAAAATACTGAAGAAAAGCATAGGTTGATGATACATTTAAAATATAGTAAGGAAAAGCAAAAGTTGGTGATATTATTCAAGTATTATAGTCAGGAAAAGCATATTTTGTGGTATTTCTAGAGAAGTGGTAAGGAATAGCATAGGGTGGTGATATTTCTAAAAAAGATACTGAGGAAAAGCATAGGTTGGTGATACATTTAAAGAAATAGTAAAGAAAAGCAAAGGTTGGTGATATTCCTAAAGAATTATAGTCAGGAAAAGCATTGGTTGGTGATATCTCTAGAGAAGTGGTAAGGAAAAGCATTATAGGGTGGTGATATTTTTGAAAAAAAATACTGAGGAAAAGCATAGGTTGGTATTACAGTTAAAGAAATAATAAGGAAAAGCAAAGGTTGGTGATATTTTTAAAGAAATAGTAGGAAAAGCAGAGGTTTATGATATATTTAAAGAAATAGTAAGGAAAAGCATAGGGTAGTGATATTTTGAAGAAATACATGTAGTAAGAGAAACTATAGCTTTGTCATATTCTAAAGAAATATTAAGGAAAAAAAGTTATAAAGATAATAAAGGTGTAAAAGGGCTTGAAAAAAAAAGAGATTGTGATTGAAAGAACACCTCCATTAAGATAGATAGAACCCTTTTCTTTGAACTATTTGGATCCCTCCCAGTATAATAGAGTTCCTTTGGATCCCTGGACTTTGTGTTAAAGATCCCGATAGAACCCTTTTCTTTGAACAAATGGACTTTGTTTGTGTCAAACCCTGCTTTGAAGCATCATCCCTCTCAAAGTCTGTTATTAATATAGAAGGGTTCAACTTTGTCAATACTATTTGTAGTCGAAACTTTGTTTGCAGATAACTTCAGGTTATCGATAAAAAGTCTAATTCTCAAGGCAGTCTTTCATCGTCTTTCTTTGGTGCGTAAATTGATTCTCAGACACTCTGCTATTATGTCAACAAAATAACAGCCCCTCTGTAATAGTGCGGTTCCTTATGTACGAAAAAGGGCTCCCGTAGGATTTTCGTGCTGAAATTGATTTTTTGGGTTTAATTGATTGTTTAGGGGCCAAGTAATCGCAAAATATGCGGGTCCAAATTTTCCGAGCCCATTTCCCGATTTTATGGGCTCTCAAAAGAGCCCATATGAGCAAAATAGGTCTTTTCCTCAGAGAGGGCTCATGAGATGTGTATTTTTCTCCGAAAATGATTTCTTTGTTTCGGCTGTGTATTTAGCGTGGATTGGAGTTAAAAAAGTACAAAATCCATGTTTTAAAAGCTTATTTCACCCTTAAATGGGCTCTCACAGAGCCCAAAATAGCAATTTCGATGTTTTTATATTAGTAGGTTAAGGAAAAAAAACCTTGTTGGTTTCGAAATGATTTCTTAAGCCATAGCGTGGATTGGAGTTTAAAAAAAAAATACAAAAATCTATGTTTTTAAAGCTTATTTTGCCCTTTTATGGGCTCTAAGAGAGCCCTAAATAGCAATTTTGATGTTTTATATTAGAAGGTTAATGGAAAAAAAACCTTGTTTGTTTCCAGATAATTTCTTAAGCCCTGTGTTTGGTATTAAGTGTAGGTTAGCATTGAAATACTTGCATGTCCATGTTCTCTAGGGTCATTTTAGAATTTGTGTGGGCTCTCATAATAGCCCATACGAGCCGATTGGGGTGTTTTCCTTAAATAAGATTCACAAAATTTCCTTTGACTTTTCTTTTCAAATTACGTTCAATACCTAGCATTGGTTAGAGTTGATGTATACTATTTTGAATTGTTAATTTCTGATATCCTTTCTGATTGGTTTTAAAATGAGCTAATATGGACAGATTAAGGAGTTTTCAAAGCTCGCGATTTTTGGAAAAAAAAGCCCTCTTTGTGATGCCAACTTGTATTAAAAATGGTACAAAAGTGAATCAAATTTAAAAAAAAAAAAACATACAGTTAAAACATAGTGAAATTGACAAAGTGAATGATTGTGGCATTATAACGAAATGAAATTGAATGAGTGGGAGGAGTGTGTTTTGAATGACATGTTAGGGATGTAACATGAAATCGCTAATTGCGTTCAAAATATCCATTACATCCCTTTAAATTTTTTGAGATTGAATGAATAGCGCTAAGTGAATGATTTTGTTAGGGATATCTTTCAATTTCACGATGTTCTTAATTGTACCCGGTGCTTTGGTGCTATATGAAGCCCATAAAAGAAGGGTGGATGGGTGGTTGTGTGTGTGTGTGTGTGGATGTGGGTGTTTGCATAATGTAAATATACGACAGATTAAAGTAATAAACGACATATTTCTTAAAATATGTTTGATTTCAATGTTGCTTAATCGAACCACAAATGGTAACAATGATCTCTTTGGGTCGGAAATATTCCGTTTAAATTTTCTAACCAATTACCTCACTTTTAATCGATTATATTGACCCTAAATAAACCCGTATGAGTCAACATGGTTACTTTGCCAACAGTTTGGTTCAAGAAAAGATTTCTGAAGAAAGGCATTTCTGAAGCCTTATAAGTTAATGGGTGTGGGTCTCGGTAAAACATACGTGAATCAAATTTTCATAGCCCATACCTATTTCATTGGCGCTTAATGAAGCCCATAAGAGCATTTTTCGGCATTCTGTAAATATACGACGGATAAATATGTTTGTATTCAATGTTGTATTTTTGCCTTAACATTTGTAAGTCCCAACGAATAAAAAACACTTCGTCTTAATTTTGCTAGTTTGTCCGCTTTACTCTGTTTCAAAATGTCTTTACTGCCCTTTAATGTCTCGAGTAAGGTACATATAATGCATAGTTCGCTTATGCGTATAAATTGAGAACCACCAAACATCAAATTTTAATGAATCGGGACAGTATACGATTCTTAAATGATGAACAAGCGCAATTACTATCAAAATAACAGTAATCCGTGTACATGTAATCTTGCTGATTTGAATTATATCTTGCTGCCTCGGGAAATGCATGTTTGGTAAAGAACATGGGCATGGCCATCTGATTTTTGTCTTAATTTTGCAACCTACCTAGTGCAAACGAAAGCCCTTGAAAAAATGTCCTTATTCAATGGATGGGTATAGGTATTGAGGGTTTGTTAAGGCTAGAGTAGCCCTGGATTTCTTGCTGACCATATGTATATACTAAATAGGCGAGGCATATAGTCCGTTTGACTTCTATATGGACCAACATTTCGCCGAAAATCTCAGAAATTAATTAATGAAACGCACATTTTTCTTGTCATATCATATTTTCCAGCTAATACCATGAAAAATTTTGTTTTTCAGAATTTTTGAATGAAAAATAATGATTTTGTCCGTCCGTCTACATGTTAACTTTCAGCCTTTCATACCTACTTGTGACTGTATTAAACGGAACAGCGAATTGAATAACCAAAATAGTACTGATTTGCATAGGGGCCGAGTCAAAAGTGTAAGATTTTAATTCAATTGTATAACTATAAAATCGAGTATTTCAATATATTTAAGTTTGTCGAAGATTTTTACTACCGTTGGATATCAAATCTGTGTATATTCTCTATTTCTCCAGAAACCGTTTGACCAGATAATTGATTATTGGTTTTATTTATTCTGAGACGAACCCTATATTTACATGTTAAGACCAATCAAAAAGCATTATTAAACGAAGTAGTTGGGAATTTCACGAGGAAAACTTGATGAGAAGGCGAGTAATAACGGTAAAAATCACGTGTTATTTAAGTTTAAGATGACATGACCGTCGATATGCTAATTACCATGTCCAAATAAGGAATAATGGACACTTCATCTGTCAAATGTTTAGTATAAAACCACGTGTTTTTACTATATATGTTGACATTTCCTTACTACTGAACAGCCTCCATCACCCCTCGTGTTTAAGAGCGGAAAATGCGAAAATATTAACATTAACTAGATAGATAAAATCATTATTTTGAAATCATTTTATGTTCAAAAATATTTTTTGGAATGGTATAAGGCTGAAATTAAGATTTTACTACATACAAATCCTTTATTCAAACGCAATTTTATGTAATTGATGAAAAGGTTGGTCCATATAGAAGTCAAACGGACTATACCAAGATAATGATTACCGGTATTTACTTGAAAGTTAAATGATACCACGGAGAAAATATCGGACTAAGGCAAAGCGAAGCTGCTCTAGTATTGCTTGATTCATATAGTTGAAGAAAATACTTGGAAAGTTTTTCTATGGTAGATATGTCTTCAAAGAAATAAAATTATACTTTAAGTTTTCTTCAGTGTATAGTTTGAAAATTAATATGGATCAAACATTAGATTAGATATGAACGGACATTTTTATTACCGCTTCAAGCGCAAAACTCCTTCAGATCCCTGTTCCGGTAACGGCTCTGTCCGACCAAATCTAAAGACACGGACATTGACTAACTAGTTTTCATTGGCCATACAAGCAAACAGGTAAATGCTTCTTAGAAATCACCAACGATAAGTATGTTGTTTTGGTTTGGACTATTTCAGTACGAAACAATAAAGACAGTAACTCTGGAGACTGAAAAGAAGATATAGTAAAGTGACCGTGAAGGTCAGAACACTCATGATCACCACATTACAGATCAAGTAATTGTCTCAATCGGTAAAATTGTCAAGAAATTGTGTTTCTCATTCAACATAGATAGTTAAATTCTCCTTCTTGACCTTTCACCCCACAACAATCTTGTATCTTACAGTAAAGTCAAATCTATCGGTAAAAAGGGTGTAGTGACCATGGCTATGTCAAGTTTGATACAGTCGACCGGGGTTACATAGTGAGGTATTTTCGAATGCAATGATTTTAGACGTGTGTAAGAAGGCCTCAAACTTTAGAATAGTTCTTTAATATATTTGGAGGATATTCAAACCAGCACATATGGGCTTTACCAAGTGCCAATAATCATGTGTGGGCTTTGGATATTTAATTCATATTTTTTCTAATTCTACACTCATCATAACCCTTCTTAATTTAATGAGGCTCGAGAAATGTTTAAGACAAGAAATTGATTTTCCCCGACCCATTATTAGGCAAAGTATCCGTGTTGGTTCATATGGGCTCATTAAGATCCAGTTAAATCGATTAAACATCTCGTTGTTGGTTAAGAGAATTACGATCTACATTTTTTTTAACCAATAAAGAACCATTTACGGCAATTTTGGTGACCGTGAAAACCATAAGAAGTGACGTTGTTCTTGAAATCCAACTTCGGAAACTCATTTTCCGGCTCCTATGGGATCCTTTGCAAGCAAATCAAAAGGAATATTAGACCTTAAATATGGGCTTATTGTTTACTACATCAAAGCGATCTGAAATACAATAACGTGCTGAGAGTAATTGGAGAACGGTTCGACCGCAATGAAAGTTACCATTTTTGTGACCCTTATTCAAAAAAGCACCCAAATCAGTTCACATGGGCTATTATGCCAGAGAGCCCATAAAATCCATAAATTATCATAGAGAACATAGACCTGCAAGTATGTCAATGCCAACCAACACATTTACACCAAACAGAGCTTAAGAAATCATCTGTAAACAAAAGAAATGTTTTTCCTAAACCCATTTATAGGAAACAGCCAAAATTGCTATTTTGGGCTCTGTGAGAGCCCAAAAAATAGTGGAAAAGCTCTTGAAATGAGGGTTTCTGTATTTTCTAAATTATTCTAACTCTAAAAACATTGATAAACTAAAGAAAACATTTAAGAAGAAAAACAAAACGCCTTTCCTTAACCTAGTATTAGGAAATTACCCATTTTGCCCATATGGGCTCCTTTGAGAGCCCATAAAATCGGGGAACCGATCCCAAAAATTTGGACCCGCATAGTTTCCGATTGCTTGACCCCTAAACAATCAATTAAACCCAAAAAATCAATTTCAGCACGAAAATCCTACGGGATTACATAAGGCACCGCACTATAAATAGTTTGGCATTTTCTGTAGAAAATAATCTACATATATCATAAAAGATACTGCAATTTTAAATGGTTCAGGTTCCCATTTACTGTACCATTATGTCAAAGAATTACAGTCCCCTGGTGCCCTTTTAGATAAGAATTATTTCTCAGAAAATGGATCTAATCTTTTTTGAAAGATATTGCAATTTTTGAGATTCAGCATTTTAGTAACTTTAAGCCCCCTTCATAGCGCAGTGGTATCGGGCTATCATTCAAAAAGGTTCCTGGTTTGATTCCTGATTCCCACACTCATCTTTTGCCACTATTTGTCTCCCAACAATGGGTTTGGAATTGTATACATATGTGGGATAGCATCTGGGGACTAGGATAGAATGTAATGCTAGTACTGGTGTGAGAGAATACTAGGAATCTATTGTTTGGTGCTCCAGCCGCTTGGGTATAACTGAAAGAATGATGAAAGCGGGGTAAAACTCCATTCAAACAAAAAAACAGTAAGTCCACATGCTGAAAGACATCGGGCTATTTAATCTTCAAAGCCTTCTGTTATGTCTCTCAGGCCAGAACCTATGCAAGACTACCATATTACCTCTAATAATGGCACCTTCCTTAAAGTAGCTCCCTCTACACTATTTATAAAGAAAACCTCATTCTAGTTTGATTTAGTTACCTAAATTGTAAGAAAACTGTAAGTATTTTCTTTAATATGAGGTTAAGTTTCCTCTAAACAATCATTAAAATGATTGTTTAGAGGAAATTACCTTCAAATTAAAAGGAGAAAAAACAGGGAGATATAAATTTGATAGAAATTTTTCTTTTGAAAATCATAAGTTACTAGACAAAAGCTCAATATCCAAGTTTTGTTTAGTTCCCAGGAGCCTTTATTAAAAGAAATATTGAATGCAGGGGCTCAAATGAACATATGTGGGATAGCATCTGGGGGCTAGGATAGAATGTAATGCTAGTACTAGTGTGAGAGAATACTAGGAATCTATTGTTTGGTGCCCCAGCCGCTGGGGTATAACTGAAAGAATGATGAAAGCGGGGTAAAACTCCATTCAAACAAAAAAACAGTAAGTCCACATGCTGAAAGACATCGGGCTATTTAATCTTCAAAGCCTTCTGTTATGTCTCTCAGGCCAGAACCTATGCAAGACTACCATATTACCTCTAATAATGGCACCTTCCTTAAAGTAGCTCCCTCTACATTATTTATAAAGAAAACCTCATTCTAGTTTGATTTAGTTACCTAAATTGTAAGAAAACTGTAAGTATTTTCTTTAATATGAGGTTAAGTTTCCTCTAAACAATCATTAAAATGATTGTTTAGAGGAAATTACCTTCAAATTAAAAGGAGAAAAAACAGGGAGATATAAATTTGATAGAAATTTTTCTTTTGAAAATCATAAGTTACTAGACAAAAGCTCAATATCCAAGTTTTGTTTAGTTCCCAGGAGCCTTTATTAAAAGAAATATTGAATGCAGGGGCTCAAATGAACATATGTGGGATAGCATCTGGGGGCTAGGATAGAATGTAATGTTAGTACTAGTGTGAGAGAATACTAGGAATCTATTGTTTGGTGCCCCAGCCGCTGGGGTATAACTGAAAGAATGATGAAAGCGGGGTAAAACTCCATTCAAACAAAAAAACAGTAAGTCCACATGCTGAAAGACATCGGGCTATTTAATCTTCAAAGCCTTCTGTTATGTCTCTCAGGCCAGAACCTATGCAAGACTACCATATTACCTCTAATAATGGCACCTTCCTTAAAGTAGCTCCCTCTACACTATTTATGAAGAAAACCTCATTCTAGTTTGATTTAGTTACCTAAATTGTAAGAATTCTGTAAGAATTTACTTTAAATTTGAGGTTAAATTTCCTCTAAACAATCATTAAAATGATCGTTTGGAGGAAATTCCCTTCAATTTAAAGGAGAAAAAGCAGGAAGACATCAATTGATAGAAAGTTTTCTTTTGAAAATCATAAGTTACTAGACAAAAGCTCATTATCCATGTTTTGTATAGTTCCCAGGGGCCTGTTTCATCAAAACATTTAAGACGTTTTTTTGTCTTACCTATGACTTACTACATGTTTAGTTCAAAAATCATGTATCACCAATCCATCAATACCTATGTTAAGTGATTGTTATTGTTACTGGATCGAAAGTCATCAGTAAGACAAAAATATGTCCTAAATGTTTTGATGAAACTGGCCCCAGGAGCCTTTATTAAAAGAAATATTGAATACAGGGGCTCAAGTGCCTCTAATTCATAAGTGGTAATGTCTCAGCAGTAGCTTTGGAATTTCATTTCATACAATTTTAGTGATTGATTCATGCTTGGGAATCCTTAAAATTGTTTTGGTCAATCTATATAAATGGCCCACTTGTTTCCTCTGGAGGATAAAGACCTCTGCAATACCAATATTGAGAAAATACAATTCTGAGAAACACTCTGTAAACATTGCATGGTTCTATATTGTCATAATGCTATACTGATTAATCATTTTCTCCTCCCTTCCATATAAAGATTCCATGAAAAATTATTTCTTCAAAAAATTCTTTGACAATGAGTATATATTGGACCACAAGACTTCAGGTATCAAGGCTGATTAAATGCTTGAATAAGATATATAGGATCTGTCATGAGTTTTTATTTCAGACAAACTGATCTTAACTAAGTAAAAAGATAGAAATTATATTACGTGAGCCTTGGTGAACTTAATGCCTTTTCTATTCTAGATGAGGTTAAGGTCAGCTTGTCTTTAATTAAAATTGAGTAACAGATTCTTTTTCTCATATCAACAACATTTCTACACTAAAAACAATTTTTCAGAATGCTGTGATGATAGAAATAGCGCAAAAATGTGCGTTAGAATAGCCATCATGATGACATCATTTCAAATGTGATCTGACACATGTGTAAAACAAGGATATCTCCAATGGCTGTTGATTATAGATATTTCTCTGTTGTCACGGTAATAAAGATCATGTAAATGTTGTAAGCAAATGTGCTGCCATGGGCAACTGTAGTGTTCAGACTGCCCTGACTCTAACCATAAAGCAATGAGTCAATAATACTTAATATCCATCTTAAAGGTTGAAGATTGTCTGTTCTGAATATCGTATGTGATCTGCAATGGCGTACGTTTCATCAACACTGCCTTGTGGCGATAATTTGAGTATTATGATGACGTGTACTCTCTGCACTGTACAGTAAAACTTGTATTAAGCGACCACAAACGGGACCACCAAAAAGTGGTCTTCCAAGAAACTGGTCACTGAATACATGTTTTGCCTACAAATAAGAATCCTTGATCTGATTGGTTACATCTATTATTGTGAAAATCTCAATAATCCTATGCTTTTTAAACTCATTGAGACAATTCTGGTGAGTTTTAACAACATAGGATTCATTTACAATAATTTCTATACAGTGGTATCTACTTTTTCAGACATTTCAATTTAAAGAAGGGGATTTTGAAAACAGTTGCTTAATAAGAATAGTTGCTTAATAGACTAGGTCACCTGAGCAAGATTGACTATTTAAAAGCAACTGCACTTATTTGTCAGTTCTCATATTCGTGGGCATTGCCTTTGTAGGTGTTAATAACATTTCTTTAATCTATCTTGATCTGATATTTTTCATCAAAACAAGGAATTTTTACTTATAACTTTGCATCTGGGTTCACCATCAAGGGGAATAACTCAAAAAGCATCTTTGTAAGAATATTATGATTCAAGAAAGAACTTTTCGCTTTCAAGTACTAGCTGTCATCGTGAAATATTGACATCTGCATACAATATTCTCTTGTCCAAAAAGTTTTCCAATCTTTTTTTACCCTTGGAGGACAAAAAAAGGTTGAATTGTGAGGGAGTGGGAATGAAGAAAAATTCAATTCTGTTAATAACTGTAATGTCAATTGAATTCCAATAGTTTCAGTATGTCAGTGTGACTACAGCTTGAGGGTTCTGTGCCTGTATTGATATCTAGTTATTAAACCTCCACTATTCTTTGATCTATAGGCAGTGACAGAAGGTTCCTACAGTTTTCTTCTGTTTTACTTTTTAAATGTGGATTGGGAATATTAATTGCTGATTGAGGTACAGTCTTATATAAGCAGCTCATACTTGATTAATATTATTGACAATAATATTGAAGGAGTCTCAAATATTGATAATATTTGAAAATATTACATGATCTAAGATATTGCTGATCCTGTAGATTGAAAATAATAATGAAGCAATGTCAAATATTGACAATAAATGAAAAGCGTACATTGATCATTAATATTGCTGCTGCTGTAGTTTGACAATAATATTGGTGGAATCTTAAATATTGACAATATTTGAAAAGATTACATGATCAATAAATTTGCTGATCCTGTAGATTGACAATAATATTGAAGGAGTCTCAATTGATGACAATATTTGAAAAGATTACCCGATCAATTATATTGCTCATCCTGTAGATTGACAAAAATATTGAAGAAGTCTCAAATATTGCGATATTTGAAAAGATTACCTGATCAATAATATTGCTGATGCTGTAGATTGACAATAATATTGAAGGAGTCTCAAATATTGATAATATTTGAAAAGATTACCCAATCAATTATATTGCTGATCCTGTAGATTGACAATAATATTGGATGAGTCTCTAATATTGACAATATTTGAAAAGATTACCTGATCAATTATATTGCTGATGCTGTAGATTGACAATAATATTGAAGGAGTCTCAAATATTGACAATATTTAAAAAGATTACCTGATCAATGATATTGCTGATGCTGTAGGTTGACAATAATATTGGTGGAATCTTAAATATTGACAATATTTAAAAAGATTACCTGATCAATCATGTTGCTGATGCTGTATATTGACAATAATATTGAAGGAGTCTCAAATATTGATAATATTTGAAAAGATTACCTGATCAATTAAATTGCTGATGCTTTAGATTGACAATAATATAGAAGGAGTCTCAATTATTGACAGTATTTGAAAAGATTACATGATCAATAATAGTGCTGATCTTGTTGTTTGACAATAATATTGAAGGAATATCAAATATTGACAATATTTGAAAAGATTATATGATCAATGATATTGTGGATGCTGTAGATTGAAAATATTATTGACTGTGTATGGGCAATATTGAAATTAATGAATGCATGAGTCAGGGCTTGTGCTAGCCTTTCAAATTCAACAGTCATTGACCCCTTAGCTGTAACATTAAAATGAGTAGATATAATCAAATGATTAAATGAGACTTACCTTAGTAAGGTGAAATTTGGTCATGATTTCATTCATCACCAAATTCCCTCCAGGCTCACTCAGATTACTCGCGGCACCTGACAGCCATGGGGATCTCATATTTTAGCGTATGTTTCGAAACGCAATAGGTTTAAGAAATTAGATTTTTAGGGTGGTTGTGGGTGGGCGTGTGAGCCTGGAGGGAATTTGGTGATGAATGAAATCATGACCAAATTTCACCTTACTAAGGTAAGTCTCATTTAATCATTTGATTTCATCCATCACATAAATTCCCTCTCAGGCCCCACAGATTAGTTCAGAGTTAATTTCTTGAAATATTGCATAGGCAATGCAGAACAAGCCTAGTTACGAGCGTATCCAAACCTAAGCTCAGACAATATTTCTAACATTTAATCCACGAAAGCCCACATATCATACATATTACAGATATATCATACACAATATAGATATTAACTATGTCAAATAACTCAACATTCCGTTGTATTATCATATCAAGCATTATTACTTTTTGAGGTATAGAAATGCATTGCTGTTTGCAATAACATTTTCTCCAGTACCCGTACACGAAACCATTCGTTTAATTAATTATCATTATTATCACTATAATTTTTTCATCAAAATATATTTCAGTGTACTGCAGTTTAATAAGGTTGCGTATTTCAAGCAAAGCATTACATCTATGTATTTAATGCCATCTATAATATCATGTTTATGGATGATAATTCCGATTTGATTAATTATATTTGATATTTGATTATCTCTTTAAGAGGAATATCTTTGCAGCAATTATAGGAAATGACCTATATATAGGCTATAAGGAATATAAACATATATAAACATTTTTTTTTTTTCTTTTATGAAAATGAGTACTGTAGCTTGGAAAACTATCATGGTTCCGACTGATCCCTTGGTGCAACTAATAATTATAATTCCGCATTTGTAATATATATATTAAATTGCTACAGCTCGATAATTTGTTTCAACTTCCAGTTCACAAGGTTTCAGAATTATTTCCCTATATCTTTTGGCATTGTATGATGATTGACTGCTCATGATGGAACAGTGTCTTGCTAATTTGAAAATGCAAAACGTAGCATTATTTGTCATACTACTTCCAACAAATGCCTGATTCGACACTAAAGTAAATGCAGGAATGTACACAGTCTGAAAGTTTAACTAATTGAAGTACTGGTTTGACGCTGACAACTCTATATGATCTGACTGTGTAATAAATACATGTAATTTCAAATAGTCTTGTAATCGTTCTGGATTCTGTGTTGCTCTATTGATGTATTGTCACACAAATTAAAGCACTTATTCCTACATGCCTTGTTTGTCATCGTTCGCCTTGTAAAAGAGCAACCCATTTTCCACTGACTGTATGTCACATGTGTGCAATATCTTAATCACATACAATTGTTATTTTTGGTACAAATCAATGTATCCCGGGGAGGCGTGTTCTCAAATTTACCAATATGTGTTTATATCTTTAATATACCAAATCCCGTTGTAAGAAATACATGCCAAGTAAGTTAAGCAGTATGAATAAGCAATATGAGGATCATATCCATATGTACTTTACCCTCACGGTGCCGCGAGTAATCTGTGGAGCCTGAGAGGGAATTTATGTGATGGATGAAATTGGTGATAATTTTGGGTTTTTCTGATAGACTTCTTTAATTATCTCCTTCATATCTTATTAAGAGATTCATATCAATATGAATCTCTTATAAAGATATGCAGGAGAAGATTAATTCAAATAAATCTACTATTAGCAGCAATTTTGAGATGCAATTCTGACAGTTTAAAGGGTCAAAATGACCCCTCCTTATAGAAAATTTGGGGGTCAAAAACAAATTTTTGAGGGTTGAAACCCTGGTTCAAGGATCAAACACGAACCCTGATGAGAACTGGTTTTACTAGATATTGTCAATAGTATTGGTTGTGTATGGGCCCTTTACTTTTATAGTTTGTTTATGATTTGAATGTTTATGTATAGCTAATCACCTGATATCCAAATTTGCTGTCAACATATTTGTTCCTTAATGAGTTACCAGATTTAAAAGATGTAGAATGTTCCAAAATGTATGTAGTTTCAGAAAAGAAATTGACAATTAGTCGGCTTGTACTATAATATAAATTTCAAGTTAATTTCAAGTTGATGACTTTAACCTTGTACTTTCTGTGGGTAGTTTTACGTGCAACTGTGTTAAATCTGTTTCTACTTAAGTTATTGTCTTGAAACTTTTCACATGCTTCTCTTACCATTATATTAGCTTCTTGACGGATTCATCACTCTGCTACGGAATTTAGTAGAATTTTAACCCTTTTCGGACTTGGAAATCATGGTTAAATTTTTACATACAACTGATCTGTATATGTTTAATGTGTGCACTCTAGGGCCATGTTTTCAGCCTGATTGTTTTGAAACTTGGTCAGAAGGCTTGTCTGCTTAAAATTAGACAACAGGGAATTTCATAAAAACCTTGTTAAAAGTTGTGTGCATGTTAGAGGCCATGATTATAGACACAATTAAATGATTTCTTCATTTAACCAAAAAGTATTCCGGAACCTATTTCTTCAGGGGCACCAAAAAGTGAGGTTACTTAAAAATTGGCTAAAGTAAGGCCCTGGACTAAAGATTGGTTGAGAAGGTTCTAATTGTGATCAATGGAAGTAGAGATAAGTACTATCATTCTAAATGAATATGATATGTTACAATGTTAAACAAATTGATATGGTCTTTAGACTAGTCCAATGTCAAACAAATTAAAACAGTCTTTAGACTGGTCCAATGTCAAACAAATTAATACAGTCTTTTGAATGGTCCAGTGACAAACAAATAAATACAGTCTATAGAATGGTCCAATGGCAAACAAATTAATACAGTCTTTAGAATGGTCCAATGTCGAACAAATTTATACAGTCTTTTGAATGGTCCAATGTCGAACAAAGTAATACGGTCTTTAGACTGGTCCAATGTCAAACAAATTAAAACAGTCTTTAGACTGGTTAAATGTCAAATAAATTAATACAGTCTTTAGACTGTTCCAATGTCAAACAAATTAATACAGTCTTTAGACTAGTCCAATGTCAAACAAATTAATACAGTCTTTTGAATGGTCCATTGTCAAACAAATTAATACAGTCTTTTGAATGGTCCAATGTCAAATAAATTAATACAGTCTTTAGACTGGTCCAATGTTAAACAAATTAATACAGTCTTTAGAATGGTCCAATGTCAAACCAATTAATACGGTCTTTAGAATGGTCCAACTCTCACCAATATGTTGATAATCGTAGACCTATGTGAGATAGCAACTGGAGGCTAGGAAAGGATGTGGTGGTTGTACTGGTGACAGAAATACCAGGAAACCATTGTAAGGTGCTCTAGCCGTAGCGATATAGCTAAACAAGAGGACCAAGATGGTCCTAGATCGCTCACCTGAGTCTCTTTGACCCCTGGGACATCACATTAATTATAGAAAGGCAGATGTCAAAAAGAAGATAATTGCCTAAGATCAATAACATGGAACGTTTTCAGCGAAGAGAAAGACAGATATGCCGTTTTGCTCTTTGATTCTATGTAACAAGAGCTTCGCAGAGCAGCGCATATACGCCCGAAGGGGCTTGTCAGTAACGAAGGGGCTTGTCAGTAGCGTGAGCTTGAATGATAGCTAAAATTATTGCAAACAGACAGACAGACAACTGGTGCCATAACATTTAAAAATGAAAATATATTTAGTCCTAAGCACAAAAAGACAACCTACAGAGTCATTATAGCAAGTTTCCTTTCATTCCCATCCATAATGTAGGAGAAAATGAGCCGACAAGAAATTTTGTTTTTCATCAACACAAGGGCAGATAATCCAAGATAACTCTAGAATAACTGGAGCATTTTGAATTGAAAAGTATTATGCACAACTAGACATTATAGAGAGTAATTGTGTCTAGTTTCAGCTTATTTCAATTGATAGTTAAGGAGGAGTTGCACACAAAAAACAGTGATTTTCGTTTAATTCAAGGGCAGATAATTCAAGATTTCTCAGGAGTGACTGGAGCGATTTGAATTTCAAAGGTCTTATGCACAACAAGACATCATAGGGAGTAATTGTGTGTAGTTTCAGGTCATTCCCATTGATAGTTTAGGAGGAGTTGGGCACACAAAAACAGTGATTTTCGTTAAATTCAAGGGCAGATAATTCAAGATTTCTAAGGAATGACTTGAGCAATTTGAATTTCAAAGGTCTTATGCACAACTAGACATCATAGGGAGTAATTGTATGTAGTTTCAGCTTATTCCCATTGATAGTTTAGGAGGAGTCGCGCACACAAAAAAATGCTAACTTACGGACAGGCGGACAGACAGACGGACGGACGGACAGATGGACGGACGACCGAGGCCATAACATAATACAACCCTTCAGGCGTATAAAAAGGGATGCACCCGGGTGGACCCCAAATGTGACCCCAGGGTCTTGATATGAACAAACTTGAAAGAGGTCCATAAGATGATCCTGCATACTAAATATGAAAACTGTCTGCCTTCTGGTTTCAGAGAAGAAGATTTTTGAAGGTTTTCCTATTTTCACCCATCGTGCTCAGATGAGCTGAAAGGGATGCGCCCAGTTGGAGCCTAGATATGACCCAAGGGTCTTGATATGAACAAACTTGGTAGGGGCCCACTAGATGATGCTACATACCAAAATTGAAGGCAGTGTGTCCTCTGGTTTCGATTAAAGAAGATTTTGAAAGATTATCGCTCTTTGATTCTATGTAAAAAGGGTTGCGCCCGGTTGGAGCCCAAATATGATCCTAGGGTCTTGATATGAACAAACTTAGTAGAGGTCCACTAGATGATGCTACATACCAAATATGAAAGTTGTCTGCCATCCGGTTTCAATGAAGAAGATTTTTGAAGATTTTCGGTTTTTTACCCTTCGTGCTCATAAGAGATAAAGGGATGCACCCTTGCAAAGCCCAAATATGACCCAAGGGTCTTGATATGATCAAACTTGGTAGAGGCCCACTAGGTGATGCTACACACCAAATATTAAAGCTGTCTGCCATCTGGTTTCAGAGAAGAAGATTTTTAAAGATTTTCGCTCTTTGATTCTATGTAAAAAGGGTTGTGCCTGGGCAAAGCCCAAATATGACCCCAGGGTCTTGATATGAACAAACTTGGTAGAGGTCCACTAGATGATGCTACATACCAAATATGAAAGCTGTCTGCCTACTGGTTTCAGAGAAGAAGATTTTTGAAGATTTTCAAATTTTCACCCTTTTTGTTAAGGTTAAAGGGAAAGTTAAGGGTGGATTTCATTTATTTGAACAACTTTGGTAGAGCTTGACCCAAGGAACATCCCTGCCAAGTTTCATCAAGATCGGCCCACTGGTTTAGGAGGAGAAGATGTTTAAAGAAATTGTGGACGACGGACGACGCACGACGGACGACGGACATTCTACGATCCCAATAGCTCACCTTGAGCACTTCGTGCTCAGGTGAGCTAAAAAGTGTTAAAAGCGGCGTTAAACTCCATTCAATCAATAGACTGGTCCAATGTCAAACAAATTAAAATTGTCTTCAGACTGTTCAAAATCAAAGAAGCTGCAGACTACAATTTTAAGGTGATGAATATACATGTATATTTTTATGCCCCCGTATCGAGAGATCGGGGGCATATTGTTTTACTCATGTCCGTCCGTCTGTCTGTCTGTCTGTCCGTCCGTCTGTCTGTCTGTCCGTATGTCCGTCCGTCTGTCCGAAAACTTAACCTTGCCAATATCTTCAAGTCTATTCAAGATACAAAGCTAATATTTGGCATGATGATAGATCTCAATGATCCGCATCCGCTGGTACCAAAGTTAAGGTTATGTGACAAGGTCAAGGTCATCTGTCAAGGTCAAACTTTGAAAAAACTTAACCCGAAAATTTAACCTTGCCAATATCTTCAAGCCTATTCAAGATACAAAGCTAATATTTGGCATGATGATAGATCTCAATGATCCGCATCCGCTGGTACCAAAGTCAAGGTCAAGGTCATCTGTCAAGGTCAAACTTTGAAAAAAAATGCTGTTACGGGGGCATTCGTGTTTCACAAAAACATCTTGTTTTTTTTCTTTTTGTGAAGAAAACATTGTGGATCGGCAATTTGGAAATTGCTTGTCACAAATGTTTTCCACAGCATATTTCTTCAGAGACACAAAAAAGCGAGGTTGTTCGGAAATTCGTTAAATTCAGGTACTGGGTTAAAGATTGTTCAGTAGGTTCTAATTGTGATCAATGTCTCACGGAAGTTAGAGATCAATACTCTCATTGTATATGATATGTTACAATGTCAAATGAAAGAAAAACCTTGCCAACAACATTTATCGGGGAAAAAATTATTATTGGAACCTTCGTTTTTGATGAATCAGCAGAATCTATACTGAAAATAATTTAGTCTGTGCGTGACATGTTTCAAACCACGCACATACCTAGGGGTTGGCACTTGAGATCTTGAAACCCCTGGAATATTTCAACAAAGATACGCCATAACGGATATAAATTTGGAATTCTTAAGTTCAAAGTATGTATCGTTCCGCTGGTAACAAAAATTCTAACTACAGCTAGGTTGGAAATTTGGCTTGCCTACATTGAGGAATATGAATTGAAAAACATTTTTCCTGTTTCCACCTGTTGATAATCTTTTTTATGCTCCCACCATGAAATGTCGAAAGACAGTCATGTAGATTTACTTCTGTGTTAGTGTTTGCGTGGGTGAGTGTGTGTCCCATATTCTTGTTCTGGGCACAACTTCTACTTTTATCAATTGATTTCAAAATAACTTTGCACAGCTGTACCCCCTGGATGAGTACACTAAGTGTCCCACGAAAAATGTGTCCTGCTATGCTAGTGTATATGTGTCTGTGACACAAACCATATTTTCCCCTAATGATAGTGCCCTCTCTAATAATAATAGCACCCGTACACTCTTTATTAAGAAACTTACTTCAGTTGCCTAAATTTTAACAACTTTCTGAGACGCTTCTTTAATTTGATGTGAATTTCCTCTAAACAATCATTTATATGATTGTTTAGAAGAAATTTACCTCAAATTAAAGGCAAAAGGGATGAAATGATAAGTTTAATGATTTTTAAGATCAGAAATTGCATACTAAATAAAAGCTCCATGATCATATTGTGTATAGCTCTCGGGAGTGTTTATTAGGAGAAAAACCATACCTAGGTTATTGAACAACTAGAAAGCCATGAATGGCTTGAGTCGCTCCACAGGCTTGAAATTCTTGTAAAAGCAAAAAAATGATTTGACTAGATTTTTAGATATTTGGGGTTCTACTGATGTTGAAAAAGATTTTCAAAGTTTCTACTATATAACAGATAGAGAAATGACCTCTGCTATTAAAAGTCATATTTTTCATCAAATCAAAATAATTTTTGGCTGCATGATAATGGGTCACCCAAAGATCATACCAAAAATATTTGATTGATATCCATCAGTTACATTCTGAGAAAATGTTTTTCATAGTTTCCACTATTTAACATATTGAGAAATGACCTCCACCCATAAAATGTATATTTTTCATCCAATCAAAATAATTTTTGGTACACTGATAAAGGGTCACTCAAGGATCATTCCAGTGAAATTTAGTTGATATCCAAAAATCAGATTCAGAGAAAATGATTTTCAAATTTTCCACTATATAACATAATAGAGAAATGACCTCTGCCCATAAAATGCATATTTTTCATCCAATCAAAATAATTCTTGGTACACTGATAAAGGGTCATTCAAGGATCATTCCAATGAAATTTGGTTGATATCCATCAGTTACATTCTGAGAAAATGATTTTCAAAGTTTCCACTATATAACATATAGAGAAATGACCTCCGCCCATAAAATGCATATTTTTCATCCAATCACAATGATTTTTTGTAGACTGATAAAGGGTCATTCAAGGATCATTCCAATGAAATTTGGTTGATATCCATCAGTTATATTCTGAGTAAATGATGTTCAAAGTTTCCACTATATAACATATAGAGAAATGACCTCAGCCCATAAAATGCATATTTTCCATCCGATCACAATGATTTTTTGTAGACTGATAAAGGGTCACCCAAGGATTATTCATGTAAAATTTAATTGGTATCCATCAATTAGAATCTGAGATAACTCAATTTTTACCATATTTGGAAATTAGCCACGCCCATTAAATCCATGTTTTTCATTGGATCAAAATTTCTTGAACAACTTTGAAAGAGGGTCACCCAAGGATCATTCCTGTGAAGTTTGGTTGAAATCCATCCAGTAGTTTCTGAGGAGAAGATTTTTAAAGAAAAGTTTACGACCGGACGCACGCACGCACGCACGGACGGACGGACGGACGGACGCACGACGGACACAACGCCATGACAATAGCCCCAGTGGCTTTCAGCCAGTGGAGCTAAAAACTAAGATTTTGAAAGAAATATCTTTGCTCCTTTAGTTAGTTGCTCTCTATTTAATCTACTTGCAATATTATTGTAGACATGTGTAATTTACTTATATTATAATTTTCTGGGATGGTTGTCTAAAATAGCAGTAGTCTATATTGAAACACTATAATTAATATGGAGACTCCTAACTAATTCATTGGCTGTCACATAATTATATGAATTTTTGGGGAACATGTCAGGATCCATTACTAAGATTTCCCCTGAAACTATGTAATAAACAGAATGGAATTGTGGCCAGGAAATATCTTGTCTGAATTTATATAATATACAAAATTGGTTATATACTGATATTCATACATGATACATAGTAATATATAGAATCTGCCATGAGACTTTCTTTGAAAATTAAGTTTAGACTAGATTTCCAGTCTTAGAGAGGACACTCAAGGGGAGCTTATTGAGGATCACCCTGACTTTGTTGGGTGTTGTACAATCTTAACCCTAGTCATGCTGAATAAAAATCGGGACAAAAATGAATTAAAATCAAGGTGATGAAAGCATTGGTAGTCCCATTTGTGAGAAATTTATTTCTTTTTTCTTTTTCTGAAAAATAAATTTTAAACTTTTCTGGTTTAGAAAGGAAAATCAGGTGGTATTGACTAAGATCAGACTACACCTATGTGCAGGTTGATGTTTGTCTATACCTCCTGCCTAAGCCGGAATATTCCGGGCTCAGCATGACAAGGGTTAACTTTCTTAAAACTTTATCTCCTCCTACACTGTATGGCAGATTTCAATAAAATTTTGCTAGAATATTCTTGGATGACCCTCTTCAGAAATAGTTCTTGAAATTTTGACTGACTCTAAAATTTGAAACTGGCAGCCCATTATCTGAGCTTTTATTGACCTGGAAATCTTACAAAATGGTGTCTTCTCTGCAGGTAACTTAAAGTGGCAGATTTCAACCAAACTTTAAGAAATTTTCCATTGGTGACCCTTTTCAAAAGTTGTTAGGAAAATTTCAATTAACTCTCAAACTATAGGCATGGCAGGACAGAGCTTATTCTTACCTTAAAATCTTTTAAAAACTTCTTATCAGTTACTTATTTGGGGGATTTCAATTTAACTTGGCAGAAATGTCTCTCAGGTGACCCTTCATAAAACTTGTACAGGAAATTTCAAGTGACTCCCAAATATTGGCAAGGTAGGCTGGGGGATATTTTGACCCTTCTTTCTTTCTTTTTTTGATTGCAAGTTTCTTCAGGGCCCAAGGTTATTTAAGTTTTCTCAGGCTCAGCTCAAATTTCACAAAATTTTGAATTAAAATAAATGTATGAAAATAAGAGATGATATTGAAAAGTTGTTATTTATAACAACTTAATGATATCATATTTTATGTTAATACATTAAAATGAGCAATAAAATAAAATTATCATGGCTTAAATCTCAAATTGAATTTTGCGAAAAGTTTAAGAATTGACCCTGAGAAAAGTTTTATAACCTCGGGCCCATTCATCTTATGTACTTCAGGTGAGCAATTTATGGCCATTTCTCCTCTTATATGCAGTTACAACTGTTTAGCACTGAATCTTAGATTTGTGGTTCACCAGTATAAAACTGTTTTAATGAATCTAAAAAATATTATATAATGCCCTTTGTGGTAGTCCAAACTGATAATTTCTCTGCATTCACGCAAGTATGAAATTGAAATTTCACTGTCCCACAGCCTCATAATAGATTAATTACAGCACCAGCCCCTAGATCTAATTCTATTCATAAAATCACCTCTTGTATTCTATATTTTCAGTCTGTTTCCATAATGAGACATCTTAAAAAGGATGCATCCAACCATTGTACAATGGTGCATGGATAGTTTTATAATAATCCTGTAAATTACGTAGAATGGAGGAGGGAGAAGATGGGGAGGAGAGCTGGAGACAGCGATATTTCATGCTCGAGGCATCTCTTCTCAAGTTTCGACAACAAGCAACCCAAATTAAGGAATCTTTGAAAGTCGAGGTATGTTTAATTTCTTTGTATATAAGATTATCATATTTATGAACCCTGTATAGTTTATCAAAATTTTAGGCTCGGCCAAATTTAAGTATGTTTCCAGGCGAAAATGATTGAGTGGTGAAATTTGAAATGAAACTATCAAATGCGATAGAAAGATTTTAGTAAAGGAAGAAATTGCTTGTAACAAGCAATTTCCTCTTTTTCTACAATATTTGCCAAAAAAAAAATCTCAGGGGCAAAAAAAAGCAGGTCTGTTTAGAAGAGCAGTCTTAATGTTAAAGACTATTTTGGCTTTTCAAAATTAAATTGCTTTGACATTAATAAATCCTACACAGATATTTGGAATATGAACAATAAGAAGAATCAGCTTGCTCTATCTCATGATTTTATGGGTCATTTCCATACCTCTAAACAACCTATCTCAGAAAATATATGATGCAAAGAGAATTCTTAATGTTCAGGAAATAGAAAAGATATTAATCTTCCATTGTATCTCTTGCATTGTTTCATGGTTCATATCAAGATTATTCTATAAATCAAGACAAAGTGGCATTCCCTAGTAAAATACCCTTATTACCACATATTTTGATGTATTTTTTACTCAGCTGCACTCTGCTTGATATAATATGCTATTTTCATGCTGCCATTTTTAAATCGTACTGCGAAGCAGTAGATTTATATCTACCGTTTTCCAGAAATCCAGTCTGTTTGACCCACTACATTTTCACCATTATCTTCTGAGCAATGTGTTCAAACCAAATTATGTGTTTTCAAACACCGAAGAAACGGCCTTTTCAGTCACAATCTACAAACTTTGTTTATACCTTATTTACTTTTCGACAAATAGAGAAGAGGCTAATACAAAATTTGATGTAATTTTCGCTTTTAGTAATTACCAGTTAGTATTTTCAGTGTTTATAACAAGATTTTCGGTTGAGTAAAGGAGTTGAAACGTACAATAGGTTAACTGTATAATTAATTTGTAGCACTTACAATATTACTGCTCTGAACTTTCTCGAACGGTCATTTACCAGTTGTAGGGCTGACAACCAATCAAATTCTGTTATGATTATCACTCGGTCAAAACCCACGCGTAAATTCAGACCACGTGGTATAGATGCCAATGGACATCGTCTGCTCGAAATGTGTCAATTAACTTGTTTATCATTAGTCAATAGTCGTCTGCACTCAAACAGGGAGCGTGGGAAGTTTACTTTTTTTTCGCATGTGTTAACAAATAGAAATAATTTTGTAGTTTTGAAATATTTGATTTCAATGAGCACTGTGATCACGCTCCAATCCTATTTTCATTAAATTCAAATTTGAGTTTGAAGGAAAACTATTTAACAACAAATAAACCGACAAAAACATACGATAAACTGATATAGGATAGCAGTAGGAGCGATCTATTTTTAGCACAACTCATGAATAATCATAGAGTGCTGCTAGATTTAATCGATTTGTCAGAAACCAAAGATATAAATAGCATAGTTGGCGATTTCACGTGTTTCTTGAGGGAAAATGCATTTACAGTATTTGGGAAAAACCAATGCTTGAAATACAAACATGTTGGTAATCAAAATTGTAAATAGTTTAATGAAAAATGTTTGTTGCTAAACAGGCTTTTAAACTCTATAGAGAGAGGAATAATATTAACAGACAAGCTTTTAGCTTGGCGCGTGCTCATTATAACAACGTAAAAATCTGCTAAGAAATAATTCAGACTAGCAGAGGGCTATCGAATCAGCAAACTTTCAAAATCGGACCCACGAGGTTGGATGAGCTGGCGATGTCCTCGAAAAGATGGAGTGTTAAGACAAAAAACTCACAATTTTAAAGATTTTACCAACTTTTATTGTCCAAATTTGAGCCCTTTTGATTGGCGAACTATTGCACTATCCCAGCCTCTCAATGATGTACGATTTACAGTGCTGACAGCACTTTGATTTTTTGAGGGGATATTTAAGCTATTGGGTTGTGTGTCTGGCCTTTTTAATTTTTAGCTAGGCTGTTTTCGGAGAAAACCCGAGGTATTGCTATAGCCTTGGCATCATAGTTGTAGTTGTCACTATTGTCCTTGTGTGAAACTTTTGACATTTTGTGATATCTCTGGTTCTGCTGAAGTCATTCACTTCAAACTTTGGCAAACATGTTCACTATCAAAAGAGAAACCTTCACCATCAAGGGTGATAACTCTAGATGTATGAATTATGCCCCTTTTTTGACTCATATTTTTATCCACCATCCAGCACTCATCAGGCGAGCATAGGCACCCATAGATGGTGCTCTTTGCAACTTAAGCCTGATCCATTTAACCCTTTGCTGGTTAATCCCTGCTTTTTACGTGCCAGTGATTTTATGATTGAAAAAACATTGTGAAAAAAGAAAGAAATTGCTTCTGACAAGCAATTTCTTCTTTTTCCACAATATTTTCTACCCTACTGAATGGTTATTTTTTCATATTAAATCAACTTTAAATTTTCGTCTGCAAAACCTTTGAATTTGGACAGGTACAAAATTTTGTAAAACAGGAAAGGGTTAATTTAAAGAGAAAAAGATGAAAAGTTGGTGCTGTCTCTTATTTATCCACAATGTTTTCTCAAGTAGAAATTTAACAGGATTCTAAATCAATGAACTTTACAGAAAGGTGCTAATAATACTTACCCTGTTTGACAAGAATTTTATGTAAGCAATTTTATCAATTTCTAGAATTTTGCTGTAAATAAAATATTAATTTTGAGAAGCTAATTTAGGATTTTATATGTACTTCTCTATCTAGTTTAATGTCAGATTCTGTGAATCCATTTCCGTTCTAGGATAATGAGACAACCAGGCAAGGCTTTATTGAAAAGTTGGGGCCTATTATATACCACAATATATCCTTTGTGATTTCAATTTTATTTCAAAATGGGGGAAAATATGTACTTAAAGAAGCCTTTATTTGATTTTCTTGACAGAATTATTATTTATTTTGGAAATTCTGAATTGAAAATGTAGAACAGAGGTTTGATTGGCTGGTGCTTTGATACAATTTATTTTATCACATTTATGTAGGTCCTTCTGTTATTATTCAGTATTTCTCCTTATTGGGGGGGGGGGGGGGGGGGGGGGGGGGGGGGGGGCTATACATAACATGGTCAGGGAGCCTATTTTTAGTTTGCAGTTTCTCATTTAAATCAAAGTGCTGTCAGCACTGTAAATCGTACATCATTGAGAGGATGGGATAGTGCAATAGTTCGCCAATCAAAAGGGCTCAAATTTGGACAATAAGAGTTGGTAAAATCTTTAAATTTGTGAGTTTTTTGTCTTAACAATCCATCTTTTCGAGGACATCGCCAGCTCATCCAACCTCGTGGGTCCGATTTTGAAAGTTTGCTGATTCGATAGCCCTCTGCTAGTCTAAATTATTTCTTCGCAGATTTTTACGTTGTTATAATGAGCACGCGCCAAGCTAAAATCTTGTCTGTTGATATTATTACTCTCTCTATAGAGTTTAAAAGCCTGTTTAGCAACAAACATTTTTCATTTAACTATTTACAATTTTGATTACCAACATGTTTATATTTCAAGCATTGGGTTTTCCCAAATACTGTAAATGCATTTTCCCTCAAGAAACACGTGAAATCGCCAACTATGCTATTTATATCTTTGGTGTCTGACCAATCGATTAAATCTAGCAGCACTCTATGATTATTCATGAGTTGTTCTAACAATAGATCGCTTTTGCTGCTATCCTAATTCAAATGGCAGCCCGAGAGACGCGTGAGATGATGTAATAATCTAAAATTGACTGTAATATGCATGCGCAGAAAAGACATTCATGTGAACGGAGTTACCCACTGGTGGTAGTAAACAAACTTCTCATTTACCGCTACAATAATTAATTTACCATGAAATATCGTTATCCCATTAAGAAATGTGATAAACTCGTGCAAAATACTATATAAAATAAGAAAAAAGTATTTGTTATTTAAAGTAATAGAGAATATTTATTTTTTTTGTAATTGAATTGTTGTGCACTATTCTCGACGCCATTTTGGAACCCAAGTAACACCGGCCTGACCCAGGATCAGAAGCGTCGAGGTTGAAAGGTTACAATGACATCACTAAGGTCGAAACCGAGGCCGTTCTGATGGAAACCCGGTTAACTCGGGTCGAAACCGAGTCTGATATGAACTTACCCCTATATCAGTTTATCGTATGTTTTTGTCGGTTTATATGTTGTTGAATAATTTTTCTTCATACTCAAATTTGAATTTAATGAAAATGGGATTGGAGCGTGATCAGAGTACTCATTGAAATCAAATATTTCAAAATTACAAAATTATTTCTATTTGTTAACACATGCGAAAAAAAGTAAACTTCCCACGCTCCCTGTTTGAGTGCAGACGACTATTGACTAATGACAAACAAGTTAATTGACACATTTCGAGCAGACGATGTCCATCTGAATTTACACGTGGTCTGAATTTACGCGGTGGTTTTGACCGAGTGATAATCATAACAGAATATGATTGGTTGTCAGCCCTACAACTGGTAAATGACCGTTCGAGAGAATTCAGAGCAGTAATATTGTAAGTGCTACAAATTAATTATACAGTTAACCTATTGTATGTTTCAACTCCTTTACTCAACCGAAAATCTTGTTATAAACACTGAAAATACTAACTGGTAATTACTAAAAGCGAAAATTACATCAAATTTTGTATTAGCCTCTTCTCTATTTGTCGAAAAGTAAATAAGGTATAAACAAAGTTTGTAGATTGTGACTGAAAAGGCCGTTTCTTCGGTGTTTGAAAACACATAAATAGGTTTGAACACATTGCTAAGAAGATAATGGTAAAAATGTAGTGGGTCAAACAGACTGGATTTCTGAAAAACGGTAGATATAAATCTACTGCTTCGCAGTACGATTTAAAAATCATTAAAATTGATGAAATTGATGTCTAGTAGGCCTTCTTTTATTTTGAGGTGAATTTCCTCTAAACAATCATATAAATGATTGTTTAGAGGAAATTCATCTCAAATTAGAGAAGAAGTCTAAAAAAGTTCATAGAATTTAGGCATTTGAAGTAGGTTTTCTTAGTAAAAAATGTAGGGGTGCTTCTATCAGGGAGGGTCCTGCCATTAGAGGAAATACAGTAAGTTTTATTAACATTAAATCTAGAAATTTTCAACGGATTTCTCATATGATTCTATAAAGATCCCCTATAGAACCAATGGTTACCCTTGCTGTTATAATATATTCTCACATTCTCCCTTTGTCTTTTATAACAAACAGCCATCACATATATGATATCCTTGCCTCACACATAAGTAGGATCACAGGGTATAACGTGCCACGCCGACACCAGAAGGTTCGTGGACACCTGATCGATTTTTTCGATACGGAACTAACGGTTGGGCAAGTTTTTGACTGATTTGTAAACCAAAATAATTATTTTCATTTCAATTTTTAGTATCACTGTCGAGATAAATGGTTCTTCTTTTAGGAAATAAAAGGGGAGGGTAACAACTAAGCAAAATGAGCGAGTTCTAGCCCTAGGAGTGAGTGACTTTGCTCGTTTTTTAGGTTTGTCATTAATTTTTTTGTCAAACAACCTGATTATTCTTCATTGTTTGTGTTTGTCTAAGAGCATTTATGTATCATCTACACACATTCCAAATTTCTCGGCAAAATATCCACATAAAGCGAAGATATTCGTACTTTTATTGGCCTGGGTAGCGAAAAATATGATAACAAGACACCCCCTGATTTTTTTTCGATTGGAAATCGACACCAGAGTTTGTGATAGGGGGTGTCTAGTTATCATATTTTCCGGCTTTTATGTGCATCTTTCGCCGAGAAATTTGGTATGCGTGTAGAGGATACATAAATGCTCTTAGACAATCACAAGCAATTAAGATAAGTCAGGTTGTATGACAAAAAATTATTGACAAACCTAAAAAACATGCAAAGTCACTCACTCCTAGGGCTAGAACTCGCTCATTTGGCTTAGTTTTTACCCTCTACTTTTATTTCCTAAAAGAAGAACCATTTTCTCAACAGTGATACTAAAATTTGAAATAAAAATGATTATTTCGGTTTATAAATCAGTCAAAAAGCTGCTCCACCGTTAGTTCCGTATCGAAAAAATCGATCAGGTGTCCACGAACCTTCTGGTGTCGGCGTAGCACGTTATATCCTGTGAGGATCTTATTCTAAATTTTGTCATTGCGACGTCATCTAACACATGTTTTTGCAGTATTTCTCTTATCTGGGGATTCAAATAATCGTTTTTAACTTCAAAAAAGGTGTTAGTGTAAAAAAAACAAACAGTTACACGATTTTATTTGAAGTAAGCTGATCTTAACCCCATCTAGAATAAAAAATGTTATTAAGCTTGCCAAAGCTCCCGTAGTAACTTTTTCATTTCTAGACTTGGTCAAGACAAGCTTGTTGCAAAATGAAATCTCAAGACAGATCCTATGATTTATATCCATCATCCATCTTCTGTAGTTTGTTGTCAATATTTCAGTGTTTAAACTTTAGGGACCATATTTTGACACAATCTTCATGAAACTTGATCACAATTTTTAGTCAGATCAAAAGAATTAATACTTTCAATAGTGGGAACATTCCATATCGGAAGAAGGGGGCCTCTAATTGAAAATAGTTTTGTTTACACTAGAGGAACCACAATTTTGGTCCAATTTTGATAGAATGAATGGTCAGAATATTTCAATATACAATGTACCCTAGGTGAACAAAAATAAGATATCTTTTTAGGATTGGTTTTGTTCTAAATTCAGGTAAAATTTTAAACAATCTATTGCCATCTTATGTCTTTGGTCAATTATTAAGTAACCAGAAACTACTGCATGGATTTCAACACATTTATAGCAACTGTAAACAGATTTCTAATGAGAATATTTTGATTAGTAAAAAAGGAAAAATGCTAAGATGATCAGGCCCTTTAATAAGTAATATGGTATGTTTGTCATTTGCAACATGTCCCTGAATATGATTATCTTCCCACAGAAAATATTGGTAAAGTGCAAGGGAAAAAAGATGCTTAAATGACTATTTCTTGGAGACCAAATGGTTGTCTCCATTGTGTTAACTCTTTGTTGCAGGGGTTGTCTCCATTGTGTTTTCTCTTTGTTGCAGGGGTTGTCTCCATTGTGTTTACTCTTTGTTGTAAGGGTTGTCTCCACTGTGTTTACTCTTTGTTGTAAGGGTTGTCTCCATTGTGTTTACTCTTTGTTGCATGGGCTGTGTCCATTGTGTTTACTCTTTGTTGTAGGGGTTGTCTCCATTGTGTTTACTCTCTGTTGCAGGGGTTGTCTCCATTATGTTTACTCTTTGTTGCAGGGGTTGTCTCAATTGTGTTTACTCTTTGTTGTAGGGGTTGTCTCCATTGTGTTTACTCTCTGTTGCAGGGGTTGTCTCCATTATGTTTACTCTTTGTTGTAGGGGTTGTCTCAATTGTGTTTACTCTTTGTTGTAGGGGTTGTCTCCATTGTGTTTACTCTCTGTTGCAGGGGTTGTCTCCATTGTGTTTACTCTTTGTTGTAAGGGTTGTGTCCATTGTGTTTACTCTTTGTTGTAGGGGTTGTCTCCATTGTGTTTACTCTTTGTTGTAAGGGTTGTCTCCATTGTGTTTACTCTTTGTTGCAGGGGTTGTCTCCATTGTGTTTACTCTTTGTTGTAGGGGTTGTCTCCATTGTGTTTACTCTCTGTTGCAGGGGTTGTCTCCATTATGTTTACTCTTTGTTGCAGGGGATGTCTCCATTGTGTTTACTCTTTGTTGTAGGGGTTGTCTCCATTGTGTTTACTCTTTGTTGCAGGGGTTGTCTCCATTGTGTTTACTCTTTGTTGTTGGGGTTGTCTCCATTGTGTTTACTCTTTGTTGCAGGGGTTGTCTCAATTGTGTTTACTCTTTGTTGTAGGGGTTGTCTCCATTGTGTTTACTCTCTGTTGCAGGGGTTGTCTCCATTATGTTTACTCTTTGTTGTAGGGGTTGTCTCAATTGTGTTTACTCTTTGTTGTAGGGGTTGTCTCCATTGTGTTTACTCTCTGTTGCAGGGGTTGTCTCCATTGTGTTTACTCTTTGTTGTAAGGGTTGTGTCCATTGTGTTTACTCTTTGTTGTAGGGGTTGTCTCCATTGTGTTTATTCTTTGTTGTAAGGGTTGTCTCCATTGTGTTTACTCTTTGTTGCAGGGGTTGTCTCCATTGTGTTTACTCTTTGTTGTAGGGGTTGTCTCCATTGTGTTTACTCTCTGTTGCAGGGGTTGTCTCCATTATGTTTACTCTTTGTTGCAGGGGATGTCTCCATTGTGTTTACTCTTTGTTGTAGGGGTTGTCTCCATTGTGTTTACTCTTTGTTGCAGGGGTTGTCTCCATTGTGTTTACTCTTTGTTGTTGGGGTTGTCTCCATTGTGTTTACTCTTTGTTGCAGGGGTTGTCTCCATTGTGTTTACTCTTTGTTGCAGGGGTTGTCTCCATTGTGTTTACTCTTTGTTGTAGGGGTTGTCTCCATTGTGTTTACTCTTTGTTGCAGGGGTTGTCTCCATTGTGTTTACTCTTTGTTGCAGGGGTTGTCTCCATTGTGTTTACTCTTTGTTGTAGGGATTGTCTCCATTGTGTTTAATCTTTGTTGTAGGGGTTGTCTCCATTGTGTTTACTCTTTGTTGCAGGGGTTGTCTCCATTGTGTTTACTCTTTGTTGCAGGGGTTGTCTCCATTTTGTTTACTCTTTGTTGTAGGGGTTGTCTCCATTGTGTTTTCTCTTTGTTGTAGGGGTTGTCTCCATTGTGTTTACTTTTTGTTGCAGGGGTTGTCTCCATTGTGTTTACTCTTTGTTGTAGGGGTGGTCTCCATTGTGTTTACTCTTTGTTGCAGGGGTTGTCTCAATTGTGTTTACTCTTTGTTGCAGGGGTTGTCTCCATTGTGTTTACTCTCTGTTGTAGGGGTTGTCTCCATTGTGTTTACTCTCTGTTGTAGGGGTTGTCTCCATTGTGTTTACTCTTTGTTGCAGGGGTTGTCTCCATTGTGTTTACTCTTTGTTGTAGGGGTTGTCTCCATAGTGTTTACTCTTTGTTGCAGTGCTTGTCTCCATTGTGTTTACTCTTTGTTGCAGGGGTTGTCTCCATTGTGTTTACTCTTTGTTGTACGGGATGTCCCCATTGTTTTTACTCTTTGTAGCAGGGTTTGTCTCCATTGTGTTTACTCTTTGTTGCAGGGGTTGTCTCCATTGTGTTTACTCTTTGTTGCAGGGGTTGTCTCCATTGTGTTTACTCTTTGTTGTAAGGGTTGTCTCCATTGTGTTTACTCTTTGTTGTAGGGGTTGTCTCCATTGTGTTTACTCTTTGTTGCAGGGGTTGTCTCCATTGTGTTTACTCTTTGTTGTAAGGGTTGTCTCCATTGTTTTTACTCTTTGTTGCAGGGGTTGTCTCCATTGTGTTTACTCTTTGTTGTAGGGGTTGTCTCCATTGTGTTTACTCTTTGTTGCAGGGGTTGTCTCCATTGTGTTTACTCTTTGTTGCAGGGGTTGTCTCCATTGTGTTTACTCTCTGTTGTAGGGGTTGTCTCCATTGTGTTTACTCTCTGTTGTAGGGGTTGTCTCCATTGTGTTTACTCTTTGTTGCAGGGGTTGTCTCCATTGTGTTTACTCTTTGTTTCTAGGGGTTGTCTCCATAGTGTTTACTCTTTGTTGCAGTGCTTGTCTCCATTGTGTTTACTCTTTGTTGCAGGGGTTGTCTCCATTGTGTTTACTCTTTGTTGTAAGGGTTGTCCCCATTGTTTTTACTCTTTGTTGCAGGGGTTGTCTCCATTGTGTTTACTCTTTGTTGCAGGGGTTGTCTCCATTGTGTTTACTCTTTGTTGCAGGGGTTGTCTCCATTGTGTTTACTCTTTGTTGTAAGGGTTGTCTCCATTGTGTTTACTCTTTGTTGTAGGGGTTGTCTCCATTGTGTTTACTCTTTGTTGCAGGGGTTGTCTCCATTGTGTTTACTCTTTGTTGTAAGGGTTGTCTCCATTGTTTTTACTCTTTGTTGCAGGGGTTGTCTCCATTGTGTTTACTCTTTGTTGTAAGGGTTGTCTCCATTGTGTTTACTCTTTGTTGTAAGGGTTGTCTCCATTGTGTTTACTCTTTGTTGCAGGGGTTGTCTCCATTGTGTTTACTCTTTGTTGCAGGGGTTGTCTCCATTGTGTTTACTCTTTGTTGTAGGGGTTGTCTCCATTGTGTTTACTCTCTGTTGTAGGGGTTGTTTCCCTTGTTTTTATTCATAGACTGTAATTTATTCTTGAATAATGAATTACTGTGATTTTCTTGCCTATCTTTCTATAGATAGATTGTTTGAGAGAGGTAGGTACTGAAGGGCTCCTCTAGTTCATTTCTTCTCTTATACTCAACAGTTAGATATCAGACAACGGCAGGTGATGCTCTTACTTTAATACAATATCTTCTTTCTTTTATGAGAGAAATGTTGTAAAGTCATTGGCTCTATTTATTAAATAGTGCTATTATATATAGAGGGGATATTTTGGATATTAGATTCAAAAATTTTGATAATACCTGCACAAATCAATTTTTGTTCCTACTCATTCGAATTGTTTCTTTGTCACAATTTAATTGAGTTTGATTTGACAATAAAGAATATAGACTGTTACTACCCCTTCTTGGCTATACCTTGATCTTTATCTTATGACTAAATAAATATCTGTGTGATAACATCCCATATGATATTTTTTATGATATCACAGTTATTTTTAGAACAATGACATAATGTGGTTATTTTTAGGAACTTGCTTTTCTCTTAGAAACATCAACAAAAACAAGGCAAATAGAGTTTATATGATAAATATAATAATAAAATACATACTTAGTGTTTTGTATGAAAAAAAAAATCTAACTCGGTTGTGGGAATTGATAATTGTCTTGGCAGAGTCTCGACAATTATCAATTCCCCCAACCTTGTTAGATTTTATTTTTTCGTACAAAACAGTAAACTTGTGCGTATTCTATATGTGTATACTTAATAAATTCCAATATCTGACACTAACTTAGGATCTTGAACTGACAGGCTCTTTAGTAAAATGTTTCTAGTTCATTGAACCAATATTTCTCGGTTTACTCCTGTATACCCACTGATAAATGCCAGATAAGCCACGAAAAGTAAAAACCTTGTTAATATATCTGTCAGACTTGTTGAGTAATGGACTCCTGTGGGGTTTAGATATATTTTCATTACATATTTCCTACGGAATAGCCCGAGTTCAGCTACAGTTCACAGGCAAAGGCAAACAGCTAACAGAATCATATGCCAATTTTCATTTTGTACAGGTCAGTAGGTAGACCAAAATTACTGTGAACTGGGTTGTATTTGGGAGAATTTCATTTTCCCTATGATACATGTTAAGTGACTGATTGCATCACAATAGTTAATAATACTATTGCTAAATTTCAGTATGCTTTAGAACTAAATAAATATGATTGGGGATTACCTCTGTCAACACAGAAAATTGGAAAAAAAATGACACTAGAATTACCAGGTTTAGAGTACCCTTATAATATTGTTTAATTTGAGTATGCTATATAAGTAAATATAAATATGAATGGGCTATTACCTCTGTCAACACAGAAAATTGGGGAAAATATGACACTAGAATTACCAGGTTTAGAGTACCCTCATAATATTGCTTATCTTCAGTATGCCTTTTCCCTAAGCTTTCTGTTTAACTTTAATTTTAACTTTGTATATGAAAGAAGGAATCCTTGATTATCTAGAGGTTTCCCGAACATAACATTTTAAGAGGGGATGGCTCAGCACGAAACAGTTGTAACTCCCTGTAAATATATAGGGAGTTACAACTGTTTTGCACTGAGCCATCAAATCATTCCAGTGAGTTCCCACTGAATACAGCAAGTGCAGACCCGCAAGAAGTACTTACAATCATTGTATTACACTGACCCATTGATATCATGATATAAAACAAGAAAACTGCTTACAGGTGCCGGTAAAGCTCGGCTGTTTGGAGCTAATGATACTGGATAAAAAATCTAAGTCGAATAAGGGGTATATTTTGCACTAATTTTGCATCTAGAGAAATAAAATAGGTTGCTTTTTTAATAGTAAACATGTGTGCCAAATTTCAAGAATATGCCTTTAAAAGAACCAGATATATCACAAAATGTCAAAGTTCTGGCACAACAAAGACAACAACACCAAGGCTATAGCAATTCTTGGTTTTCTCCGAAAACAGCCAAGCTAAGATATTAACCCTCGTCATGCTGATCCCGGAATATTCCTGCCTTGACAGGAGCTATAGACAAACATCAGCCTGCACATATGTGCAGTCTGATCTTTGTCTATACCACCTGTTTTTCCTTTTCTGAAGCATTAAAATTTTAAAAATTTGATTATCAAAGATAAAACCTACTCACATTTAGTGCATCTAGTGCTTTGAGCACTTTGATTTTGTTGCAATTTTACCAACATTTTTTATTCAGCATGACAAGGGTTAAGATATAAGATGATATTACGCCAAAGCTCAATATGATTCAGTTAAGACCTGTTTGCCAATAAGCTTTGTGATTTGTTATTAAAGTATTTCCAGTGGTTGTTTTGCTGCTAAATCCAGATCAAGCACCCAATGACATCAAGAATTATGAATGGCCATGATTAATTACTCATTAATTTCTTATTGTCAGAACTGACACACAGGAATGATACAACTTGGATTTGCAATGAACATCTCTTCTTTAAATCAAAGGTTTGTTGCAATATGGAAAACAATGATGCAAATCGTATTTGCAATGAATATCTCTTTTTTAAATCAAAAGCTTTACTGCAATATGGAAAAAAGAGTTTATAGTCTATAAATATATATGAATGAATAAACCTTAATCAGAATGAACTTGTTTTTTTTTCTGATTTTGCCAAAAGACTGTATTTGATGTTGAACAAATCCCTACAATCTTCTCTATTCTAAAGTAATCCTGTTGTTTTAAATGAGGGGAATTCTAAAAGCTCTGTTACCAGCACATAAAATGTCTTATAAGATAACAAATTTATTGAAGGCATCATCTTCATACATGTATGAAATTAACCAAGATTGCCATGTCACGACATAGGTAATATCAAGCAAAGCAAAGATTTATTTTTAAACATTGACATTTTATTTTCATCTGGAACGCATGAAAAAGTTTTTGCCACTTTATGCAGAAGCTGTACATGGTATTTCATGAATGATCCTTCAATATTCTCTCTTCCATATTTCACCTAATAAATGCTTCAGGGAGCTGTATATAACATGGTCAAGGAGCCTTTATTTAAGTATGCATTTTCTGATTTAAAAAATCACTAAAAAAGGTATCTTTTAGGCCTCAGCATTTCCCTTAAATTTGAGGTGAATTTCCTATAAATAATCATTATGATTGTTTATAGAATATTAATCTCAAATTAGAGAAGAAGTCTTGAAAAGTTCCTAAAATTTAGACATTTGAAGTGGATTTTCTCAGTAAAAAATGGATGGGTGCTCCTATTAGGGAGGGGGCTATTATAAGAGGAGATACGGTATGCAAGTTATTTGAAATTTAATGGTCTTGTACAGGATTAAATTATCCATATGTTGAATAACTTATTCCATTAAATTATAAGGCTCTGGTGAGCAATAACAATTTCACCTAAATGCAATATCCAGTAACATCCAGTAATTGAATTATTCATCAATATTATTTAGGATTCTTGGATCATTGAATAACCCCAGGGCTCTTAATGAACAATGGAAGTTGGGTGCACAATGTATAGATAGATATGTCCTGGAATAGCTGACATCAAAATACACAATTTCAGGAAAGCCATCGGAAAACTCACCAGCCTAATCTTACCTGCAAGCACATGTTACAAAATTCTAACAACTGACAAATTCATAAATATAAAACATTGTCTAATCCACACACACACAAAAAAACACACAAAATATTAATTGCTATGAAACTCTCTGGAACTTTCAATTTCAGGAAAGCCATTGGAAAACTCAACAGTCTAATCTTACCTGCAAACACATGTTAGAGTCTTACAAAATTCTAACAACTGACAAATTCATAAATATCAAACAATGTCTAATCCACACACACACAAACCCCCCCGAAATATTCATTGCTATGAAACTCTCTTGAATTACTGAAGGCATTCAATTGAAACTTTGCACACATGCTCACCATCAAAAGAGTAACCTGAACTATCAAGGGGGACAAACATAGATGCATTTTGTGCAAATTATGCCTCTTTTTTGACTTAGACTTTTATCTACCACCCAGCACCTAAAAACCGAGCATTATTAGGCACACAGAGACAGTGCTCTTGTTTGATTTATTCATGAATTTATCAATAAGTTTTCAATCCAAGCTTACCGAATCAAAAATATAGTCTATCTAAAATTCTTTGACATTACTTGATTTTGACCAACTGCAGTTTCTCAGTGAGTTGGATTCATGCATCAGTTATACAATCAACTGTATATACTACCATGGTACCTCATGGCTCAAATTGGATGTAGACCATTTTTGCATGTATCTGTAAAGCCTACACTAGTCTATTGACATAAGTAGCCACTGGGGAGTGTAAATAAATGTAATTAAGCATCATTAGACAGACATGAGAGAAAGATAAAAACTGTTTTCCATAGCCACATTGTCTAGGGATGGAACTATTACATTCCTATCACAATCTTTCACCCTTTCTATAATCTATTACATTTCAAGAAATTGTTTGTTTGTTAGTTTTTATGGGGTTTAATCCCGCTTTTAACTATATTTCAGTTATATCATGGTGGCTGGAACACCTAACAATGGATTCCTTGTATTTCCAGTACTACCATCACATCATTTTCTAACCTCCAACTTACTATCCCACATATGTCTATGATTATCAACTCATTGGTGGAAGACAAATAGTCGGAAAAAAAGAGTGCCACTGTTAGGGATCAAACTCAGGACCTTTTGTGTGATAGTCCAATGTGCTACCTCTGCACTATGACAGCGGCCATCTGCCAGCTATTGATATAGAATAGACCAAACTTAGATACAAGAAGATACAAAGTAATTGGGAACATTAATTTGGTTGTACTTAATGTATGGAAAGAAGAAATAAGCAGAGTATTTTGGATTTTAGATAGAAAAGTTTCAATAATAATTACACTAACCCTATGTTGTTTGTACTCTTTGGAATCCTCTTGTCAAGAGGATTCCAAAGAGTACCAATACTCTTTGGAATCCTCTTGTCAAGAGGATTCCTAAGAGTACCAATAACATAGGGTTTCATTGAAATCACATTACTTCAAGTGTATTTATTGAAAATATTGAGCACTGAGTATTCATGTGGTTCTTAGAAAACTAAGGGATTTTGTGAAAACATATTTGGAGACATTCAACTTATAATTAAAGCTGTGATTTCCTATAATTAGATACATCATTCTGACAGAAAAAAACACACACACTTTCATCAGTTATTATTATAACCCATTTACCCCTTTATTTATTGAATGATAGTTGATCTCAACCAAAGTTTTTTGTCTCAAAAATACTTTTTAATGTCTCAAAAATACAAACTTTGTATACCACAAAGTGCCTTGCTGTGTTAAAGTTTAAATGGATTTATTAATGAAATTAGGATGAGTGACTTTTACATTTTGCATATGAATTTTCATGGTGAAATAATTCTTTAAACATTAAGAACATGGCTAAGTGAAATTCATGCAAATTTTTATGCCCTCACATTAAAAGATAGGTAGGGGGGGGGGAGTATATTATTTAACCATTGTCTTTTGTATGTCTCTGTCTGTCTGTCGCTTTGTCTGTCCGCAAAACTTAACCAAGGATGTGTGCAGCTGCTGAGTTGACCTGAACCGGGTGCCCATGATTGGGAGTCCCATATACCACCAACTGCACTAAGATGCCAGCTCTCTAAATTTACAACTGGTAGGTATACCTTGAGATTTCTGACATCTCTATAAGGGTCCGTCATAGCACAGATGGTAGCACGTTGGACGGTCAATCTAGGGGTCCCGGGTTTGATCCCGACGGCGGCACTCATTCTTTCCGCCAATGTGTCTCTCACGAAGGGTTGATAATCGTAGACCTTTATGAGATAGTAGCTGGAGGCTAGGAAAGGATGTGATGGTTGTACTGGTGAGAGAAATACTAGGAAACCATTGTTAGGAGCTCCAGCCGCCGAGATATAACTGAAAAAATGTTGAAAGCGGCGTTAAACTCCATTCAATCAATCAAACTGATATCTCTATATTTCTGATATTACTGAAGCAGCCACTGAAAACATGGTACACAAATTAATTTTCAAAGAGCAACCTATAATATATCAAGGAGATCACTCTAGATGCATTTTTGTGTGAATTATACCCCTTTCTCAACTTGTGTATCAGGGCCTCAAAATACTTCTATATTTTAACCAGAATGTGGAGTTGTGAAGTTAACTCATCAAACGACCGTAAAACTAAATAAATGATGTCATCAGTGACAAGTTTCTGGTTCTGGTCAATAAAAATGCTGCCAGTCTCTTACATTTCTTTGTTGTTTTATTTTTCTTTCTCCTTAAAACAACAATAAAGATGAAAAACATTGCCAACAATCATTGTTCCTTGTGGTTGGAAAAAAGAGATCCGAGACCCTTAGCTTATTCAATATTTCTAGTTTATCCAATGTTACTTAGCAATGGCATATCTAGGACTTCGAAATTTGTACGCACTCAGAATGCAACAACCAAAGAATAAATAGGATAAAGGCGATATGTGGACTGATACAAAAGATTAATGCTCGGTATGCTCCCTTTTTAGCTCACCTGAGCATGAAGTGCTCAAGGTGAGCTATTGGGATTGTAGAATGTCCGTCGTCAGTCGTGCGTCGTCCGTCGTGCGTCGTCCACAATTTCTTTAAACATCTTCTCCTCCTAAACCAGTGGGCCAATCTTGATGAAACTTGGCAGGGATGTTCCTTGGGTCAAGCTCTACCAAAGTTGTTCAAATAAATGAAATCCACCCTTACTTTTCCCTTTACCCTTAACAAAAAGGGTGAAAATATGAAAATCTTTAAAAATCTTCTTCTCTGAAACCAGAAGGCAGACAGCTTTCATATTTGGTATGTAGCATCATCTAGTAGACCTCTACCAATTTTGTTCATATCAAGACCCTGGGGTCATATTTGGGCTTTGCCCAGGCCCAACCCTTTTTACATAGAATCAAAGAGCGAAAATCTTTAAAAATCTTCTTCTCTGTAACCAGATGGCAGACAGCTTAGATATTTGGTGTGTAGCATCACCTAGTGGGCCCCTACCAAGTTTGTTCATAACAAGACCCTTGGGTCATATTTGGGCTTTGCATAGGTGCATCCCTTTATCTCTTATGAGCACTAAGGGGAAAAAAATGAAAATCTTCAAAAATCTTCTTCTATAAAACCAGAAGGCAGACAACTTTCAAATTTGGTATGAAGCATCATCTAGTAAACCTCTACTTAGTTTGTTCATATCAACACCCTGGGGTCATGTTTGGGCTTTGCCCGGGCCCATCCCTTTTTACATAGAATCAAAGAGCGAAAATCTTTAAAAATCTTCTTCTCTGTAACCAGATGGCAGACAGCTTTAATATTTGGTGTGTAGCATCACCTAGTGGGCCCCTACCAAGTTTGTTCATAACAAGACCCTTGGGTCATATTTGGGCTTTGCACGGGTGCATCCCTTTATCTCTTATGAGCACGAAGGGTAAAAAAATGAAAATCTTCAAAAATCTTCTTCTATGAAACCAGAAGGCAGACAACTTTCAAATTTGGTATGTAGCATCATCTAGTGGACCTCTACCAAGTTTGTTCATATCAAGACCCTGGGGTCATGTTTGGGCTTTGCTTGGGCCCAACCCTTTTTACATAGAATCAAAGAACAAAAATATTTAAAAATCTTCTTCTCTGTAACCAGATGGCAGACAGCTTTCATATTTGGTATGTAGCATCATCTAGTGGACCTCTACCAAGTTTGTTCATATCAAGACCCTAGAATCATATTTGGGCTCCTTTTGGGCGCAACCCTTTTTACATTGAATCAAAGAGCGAAAATCTTTTAAAATCTTCTTTAATTGAAACCAGAGGGCACACTGCTTTCATTTTTGGTATGTAGCATCATCTTGTGGGCCCCTACCAAGTTTGTTCATATCAAGACCCTTGGGTCATATTTGGGCTCCACCCAGGTGCATCCCTTTCAGCTCATATGAGCAAGATGGTTGAAAATGGGAAAACCTTCAAAAATCTTCTTCTCTGAAACCAGAAGGCAGACAGCTTTCATATTTAGAATGTAGCATCATCTTATGGACCTCTTCCAAGTTTGTTCATATCAAGAGCCTGGGGTCACTTTTGGGGTCCACCCGGGTGCATCCCTTTTTACATAGAATCAAAGAGCAAAAAGGCATATCTGTCTTGCTCTTCGCTGAAAATGTTCCATGGTATTGATCTTAGGCAATTATCTTCTTTTTGACATCTGCCTATCTAATTAATGTGATGTCCCAGGGGTCATAGAGACTCAGATGAGTGATCTAGGACCATCTTGGTCCTCTTGTTATGATGTAAGAGTTGTTGAATAATCAAAACATCGTAACTACAGCTTGAATAAGCTGTAGTTTCGATATTATGATCATTCATCAACAATTTTCTTTCAATAGATGAGTATTTCTTTTACACACTTGCGTAAATTGTGTAATGGGAGTTATGCCCTTGCCTAGCAACTTTTGTCAAGCCCTACTTTACACTTGGCTATTTGGTGCATGGTACTGGATAAAAAATAAAAAAAGTAAAAAAAAGGACACAATTTGCACAAAATGGATCTAAGTTATTCCACTAGAAAGCACAGGCTGAGACTTTTGATAGTGAACATGTGTACCCAGTTTCAGGGGAATGCATTCAGTAATACCACAGATATAATAAAATGTAAAAGTTTTTGCATAAGAACGTCAACAACGACTACAACCTGCAGTTTACTCTGAAAACAGCCATGCTAAACGTAAGGCATTTTTTATCAACTGAACTTGGTTTTCACAGTAAAAAAATAGGGGAGCTACTGTTAGGAGGGTGATACAATTAGAGGAATCATGGTATTTAGTACATGGCATATCGCAGTTGGTAGCTTAAAATGGGCCAAGCCACCATACTCATAGGGCTGTTGGTAGAGCACCAGACTATCATTTAAAAGGTCCCAGGTTTGATCCCTGACAGTGCCACTTATTCTTCCTGCCTATTTGTCTCCCATCAATAGGTTGATATGATAGGCCTATGTGGGAAAGCAGCTGGAGGCTAGGAAAGGATGAAATGGTAGTAACCTTGAGAAAATACCAGGAATCCATGTTTAGGCCCTCTAGCTGCAAAGATATGACTGTAAGATTGTTAAAAGCTGTGTAAAACCCATTCAAACATTCACAGGTTTGATTCTCGTCTGCAACACACATTCTTTCTGACATTTGTCTAGCACCAAAATTTACACCTAGGTATGATGCGCGGCTGGTCCAGGCTTTGAAAAAATGTTAAAGTTGTACAGTTTAGATAAAAACCTGGAATCCATGTTTAGGGGCTCCAGTCTCCACAATATGAAAACTTTTAAAAGCTAGGATGTTCCCTTTCAAACAATTCAGCATTTAAAAAGGGTTGAATCAGTATTTTTTTATTATCAGGAATACTTGAGAGTAACACATTAAGCAAAGGTTCAAGAGGTGAAGTGGAAAGTTTGTTTGAAGTTGATGCTGGAATTAAATGATAAGAATTTTTGTTGCACACTTTCATGCATGATTCTATCACATTTCTACCAGCCTGGAATCCATCTTTCTTCAGATTAATATGCCAGGTAGATATTTATTTTACCTTTTTCCTTGCTGATCCCTGGATAGGCAATCTTCCTCAGTTATAGAGTCCTAAGCAACTGCTTTATTTTCCACTATGATCTTTATACCCTTTTCTTCAGAGGCATAACAAAGGGGGAAAAGATTAAAGACTGTATAACTGGAATATGCTTTTGTTACTTGTGATTACACAATCAACATGTCAAAATAGCAAATTCTAACTAAAACTTTTGACATTCTGTGATATCTCTGGTTAGCTAGGCTGTTTTCCAAGAAAACCCAAGGTATTATGATCACCTTGGCGTCGTTTGAGTTGGCATTAGTGTTGGCTTTGGCATGACAAACTTTAACCTTGGTCATAACTTTTGAATGGTAAGTCAAAGAGCCTTCATATTTCACATGATCATTGCTTTGGGCAAGACCTTTCTGTAGGTACCAAGTTCAAGGTCAGCACTCAAGGTCAATGTCATTTTTCAAGGTCAAATTTCTTTGAAAGATTTAACCTTGGTCATAACTTTTGAATGGTATGTCATAGAGCCTTCATATTTCACAAGATCATCGCTTAAGGACAAGACCTTTCTGTTGGTACCAAGATCAAGGTCATCACTCAAGGTCAAGGTCATTTTTCAAGGTCAAATTTCTTTGAAAAATTTAACATTGGTAATAAAGTCAAAGAGCCTTCATATTTCACATGATCATTGCTTTGGCAATACCTTTCTGTAGGTACCAAGTTCATATATTTGTCTTTGCCTAAGAAATAATAAACAGCCGAGCTTTGACAATGCTTGCAGTGCTCTTGTATTACTAAAGGCATTCAGGTCAAACTTTGCACAAATGTTCAATATCAAAAGAGCAACTTATACTTTTAAGGGGGTAACTCTAGATGCATTTTGTGCTTATATTTGGATTAAGAATTTTGTCCACTACCAAGGCACCAAATAGTTGAGCGTAAGCACTCAAAGTGGTGCTCTTGTTTACAACTCATAAATTTAAGATTAATGGTACATTCACTCAACCCATGACCTGGAGGTCTGTGGTTCGAGCTCCATTGTCTCCGGGGTATGTTTATGGGCACAACACTTAGTAGCCATTCCCAGTTAACCCAGCTGTAAAATTAGGTAGCAGCGGGTTTCAACCACTGCCTCTCTCAGGGACATGAAAACATTAGGATTGAGTGTTCAAGAGTGATTCTATAAGCCTAAGCTTTTGTCGCAATCGAACTAAAACTTTATAAACTAAACTAACTTAGTTCTTTTGTCAGGGACATTAAAAAGAGGGATTTATGTGGCAATGAGCTAAAAGACTGTTGGTAGGAGATATCAATTTTTAAATCGTACTGCGAAGCAGTAGATTTATATCTACCGTTTTCCAGAAATCCAGTCTGTTTGACCCAGTACATTTTTACCATTATCTTCTGAGCAATGTGTTCAAACCAAATTATGTGTTTTCAAACACCGAGGAAACGGCCTTTTCAGTCACAATCTACAAACTTTGTTTATACCTTATTTACTTTTCGACAAATAGAGAAGAGGCTAATACAAAATTTGATGTAATTTGCGCTTTTAGTAATTACCAGTAAGTATTTTCAGTGTTTATAACAAGATTTTCGGTTGAGTAAAGGAGTTGAAACGTACAATAGGTTAACTGTATAATTAATTTGTAGCACTTACAATATTACTGCTCTGAACTTTCTCGAGCGGTCATTTACCAGTTGTAGGGCTGACAACCAATCAAATTCTGTTATGATTATCACTCGGTCAAAACCCAAGCGTAAATTCAGACCACGTGTAAATTCAGATGGACATCGTCTGCTCGAAATGTGTCAATTAACTTGTTTGTCATTAGTCAATAGTCGTCTGCACTCAAACAGGGAGCGTGGGAAGTTTACTTTTTTTCGCATGTGTTAACAAATAGAAATAATTTTGTAATTTTGAAATATTTGATTTCAATGAGCACTCTGATCACGCTCCAATCCTATTTTCATTAAATTCAAATTTGAGTATGAAGAAAAATTATTCAACAACAAATAAACCGACAAAAACATACGATAAACTGATATAGGGGTAAGTTCATATCGGACTCGGTTTCGACCCGAGTTAACCGGGTTTCCATCAGAACGGCCTCGGTTTCGACACTAGTGATGTCATTGTAACCTTTCAACCTCGACGCTTCTGATCCTGTGTCAGGCTGGTGTTACTTGGGTTCCAAAATGGCGTCGAGAATAGTGCACAACAATTCGATTACAAAAAAAATAAATATTCTCTATTACTTTAAATAACAAATACTTTTTTCTTATTTTATATAGTATTTTGCACGAGTTTATCACATTTCTTAATGGGATATCGATATTTCATGGTAAATTAATTATTGTAGCGGTAAATGAGAAGTTTGTTTACTACCACCAGTGGGTAACTCCGTTCACATGAATGCCCTTTCTGCGAATGCATATTACAGTCAATTTTAGATTATTACATCATCTCACGTGTCTCTAGGGCTGCCATTTGGGGGAAATTCAAATGGCAGCCCAGGTGTCGCGTGAGATGATGTAATAATCTAAAATTGACTGTAATATGCATTCGCAGAAAGGGCATTCATGTGAACGGAGTTACCCACCGGTGGTAGTAAACAAACTTCACATTTACCGCTACAATAACTAATGAACTATGAAATATCGTTATCCCATTAAGAAATGTGATAAACTCGTGCAAAATACTATATAAAATTAGAAAAAAGAATTTGTCGTTTAAAGTAAAAAAGAACATTTGTTTTATGTAATCGAATTGTTGTGCACTATTTTCGACGCCATTTTGAAACCCAAGTAACACCGACCTGACCTAGGATCAGAAGCGTCGAGGTTGAAAGGTTAAAATGACATCACTAGTGTCGAAACCGAGGTCGTTCTGATGGAAACCTTGAATTTCCCCTAGGATAGCAGCAAGAGCGATCTATTTTTAGACCAACTCATGAATAATCATAGAGTGCTGCTAGATTTAATCGATTGGTCAGAAACCAAAGATATAAATAGCAAGTTGGCGATTTCACGTGTTTCTTGAGGGAAAATGCATTTACAGTATTTGGGAAAACCCAATGCTTGAAATACAAACATGTTGGTAATCAAAATTGTAAATAGTTTATGTTTGTTGCTAAACAGGCTTTTAAACTCTATAGAGAGAGGAATAATATGAACAGACAAGCTTTTAGCTTGGCGCGTGCTCATTATAACAACGTAAAAATCTGCTAAGAAATAATTTAGACTAGCAGAGGGCTATCGAATCAGCAAACTTTCAAAATCGGACCCATGAGGTTGGATGAGCTGGCGATGTCCTCGAAAAGATGGATTGTTAAGACAAAAAACTCACAAATTTAAAGATTTTACCAACTCTTATTGTCCAAATTTGAGCCCTTTTGATTGGCGAACTATTGCACTATCCCAGCCTCTCAATGATGTACAATTTACAGTGCTGACAGCACTTTGATTTACACCTTGTCTCTGACTCACAAATTCAAGATTATATCAACATGCATTCCATGCACATTCTGCAACAAGCTGACAAAATCTCGTATTGTCTTCAACCACAGTGTCTGTATGTTTTTAATTGAGCTGGCATGATTTCTGTGTTTTTTAGAAGACTTGGATTAATTACTCATCCCTATCTTATGATTATGGTATGTTGGTTAATTTTTAGCTTCGTATTTTTGTTGAATATTTGTGTTGACTTTGGCTTATATTATGGCAAAATTTGTTTCTTGGCTATACCTGTTCTATTTGAAGATATTTTCTTGAAACTTTGCAGTTAGAAATGCTTAAAACTTAGTTAGACCCTGCTTGAAATGAATTGGCAAATCGGAGAACAGAATTTCAAAAGTATCTATTGCAGATACAACTCCGAGCGTTGTATTTACAAATATATGATGGTAGTGTGTCGTGCACGTGAATCTCAACAGGTTTTGCGAGCTGAGTCATTTAAAAAGATAAAGAGTATTTTAAATAAGCGACTTTTTCCAAGAGACTTTACAAAAAGGCAAACAATCTGCAGAGACAAATTCATAAGTAATTTCAGCATAATTACATATTTAACAGTTATAGCACAGCGGGTTTTACTCTTTTTCAATGTTCAGCGGTTCACATTAAAAATACAGACAATGTTAGAAAAGCGTGGTCTAAGTTGGATAGGAAATCTTGCTCCGCAGTAAATGGCCAGGTCACAAGGATGAACCCTATCAAAAATGGGAAAGATCCAATTGCCATATCACAGGAAAAGGGGTCTTAATGATAATTTTCTTGTTATAACTCTAGAAACCCCAATTATGGCCTAAACTTCATGAAACTTGGTTTTGTGTAGAAATCATCTCCTTTATGACATCTGCCTATTTAATTGTTGTGATGTCCCAGGGGTCAAAGAGACTCGATATCGTGTGAGCGATCAAGGACCATATTGGTCCTCTTGCATATAGAATCAAAGAGCGAAAATCTTCAAAAATCTTCTTCTCCAAAACCAGAAGGCGGATTTAGTATGTAGCATCATCTACTGGACCTCTATCAAGTTTGTTGATATCAAGACCCTGGAGTCATATTTTGGGTCCACCCGGGCACACCCCTTTTTATATTGAAGAAAAAATGATTAAAAATCCTCTTCTATGAAACCAGAAGGCAGAGAGCCCTTATATTTTGGTTTGCAGCATAATCTAGTGAACCTTTACTAATTTTGTTCATATCATGCCTCTGGGTTCATATTTGGGCTCTGAATGGACCCCATCCCTATTTTACATAGACACCAAGGAGGAAATCTAAAACAATCTTCTTCTCTGAAACCAGAAGGCAGGGACTTTTCATTTAAATGAATTTCATCAAGTTTATTCATTACATGCCCCATATGTTTGTATAAGGGCTGTGCCAAGGCATATCCTTTTCGCTCTTAGCTGAAAACATTCCATGATATTGATCTTATGTAGAAATCGTCACCTTGTTGATATCTGCCTATTTAATTGATGTGATGTCCCAGGGATCAAAGAGACTCAGGTGAGGGATCATGATCATGGTCCTCTTGTTTGTATAGTATCTGGTTAAGATAAATGAAATTACAATGTGACCTCATTTAGGCAGTTTTTTTTCTGGATAACGTATCATTTAAATTCAGCAGGATAATAGTGTTTGTGTTAAATTACATAAGCCTGTGTGCCACATTTCCAACAATTTGATATGTGCATGAATGGCCAACATTAACCAACCTTGACTGCCACATAGTATAATAAGAAGTTTGCCTGACTTTCTAAAGACTCTTTTGGACCCTACTTTTCTGCGAAAGTGAACCCTAGTTGGACTGTGCAGATGCACAGACTGGCCAGAGCCTTTGCCTGGCACACATTTTGAATTGTTGGAAATGTAACACACAGGCTCTCATATATTCTTAGGCATCTATTGTTTTAGCTCACCTGAGAATGCATTCAGAACATCACTCGGCCAATCTCGTAATCAACCTTGGATATACATAGACAGACTATTTTCAAAAATTATGGGAAACCCTTGGAAAAACTTGATGATGTCAGTTAAAATGGCGTTAGCCCTCGATAATTTGAGTGAAAACATTCGATGTTGCCAACGCTACTCGTTCAAGTCACTGACCAGAAACCATCGGTAAATATCTTCAGATTCTTAAATAACGGCTGAAAAAATCTTAAATTTTGAGAATGATTCATCATTCTCAAAAATTAAGATTTTTCAGCCATTATTTACTGTAAAAGATATAAACCTACAGTGCTAGTTTTCTTACACTGTTTCCGCCTAACAAAATGCATGATTTTGTTACATACCCTTCTGCCTTACATACATCCGAGGTCTGTTGCAGTTCAAGGAAATGGCCGAGTGATGTTCCGAATGCTAAGAATGAAGTGCTCATATGAGGTATTGTGATCACCCTCTGTCCTGTATCCAGCTGTTGTCAGTCTGCATCATAGTCGCTGATTATATCATATTCTTTAATGCTTTTTGGTGGTTTTTCGAGAAATAACGGTAGATTATCACTTGATAATCTCACTGCCAAAGCAGTGAAATTATTCAAAACTTATACCCTGCTTTTGTGCATTTCACCCTATCTGACGTCATCTATGCGGGGCAAAACAAGTGACGTCACAATGAACGTTGCATAGCAATGACGTGCAAAATGACATGCTTTACGAAAATGTGTCCTAGAAATTTCACATTTTGTCTCACTTTTGCATTAAAGAAATAGAATAATCATTTGTTTTTCGAGTAAGATCGATTAATATTTCATTTAGTGAACAACAAAAGCTATATTTTCACTCATGGCTCTGTCACTCGTGAAAATATAGCTTTTGTTGTTCACTCACTGAAATATAAATCGATCTTATACTGAAACAAATGATTATCTTCTATATATGTATGGTCAAAGTTTAAAAGAAATCTATTCTAGTCACAAAACGCCCCTTATGGAGACCAACCTGTAACCCATACAGGTTGAATAGTCTCCAAAGACTTGGAAGCTAAGTTTGAGACAATATTACAATTCAGCAGGATTAGGGTTATCTAACCCTTGTCATTCTGACACTGGAATACTCCTGCTTTGTCTATACAACCTTATTCTCATATTTAACCCTTTGCTGTTTAATCCCTGATTTTTACGTGCCTGTGATTTTATGATTGAGAAAACATAGTGAAAAAAGAAGAAATTGCTTCTGACAAGCAATTTCTTTTTTTCCACACTATTTTCTACCCTACAGAATGGTTATTTTTCAAATTAAATCCACTTTAAATTTTCGTCTGCAAAACCTTTGAATTTGGACAGTTCTAAAATTTTGTAAAACAGGAAAGGGTTAAACTTGAATAGTTGAACAATTTCATAAATAAATACAGACTCAAAGTTAACCCTTTGCTGTTTAATCCCTGCTTTTTACGTGCCTGTGATTTTATAATTGAGAAAACATTGTGAAAAAAGAAAAAATTGCTTCTGACAAGCAATTTCTTTTTTTCCACACTATTTTCTACCCTACTGGATGGTTATTTTTCAAATTAAATCCACTTCAAATCTTCGTCTGCAAAACCTTTGAATTTGGACAGGTCAAAAATTTTGTAAAACAGGAAAGGGTTAAAAGGGCATTCAGGCCTTTAATCACTTTGATTTTAATGCAATTTTGACAAAGTTTTTTACAGCATGGTAAGAATTCAAATGTTTCATCTGCCATATACGGTACCTTAGTTACTATCCTAACCAACAACCACTGAGATAACAATTTGTGATCCTGGCTTAGTAGTCGAAGTAGACAGAGGATATTTGATTTCTTTTAGCGTTCTTCCCCAATCACATTCCACAGCATTGTCATGAAATTCATTCTCAATTTCTAGAATCAAGCAAAACTGGTAAGTTGTACTTGGTGTTAGATTTGATAACTTGAGTTCAGTTACTTTTTTGTGAATCAATTGTATGGCTTTGTGACTACCCATAATGATTTCGAGCTTATATCCAGTGAGGTGAGTTTTATCAGACACAAACCAAGTGATTGTCATTGAAGTAGATTGTACCGAGATAATTGACACACTGAAATATGGTGTCAAAGGCTTGGTTGACGTTGTTGGTGTGGTTGTGATTTTAGGATCAGTTATCATAGGTGTTGTTGAAGCACTAATGCAGTGTGGGTTGTTCTCACGAAATTCATTTTCTATTTCTAAAATCAAACAAAATTTGTAGAAAGTACTTGGTATAAGATTTTCTATTCTAATTTGGGTTTCTCTTGGATTAATTAGTTGTTTTGTCTTTTGACCATCTTTGATGATTTCCAGTTTATATTCCGTGAGATATGTTTTATCATCTACTGCCCAGGTCACTGTTATAGATCTAGACTGTACAGAAACTATAGTGATACTAAAACCTGGTAATGGACGTTGTGTTGTAGTTGGTGTGGTTGTTGTAGTGGAAGTATTTGTTTGTTTGTTTGAATGGGTTTTACGCCGCTTTCAACAATTTCGCAGTTATATCGCGGCGGCCGGAGCACCTAACAATGGATTCCTGGTATTTCTTTCACCTGTACTACCATTACACCCTTTCCTAGCCTCCGACTGCTATCTCACATAGGTTTACGATTATCTACCCATAGGTGAGAGACAAACGTCGGAAAGGATATTTGCCTCCACCGGGGATCGAACCCACGACTTCCAGATTGGAAGTCTTATGCCTAACCAACTGCGCTATGGTGGCGGCTGTAGTGGAAGTAGTAGTGGTAGAAGTAGTAGTACTAGTTGTTGTTGTTGTGTACAAATCAGCGCAAGTTGGTTCTACATAGCCAGATGAACACACTAAGTCTGTCACACTAAAGTCAGTAAAATACTGGTTAGCAAGGTTTGCAGGAGTAGAACAAGGTCCAACATGTGTAAAAGCCAAGTTTGAATCTGTTTGTGTCCAGTTGTATAGCCAGATTAGTTGACAATCACAGTTTAATGGATTGCTGGTCAGAAATATCTCTGGCTGGGATGGAAACTGACTTAAAACACACTTATTGACAGTTTGTATTTGGTTTCCATATAAACTTATTGAGTTCAAAGTATTTCTTGGTCCAAAGAATGTTTCTTGTCTTAATTGACTTATAGAATTTGATGAGAGATCAACCTTCTCCAATTTGGTGTTAGATCTAAATGCATAATCAGGAATTTGAGTCAGACTTGTTCCAGCTGCATTAAGTTCTATTAAATTTACAAACCTTGATAATGTATTCCAGAACTGATTTTCATTAAATCTGTTGCTTTCTACAAGTAGGTGCTGTAGTGAAGATTCAATGCTTGTAAAACTGGTGTTGTCAAATGATAGTTGTGCATTGACATTGTTTTCATTCTGATTATTCAGGCGAAGATCTACTAAATTTGGAGTATTACGAAACACATTATTTGGAATGTTTGTGATGCTATTAAATCCAAGATCTAAAGTATGAAGGCTAGTTAATCCAGTAAACATTCCACTGTTGATACTTAGTAAAGCCATATCTGCCATTGATAAGTAATTCAAATTAGGAATTGTTGAAAATGTTCCTGAACTTATCTGTGCTACATTGTAACTGATGTCAAGTTGGGTGAGCTGCGGCCAGGAAGCACTGGACAAAAAGTCGAAGTTGTTCAAATTGTTATAAAATAGAGTCAGGAATGTGATTGTAGTTGAAACATTATTAAATGCATTACTTGCTATAGTAGTTAAACCTGCATTAGACTTTATCTCCAAGTTTGTTAGTTTAGTATTTACCTTAAAGGAATCACCAAATATCTGGAAAATTCCGGTATTATATATTTCCAGATATTTGACTTCAGTAAAACTTTGAATTGCTAGCACTGGTAGAATAGTCATTTGTGGTAAATTTTGTAGTTTTAGGTTCTCAACTGTGTTGATATTTGTAAATGCTGCAGCATACATTGTTTGAAGAGTTTTAAAATTGTTGATTGTGAACTCTTTCAGATTAGGAAAAGATAACTGTGTGTTTCCACTAGTGAATGTTGACTGATCAAAATTTTCAAGATAAAGTGACTTTAAGGCCTGTAGTGATGCCAATGATGAATAAGGTGGGGCAATATTTCCATCTCCCTCAATATACAACTTCTCTAGAACACTTTCTAGTCCACGAAATGCATTCACATTGAATGAATATATGGCATTGTTTCTCAAGTCTATTTCTTTGACCTGTAAATTCTGGAAAGCATCTGCAGGAAGCTGTGTGATATCATTACAAGGTTGTATAGCTGGACATCAACCTGTCTCTTCTACAGATGTAAACTCTATTCTTTGGTAGACTATATTTGTTTGTATAAATTGTGGAACTTGTGTCAGGTTTTTGTATCTGCATGTTATAACTTTCTCTTGTTTGGATAGGTCTTCAGAGCAGTCACATGCATTAGTAGGTGATGTACAAGTCACAGTCTGTGTATTGGTATTGGACAGTAAAGCAGTAAGCATAAGTACAACCAGGGACCACATCATGTGTGGTTTTTGGGACTCCTAAAAGTAAATGAATGCAAGAATAATCAAACATGTATATTGAGGGTTTAGTGCAAGAGTGTACTAAGTGTATATACACTGTATATACACTTAGTATAGTCTAGCACTGATTGCTTGAATTATGTCCATTGAACACCACACTTTGTCTCCCTCTCTAAATTGAGGTTAGTTTTCTATAAAAAAAATCTTAAATGATTGTTAGAGGAATTTACAATCAAATTAAAGGTGAACAGAAGCATAGAGACATCAATTTTATAGATTTATAAATTAACAAAATTGAAAACAATTTAAAAGCTCAATATCCAGGTAATGTATTGCTCTCTTGAGCATTTATTAGGAAAAATAAGGTAACTCAGATGAGCGACCAAGATCAATACATCCTGACACTCGTGCTTGTTGCAGTGAAACAAGTATTTTAGTTTCAAATATAAAGAAAGAGTCAATTTAATCTTTGGGTTGCTAAATAAAAAAATTTATATTTTATAAAAATCATAATAATTTAGATTCAATGTGTTTTGAAAAAAATTGTCTATGTGGTGGTCTTGGTGTATTGGTAGTTCCTGGGAGTGGGAGTGGAATCAATCTTGATTCTTTCATTGGCCCACTCATTCTGGATGAGTACTGATAAATCACAGGTAGAAGAATGAAGAGGGATTTATCTAGGTAATGAAAGGACTTTTACACCAATGGATATTAGACTGGTTTATTTTGAAAAAAAAATTTTTTAAAAGCAAAATCCAGTAAAAGGTTCAGTATGACTTATGATTTACATTGCAGTAAGTTATAATCCAAGATTATTGCCCGAACAGTAGTTATGATGATTAGGTAACCAACAATGAAAATTGTTCGCTTAGGCTTAGCACAATTTGAAATATGCCGCAGTTATCTACACATGTTCACGATAATGCTCGGCTAACTTTTGAAAGAATACAAAATAATGAAAAGTTAACTCGCCAATTTATGTCAGGCCTAAACCACACCCTGCCAGTTGAATAATTACGCAGAATAATGGGAAACTACTAGTCATTGTTTTTGTTCTTGTTTCATATCTTATCATTTTGTAGGACTAACTTTAACCCTTTGCTGTTTAATCCCTGCTTTTTACGTGCCTGTGATTTTATGATTGAGAAAACATTGTGAAAAAAGAAGAAATTGCTTCTGACAAGCAATTTCTTCTTTTTCCACACTATTTTCTACCCTACTGAATGGTTATTTTTCAAATTAATTCCACTTTAAATTTTCGTCTGCAAATCCATTGAATTTGGACAGGTCCAAAATTTTGTAAAACAGGAAAGAGTTAAAGAATGATTGTCAATTTATATAAATAGGCTTTAGATAAGGTTACTCCATATGGGGAAATATTCCTTATCAATGCTAGGATGTTTATATTCAATAAATTCAAGATCTTAAATAAGAATTTTGAAAATAATGATGCAACCATTTAATGTAGTCCTATTGGAAGTGTACACAGTGAATTCCTAAATGATTCTTGAGACTTATGAATTTCAAAAACGACTGCATAACAATGTGCTTTTCGAATTCTTAATTGTCAAGCTAACTTTATCCTGAAATCATAAGATTGAACCCAGGCACTGGCACCTTTCAACTGATATTTGACAAGAGTCAAAATGTGATATACTATATTTTGTCTAATTAAAGCGCCCTCCATAATAGTAGCACCTCTCCATTATTTTGCTAAGAGAACCCATTTCATATACCTAAATTTAAGGAACTTTTTGATGCTTCTTCCCTAATTTGAGATGAATTTCCTCTAAAAAATCATTTATATGATTGTTAAGAAAAAAATCACTTCAAATTAAAGGGAAATGGACCACAAAGTCATTAATTTTAATTATATTTCGTATCAGAAAATGCATACTAAATAAAAGCTCCCTGACCATGTTATGTATAGCTCCAGGTAGTGTTTATTAGGAGAAATACGGTATGTGTTATATCTTTCCCACCAATAAGTGTATGAAATGTAGTATGCCTATAGGTGGGATGTGCAGCAAGCCAACAATGATTTCACTTTCTCAACAGTTACTCTGTTTGTTCGTCGTCATAGCCCAGTTCGCAGTTCAGACTGTCAATCTAGAGGTCCTGGGTTCGATCCCCGACGGCGGCACTCATCCTTTCCAACTATTTGTCTCTCTCCAATGGGTTTATAATTGTAGACCTATGTGAGATAGTAGCTGGAGGCTAGGAAAGGATGTAATGGTATTACTGGGGAGAGAAATACCAGGAATCCTTTGTTAGGAGCTCCTGACACTGCGATATAACTAAAAGATTGTTGAAAGCGGTGTAAAACCCCATAAAATGACCCTCTGTTTTTTTAATATCTGCTTGAATTTCAATACTGAACAAAACATGATTGATGATTAGTTGATGATAGCTAATTCATGTTCAATGTAGTCATTTGCTAAGATCAATGTCATTTATCAAGTTCATTTGTTCATGTGAACCTTGGCCTTATTTCTCACTCTTCTGGTTGAATGATTGTTATGGCAATGTAGCTATGACTAAACGCATGTATGATGTATGATGTGTGATGGTCAACTATTTGTCTCTCACCAATTGGTTTATAATCGTAGACGTATGTGGGATAGGAGCTGGAGGCTAGGAAAGGATGTGATGGTGGTACTGGTGAGAGAATGTTAAAAGTAGCGTAATATACCACATTCAAACAAACAAAATACATAATGATTTCAACCAAATCTCAATACATATTAGGTCTCCCGAGAAGAAATTAATCAGATGAAAAGCAGTCTGTAAAAAAGCTATAGTTACCACATTTTGTACACACAGAAAGAATATAAGAGACCTAATGTAAATATAACGGTACCTTTAAATTATCCTAGAAATACTAATTCCAAGGGACCTTACTTGTGAGGGATCTTAAGTATATTTATCAGTTGACATATTTTGATTATCTTTTTGGTTCAAATGTAATGCTTAATCTGGTGAATAATAACTGATTCCCATACATTGCCACTTTTTGATGACTCGGGAGAAAGATCAGCAATGCAAAACATTGTGGATAATGATAAAATTGCCAGTAATTTTTTCCTCGTCCACAATGTTTTCATCGCTGAAAGATTTTTTGTTTAAGAATTTGGTAAACCATAAGTTGATGTCTGCAACTTTCCCTTCAATTGTACTAGTCTGTAAAATTGTGTCCTTTGGTAATGAGTTAACCCTTTGCTGTTTAATCCCTGCTTTTTACGTGCCTGTGATTTTATGATTGAGAAAACATAGTGAAAAAAGAAGAAATTGCTTCTGACAAGCAATTTCTTCTTTTTCCACACTATTTTCTACCCAGAATGGATATTATTCAAATTAAATCCATTTTAAATTTTCGTCTGCAAAACCTTTGAATTTGGACAGGTCCAAAATTTTGTAAAACAGGAAAGGGTTAATGGCAGCAAGAAATTCATTGAAACAGATGCAATGCAGTATCCAGAGTATAACAACAATCAGCTGTATTATATGAGTTAATACAAATGATTTCTCCTTTCAAACAGGGGTTTTTAGCTCCACTGGCCGAAGGCAACTGGGGCTATTGTTGTGGCGCTGTGTCCAATTGTGTGCCCACCATCTGTTGTGTCCAGCTGTAAACTTTTTCTTTTTCTTTTTCAATTTCAAGACGTTCCTTCAGCTTTCCTCGACTGGAACTGCTAGTAATTATTAGCTTTCATTTGTGCATGCAGTCCATTTTTTGAACAATTTTCATGGCTAAACTAATAGCAAGCAGGAACACCTGTTTATTTTGAGAGTAGCTCATTAAACCAGACTGGACATTAATGGGTCTGAAAGCTGCCAAAAACTTGTTAGTTCTCTACCCAATACGAAAACATTCACCTTGGATTCTTTGGTGAACATCCTTACGTTAATTAGTGATACAAATACAGAATTGAACTAATTAATTGATAAAGTTCCAAATTTAAACCTAATCCTGCTATTAACGACATATAAATGCTGAACATAAAGCTTTGGCAGACAATGTAGACTGACTAGCATCTGATCTTTGCCTACACCGGTTGAAATGTTTGAAAAATTTGCAAAAATGAAATAAAGTTCAATTTAGCATGATACTGAGGGTCATTGAATTATACCTTGTAATGCTGGATAAAAACATTTGGAAAATTTGATTAAAATCAAAGTTCTGAAAGCATGGCATGGATACAATTATTGTGAGTCAGTAATTTTTCTGGGAAAAAGTCTTTTCAAGCTTTCATTGTTTTAAAAATAAAAATCATGTGATGCATAGATTATGATCAGACTGCACATTGGTGCAGGCTGATCATTGTCTATGCCACATGCCACAGCAGGAATACTACTGGTTCAGCAGTACATGGGCAAAGAAGGCTAGAAGCTTTTAGCCTTAACCCTTGTCATGCTGAACCTGGAATATTCCTGCTTTGGCAGGAGCTTTAAACCAACATCAGCCTGATGTTAGTCTACACCCCCTGTTTCTCACTTTCAAACCAGAATTGTCAATAGATTTAGTTTGTCAAATCAAAATTAACATACAGTTGGTACTTTCAGTACTTTTTGTCCTTTGATTTTGATGGAAAATTTTTAGCCAAAATTTATTCGGCATGACAAGGGTTAAAATAAAACAGTAAAAAATCCTGAAAGATTTGTGACAATTTGTTGGGTGAGTTTTGATTCTCATCAATCAATAACTGGTTTCTTTATACCACTTCCTGTGTAACAGACAGTACACTAATGGTGGTTTCCGGCACCATCAAACACCATGGAAATAAGTCATAATTGTTACATGGAACCAGCAATTAATTGGCTTTAAATGTATGGTCCCTCTCTTTGCTTGATTTACTAGGACTTTAACATGTGTATTCATATGTATAAAGTAAAATTTCAGAATGACAAGAATTAGCCTTTGTCTAGCTGAATCAAATTTGTGCAATATAATTAAAGTACTGAAAGTACTAGAATTCCATGGTACTGGAAAATATCTCAATAGAAAATTAATTTCATAATTAACTAATCATTAAAAGAGAACAAACAGGTAGTGAAGACTAAGATCAGACTGCACATATGTGCAGGCTGATCTTTGTCTATACCACCTGTTTAAACAGAAATAGTTTGGGTCTAGCATGAGAAGTGTTAAGAATGTCTGTTATAAAATTTGTCAGAAGAAGAATTCCTCGAACCATAATTAAGATACTATGACCAGACCTACAAACTTGCCACTTGGCAGCTTCTGGGAAGCCATAATTAACTCATTCTGTCTTTAAAGATAGATCTATCTGTCTGTTAGTTCATGGGGGTTTCGTGTCTCTAACACTTTCGTCTTTCTTGGTGGTAAACTGATTAATCGATTCATGGTTTGGGACCAACAAATTCAAAGAATTTAGATACAGGTCTTACTATAGCTAGACTTTGTGGTCTACAAACTCTTAATAAATGTATATAAAGAAACACTATTAAAATCATAATATACATAATTCTCTACAAATAGTCCAGTCAATCTAGCCCCAAAATAGGCCAAACCTCAAAAAAAGCAAGTTCTTATATTAATGACTTAACAAAATTAAGACTTCTTCATTACTTGGCTTTGGCCATAAAAAAAGTTCTGTACAAATTATCTAGTTTATTTCATTTGGTACATCACATGTTGTAACAAGAGTACCATGAAGGTACTATATTGCTCACCTGAATCTTTAAAACAATTTGTCCCTTTTATTCTATTAGGACCTTTAAAGACTACCTTCTTTGTTTCCTCTTAAACTCGGGAATGCCTAGAAGAGCCTAAATGTAGCAAAATTCATAAAGCTATCAATCTGTCCTTTCCTGATAATTGGTTACATATTGATACCAAGTATTCAAATTCATTGGAAGAATTAAATTGAATATGTGGTATTGACAATTAAGGTGACTCAACTGACTGTAAAAAAATCTAAAGGCATTTGTAATATTTTGACCACAAATTATTTGTCAAATTCGGTCTAATTTTTCAGTAAAGAAAAACTTTTTAATCAAAACAAGGTCCCAGTAAATCAAGCAAAGAGGGGGACCATACATTAAGAACCAATTAATTGCTGGTTCCATGTAACAAATGACTTTTTTATTTTAACCCTTGTCTAGCGGAATAAATTTTGGCTAAAAATTTTAATCAAAATCAAAGGGCAAAAAGTACTGAAAGTACCAACTGTATGCCAATTTTTATTTGAAAAACTAAATCTATTGACAATTCTGGTTTGAAAGTGAGAAACAGGGGGTGTAGACAAACATCAGACTGCCAAAGCAGGAATATTTTGGATTAAGCATGACAAGGGTTAAGGCTAATAAGCTTCTAGCTTTCTTTACCCATGTACTGCTGAACCAGTAGTATTCCTGCTGTGGCATGTGGCATAGACAAAGATCAGCCTGCACCAATGTGCAGTCTGATCATAATCTACACACCACATGAAATTTATTTTAAACCATGAAAGCTTGAAAATACTTTTTTTTCAAAATAACTCTGACTTACAATAATTTCATCCATGATGTGCTTTTAACACATTGAATTTAATAAGATTTCTATTCAGCATCACAAGGGATAATTCAATAACCCTTACCTTGCCAGATTTTTCAGTAAAAAAATTTTAGTCAAAACAACCCCAGTGAAAATTGAAGTGAAATTTCAGTGAAATTTCACCAAATTTCAGTGAAATTTCAGTGAAATGTTATAATATCACTGAATCTCAGCAAAATGACCAAATTTCAGTGAAATTTCAGTGAAATTTTGGCAAATTTTTTTTGAAATTTCAGTGAAATGTTTTATCTTTATGAGGCTAGAATTTCAGTGAAATTTCAGTATTTTTTTTTTTAACTTATGAAATTTCAGTGAATATGCCAACTTAAAAATGTGTATATAATAAAACTGAATCTTTATAAAAGCACTAAAAAAAGTAGGAACACAACAGATTCACAACATAATTGTAGCAAAAGACATGTTTATTAAGATGGTCAGAAGCAGAAATATATAGCCTAAAACACTTTTGTGAACAACTAACTGAATATTGTCGACCATTCCCTTCCTAAGCTTAAAGTAATGAATATGTTTAAAGAAATGCATCAATTCTTCCCTCTTATGAAGCTTTATATTTCTCAAATTGCTTGAAAATGTCAACTAAAAAAAGATACAGACAAAAATAAATAAGAACAAAAAACACACATACATGCACTATAAATATTTTTTGTTAACACAACAAGTAGATCTATGTTTTTTTTTCATTTATGCAAGGAAATCTGTCATACTGCAACAACAATATCTGTTACTTTAGCATAGATATATTTCACGACTCTACTTATTATCTGATAATGGTTGGGACAATTTCAAGTCAAAAGAATCTCTTAAAAGATATTACAGAATGATAAAAGATTTTATGTGATTTGTAACGAACTATTTCTCATGCAATTAACCATTTTCATTTTAAGTTTGTCTATTAGTATTATTTTGTTAAATAGCAAATTTAAATGGAAAAATAAAAAGAAAAATTGATGCCGTGGAGTAAACAGAAATTTCCAGTCTATAATTTCTAGTCTAGATTAAGTCATGTGATCGATAAGAACCAATGAAAATGTTACACGGCTAAACTTATCACGCGCCATGATGCAAACGACGGAGGTCAGATTGTTGACTGATTTTGTGTAGTTCTAAACAATAAAAAAAACCATCCGTAAGAGATGGCTACGTTTTTGCTATTGATATGCTGTTACATCATAATCCAACCGAAAGACGAGTTACAAACCAGATCTTAAAGAAACACGTAAGTTTTTGAAGTGAAAATAAACAACTTTCATTCTCAACTTGACCTTGCTATTTCGCCGATTTTTGCAATATTTTGCCACCGTTTAAATTCTTATTCCGTAACGAAAAAAATCAGATGAATAAATTTGATTAAAAGAATATTCTTTACTTGTCTTTTCAGCAATGATAAAATCCTCAACCAATGTCATTAAATCGTATTTCAAAATGAAATTCTTTCCTTGGAATGATTATCAAAATGGTGGTCAGGAATTCTCGTTGAACAGTCAACTGATTCTATTTTTAGATTACACGGGATTCCCAAAGCTGTTAAATTTATCTTACCCTTTGGATGTCCCATGAAATAAAATAAACATTTTAAAACCTCACAATCGTTATTAACAGGTAAAGAGTGTTTTTAAATGCAGATGATATCAAGGTATTTATGAGTTGTTAGTATTTTACTGGTCATTGGTAGTGATTTTGTGCCAGGAAAAAATTAATCTGCACCATTGTTGTAGACGAATTTTCATAAAAAAAATGACAGGAAAAGAAAGTGTAGAATGTCTTCTTCCCCCAGAATCAATTATTAGCTTCCATAATATTTCCAAAATCACCTAAATATTATCTTAACATGACTTAAATAATTCGTAGCTGACAGGTAAAGTGTAATAGTAACCGGACAAGCCATTTTTCGGATATTTATAAACAGAGACATTTATTCCCTAAACCAAACAAATTTATTTATACCCATCAGAATTAAGGATTAATACATTAAACTGAAATAGATTTGAAAAATAATTTATGAATTACAAAATAGAATATGGATTTTTTCACATTTTTGAAAAAAAATATCTTAGATTAAATTTGACAAAAATAACATCAAATATCAATTTAGCATTTTATATATGAGAAACAATAATTTCCTCTTTTGATAGTTTTATTAGAAAATGTATTTAGAAATGATTTGGAGGCTTTCATAGTCTCTCAAAACTGAGTAAAATTCACAACAGATTTTCTCTTATTAGTATCAATAAGCATAGATAGATAATATTCAGTGATATTTAATAATTTAGACTTGATATATTTTATTATTTTGAATAAATACAAAAAAAAATCATTTCAGATAAATGTCACTCAGACATATAGACCTAACAGCATTACTGGTACCATATATACATGCGAGATTGTCACTGTAAAAACAGATATGTTCAAGTAATTATGTAAGTAGAATAAGATGACACTGCATTCATTATTTTACTACATACCCACACAGTGTTGTGCCTAGGCCGCGCCATCGCGGGATTCCCGCAAATTTATTCCAAATGTCCCCTAAAATCTAAGCCATTGCGGGATTTCGGGCGCGCTCAGAATTCCGCAATCTTTTATTTTCCGTAATAAAATTACGAAAAAAGTCCTACTCGACCGGCGTTTATATTTGTTATGATAGTATATTTCACGCATTGACTATTATTGATGTAAAATATTGCGAACCGGTCGCGTAATTAGCGCACTTTCAAAAACTTGACTGTGAACCAAAAAATTACCATTCGATTCAGCCGATTTTAATATAGAATAACGAGAACCAGTCTTAAAACTGTTACTAAATACAAAATGGCAAAATGGATGCGCGTGACTGACTTTATGTCGGAAAAAAGAAGAAAACTAGCAGACGACGCTTAATTGACGGAGACGGCTGCGAAACCTCCGATTCAGCGCCGTCAACGCCTGCCAATGCAGACAGTGACATGACCCGGTCATCTTCTTCCACAAAAAAAGGAAAGGAACGAAATTTCCAAAAGAATTTGACTTGAAACCAGCATTGAATCTACGGAAATCCATCAAGGACTGAAAATTATACTCAAATTAGAAATAGTCAAAGTAGAAATAGTAGGTTAGTTTGTCCCCCAAAATTTCCCAATGTCCCCTTGAAATTAAGGTAGGGGGACACCTGTGTCCCCCAAAAATTTTGACCTAGGCACAACACTGTGTCCACATATAAAAAGATCAAGGGTGTAATGTTTTATGCTATTTGTCCATCTTTCTGACTGTCTATGAAAACTTGATGCGCCAACTAAACATTTTTCTATAACCTGGACACTATTCAAGTTACAATGTTCAAAAATAATACCATAAAAGTTTCTTTCACTATTCCATTCCACATATGATGTCCAGGTCATCTTACTAAGTCAAATTTATTAAAACTAAAAATACTGTTTCAGGTCTTATTACATGCCATCAGGGATGGACACATGTTCATCTTCTATCTCTGTATGTCCATTAGTTAACACATCTCCTCATTCAATTGTAGACAGATTTTCATGGAACTTTCACAAAATATTCAGCTTCACAGGTGGATCAGTATTCCCACTGCTTTTTCAATCTTGGGGTAAAAATGGGTATTTTACAGTGTGCATGTCCCCCCTCTATATAACACAAAGAGGCATACTTGCAAAAATTGGGGGTAAAAGCTTCAATTTAGGGGTAAATCACCCCCATTCGGGCATTTTTGGGAACACTGTGGATAGATCTTGGTGAGGAGAAAGAATTGTAGTATCTAAGGACCCTTATTCTCGCTAGCTTCAGTGTATTGTACCCAAAAAAGCTATGTTTGGGGGGGTATTAGGAGTTAGCTTGTTGGTCGGTTAATCACTCTGTTCATTGTTTGGTCCATCCACCCATTTGTAGCTTTTATATGTCCATTCAATTTCTCAGCAACTAATGGGCAGATTTGAAATTTCCATTAAACTTTACAGATGTGATCAGTATCAGGTAGAGATGTGCAAGTGATATTTTGGTTATGATCCATTCTTTGACTTTTGTGTTTTGACGGAGTTATGGGATGATGGAAAATGGCTTTACATTATTGACAAGCACTTGTTTTTGGGTATTAGTCGACAGTCCAGTTTATCAAGCTTTTACAGTTGGGATGGCCAAACCCAACATGATTGATTGAATGGAGTTTTACGCCGCTTTCAACATTATTTCAGTTATATTGCGGCAGCTGGAGCACCTAACAATGGTTTCCTGGTATTTCTCTCACCAGTACGACCACTACATCCTTTCCTAGCCTCCAGCTGCTATCTCACATCTATAGGTCATCAATTATTAATCCATGATTGGTGAAAGACAAATAGTCAGAAAGAATGAGTGCCGCTGTAGGAGATCGAACCCGGGACCTCTAGATTGACAGTCCGACACACTACCAACTGCGCTATCCAAACCCACCATGACTCTTAAAGATGGATTTCAATATGAAGTAGTCACACTTACAACAGTCCTTTTATCATTAGACCTTGAGCTTTGACCTTTGAGATCTAAGAAAAATTCTTTCAAATGGTGGTAGGCTTAAGAATAATTGTATTTGTAATCCATAAGTGCAAGGTATTATATATTTACCTGCACATTTTCAGTTTTCTTTTATATTGCAGATACAACTCAAAACATAGTACAGGGATAATCCTTATAGTGTAATTGCTGAATATTTTGGAGTCTTGAGAAAAACATGAGTGAAGAAGATAACAACTGTAGCCTTGAAAAACAACAACATTAAGTTAGATCTTGAACAAATGTAGTTAAAGGTAGGTAAGTGTATTGAATTAAATGCTTTCCAGTAGATCCTCAAAATTTCTTGATGGAGTATCACATTAAATTTTACTGTCACACCAGTAATATTATCATAATGGTAAACTCACTGTTTTTAATCACTCTTCTTTTCATTTTATCTCCTGAGGTATAAATGCTATTTACTTGAAACTTTGTTGTTGAATAGATCTTATTGAGGAGATACACAGTGCACATTTTTTAAGAGACACCAATCTTGCTTTATTTTACCCCACTATCAGACTTCTGGAAATGTGCCGGTCCTTTAGACCTGACCGGCAAAAACAATGCTGAACAGACAAAAAAATATCTTGTCTGTCCAAATGCCCAACGATAATTTTTTTCCAAGCGTAAAATTTAAAGTGAAAATTAATTCTACGTGAACAAATCCAATCATGGCGAAGGACCGTCAGATATGTCCAACAAAAATCCCCTGGGTCCGATAAATTTTACCCAATCATCAAAAAAAGCTAATTTAGATAGTAAATCCTGTCTTTCACCAAAGAAAACACTATTCTGGTAGACTTTCCCACAAAAACAAACACTAGCCTAATCATTAACTTAATGTAGGTCTAGATTCCGTCAGTTCCTCTATGACTTTCAGCATCACTAGAAATTCTCTTCTACTAATTGTATCATTTAAGAGAAAGAAGAGATGATTTTAAGATCCAGATTAGAAAGAATTATTGGTAGCTAGTCTCATTTGACCTGATTTTTTCATATTTTTCCAGTTTTAAAAGCACACAGACTAAAATAATTTTCTGCTTATTCGTACCCAAGAATGTTCAACCCATCAAATTATGTCTGATGTAATTTTTTATAAAAATCACAAGTGACTGTAACCTTTTGACTTGGAAAGAGTTCAATAGACATTTTCTTTTTTATATAACTGTTCATCTCGGAATCTCAGGTTTTAAATCAGAGCACTTAAAACACTGACAGACTATTTACTGAGAGGACTTTGTCAACCTAGTTAGGCCTATAATGTTACTGCTAGTTAATCTTAATGAGGAAAGAGCACAATGGTGATATATTTTGACCCCTTAAATGTTCGGTCTGATAGGTCTGGCATCGGTCTGACAGTCTATAAATTGTTCATTGTGTTTTCATTTAACTTTTGGCTCATTTTTCAGTTTTTTAATGACTGGCAAAATTTTTCAACTTTCCAGAAGTCTGCACTATAGGGATCGACACTAACACCAGTCCTCGGGCCAGAGACCTGTGGATTTTAGGGAGCACTGGTAGCTAAAAACAAGCTGCAGGTCCTTCAGGCCTGTTGTAAAGGGCACAACTAAGTATTTCAAATCTGTCAAGTTTTGAAAAATAACTGCCTTTCCATTACTAAAATTTGCATTACCATTTGGTAAACATTGTTGAAAAAGAAGAAATTGCTTGACTAAAGCAATTTCTTCTGTTCCTACATTGTTTTCCTTGCAATTCGTTCCTTAAATTGCTGAAAATGAAACATGGTTTTCATGCAGGACCTGTTGTTATCAGGGAGGACCTGTAATATTTAGGGCTAACAGGTCCTTAAGGCTGGTAGAAAAAAGTAGTTAGTGTGAAACCCTGCCACTATATAACAAAGTAAAGTGGCTATACTGGAGTCACCATGTCAGTCTGTTCATCCATCTGTCTGTCCCATGTTTTTTAAACAGCTATTCCTTCTTTACTAGTAAAGCTTTCAACTTTTAACTCTATACACTTACACAATTTGACTAGGATAAATGCAGTATAATAAGAATAACTTAGTTATTGCCACTTGATCTTTTAAATTTTTTATCCCCCACCGTTTTTTGCGAAGGGGATATAGTAGTGCTCTCCATCCGTCATTTCGACATTCCGTCACTAAACTTGTCTGGAGCATATCTCCTAAAGCTCAGTGGCTATCAACTTGAAACTTTATAGATGGATAGATCTCATGGAGAAGTGCAGTACTGCACAAGAACAACAAGTCTTACTTGCATAATTTTGGAGTAATTGCCCTTTGTTATTTCTAAAATGTTACACTTTTTTTAAAATAGCTATCAACTTGAAACTCCATAGGTGGATAGTTCTTATTGAAGGAAGCAATGCACAAGAACTATAACTCTTGCTTGCATAATTTACCAGTTATTGCCCTTTGATATTCTAAAGACTTATATTCTGAAGGGGGTATATCTCTTCAAGTACAAAAGAATCTTCAATAGATTAAGCTTCAGTTTACTATCAAGCTTTCATGATTGGGGATGGCCATGTCTGGCATGGCTGTTGTCATTTTTGCCTTTGCTTAACCTTATTTGAGAAAGTTTTCAATATATTGCTCCATACACTTTAACAATATGTAATATATTTTAAAACCATAACTAATATTTTGGATCTTACCTTTTAACCCCTTGTCATGCAGAATAAAAACCATAGAATATTAAATTGAAATTGATATTCTGAATGCACTTATTGTGGGTAAAATTAGTATAATTTCAAAAATATTGTTTTAAAAGAAAAAATCAAGTGGTCAGGACTAAGATTAAAATGCTCACATGTGTAGGCTTATCTTTATTTTTACCTTCTGTCAGAGCAGGAATATTTTAGATTGAGCTTAGCAAGGGTCATTTTTATGCCCCCGTATCGAGAGATCGGGGGCATATTGTTTTACTCGTGTCCATCTGTCTGTCTGTCTGTCCGTCTGTCTGTCCGTCCGTCTGTCTGAAAACTTAACCTGAAAACTTAACCTTGCCAATATCTTCAAGCCTATTCAAGATACAAAGCTAATATTTGGCATGATGATAGATCTCAATGATCCGCATCCGCTGGTACCAAAGTCAAGGTCATGTGACAAGGTCAAGGTCATCTGTCAAGGTCAAACTTTGAAAAAAAATGCCGTTCCGGGGGCATTCGTGTTTCACAAACACATCTTGTTTTTTATATATATTGTTTTTTAATAACTTCAGAAAGTGGAAGAATACAATAGAAGAGGAAAAAATGTGATCTGTGTTTCAACTTGTGTTTCAATCTGTGTTTTAACCATTGTAAACTAAATACAAACCACTACAACAAGAGATCATGGCATGAAGTTCTGGTTCCACAATCATCTGTAAATTTCCACATACACTAGCCTAGAGACAGAAGAGACTGCTTCAGAAAACAATTAACCTCGTTATGTAAAAAGCTGGTTTTAAAGTTTGAAATGTATTTGGCTGGTTTAAACTGTTTGTAACTTCACCTTCCTCTCTTGTGTGGCACATTTAGTGCAAAAAGTTATAACATACCCAGATATCTGAGGGTTAGATCTTTTGGTATTTGAACTTGCTACTACTTGAACTTTCTACTTGACGGTGACCTTGAACAAAATGAACATGTCTGCAAAAAAGTAAATTGATACATTTTGAGAAGATATTGCTTTAAATGATAAAAATGTGGAACCAGCATTTTCATCATGTAAAACAATTTTTTCCATCCTTTTCCATGAATATTAGTGAATAATTTATCACTTAGATCTATTGCGTAACATTCAAAGATTTGCCCTGATATTCACTGGTCCATGGACAAGTAGCCTTGAAAAATGTACTTGTCTGCAAGTAAAAAAGCCCATGTGGGACAAGTTAGAACATGGGAATTCCACACCCTGTGTTTTCATATAATCAAGTGATTCATATCAGGCTGAGTTAGGGTAGACATAGTTGTCAGGTTGACAGTTCAGTGTATGTGCCTTACAGTAATGTCTTTTCATCCATTAGTCTATCCATCCATCCATCAATCAGATTTTGTCAAGACAAATACTCCTAAATCAATAGATGGATTTCAAAATAGCTCATATGTTGTCAATCATGAGTAGATGTGCTTTTACAAAAATCTTATAGCTCCAATGTCAAGGTCACATCTCAAAGTCAAACATCTGGTTTGGAGTCAGTTGTATTGGGACAACCATATAGAAAGTATGTAATTATATTTCCCTCCTATGGAGTAGAGGGGTATTTCCCTCCTATGGAGTAGAGGGGGAATATTGGTTTCAACTTGTCTGTCCAGCTTGATGAAATTCAGTGTTAATTCTTTGAAATTTTCAGTGTAATTCAATGAAGTTTTCAGTGTAGTTCAATGAAATTTTGATGAAAATTCACCGAGATTTTGGTGAAATTCACTGTTAATTCTTTGAAATTTTGGTGAAACTTTGGTGAAAATTCACTGATATTTTGGTGAAATTCACTGATATTTTGCCCCTTTCTTTCACTGATATTTCGCTATATTTCACTGAGATTTCACTGAAATTTCACTATATTTCACTGATATTTCACTATATTTCACTGATATTTCACTGATTTTTCACTGAAATTTCAATCCATAATTTCAATTTCAACAGAACCTTGGTGAAATTTTGGTGAGATTTCATTGAAATTTTGATGAAATTCACTGATAATTCTTCGAAATTTTGGTGAAATTTCAGTGTAATTTCACTGTTATTTTGCCCCTTTCTTTCACTGATATTTCACTGAAATCTCGGTGAAATATCAGTGAAATTTCAATCCATATTTTCACTGGGGCATATAAAAATATTATTATATAGGCACATAGTCCCAATTACATAACAGAAGTTTGGTTTTATTCAACCTGGGGTTTTAATAAACCATTAAATGCAATTTTATATGGTTAGTCCCCAGGTTATCACTAGACTGTTGTTTTTCAATTGAGCCATATTATTTTGCTTTTATCCCATGCTAGTCAATGATTGTCTCAAAGGGCTTCCATATCATCCTGATTATGTGCCTAGTTCAAGGGTGATGTGTGCCCCTTGGGCATGAGAATGTTTGATGAAGTCATAACTCTGTCACCTTAGTTTATTCTAATTTTTTTCAAGTTCAATTGTGACAAAAGCTTAAGCTTATAGGACGACTCTCAATCTTGATGTTTTCATGTCTCTAAGAGAGAGGCAGTTGTTTGAAGCCACTTCTACCCAATTCTACAGCTGGGTGAACTTGGGCTGGCTATTAAATGTTTTGCCCATAAACTCAACCCTGCAATGGTGGGGCTCAAACCTTGGACCACCAGGTTATGGGTCGAGTGCGTTATATATACATGTATAGTCACTAACGATAGTTTTGCATTGACCCCCTATTCTACTCAACAATGTTCTTTTCACATTTTGGAAGTTTTTTTTTGAAACTATAAATTTCAATATCATTGTTGGGTTTGTGTCTGTAAAGAGTGTTGTGTTGCATTGGGGAAGCCAAGTTTGAAAAAGGTCATAACATTATCAACTTGCTGAAAAAGTTCAGTGCGAGTCTATTGTAAGTACCTATACATATATAGTTTTGCACTGACCCCACCATGCAACTAAACAAATTAAGGATTTTCTTCCTGAGTCTTTTAAGTTAATATGAAACTCTCTGATTTTTATATCATCTGTGGTTTTGTGCTTTAAAGAGTGATGACTGTGCCCAAGGGGGAGCCAAGAGTATGTTTGATAAGGTCATAACTCTGTCAACTGATACTGAAGATGGTCATTGCAAAATAGATATATGGCACTTACAGTAGTTCTACTCTTTCCATATTATTCAACAATTTTCTCAGTTTATTCAAAACTTCCTGACTAAAGATTTTTGTATCTTCTGTGGTTTTGTGCCTATAAAGAGTGATGTGTGCCCTTGGGGGAGCCAAGAGTATGTTTGATAAGGTCATAACTCTGTCAACTGGCTGCCTAGTCTGTTCTAGCTGATATTTATCATCACCCCAAGTCCTCTTAAATCTTTACCAACATTGATTTTTGTCTTCAATAGTATTACTGAGAAAAAATTCCAAATATAGAGCATGATATCAAAGATTTCTTGGCATGATCAAATGAATCACTGACCGCATTTGTTTAAGGTTTGAGTGAATGTTGATTTCCAGTTGCCTTTAATAGTTGTGTTTGGTATTTCTTTAACTATAATTCAACAATTCAATTCGTTCAGACTAGACATTGCAATGGACTAATAAGATCATAAGTAGACTTTGCCCTTTAATTCAGAGCAAGAAACTATTATTTGGTTAGCCATCTTTGAATTGTAACATTTCTGGAAATTTGTGTGAAGAAAATGACCCCGTCAGTGACATTTCCAACAACTTGAAATGTGTGTGAGGTGCAAAAATTGAGCAGGGTAGACAGCCATTTACTGTAAATGTGAAGTTACTTGATGGTCTTTGAGACATTATCTATCTACTAAACACATAGTGAAGACTCTGGTTAGACTGTGCGGATGCTCAGAATGGCCAGAATCTTTGCTTTGTGCATATTTGACACTGTTGGAAATATCACACACAGGTTCAAATGATAAAATAATGTCAATGCTGTATGAAAAACTTGATAAAGTTGAAGTGCTTAAAGAACTGTACACACTAATTTTGAGTCAGTATTTATTTTCAAAATGTTTTATGAAGGAAAATTGTGAGGCATAGACTAAGATCAGACTGCATATATGTGCAGGCTGATCTTTGTCTTTATCTCCTTCCAAAGCAAATTTATTACAGGTTTAACATGACCATTTAGGGTTAAAAAGACAATAAATCTGAAACATTGCATTTTCTGTGCTCAGTGTGTCACATTATAAATGTTGCCATTACAACGTCATCTAAGGTGTGTCTTTCGCAGTGCTTCTGTCATCAAAGCATTTAAAAATTGTTTATTAACATACATAGTGTTGTTGTTGTGAGAATAAGAATCTGTTAGTCAATTTTATTTGAGATAAGCTGATCTTAACCTAGACTAGAATAGAAAAGTTATTAAGCTCACCAAGGCTCACTCAATAACATTTCTGTTCTAGTCTCGGTTTATTTGATCAGCTTGTCTCAAATGAAGTCTGATGACAAATCCTAACTTAGCCTGTGTGTGACATTTCCAACAATTTGAAATGTTTGTGAGGTGCAAACACCAAGAGGCGTAGACAGCCATAAATTATAGATATAAATTTACCTGATTCACAGGTCTACAGATACTTGGAGACCTTTTCTATGTTTTAAGCGCATACGGATGCACAGGCTGGTCAGAGTCTTTGATTTGCACATATTTGAAATTGTTTGAGAATCTCACGCACAGGCTCATATTTCTTTGCATTCTATGAATGATTTTCTGTCAATTTGAAAAAAAAAATGTATTTTATTTTCAGATGAATGACCTCAAGGAGCAGAAGACAGAAGCAGATGACAGAGCCAATACAGCAGAAGAAAAGGTGAGTAAAGCAGGGCTCGTGTTTGACCCTAAAACCAGAGTTTTGACTCCAAAGAATCCCATTTTGACCCTCAAAAATTTCCTTCAGGGGATCATTTTGACCCATTATATTTCCAGTGGTGCAACCTATGCAATATAAAAGATTACATAGAACAAATGTTTTCTTCATACTATAGCAAAAGATCTATACACTTTATTGTTTATGATGTTTCACTTATATAGATTACTTTTAAGACTGATAAGTTCTCATGTTTTGCTCTTTTTTGACCCCTACAAAAACAGCTTTGACCCCAGAAGTTCATGTTCAAGGGGTCAATGACTCCCAAATTCTAAAAGCTAGAACAAGCTCCGAGTAAAGTAACAAAATAGGATCTGGTCTCAAGCTGAATACAGATCTTAAAAACTTAGACTCATGGCAAAATTGCATTCAGATTAAAATGCTAAACACTGGATAAACTAATTGTGAGATGGTATTCGTTTTGGAAAATATAGTTTTCAAGCTTTTCTTATTTGAAAATTAATTCAGGTGGTACAGACTATGATCAGATTGCATATTATGTGCCAACTGATTTTGTCCATACCTCCTGCCAAAGCAGGAATATTCCTGGTTCAGCATGGCAGCAGTTAAAAATACATTGCTAGCCAAAGGGAAGAAACTTATGAATTGACTAGAATGACCATTTACTTAACTGATTAATACCCTTACTAACTACCAGTAATTCTATTTCAATACTTAAAGTATATGATTTCCCCTGACTGACTTATTCTATTTTAATACTTTAACTAAATAATATGTCAATAATAACTAAGAAATATACTATTTTCAAAATTTTTTTCAAAAATATTAAGGCAAAAAATGAAAAAAAAGATACATTCAAAATTAACAAGGATTTCAATATTGCAGTCTGTAGAAACAGGTGGATTTTAAATAAGAAAATCTGTGTTTTAAAGAAAAAAAAATAGTTTAAACACCCTTAGATTTTGGACACACTAAACTCGGACAATTATTTTTTGAAAATTCTTTAGAGAGTGGAATAGATATATGACCTGTCACACAAAAAGGGACCATCTGGGAAGTGCTTAAATTGTGTACCCTAGTCAGACTGTGTGGATTGTTCAGACTGACTTGGGTCGAAACTTTTTGCACTTTACTATTTTTCCGAATCTAGAATACTCAATCTACCTTCCTGTAAAATAATTTTTGAAATGCGACCTCTGGTTGCACTATTCTAGAACAAATCTCTTTTTCAAATATTTATTTTACAAAGTTCCCAGATTGCCCCTTTTTGCGTGATGGGTCACATAATTATGTTAAAGTCAATCATGATAGGAGTAGGAGTAGTTTGATATTGGTCTACAATGTTTGTTTGGAACCTGTCTATCCTAAGCTCTTAACCCTTGTCATGCTAAACCTGGAATATTCCTGCTTTGGCTGGAGGTTAAGACAAAGATCAGCCTGCACATATGTACAGCCTAATCTTAATCTATACCACCTGTCTTTCCTTTTTAAGCCAGAAAAAGAAATGAACAAAAAAACCCAAAACATATTTTCAAAAGAAGTACTGACTTACTCTCAATACATTCAGTGCTGTCAGCACTTTGATTGGAATGCAATTGTGACCCGCCACACGAAAAGGGACCATCTGGGAACTTTGTTAAATAAATATTTGGAAAAGAGATTGGCTTCAGCATAGGTCAACCAGAAGGCGCATTTAGGAAATCATTACAATAGGAACATAGATAAGTCATTCTACACTCTGAAAATCTGTTGTTTGTAAGAAGTGTCAACCATGGTCAGTCTGGGCAGTAATTGCGCAAGCTGACCAAGGGTGATAGTTTTGGCTTTTGCTAGCTGGTCCCTTAATGTGTGACGAGTCACAATTTTGCCAGGTTTTAATGTGAATGACAATATGGTAATTGATTTTTTGCAAGAATCATTTGCAAAGTTAGTATAATTGAAGGAATGTTTCCCAGCCATTAGCTGTAACATGTGGTAATATGTTTTTGAATGTATCATCAAACAAAATATTGATACAGTGAATTTAACAGAACAGCTGTTTCTAGATGGATGATTAGATACAGAAATGTTTTGCAAGGCAGTTTTGTGTTTGATTTTTCTTTGCATTATAGGAAATTCGTGAATAAGAGAAAGTGATGCATTTTATTTATATATTCTTATAACATTACAACTCAAGCTCAAAGATAAGCTGTGGTGGCAATGTCAAAGTCTGCAGACCAACATTAAAATGTTTCCTTGGCACTTAAGGGTGATAAATGAATGCTTGAATGGTTGGCCAAAACTGGGATATGGAAAGTTTCTCCACTTGTCCATTGAAAAGCAAAAGTTAATTTCCTACTAGTCCAGGATTAAAATAAACTTGTCTGCAAAATTAATGGGTCGATAAATATTGAGAAAGCATTGTTTTAATGAAGAAAATGCTGTAAGCCAGCAGTTTCTTCATTAAAGACAATGTTTTCTTCCCTTTGATACAAACATTAGGATGACTTTTATCCTAAGTGTTTTAAGTGTTGTTCCAGGATTTGCTCTGGTATTTACTTGTCCTCGGACAAGTGGCCTAGAAAAATGTACTTGCCCTGAAGTGGAAAAGCTCATGTCGGACAAGTCAGGCATGGGAATTCTGCACACCTGGCCATAATGATTTTTGTTTTGAAACTTTAAGATTTTAATTTTTTCCTTGCTCTTTTTTAGCTCAACTGAGCACATCGTGCTCAAGGTGAGCTTTTGTGATCATTGAATGTCCATCGTGTGTCGTCCGGCGTCAACAATCTTACTGTTTACACTCTAGAGGCCACAAATAGGGCCCAATCTTCATGAAACTTAGTCAGAATGTTGGCCAGGTCACAAGGATGAACCCTATTGAAAATGGGAAGGATCCGTGTCATATCACGGGAAAAGGGGCCTTAATGACAATTTTCTTGTTTACACTCTAGAGGCCACAAATAGGGCCCAATCTTCATGAAACTTAGTCAGAATGTTGGCCAGGTCACAAGGATGAACCCTATTGAAAATGGGAAGGATCCGTGTCATATCACGGGAAAAGGGGCCTTAATGACAATTTTCTTGTTTACACTCTAGAGGCCACAAATATGGCCCAATCTTTATGAAATTTGGTCAGAATGTTGGCCAGGTCACAAGGATGAACCCTATCGAAAATGGGAAGGATCTGTGCCATATCACGGGAAAAGGGGCCTTAATGACAATTTTCTTGTTTACACTCTAGAGGCCACAAATAGGGCCCAATCTTTATAAAATTTGGTCAGAAGGTTGGCCAAGCCACAAGGATGATCCCTATTGAAAATGGGAAGGATCTGTGCCATATCACAGGAAAAGGGGACTTAATGACGATTTTCTTGTTTACTCTCTAAAGACCACAAATATGGCCCAATCTTCATGAAACTTAGTCAGAATGTTGGCCAGGTCAAAAGGATGAACCCTATTGAAAATGCGAAGGATCTGTGCCATAGCACAGGAAAAGGGGACTTAATGAAGATTTTCTTGTTTACAATCTAGAGACTACAAATATGGCCCAATCTTCATGAAAGTTAGTCAGAATGTTGGCCAGGTCACAAAGATGAACCCTATTGAAAATGGGAAGGATCTGTGCCATATCAAGGGAAAAGGGGCCTTAATGACAATTTTCTTGTTTACACTCTTGAGGCCACAAATATGGCCCAATCTTTATGAAATTTGGTCAGAAAGTTGACCAAGCAACAAGGATGATCCCTATTGAAAATGGGAAGGATCTGTGCCATATCACGGAAAAAGGGGCCTTTATGACAATTTTTTGTTTACACTCTAGAGGCCACAAATAGGGCCCAATCTTCATGAAAGTTAGTCAGAATGTTGGCCAGGTCACAAGGATGAACACTATTGAAAATGGGAAGGATCTTTGCTATATCACAGGAAAAGGGGCCTTAATGACAATTTTCTTGTTTACGTTCTAGAAGCCACAAATATAATTCAATTTCCATGAAACATGGTGAGAAGAATGGCTAGGTCACAAGGATGAACCCTATTTAAAATTGGAATGATCCATGTCATATCAAGGGAAAAGGGGCCTAAATGACTATTTTCATTTTAGAGGCCACAAATATGGCCCAATTTTTATGAACCTTGGTCAGAATGTTGGCCAGGTAAAATGAAACTTGTTTAGAAAAGGCTAGAAATTTATGCAGCGATCATAGAAATAGAGTAATGTCTTTCTTTGAAAAATTAAATGATCATTTAATGATCTTTCAAGTGTTTAATTTTGCTTAGGGAGAAGTCTAAGAGACGAAGGTGAGCGATATAGGACCATCATGGTCCTCTTGTTAATGAGGTTTAACACTGTTTTTACAATTTTTCAGTCATTTATTGTCACTTGGAGCATCTAACATTGTGTTAGGGGTGTATATAGGGGTCAGCTTGTTGATCAGTCGGTGTGTCTGTCTGTCCTCCACCTGTAGCTTTTTTTGTCTAGAAGTTTTTCAGCAACTAATTGGCAGATTTCTTTCAGACTTTTCACATGTGATCAATATTAAGCAGAGATGTGCAAGTGCAATTTTGGTTATGATCCATCAGCTTTTGACAGAGTTATGGTCCTTTGATGGAAAAGAAAATGGCTTTTCATTATTGACAAGCACTTGTAGGGGGGCATTAGTCTGCCTTATCCTATGTTTTATTTAGCAAGATACAATTAAGGTTGAGGATAAGGCCCACAAGGACAGATAGGATAATTTGAAGATAGACTTTTGATCAGTGAACCATAGGTGGGGATTTTACACTTGAAAGAGAGAAAATAATCTTTTCAAAAGATACATTCATTTGTACATAATTATACCTACAATCTAACCTTTATCATAGCTGGCTCACTGGCCATTGAAATAAGTTTATAACCACCCAAGAGGTGAGGTTGAAATGATTGTTTGGAGTCAAACACGTACAGCTTTCAACAGTATTGCAGTAATATCTTGGTTGCTTGTGCGTTCCCCATGGTTTCCTGTCATTTCTCATACCAGAAAAGCCATGTTTCATCCTGAACCCACCAGCTGCCCGTCTCACTTGGGCTAACTATAATTCGATGATTTTTGGGATAAATACCCCGAGTAACTGTCACTTTTCAGGGTTTGGCACTAACTTCTAAGAGCAAAAAGTCCAGCGGACTCCAAAATTATGAAATCAAGGAGTCCAAGCTAGAAGTAAGGAGTCTGAATTTTGTACTGGTAAGAGACTAGTGTGGAAAAGAAAAAATTGCTTGCTACAAGCAACTTCTTCTTTTCCCAATAGTTGCTCACCAATTAGGCTGATAACAAGGTTTTCTTTAAAAATTATTCATAAATGAAAGCAATTGTTTTTTTCCAAAACAATTGAACAGATTTAAAATTTTGATAGATGGATATGGTCCGGAACCATTGGACTCCTATCTTGCAAAACAAAGGAGCCCTGCCTGGAAAATAAAGACTCTTGTACTCCCAGACTCCCCTTAGTGACTGGAACCCTGCTTTTGTTATATTTCCAATGAGATAGGTAAGCAGGGATTTGAACTCACAAGGTAAGGCTTGACAGCCCTTCTTGCTATCCACTGACTTAACTGGGCTCGATGTAAATCTATGTTTGAATGAGACATGTTTCTATTCTACAGCATTTCCTCTCATTATTCTTCCATTCATACAAATCTGGTGTTTTTCACATGTCCTTTCCAACTATGTCTCCCATCAATGTGTGGATTATCCTAAGTTTTTCCTGTTTTACAAAATTTTGGACCTGTCCAAATTCAAAGGTTTTGCAGACGAAAACTTAAAGTGGATTTAATTTGAAAAATAACCATTCATGAGGGAAGAAAATAGTGTGGAAAAAGAAGAAATTGCTTGTCAGAAGCAATTTCTTCTTTTTTCACCATGTTTTCTCAATTATAAAATCACAGGCACGTAAAAAGCAGGAATTAAACAGCAAAGGGTTAAATCTAAATGGAATAGCAGCTGGAGGCTTAGGAATGGATGAAATGGTAACTGATGTGAGAAATACTAGGAATCCATTGTTAGGTGCTCCAGCCACTGGCACAATATGACTGAAAAATTAGTAAAAGCAGTATTAAGTCCAACAAACAATCACACACATATTCTTTTATGCTCTAAGTAAAAAAAAAAGAGAAAGTTGTTTTTTTTTAGAAAATTGTGCCTAAGTTGCCTTTTCAAATATGATAATAATTAGAGGTTATGATCATTTATCAAGGTTATTAACTTGAACCATTTATTTCTTCTTCAACAACATTTTCATTGAACTCATTAACAGACAGAAAAGACAACCTATGAAATTCTGGCCATGAAAATTTTATCATGAATAATAATAAGAGTAAAGTGTTTCAAAAAATGATATATACCGGTATATGGATATATAGGTATAGTTAGATGTAACATGTGTTTGAATATGTTTGATTTTAATATGAAAGAATAGACTGAATTGGATTATCTCTATGTGATATAAAGTGCAAAAATGAATAAGAGAAGATTTCAGGAAATGTAAAGCTCCTTTGCTGTTTTGACAATTATCGATTAAACCAATTATAGCAGATTAATATATGAACAAAAAACATAGCAAAGAGTCCATAGGTATAGATAAGGAGTCTAAAACCTTTATTTCTGAAACCCTATGTTGTGGGTACTCAATGGAATTGTCATTCAGAGACAATTTCAATGTGTACCAACAACATAAGGTTTGTGCTATCAATATTGAAATACTTTGACATAAAATCCAAAATACCCCCTATATCTGTAACTCTGAAAGAGTATATATTTGGATGAAGGAGTTATTCAGATAGGTCAATGTTTCCCAGCTAATTTAATGGTTAATTAGAACCTCTTTGATACAGAACTAATATATAGATTGGTTCCAGATCAAATGATCTCCACTTTTTTGATGGGCACAATTCTTAAGTACTGTGTGCTAAAAAGGACCTTGAATATATACTGGCCAAAAGTCCTAACCGGCCACTTTAAAAATGATGATAACTTTTTAGCTCACCTGAGCACAAAGTGCTCAAGGTGAGCTTTTGTGGTCGCGTGATGTTTGTCGTCCGTCGTCCGTCGTGTGTCGTGTGTCGTGCGTCGTGTGTCGTCAACATTTACCTTGTAGACACTCTAGAGGCCACATTTTTTGCCCAATCAACCTGAAATTTGGTCAGAATGATCGTCTTGATGAAATCTCGGACAAGTTCGAAATTGGGTCAAGTGGGGTCAAAAATGAGGTCACAGGGTCAAATATTAGAAAAACCTTGTAGGCACTCTAGAAGCCATATTTTGTGCCCAATCAACCTGAAATTTGGTCCAATTGAGTGTTATGATAAAATCCCGGATAAGTTCGAAATTGGGTCAAGTGGGGTCAAAAATGAGGTCACGGGGTCAAATCTTAAGAAAAACCTTGTAGACACTCTAGAAGCCATATTTTTTGCCCAATCAACCTGAAATTCGGACAGAATGATCATCTTGATAAAATCTCGGACAAGTTCGAAATTGGGTCAAGTGGGGTCAAAAATGAGGTCACAGGGTCAATTCTTAGAAAAACCTTGTAGACACTCTAGAGGCCACATTTTTTGCCCAATCAGCCTGAAATTTGGTCAGAATGATCATCTTGATAAAATCTCTGACAAGTTCGAAATTGGGTCAAGTGGGGTCAAAAATAAGATCACGGGGTCAAATATTAGAAAAACCTTGTAGACACTCTAGAGGCCACATTTTTTGCCCAATCAGCCTGAAAATTGGTCAGAATGATCATCTTGATGAAATCTCTGACGAGTTCGAAATTGGGTCAAGTGGGGTCAAAAATGAGGTCTCGGGGTCAAATATTAGAAAAACCTTGTAGACACTCTAGAAGCCATATTTTGTACCAAATCAACCTGAAATTTGGTCAGATAATCGTCTTGATGAAATCTCGGACAAGTTCGATATTAGGTCAAGTGGGGTCAAAAATGAGGTCACAGGGTCAAATCTTAGAAAAACCTTGTAGACACTCTAGAAGCCATATTTTGTGCCCAATCAACCTGAAATTTGGTCCAATTGATTGTTTTGATGAAATCTCGGACAAGTTCGAAATTGGGTCAAGTGGGGTCAAAAATGAGGTCACGGGGTCAAATCTTAAGAAAAACCTTGTAGACACTCTAGAAGCCATATTTTTTGCCCAATCAACCTGAAATTCAGTCAGAATGATTGTCTTGATAAAATCTCGGACAAGTTTGAAATTGGGTCAAGTGGGGTCAAAAATGAGGTCACAGGGTCAATTCTTAGAAAAACCTTGTAGACACTCTAGAGGCCACATTTTTTGCCCAATCAGCCTGAAATGTGGTTAGAATGATCATCTTGATTAAATCTCGGACAAGTCGGAAATTGGGTCAAGTGGGGTCAAAAATGAGGTCACGGGGTCAAATATTAGAAAAACCTTGTAGACACTCTAGAGGCCACATTTTTTGCCCAATCGACCTGAAATTTGGTCAGAATGATTGTCTTGATGAAATCTCTGACAAGTCAGAAATTGGGTCAAGTGGGGTCAAAATTGAGGTCACAGGGTCAAATATTAGAAAAACCTTGTAGACTCTCTAGAAGCCATATTTTGTGCCCAATCAACTTTAAATTTGGTCAGAATGATTGTCTTGATGAAATCTCTGACAAGTTCGAAATTGGGTCAAGTGGGGTCAAAAAAGAGGTCACAGGGTCGATTCTTAGAAAAACCTTGTAGACACTCTAGAAGCCATATTTTGTGCCCAATCAACTTGAATAATGGTCAGAATGATTGTCTTGATGAAATCTCGGACAAGTTCGAAATAGGGTCAAGTGGGGTCAAAAATGAGGTCAAAGGGTCAAATATTTGAAAAACCTTGTAGACACTTTAGAAGCCATATTTTTTGCCTGATCAACCTGAAAATTGGTCAGAATGATCATCTTGATTAAATCTAGGTCAATTTTGAAATTGGGTCAAGTGGGGTCAAAAATGAGGTCACGGGGTCAAATCTTAGAAAAACCTTGTAAGCAGTGTAGAGGCATCATTTTTGCCCAATCGACCTGAAATTTGGTAAGAATTCTTCATCCTTTCTAAATCTACTTTAAACTATTTTCGAGAGTTCATTCAGGTGAGCGATTTAGGGCCACTATGGCCCTCTTGTTTAAAAGTTATAACATTTTAATGAAATTTGATGTGTGAATTTTTAAGCATAATGTACATGGATTTCCATTATGATTTACCAACAGTTATCAAATTTGGATGTGTAATAAAGGAAAAGCTCAAAAAGCTCTAAATCTTAATAGAGCTCGGGATATTACACTTTCAACAAATCAAAGTCCGCAAATCGTTAGCTGCAACCCAGACCAAGAAAAAAATTGGAAAACATTGTAAATTTAGTGTGACCTTTGACTACAGGAGAAACAGAAAGAATGGGAGGCAAGGTAAAATGTTGTTTTGATTCAACCGGAAAACCATTTTATCTAGCGATTGTGCTCAAATATGGTCTGGTGTGAAAAAACGATGTGTCAAAATGATTTTTCTCACATATCCTACATTTTGTAGCTCAACGGGAATTATCAGTCTATATTTTATGCATTTTTGAAGAAAAACGTGTTTTAGGTGTTGTTTCTAGGAACCGTTTTTTCTGCATACATAAGCTCTATCACTTTCTGTTAGGGTCATATGCCACGCACAATTGTCGAACATTTTCAGTTTTTTTTCCTAGTATATGTTGCAGCTAACGACCCATGAGACAAAAATCGCTACATTGACAATATTTTGAGCTCTGTGTAAATTTAGAGTTTTTTTAGCTTTTCTCATGTTGCGCTTTTAATTCAATGACATAACGGTAACTTTTCGCCAAAATCACCTGGAAAGTTGCTTAAGAATTTACATAGCAAATTTCAGGAAAATCCAAACACCACAGAAAAAATTATCTTTGTTTTTAAAGTGGCCGGTTAGAAGTTTTGACTAGTATATATATGATATGATGTGATACAATATTTTTGTATTTCACACAAATGATTCTTTTTGTCATGCTGCAGAAGAGGGATTTCAAGAATATGTTGTGGAAAAAAGATACAATGCTTGTAATAATGATTTTTTGCCTCTTGCAAACATTTTTTACCCAAAATCATTATAGCACTAAATATTGCAACATAATTTGTTACCTTGAAAGTTAGAATTAATTAAGGTCTTTAAGCTCAGGAAAGGATGAAAGAAGACTGCTTTTGTCATTATATCTCATTAGTTCTGAGGCAACATGTATAACTCTTCAGTGCTTCTTCAGAAGCA